>CM046424.1:62758305-63378663 GCA_025506505.1 Flaveria sonorensis | reverse complement strand
GGAACTGCCCTTAAAACAGGTCTATTTGACTATGTTTGGGTTCAGTTCTATAACAACCCTCCTGTCAGTACTCTGGAGGTATCACCAATCTTAAAGATGCTTGGAAGCAGTGGACTACTGAGATACCAGCAACCAAGATTTTCTTAGGGCTACCAGCATCACCTACAGCTGCTGGAAGCGGATACATCCCTGTTGGTGACCTTACTTCTAAAGTGCTTCCCAATAAAAGGTTCTGCAAAATATGGCGGGGTTATGTTATGGGACAAATATCATGATGATAACAGGATATAGTTCTTCTATCAAGAGTCATGTGTAGACCGTAAACAATCTTGTTGTAAAACTTCTTGTGTAATATCGTA
Source organism: Flaveria sonorensis (assembly GCA_025506505.1). Lineage (NCBI taxonomy): Eukaryota > Viridiplantae > Streptophyta > Magnoliopsida > Asterales > Asteraceae > Flaveria > Flaveria sonorensis. The sequence goes on along the minus strand of CM046424.1, from coordinate 63,378,304 downwards.
CGTGAGTATAATATATACGACTATATGTTTGTAATTTGTCGTCTTCTCCTAGATTACTTACCGCTTTTTTACTAACATAGTTGCTCAAGGCTTTAATGTTCCTCATATTTTCCCCATATCACCCTTACATCTTAAAAGGGACCTTGGTGCATCTAGCCATCTAGGGATGAGAGTCTTTGTAACTATTCTCTATAGGGCCAAGAGGTTGCTTGCATGACTTCGACACATGACCTTTAACTCACATAGGAGGAACCTTACCAGATTCTATTGTAGTTGCAAGAACAATAGCAAATACCATAACTATTTTTAACAAAACCAAATGGGTCATTACATAAAAAAAAAACGATTTGTTAGTTGTTGAAACGAATATAAACATCAAACAATGACCTGCATTTGTTGAAGAAAATTATTCACGTAGAAGTGATCACGCCATACCTAAATATAATACTATGGAATCGAGCCACATTTGAGAATAAACTCCTATTTGCTTACCGTTCATAACTGAAAATGTTCGCATATATTACAATCTATGTGAGCTTATAAACTCTTCATCTTTATCTGCACAATTCCTTTTCTCATGATGCTGATTTTGTAGGCATCAACAACAATCATGATAGCAATATACATGCATCTTGGACAAACAATAAACTATACATGAGTACCTCTATACATCAAAGACTGTAAAAGCTTATGCTACAAGTACAGCTTATGATCAGAGTCATTCTACATAAAATATATTGTTTCTCCATCAACTTGACAAGAGTCAAGCTATCTTAAAATTACTCTAAGTCCTCCTTCCCCAGAAAAGTATATACTTCCTCCTCCTAGGAAAATATATGGGATGATTCTATCATTTAGCAACCACTAAAAAATATTAAGTACGCTTATTAGATTCCACAAGATTCTACTGTATCTTTAAAAGGGCATTGTAGATATTTGAGTTATCGTCTAGCTCTTATATCAAAGTAAATGTCTAATTAAACAATATATTGATTTGGTAAGAGAGTCAAAGCCAGTGGATAGAACTTTAGCATTTATAAAAATCATATTAACTCAAATTTCCAAAATATGAAAAAAAACTTTAGCAAATATACAGATAGGCTACATTAACTTTTGAAGAAGTATGTCCAAACATTTACCAATGTCACAACAGGGGTATATGGAGCCAAAAACGTGGATAAGAGTTGCAGCCGGTCCGGTTATATTTTATATCTGGACCCAGTAGAACCATATAATGATAGTACTATATGAAACATTCAAATAATGATCTTATAACTTTTGTTGCCATTTATTAGCATATCCTTAGTAGTTTAATATACAGCCGCCAAGCATGCTATACAAACTAATTACCTATAGTTCTCTAACTTTGTTCTACCTATGTGTACTTGTGGGGACTGGGGTGTGTCCATATCTTCAGATCTTCTACACTATGGGTTATATAATGAATATATTATCATCCTGATAAAGTTGCAACATCTAAGTAGCTGGGAGACCGTTTGATTATCTACCAACGTGTACCAAAGGCCTTTTGGCTCAACGGTTCTAAAGTGTGTAGCCAGGTCTCATGGTGACAATTTAAGAGTAGGATTAAAGCTGTGTGAGTTAGCCGTTCTAAAAAAAAATCTATCACAAACCATGAAATAAACAAGCAAGGTGATCTAAATCTATATCCTCCATTGTTTGTAAGGATTTAAGCATCAGGAGAAAAACCAGAATTTGTTGCAGCTTTGTGAAATTGGCCCCGTGTTCAATTGAACTCAAAAATCAAAATCTATGTCATTCGTTTGGAACAGAAAGGACAACATTTTGACATCGATTCGAAGATTTCCAACAATCTCTAAATTGCAAGTCCAAACCCTAGATATCACCAACAATGCATTTCATTATAGTCAATCCTTGAAACAAAAACAAAAACAGACATGACGTCGTGGCTTAAATCCATGTCTACACGTAGATGAATTTCCATTTGAAATCAGAATCGCCAATAGAACATACGCTTTGTTCAAGCATGTGAATCATCGAAAACAGTATCAGCAAAAATAACTAAAATTATTATTCAATCACGATGAAATCTCAGATTGCGAGAAAGTTACCTTTAATTCAACTATTGAGTAGGCCAAATTTGCCTGAGACACCCGTATTAATATCTACCGGCTATCCAATAAAATCCCGTATGATGTATTTTAGTACAATTTTTTACGGTATTTCTGTAAGTCCTCGAAATGGAATGATGGCGGACAGGATTTTTGTTGAGTACTGCAAATTTTACTGCCTACATGTAAACTGTACCGAACCACTACCGAATCGGTATTTATTTATTTAGGTTTTCGGTCTTTGGTTCCTTCGGTTTCGGGGTTTTTCAAATCGGTACCGAACAGATAAAATCGGTACGGTATTCGGTTCATACTTTTACCTGTTTTGATATTGTAATTTCGGTATTTTTCGGTAGAATACTTGTTCGATACCGATGTCATCTAGGTAAAAAAAACATCTTCACACGATCTTTGTTTTGGTCCCTTAGGTTTGTAATTTGGTTAAAATAACACTGTAAATAGTTTGCTTAAATCACAAAACCATCCTTGGATTTGTAGCTGTTAAATGTTCAATATTTGTTATTCATCATTATTCATACAATATAATCATGTTTTTATCGTTTGATATGGTATTAGAGTCTTGTCATGTGGCAGATTAAATGTTTGGATATCGCGTAACACTTTTCAGAGTTGTGGGTCACTCTTCTAGTCTTCTAACAAAGTCCATGGCGGGAAGAAACCAGTGACACGTGGTACCAGAGCGGGTTTGAATTTTCAGACAAGTTGACATGTTCACTCATCCCAGAAGTTCTTAAAAGATGGCTACACAATGGTGGTTGGAGATGATCAAAAACGGGTGTTTAAGACACGGTGATGATATGCATGTTCCACTTAATAACCCAAAATATTTTTTGGTTTTTTCTTTATCCTTCATTTTTCATCACGTATACCAATTTATATTAATTCTTTATGAATGTCAATTTTTTTTAAAAAAATAATGATTGAGATGAGTAAAACATATATGAATCTTGGTTACTATCTAGTGATTATTTTCTAATAGAAGGTAAGAGTATAGAAAAAATACACCAAAAACTAACCAAGTTTATAATTATTCAATTCAAGTTGAATTAATAAATTACTGAATAGTAATTAATATACATGTACGTTTTACGTTTCTTTCTTATTTCAAGGACTTAACATTATAAGAAATATATAAGATTGAAATATAAAGAGTTGAGTAAGTTTAGAGGAAAGAAAACTTTGAGTGACAATGGAGGACACTCTACAAAACTTGGTCACAGAAGAATTTTTATTAAAATATTTTTATAATTTTGCTACAAATTGCAACATAAAAGATTAGTCACAATGAAATTTACGAAGTTATTTTATGACGAAAAGATGCATAGTCAGCATAGTGATATTGCTACCTATCTTTTCCGACAAAAAACCTCGTAGTAGATTAACGAAAATTATTTCATATTAAATTTTTGTCACCATACAACCAACTTTTGAACACTATGAACAATGTTGTGAGTAATTTATGCTAAAATTATCTTTCTACTTTAATAAAATGATAAATAGGGTGTCACGTGTCAACACAACATTTATTTTCATTAAACTTTTTCCGGCTTCTCTTTCATAATAAATAACTACATTAATTACTAATAATATTATTTATTTATTTTACATTATAATTAGTTTTTTAACAAATTAAGAAAGATGTCTTTTATTAATGTTATTCTATAGAAATGTTTTTATAAAAAGAACTTTTTCTAAAAAATCAAACTATTTTTATGTAAATTTTAAAGTTGGTTTTTTAAAGTAAAATGTTTTTTAATAAAGTATAATTAAAATAGAAAATTATAGTAAAAAAAAATTTTAAAAAATAAATTTTTTTAAACGTTATTTTGAAACAAAATGTTTACTATATCTTTCGAAAAACACAAAAAATTTAAAAGTTTATATTATTGTTTTATTGCTTTATTTATTATTATACGAAATTTCAATATATCATGTCTTAGCATATCGTTTATAACTAATAATTTTTATTATATTTAATATTTTATTATTCAATCGTGTAATACACGAGTTTACTAAAGCTAGCTAGTATGTATATAAAAAGTATTTACAGATTTGTGATAGTTTTATTACTTATTTTTATACAAAATAAAATTCTTGATTAGTTGTTTATTTTGTACACTTTATCTTTTTCTGCAACTTTGATTTTGATATTGCTAATATGAAAATTTGTGTTTTCTACACGGCTATATAACCTATATTCTGATACTAACATTTGCGAGTTTATCATCTACATTTTAGAGTACTTGGGCCTTAGTGATCTACAGGGTGGGCCACCAACTAGCCTTTTTTTTATGTTTCTGCTTAAAAATATTTAAAGAATATGTTCACAAAATTAACCACACTCGTATTATTATGATGATTAAGCCGAAATTAACGAACGGATGAAATCTTATATCAAACCAATTGAACCTTTTGGGTACATTTTAGAGTCATTTGACATTTTCCCAAGTGATCCAGAACATGAAATGAAGTATATGATAAAAGAAAGTACGGCTTGGCTTCAGGATTTTAACAAATTTTTTAATACTTTATCAACATTTCGACATATTTATTCTAGAACTTTTCGACGTACTTATTTTACTAACGTTTTTTCGTATTTTTTTTTTTTAAGAATTGGTCATCAAGGAAGAAACATACAAGCCAAAACTATTTCAAGGTTTTATTTATTTTACAAACTAAAATACGATTTTTATAAAATTTTAAATGTGTCGTTGCAACGTCCTATATTTTATCTACCTACGACACAAGTTTTATTAAAAATCACTGGACGATATAAATTTATTAAAAATCACGGAGTGAGTGAGATGGATGGAAAGTTATTTAAACTAAGTTTTAAAATTTTTGACGCTCTCACAGTAACACGAGTCAACTCATTGTTATCATAGACGCATAAACATCTTGTAATCCAGAAGCACATAAAATATTGCTTTCTAATAAAACTATAGATGGAATATTAAGGGGAGAGAAAACCACAAGTTAATAGCTGCCAGTGCTGTATATGAAGGTGAACTGACCTATATTTTCAAGGTACCCCAGAAAGAAAGAGAGTCTACAATCTACATCACACACAAGGTTGCAGTTGCAGACGTATCTCATCAAATTTCAACTCTGTCATATGACATCTTTCTCACTGTTGCCCTTGGCTAATTTGGAGTATTGCCTGTCACAACACTTTATATTTTACTCTTTCCATTTATGGAAAGTATTTATTATCGTTGTTAAATAAAACTTTCTTTTTAACTTGAGTTAAATTAAACGTACTAATATATAGACACCATACCTTATAAATCGACATCTTCTTATACGCTTCGTATGACACCATACGCGGGTGTATAGGATCGAAGATATTGAAGATAAGGAAAATTCAAGGGAGCATTCAGATGACTATACACTCCATATACCTAAACGACCCCCAATACGACACATATAGCGCTATGCGACGCGTATAGAATTTCGACACTGACTACAAGGAAAAATTCAGTGGGCTTTCAGAGAGGTTATACGCCACGTATAGGGCTACACGACCCACCTATACGACCCGTATAGAAATTTGGGGGTGTTAATTTATAGTTTTGAGATGTGTAAATATCACACCCAAGAAATTTCTAAAATGTCCCTTTTGATGTAAAGGTCCCTTAAAATGTCCCTCCAAGATTTTATTCTCAAGTGTTCTTCCAAACAAGACGTGACGCCTCCTAGACTGGGCACGACCGCCTAGCCACTCAAATCGTACACTGTTTGTAGAGGCGCTCACCCGCGCTAAGAAGGCACCCGACACCATAAAAGGACACGTGTATGATTTTGAGTGGCCTGCTATATAGGCGTCCACCCTCTGTCTAAGAAGACGCTGACGCTTTCTCTAAAGAGATATTTTGAAAAGAAATTCTTGCAGGACATTTTGAAAAAAATAAGAAAAAATAACATTTTGGGAAGTTTCAAATTTAAAATGATCAAGAAGTCAACCTTCATCTCACTAATCCATATAAAGTACAAAAACAAATTGATTAAATTCTAAGATTAAATGCAAGGGTAGACTAAATAGTTTTTAAAACATACGCTTGCAAACACGAAACTCGTGTTTTATCTAAATCATAAGTTGTTTCTATAGTTCGTTTTTGTATTTTTTAACATGGCTTGTTGAATACATATCATCCACAAATGTTTTTTAATCTACGTTTTGATAATCAAACAACTCACCCAGAACAAAATCATTTTATCCGTTTTAAATAAAATGAAAATATTGTTACTTTTATCAAATCGTTTTAAAATAGGGAATGGATATTTAGACACTTTAAAATTATAAATCTAACACCCCAAATTTTCTATATGTGCCGTATAGCCTTATACGCGTCGTATAGGGGTCGTATAACCCCTCTGACAGCCCCCTGAATTTTTTTATAGTCAGTGTCGAAATTTGATATAGGCGTCATGTAGTCCTATATGTGTGTATAGCCCATATCCTTGATATGGAGCTAGAACTGCTAACTAGCATGAATGCGTAACTATGAATATGATGTCTGAAGATGAAGACCGACTTTATATCACCCTTCAATTCGAATTAGTAAAAGCAATGTCTCCTTACATAATATGGATTCCAAACATTCATGATGTGGATGTGAATAAGTCAAATTACTTCTCACTAGGTCTATTAGTGAACCTTTTCTCCAGGGATATGAAACTAGAAATATTTATGTTATTGCTTCGACTCATATTCCCCAAAAAGTGAATCCCGCTCTAATAGCTCCGAATAAATTAAATACGTGCATTAAAATACGAAGGCTCTTATTCTACAACAACGAAAGCACTTTTTCACTCTTTCATATACTAAGGGATTTCACTTGGAAAAGAAAATGATCCATACTAATGGATTCGGGTCCATACCATGGGTTCCAATGCACGAGATCGTATAGTGTTATATGGGGCGTATAGCCCTCTGACAGTTCCCCTGAATTTATTTGTTTTAAGTGTTTCGACCTTATACGCCGCGTATGATGTCATTCGAGACGTATAAAAAATGTCGATTTTAAGTTAAAGGTGTCCGAATATTAAATCCCTTAAAATATCAATATCCTATAAAATTAAAAAGCGTGGGTCTTTTCTTCAGGCATGGCATGAGACAACCCTGGGTAAAAAGCATGTTACGTATGACGTCATGTTTACTCTTTTTTCCCGTTAAGAGTAATGAGGTATGATGTCAGCAAGGGACAGAGCCTCAGTCGACACGGTGTAATTACTCACTTTTGAACCACGAGGGTTTTACTGTTTTAGTTTTACTCCCACGAATAAAAAATAAAAAATAAAAAATAAAAACAGAAAACGTAACGCAAAAGTTGATTACACCACCAAGGCAGGTCAAGTGTTCATGTTTAGCCATGTAATTTATAAAATTTCAAATATAAAGAATTTTTATAAAAATTAACTATAAACCTATGGAACAAATAACTATAGCACATAAAAAGGTTCTTGCCTTTTCAATAAAAAGTTCTCTATTCAAATCTACACAGTACACATGTGGTAATATTGTTTTGATCGAGCAAATATCATGTATGTTAATTATGCAAATATATACCATTAATCATTTGGTTGAATAGTAGCCTCATATTTTTTAGAGGAGGTTGTGAGTTGGAGTCCTACTAGCAACAAAATGTTGTTGGTGGGCTGGGTTTTTCGCAGTGGGCCTTGAGTGACGGGTTTTTCCTGTGAAATTGATGGTTGTAGGCTTGGGCTACCCAGCGTTGTCTATGATCGCGGGCGTATGAGATGCCTTTTCGCCATTGGGGTACCCCGGGTAGCCGGGCTTTTAATTAATCGGGGCGTTATTAAAAAAAAAAATTATGCAAATATATTTTATATGTTAATTATGCAGCCACACGAGTAGCACAAAAAAACAACCATTTGTTAGGTTTGTGACTAAATGGCGTCGTGCATCAGTTGTAAGAGGCTGACATCGAAGGCTTCAGGGATTCTTTCGATGTGCAATTGATAGCACATTGATTGTTGCATTTGACGTCACCTGTAGAATAGATGGTTGATTTTCTTTTAATCTTATATTAATATTTAGTATATTACTGTAAAACTGTAATGAAAATATCATTATAAACAAATTTAGAAGATTTATACATTAAGCAAGCTATCATTGGACCAGAATTACCAATGATTTAACTCAAGTGGTTAAAGTGAGGTATCCACGATATGTAAATACAGAGAGGTATAGGTTTAAATCTTATTCTAACAAAAATATTAAGAGTTGAACGAGAGGGTTTTTCCAGTTTTGAGTTTTTCTCCCCGAAATATTGGGATGCCGGTTCTGACTGGGGAAAAAAAAAAAGGACTCGATTAAGATAACCTATATATTTCAAAGCCGGGTAAAAAAAAAACATCCGAACCACAATGGGAGTATCACAGGTTACTTTATTCTTTGCTTTTTGTTTTACAGCCTTTTCAGTGATTACTCTTACTTCCCAACATTCAAATAGACAGTTCTTTAAATCTAAATATATGTTACACTTTTGATTTTACTTTGAAGAAAATCACAAAGAAATTTTTTTTTAAAGCACTTCTAATTTATATATATGAATCATATATACCATCGTCTTCGTCTTACCAGATTTGAAATGTGAAACTTTTGGATGGCTGAAAGCACCTTTATCACCAGATGCCTCTTGGAAACAAACTTTTTAACATATCATATGATAATGTTTATGTATATAAAGTTTTACAGTTATAGACATGAAATAAGCGAAAAATTTTACATACTCATTTCATATTCAGCATACATATTATTTCTTTTACTATATTAGTATAAACTAGTAAATACACTTGTGCATACGACGGCGCCATACGCATTTGCCTTGACTCATTTCCTAACAAAATTTATGTCGAAACGTAAAGTTACTCGAGTTTATATCGTCGAACGAAAACATATTATTTGGTCTCACCCCTTTTCAAATAAATCCCCGTCAACATAGAGCAACTCAAAACATACATAAAAATTAGTATGAAGCGTTTTATATTTGACCTGACCCGTGTTCGAACAAAATTTACATTAAAACGCAGACGAACTCAAATTTACACACCACGTATGATAGAAACTGATTCGAGATGATCAATATCTAAGATAATTTAGCATTTTGTAGTAGGAAAACACTCCCCAAAACAAAATAAAAACTAGAAATTTACAATCAATTTTCTTCTCTACTCTCAAATAAAATAAATAGCCTTTTAAATAGGCTTACAAACTTTGAAGGGAAACGTGATATGCTAAGAAAGTAAGGGAATATGGAACATGGGTTTAAAACATACAAATAATAAGAATTACATTATCTCCTAATAACATGCAAAAACAAACATGGCTTTGTTAACTTATATTCTCGGGTCGGATCAAGCATTGGGTCAAGCATGATCGTATCAACTACATAAAAAATAGAAAGCAAGAAATTATTTTATTTAAGTAAAAATATAAACAGGTAAACATAAGGCTTTAAAAACTCAAGAAGGTTAAAGTAATATTTCTTAAGTTTTAACAAAAACGTAGAAGTTAAAAATATCAATTCAAGTAACTCGAGGGGGTTTATAGCCGGTGATAAAAACCACAGGACCTTTCTTTTTAAGGATATAGTAATATCTTAGAAAAAACAAACACAACCCACTTAATTTTTTAAAATTAAGGGTAGATATTTAAAAGTAATTTTATTTACAAAAACATTACGCGTATAAATTATAAGAATAAACAATGTAGAAATTAGGTGTTTTATATGGTTCTATTGAAAGCGAAATAGAAGTGAAAATGAAATTAAGTGAACAATCAAGCTTTTTAATCTTTTATTTAAAGACACAAGTACAACTGTCAATACATAATGTACAAACTTTTTATGAAAATTTACTTTATTGCCCCTGCTAGCTGAAGCTTAACATGAACCTCTAGTCATACCAAATGACTTTATAGCCTATTACCCTATCAATTTCAAAGGGTAAAAATTGTCTGATTCTATATACTCCACTAAAAAGAAACATGACTAGTATGACCAACCCACCTCTATGGTACAAAGCACATGCAAACTTAATCTGCAAAATTCACCAAGTGAGAAACAATCAAATCATAGGGAAGTTTATAAAACAAAAGTACATGATTAATCGACTCTAGTTACCGATTCGTGAAGGTTGCATTTCTGTATAGAACCGAAGCATCCCGATAACAAGAGAGTTTACAATCTGTTCAATCAAGAAATGAGATTAATTACATCGATGAACAAGTTTTTTCGACAAATAAGTTAACTGTGAATTATTCAAGATAGGAACATTTCTAAAGAAAACGAAAGGGTCAACCTTTTCGACTTTGGCATATCAATCAACGTCAGCCAACGATAACATGAGTTGAGGAAACCAGTATTCTTGAATTATTCATCTTGTGTTGATAAATGCTTGTCCTGCTAAGAGAACATGAATATTTTTAATACAACAATTAAACAAAAAACCATAAAATGCTCAACTTCAAAGCTAATTATTTAACAATCTACAAAAAACCAACCATATGTGATTGAAAGAGAGCAAGGACTTACAATACTAACATCTAATATCTATGCAAATATGGTAATAGCTCTTCAACCTCAATCCTTGAAGAACAACTTGTGTTTTTCTTGATCTTGCAACGGTTTATTGACTCTACTTCTGCTTAAATACGCTATACACGGGTCTATGATCTGAAAATCTAGACTCCCCACGAACATAAGACATTTGATGGAGTCCTCGCCCATACCACAAGATACGATCACACCTTTATTAAAAATCACTGTCAATACAATCAATATATACATATCATTTTATATTACTAACTATGCATATACATCGACTTTTTGAACCATCGTGCTTGGCGCTTGTAGCAAATAAACATCATTTTGCTAAAAATGGTGAAAGTAAGGTACACACGCACATACTTAGAAAAGTGTAGTCTTTTGTTGTGTATAAAAAATGTTATAGTAGCGCATATTATGATTGAAAATCATGTATTGGTGGGTAGCATAGTACAGTTTTGTTAAATGAATATTTGAAAAAATAAAAAAAGATATACCATGCTGGAGTTCTTTTCTTTTCTTTAGGATGCATATCATTACATGCATATCTATCTGAATTATTTGAATATTTGTATGTGGGAGGGAAATATATCCTCCCTTCATTCCATCCATTGAATACGCGTCCACTTCTTTGCTCAATCCGAAGCTGTAAACAGAAAAATTCACAATTTTAAGAAAATGTTATTAGAGATCGAAAAACATAATACATAAATAACAGTGTAACATACAGTTTCAAATAAAAACGGCTTACCTGGTCATTTTCCAATAAAGCCCTCCAGTTGCGCGCCTCAACAAGAGCCTTTGCAGAGCGGTACGAGAGGGCAATCCGGTAATTTAAGTCACCAAGCCATATTATTCGACTACATTCAAGCAATAGTGACCTTAAGCATCAAAATTTTGAAAACATTATAATTTGGAATGGTAAGAACTTAGCCTTACTCGTGATCGAGAATAGTTTGAGGAGATTTTTCGTCTCTGCTTCCTTGAACTCTTGGAAACCAAGTTTTTCTAAGGATTTCAATGACATCTGCATTTCTTCTCAGTTCATCCCCTTCCTTTTGACCGGAAGTTAAGTGACTACATATGAAGCAAAAGCTTGTTTGGTGCAACGACATACTGATTGAGATCGATCCCTAAAATTATGTCATAATATCAGTTAATATTACTCCAAATTGTACCCCCGTTGGGCAGCTCTCATGCATGGAATACCAGGGTTAAGGTGTGGTTCCCGTATAAAAAGAAACTTATTCCAAGGCGGTAAGATAGGTGGGTCTGGTAACGAGTCAAAACAATTTTTTGTGCGTATAAAAAGTAAGTATAAATAACCAATCTCTCGAGCATCGTTATAGAGAATATTTTTACGATAAAATCTAAATATTTGGGTAAACCCGTTTGAATTTAGGCGCTAAGTTTTTACCTTGTTTCCAAGATAGCCCATCAATCCTCTACCAACACATGACACTTTCATGTTCCGAACATGGTCTCGAAGATCACTCTTTATCCATATTGTGATATAAATGCCGACCATTTGCTTACTTGCAACCAAACAGTACCTAGACTTCGTGGGCTTTTTACCACCCATAGATTTACAATACTCTGTTTCAGGGTCATGCATGCTATCGAGTGAATCATCTAGCCCGTTGTCTTCCTCTGAAGACCCAAGATTTGGGTCATAACCATTGGCCCGGTTCCTGAACACAATGTGGTCTGAGCCACTATATCCACGCTCAAGTCGCGGTTGTGACATACGCGTGTCACTCTTTGTTACTCTCATGCTACGGCTCAATGACTGAAACGAGCCAGTGTTATAAAAAGACCGACTTTTTTTCTGTTTTTGATTCTTCATAATCTATATCTTGTTCCATATTTGGATTAAAACTTGATCCCGGAAGACTGTTTAGTGTTCGTCTAATGAGTGCTAACCACTTTTTAGCCGGGCCGTTGTCTTCTGTGCCCAGCACATTTCCAGCATTCAAAGGGACAATTTCTTGAAACCTGATTTTTATAAAAGGTGTCAACTTTAACATGTTTAATAAAATCAAGATTCAATATGCATTTAAAATAAACTCACCCAAGAACATAAATGTCAGCTGCAGGTGAAGTATGTAACCAATCTTCAAGATTTAATGAACCTATTGGTGATTTTCCAGCAACATTCCATGTAGCTACAAAGATCCTATTGCAATATTATCAGGGATTAATAATAATTTAATAAGAAAAACATGAAAAATCTTAATTGTTGCAGCCTTGCAACTAGTCTCTTGAGTCTTGACAAAGAGCATGCCATGGCCCACCTTTGGGCCCACTATGTTTAGATCTTGGTTTTACACATTTCTCTCATCAACTAATTCCTTACTTATTTTGTTATTTATTTCAGGGTTAAAATTATGAAAAACCAATATAATTTCCTATTTTTTGTGAAAAAGTCTCTCAACCTAATTTTGTTATATTAAACTCCCTCGACTTATAAAAATACATGAAAAGTCACTAAACTAATTTTGCATAGACTTGTAAATTCTTCTTAAAACAGTGACTTGTTAACACTCAAATGGTCCAAATTTGTTAAAGTGACATTCAACAGTGTTGCAAAAAAGAAAGTTGTACTATCCTATTTTCACCAGTTTAAGAGTTAACAAGTCATTGTCAAATAAAATTTAAAGGACATATGTTTTAGACAAGTTTAGAGACCTTGATATCAAAATAGGCTAAATTTCTTGAAACAAACCTATAATCATCAACTTCTCTCACGTGAGCAGCATGCTTCTTGCTTGATCTCTCTGTTCAACAACATAAAGTGTGAAATTTATGGCAGATCAAGAACACATAAAGGGTAAAAAAATGTTCTTTTTTCAACCACTTATTGTAACATAAGTGGGGTCTATATTACAATGTGGTGGTCCTAAAGTCTGAAATTGCACCTCTTCTTATGTTTTTGTTGATGATGCACACTTCTCTTTCATTAAAATCATTATCTGAAAAGGGTAAGTTGTTAAAAGCTGTATAATTTCCACTGTATTACATCAAGATTCAATACCACAGGTAATCCAACAAAATGTTGTGGGCCATCCCACCTATAAAGGAATTAAACTAAATAAAAAATAGTTAAAAACTGTTGGTGATCATACAGAATAAGAAAACAAAGAACAGATGTTGAGCTGCAAACAAGAGGTTGTTATGGGCTCCAATTGATCAACAATAAAGCAGTAGCATGTCAATTCATGATTACATGTCCCCAAAAGACAAATCAGATATAAAACCATAAATTCCCAAATAATTTAAAACCCTAAATTACATATCAACTGTGAATAAATTGTGTGATCAAATAATCACCTTCATGACTGAAATCATCTGCATGAAAGTCTTCAGCTTTGTTCTTCAAATTAAACCACTTCTTGAGCGTTTTTGACCATGAAACCTACAAAAATTCATCATTAAGCAATTCAAGAACACAGTGAACAAATTCAACACATAGAATGAGTAAAAACAATCTCCATTTTGGTGATCAAACCTTGTTTTTCTTGCAGTTTTCATCTCTCATTGTTCCAAAACGTCAAATGCATAAATACCCACAAGTTAATTTGCAAGAAAATCAAGAATCAATGACTGTATCGTTGGATTCAAAGGAATTAACAACTAAAAATCAAACTTTTTGTGATGAATTGAAGCAAATGTATCTGAAATTGAAGAAAAAGCGATCACTTGTGAGCCTTTGTTGCGTACACAAGAAACATAACGTGAAAAGAGACAAAGAAACAAAGGGGAAAACTCAAGAATATATCACAAACTTATACAAATAGATACACCCACATGTGTGTATGTATAGAGAGATAGTGTAAAGGACAATGTACAAAGAGAAAGTGTATGTGTGTCACAGTGAGGTGGTATTATCTACTGCAAAAACTTGCAATGGTATAAGAAAGAATCGATTACGAAGAGAATAAAGTGCAAGTGAGTGTGTGTGTGTGTGGGTTATTGCAGTAGTGAACTTCAGATATCAAGAAGTTTGACTACAAAATCAAGGGTGACACTCGATTATCTGAGAGTCCAACACGAGGGCTAGCAACATTTACGAGAGAGATGGGGGAGTTTGCAGTTTGCTTGTGGGTTACCTCGAAAAATTAAATATTACGTGCAAACGTAATTATTTTATAAAATTAATTAATATAAAATTTTGGTATCCGCGTGTGCGAGTAATTTGTTGCATTACAGGGCTTTTCGTTTATAAAGAAGCTAGCTTTAGTTACTCGTGTATTACACGAAAGTGTAAAAATTAATTATTAAATAATATAAAAATAAAATAAAATCAAGTGTATTGTATATTAAATAAGTCATAACAAATTATGATTATAAGGTCAAAAATAAGCAAAAACATTCTTGTAAACTACATTTGTAGTAACATTAGTAGGTTTACACTCATTATCTAAAGCTAAAAGCTTCAATCCACCTGTACTCTTAACTTGTGACAAGATGCCATAAAGCTGACCTTAACTTTATTTATTGTCATAGTGAAATATACAGTAAAAAAAAACTGTCTTCTTTTAGACTTAAAAGGAATATTTTTTACAGGTCAAATCGTGAACTAGATATTGAGTGGGTGTGAGTATATTAGTATAAAGAAATTAAGATTTGAATAAAATACACTGAAAAGTTATATGCAATAATTAGATTAATTTCGAATTATTTTGACCATGTAATTAAATATAGAGATATAGTATTGAATCGGGTTGGATCGGACTATAAATGTTCATAATATCTCTAATTAGTTGTTGATTATTATTTATTTAATACTAACTTTAGTAAACCTGTGTATTATACGAGTTTAAAAAAATAAAATATTAAATATAATAAAATTTTATGAATTATAAAATGATAATTTGAAATAAGATATGATTAAAATTACATATGAGTTATAATTATAAGTAATAAAATAACGATATCAATTTTAAACTTTTGTTTTTAAACTTTCTTTCCAAAAAAAGTTAAACATTTTTTTTCAAAATAAACCGTATTAAAAATTTTTTTAATTATTTTTAGTTTAAAAAATTTACTTTTTAAAAATACTAATTTTAAAATATTTTATATTTTAAAAAAAGTTAGATGTTTTTGAAAAAAATTTAACTGTATAAAAATTATTTTCTAGAAATAACCTTAATAAAATACATTTTTTAATTTATTAAAATAATTAATATAAAAAAAATTAAAATTATTTAATATTTTTTAATTTAGGTAATTATTTAAGAGGAGAAGGAGACGGGAAAAATAAACTTAGGGGGCCTAGAAATGTACCAAGTGTCCCCCTAAGTTACTCTTTTAGTATTATATATAGACTAGATTATTATCACGTGTAATGTAAGGTTTGAATAAATTTACTGTTATATAGTTGATAATAGAAGAAATAATATTTTAAACATCGTGTATTATATGATTGAATAAAACAAATTTGAAAATTTTCAGAAATAAGTCATAAAAACATTTATTATTATTCTTCTTTATTTTTTTCTTAATATATTAACAAACATCATTCTAAACTTGATTGTATGGACAAGTATCCTAATTTATTTTTATTTACTAGTATAGATATGCATAATTTAAAGTATGGGCTTCCAATGGGTTGATATGTAATTTTTCGTGGTTGATGACTTATGACGGGCAATGTGAAGGATGGTGAGAGAGAGGAGGGAGGATCTGTAAGAACAAATGTTGTCTTAAGTATCAGGACAGGAGGAGGAGAGAGGGAGGGGTGCGTTTTGTACAGTATGTCTAGACAGTTATGATGTGACTTCACCCTTAAGTGGAAACAATTATCTGATAATGAGTGGTTGATAGGAGGGCGAGCGTAAAATGTTAGATCAAATATATCTAACGATTGAGTGGATTGAGTGCATTGAGGCTAGTGGAGATGTACTTGCAAGTAGTTATTTATTAATGGTATATCATGATATATGCATCATTCAGGACGATGGATGTCTTTTTCGCTTTTGCGTGCTATTTAGAATTGTTATAGCAAGTACGAGATATTGTTGTTCTGGCATTTATAGTCCTTAGTGTTCTCATGTAAGTTTATCGTTTTCAATTGACATTATTATAATTGTCTTGGCTTTTATCAGATGTCATTTATGGTTGACCCTTCCTCAGGTACAAACTTAAATAGTCTATTTACGAGAATTTGTTACACTTGTCTTTTCTTTTGTCGGATGTCGTTTATGGTTAACCCTTCCTTGGACACGAACTTAGTTCATCTATTTATGAAGAATTGAATTGTTAGCGTGGTCATTCAGATTTCAGGGTCACATGGACCTTTAGTAATTGCCTACATGTCTTAGATGGATATTGAGATATCTTTTAGTTTGATTTATCTTATTTTATTGTTTTTGGTTATGGTCCTAGCATCCTCTTAGACATACTTACGTCATCATGATTATTTTATCATAGGATTCGTAGTTTAACGATACCAGGTGGCAATGTGTAGGAAAGTTGTATCTTAAGGGCTTAAGTCATCTATTGAATAAAAGTTATGAAGTTTAAATTAAACTTAGAAAATGTTTAAGTTAGTTGTTCTAAAAATAGTTAAAAAAACATAACTATGTATAAATACTTATCTTATTAAATGTATGAATTTAAGTAATTATATGGCACGATTTAGTGGTTTTCCCTTAAACCATAATAATATTAATTCAGCCAAAATGATAATGTTTTTAAAAGCGGACTCATGTTAGACATTGATGCCATTGTTCAAAGATCAAGCTGGATTATAGTTTGACTCAATTAATATTTAGTTATTTATAATTGTGATTAATAATATCTATAAATGTAATTATATAAATATCATACATCTAACCGCATTTAACAATTTATTTCCCATTTAACACTTATTTTGTACATACCTTATATGCTAGTGACAACCCAAACCAATATAATAATACTGTGTACTTTTGTGCCCAAATTGCAACTTTAAGCCTACATCTTTCATATCGATATTATAGAGGTTCGTCGTAAAATACCAATAACTTTGATGTTCATCGACTATGTAAAATGTACATAAAATATTATATGCGTCATATATGAATAAATCACTTAAGAATACTGTAAACTTTTTAATGTGTTTTATAACTTTTGAGTAACTTGCATCCTATTCTATTTTAGCGTCGTGTTTAAGATACAGTCTAAATGTATTTTATTTTACAACCTATCAAAACTTATCATCTCTATATAACTAAAAAAAATTACATATGATTACTAAAAATTTTCCAATAAAAATTGTAGATTATTTTACTTAAAAATTCAATACAATAATGTTTTTACCAAGAAATTTGTCTCAAAATATGCAAAATCGATGAAATGGTCCCAACTTAAGATGTCACAGACCCTGTGATTTTGCACATTTTTTCTCGTTATAAATTAAAATTTATACTTTTTATGTTCCAAATTTTATCCACATTCTTATGTCATAATTATAATACATGTCTAATATTGACTGTGGTTAATAATTCTTGTCTACTTTTTATAGTTTGAAACATTTCAAACACTTAACTAATAATAAAAGGCGTGTTGCATCATGTTTAGCGTTCTTTTTAAGAAATTGAGGCTTCAAGTCTAGTCGTAAACAAATGGAGTAAATCGATATAGGAGTAGAAATTTGTATTTTTTATGTTCCCATTTTAGAGTATTCTTGATTTCGTTGTTTAGAAAACATAAAAACAAAAAAAAACTACATGCAAAATATTAATAAAATCTAAACTAGAAACTAAAAGATGTGTTTAAGGATATAGCTAAAAATAGTGTTACATTTCCAAAGCTCAAATATAATATAGTATGTTTTTAAGGGTTACTCAAATTAGGATTAAGAATTGTCTCTTTCCATGCACATTGATTGTTTAAGATATAAAATTAGAAATAGACAAACCTCACAACCACATTTACCTATATATTAAAAAACCAAGTTAATCAGCAGTTGGTTTTATATTGTTAGTAGTTTGGCAACTAAAGTTTTCTAGGTTTGCATATCACCCCCTCCCCCAAATGTGTTTATAGAGACAAAAGAGGGGTTGGTTACCCTTTTCATCCTCCGATCTATTTCTAGAGAGAGAGGATTCATTGGTGGTGTTCACTGGTTGCATCGCCTCGGCCATCTATGAGCCACGCGAAGTCCATGTCGACGTGTGGTTGGTGGTTTTATGTGTCGGTAGCGGCTCCGATGGACCCATGTATCGCCGCCTCCATGGATGGTGGTGCATGTTGGAATCGGCTTAGATCCTTCGATTTCGACGACGCCGGTGGTCTATCGACCGCCTTTGGTGGCATCTACGTGACCGCGACATCAGGTTCTTTTCATATTTTGCTCAATGACGATGGCACATGGCACATCTGAGAGCCCTAATCTGGTTTGTGATGATGTGCTTTTGTACAGAGAAAGAGGTTTCAGTGATCTTGCAACGTCGCGACCGCCTGTCGCTTTCCATGGACGGTGATGTATGCCCGTACCGGCTTAGATCTGTCGATTGTAACTCCGTCGGCTGCCGGTTGACTACCTTTGGTGGTGTCTGTATGGCGGTGAGCTCCTGTCTCCGTCGGCTGACTACCTTTGGTGGTGTTTGCGTGGCGGTGAGCTCTTGGTTTTTTCATCGTTTGCTCGATGATGACGGTTATCGCTCATCTAAAACCCCTAATCTGGTGTTGATAATATGCTTTAATGATGGGTGTTGGTAATGTAGCCTATGTTTACTGTTGTTTCTAGAAATAGGTGTTTTCAAAACTTTCAAGCATCACTCATTGTTACTTTATTTTTTGGGGTGGGTTAATAAAATCTGTAAGGTTATGATTTTATATGAACCTTCTGAGTTTTTTTTTTGATAATTGACTTTGGGTTTTATCGATTGGCTATGATCATCGATTTTATCGCTCGGCTATGATGACTTCTAAATTTTTTTTCATCAAATGATGAAGATGGCGTGGCAAGGATGGTGGATGGTATGTTTTTAACCTGCAACTCGCCTTGCAGCCATAATTCTTTAGAGTTCTGAGCCACAAAAAACTTTGTTTCGCCTGAGAGCGTGTTTTTTCTTTCATTTTATTGTTATATTTTAAGGCGGTTTCATATATTTAAAAATACTGGTTGTGATAATAAAATTTTAACAACTTACGCTTTTAGTTTTTAATCGCTACGATGATGGAAACGGATGCATTGACCCAAGTTTACTAAGTCGTTAGGCCGGTCTGCCTCGGCGCGAAGCGCGGGCGAGAAAACGACTAGTTGGCTTTAATATAGTAGTTATTTTTTTTAAAGTTCATATACTTCATAACAAACCCAATAGTTATGCAAAAGTTAAATAAAAAAAGAAAACTATTTATATAATTTATAAACTTTTTATTCTTTTAAATGTTAAAAGGGTATTTAACTATCTATTACATAAATATATGTTAAACATAAATAAATGAGTGAAGAGTGTTACATATACGTGCAACTGTATCAAATGAAAATTAATTACATATACTAACCTATGTGTGACGTATATTTAAAACTATGTTACAATTTTTATTTAATCTCGGACGCTATCTATACACACACATACATATAGAGAGGGTAGTGATATAAAATCTAAATTTTGTGACTAGTTTTATTGTTTTGTTTCTAGTTTGGTTTCTTATGAACTTTCCATTATATATGTATGTATGTAAATTTAATTAATTATAAACGTATCTAAATCAATACAATAATAATAAACAACTATAGCCAAAGTTGAACTCGAAATAAATTTTGAAAAACACAGGAGTTGAGCTCAATCTTTAGAACTAAAGCTTGAAGCAAGCTGCACTCGAGCTTAGA
The DNA here is from genome assembly GCA_025506505.1 of Flaveria sonorensis. Classification (NCBI taxonomy): domain Eukaryota; kingdom Viridiplantae; phylum Streptophyta; class Magnoliopsida; order Asterales; family Asteraceae; genus Flaveria; species Flaveria sonorensis. Next base: position 63,357,797 of record CM046424.1, on the reverse strand, counting down.
CGAGCTAGAGTTCAAATCGTTTGGTGGTGGGTTGTCGGAAGTTTCATTGTGTTCATTAGCCCAATTTCACTGGAGTTGATGGAAGACCTAATTATTGTTAACCAAAACTCCATATGTGTAACGACTATTTAAAGAAAAATATTATGAAGCCGTAAATAAATTTACGCTTTAATGGGTATGGAAATCATTACTAGATCTTCTTGGGTTGTTACATCAGCGTCAGATTATTTTTTTATTTTATTTTTCTCATTTTCTTTTGAAGATGCATGAAGTTGTCCCACTTTTTCTCCATTCATTCCCATATAATTTAGAAGACGAGAAATGAAGCGGTGAAGCCTAGTGAATATTCACCGGGTCAAGAGTTTTTTTCGTACCGGATAGGGGGTGGTATTCCCACCGGGCAAGGATTTCCCCACCCTCCGCCGCTTCTCACTCTGTGATTCTTTATATTACATCATGCTCCTCTTCTCTTTCACCTTTTGCACCAAGACCCATCGTTTTGGGTGTCACAAAACATTTACTCTAACCTTTTGATAAGCCTCTCAATCAACTCTCTCTCGTTTGGATTATACTCTTTATTGTCGGAGACGTTCCATGAACTGCAAAACAAATAAGAGAGACAACCTTCTATCTGAAAAGTAATTAGTAAAGAACAATGCAAACCTTAATGAGTTATATTTTTTCTTTTGAACAACAAATATGTGACTCTATTTTGGATTAATGTAATTAATAAAGTAAATAATGTATAATGTCAATATGAAACTAAAAAAATCTAAATATTAGATGAAGGGGGCATTAGTTCGGTAAAATTATTGTCAAAGATGGAACAGGTTTCTGTGTTATCATTTGTCAAATCGGGCGAGTTGACACACACTACAACTATTTTAATAGAGGCGAGTTGACACGCACTACAACTATTTTTACCAAGGGTGTTTATCGGTGCGGTTTTTGGTCTGTCCCATTTATTCAATTTGAATTTTGGATTAAAACCAAAAGGTTTACCGAAAACCAAATTTGATTGGCTTTCTTGTTTCGATCAAATAAACAACTTATTTTTTTCAATTATCTGTGTTTTGATAGAGTTTGGGCTAAATTTGTAACTATACAGGGTTAGAAACAAACTTAAATAATCATCATCAATTGTTTGTTACTCGGGTTAACTGAATTCAAAACTTTTAAAACCGTAAACCAAATTATCAATTCAATTTTGATTTAAACCAAACCGAATTTGTAACTTGGTTCGGTTTAATTTGTTTCAAGCAGAATACGATAATAATGTACCCCTAAGGTTTAGTAGTCTATAAAAATTAATGTCCACATGCCCTTATTATGATCACAAAAATAAAAATAATATTACAATAGAAGTCTTTATCTTTCGATAAAGGTTGTGTACTTGTACGTATTAAAAATTAACGTTAGACAACTTATAACCCATTTCACTCGTTTATTATTAGTTATATTATTTTATTTCTTTTGGGATGAACACACTTTAGATTGAACCATTTGGGGCCAAAATCGCCAAATCTAGATTACGCACAAGCATACAACCAATTTCTTGACAAATGTCGTCTTCTCTAGGTTAAGCATCAATTAGCCATGAAGCAACTATTATTAGTGGCCTGCACTGCTGCACATATTAATAAACAACAAGCAGCTTCTTTTTAGTGCCTTTTTTACGACAAAAGTAATCTTATAACATTTGTTAATCATTTCACTACTAAGCATTATCAATGAAGAAAAACAAAAGGTGCAATGTAAATAATTTCTAAGATATTATGTGTCTGGTTGGAAAAATCCCAGTACATCTAATATACGAGGTCGTATCTCAAAATATGTGGTTAATCCCGCACATAGTTCTATCAATCAGTTACATCTTGCATTTGGCAAGATGTTGATTATTGATGAACTGCATTTCAAGTTTGTACTGAATAAAAGATTTAAAAAATATATAAATTTGCAACACACACTTGTAATTCCATCTTGAAGCTCGGTAACAAATGATTGTTATCAGTTGTATATTGATGAAAAAACTAAACTCAAAGCTCAAATAAAAAATCAAATTTTAAAGTTTGTCTTTCAACCGATACATGGACGTCTTTGTAACAAATCAATTACATCATTATACTTGTCTTGTTGCATATTATGTTGATGAGAACTAGAATTTGCAAAAAATTAAAAAAAAATATCAATTGTTGTCCTATTTCCAGCCATCGAGGAAATGATATTGGATGATCCGTAAGAAACTATCAGATTGATTGGCAATTGCAAATTATTATGACTATTACGATTGATAATGCAAGTAGCAACAATGTTGGGGTTGAATATTTCACAACTAGCAAATGGGTTTTTTGCTACAAACATTTATGACAAATTTACAACGACTCTATATTAGTCACAAGATTGTGATGACTTTCCGACAAATGGCAACCAAAAAGGCTTATGACCCAATGTCAAGTATAAATTAGATAAATCGTTGGAAATAGAAGATCCATTTGATGAAATCGAAGTTCTTGTTGACCCAACTGATACGATGAGGGTTTGAATTGATAATCTCATGAGCAAAACTGAGGGTTTATTCATCGACTTCGTTTCGTTGAGGTGGTGGTGAAGGTGAAGCGAGCATGTGTCCTATGTTCTCTCATTTCTACTACTATATAATACAAAACTCATGGGTAGATTGGTAATTTTCTATTTTTGTAAGAGCATTCACAGTGAAATCCCTAAAAATACGTGAGTGTGTTTTCTATATTATATGAAATTGTTTTGAATGGTTGTGAGTGAATGAAGAGAAAATGTTACTGTTCATCTGTATATTTGAGGAATCACTGTTCAATCCCTATAAATTTTTTAATATTTTTGAAAGTGATTGTGAGTAAAGGAGAGAGAAAAAAGTAATGATAATGATATAAAAAGTATTATTTAATTGAAAAGCAGGGAGAAAAAATAGTGATTTTTAGTGTAGTTATATGGATAAAAATGGGGAATTCACTGTGAATGCTCTAATACATCTAGAATAACTATTTAAGCATATGATACAAGTGTTTTATGCAAATGTTTCTAAATTGTCCCTATTTAATAAACTTATTCTAATTAATACATGAGTTAATACATATGACTAAAGTCACTATATTAAGTATTACTTTATTTATAATAATTTAAATTAACTTTATCGTTGTATTTTTCATTTATATTTTTTACTATCCAAATTAAGTATTATATTATTAACTAAATACTATTTACCAAATATTTATATAGTTATAATAATAATAATAATAATAATAATAATAATAATAATAATAATAATAATAATAGTAATAATAATAATAATAATAATAATAATATAATCAGTATTTAAGGCTGGTCGAAAAAGAGACCCAGTAGCACCCGCGCATCACACGAATCAATTTATTATACATAACATATAGAAAACAATAATGAATATCTATATTATTTATACTATTTATAAAGCATTTTAGGATGTCGAAATAATAATTTTATCTTGACCTTAAGACATCTATAGGGTTAGTATGGTAATATAAAGGTGGATTTTAATTTAATTTTTTAATCCATATAAAATCATTGAATTTAATAATAATAATAATAATAATAATAATAATAATATAATAATAATAATAATAATAATAATATAATAGTAGTAGTAGTAGTAGTAGTAATAGTAATAACATTTAAAGTAATTATAATAGTTATTTACAAAATAAAAACAACTTTAGTAATAAATAATAATGTACAAGTCATCAAACTAAAATTATACAAACTCTCAAAATCGCTTCAAGGTTCTGAATCTTATATCGTTTTTCTCTTATAATCATAAAAATATGATGGTTTATAGAATCTAAATTTGTCGTTATGATATGCTAAATTATATCAATGTTTTTTTTTTTCAAACACAGAGTTGTCAATATAATTTATATCCATATCTACGGATTGAATATTAATGTACAAGTAATCGAAATTAAGTGTTATAAATTTTAACAACCTGCGGCAAAGCGCGGGTTCGCACGCTAGTTGTCAAATAAGAAGAAGGATGTATTAGGTGGTTAACGGGAAGCCGATAAGAGAGGAGAGCGTGCTTAATCCAAGCGATATAAACAACAACAAACAGATATTGAACTGTCTCCATCTAGAAACCACTGGTAACCACAAGAGAAGTTAATTAACTTGCAAATTTTTTAAACCACCTAGTTTAAAATGGTTGAGATTTAATCTCACGGTACTTATGGTGGTTTTTTCCTAGTTTAGACGGTTATGATTACTTCAAAAAATGGTAAAATGCTTTTTGGTCTCTATATAGATACACTTTCTTAAAGAATATATTCCCCAAACTTCGTATTCTTTGTGCTACCACTCGTGACCCGCCTACACTTGTTCAACCAGTATCATTTGTTTCAAACCTTCCGTCGCGAAAAGTTGTTCAACCCTGCCTTGAAAGCTTTTGTAAGGTTAACTCTTGTCTTATGAACTTTTGCGCTTCCTTCATCCATGAATTTAAATTCGATGCATTTTCTAGACATGCCTAAGAGAAGTAAAAAGAAGGAACAAATGGCACCAAATAAACCAATCAAATAAAAAACTGAACCGACAAACACCCCGTCAGAATCAACCTTGAATAAAAATAATAATAATTACATTTATTTATTGTTATATACAAGAAACAAAACACGCCTACTATGTATAAATACTTCGTTTCATTTCTTACAGTTTTATGCTTAAAACTAACTTTTACATGTCGCACTCATACATTACCACCTGCCTACACTTGTTCAACGTGTAGCATCTTTTTCAAACCTTCCGTCACGAAAAGTGGTTCATCCCCTCACTCACAAAACAAACATCGTGGGCACCTATAAACATAAACATAAACATTTTTTATATTCTGCTTTTACTTTGCTTGCTTTTCAATTCTTTTGCCGCCCCTTCTCCTCTCCTCCGTCACCCACACTTTCAACCCCATTTTAATCAATCCTCTGTACACAACTTTCATCTTCATACTTTCGGTTAAAAAATGTTAGTTAATTCATACAATTTCCTTTTCATCTCCTCTTAGTACCAATTCGACGCTTATTACACTTTCATCAAGCTTTTGTTCTCATGTATGTAAGTTTACGGATTGTGATTTAGGTTTTCAGATGAACTGAATTGATGCTCAATTTGTTGCTTACGTATCGCATTTGTGAAGTTCGTTTGATAAGTAAAGTATATTATATTTGATTCCTTTTGATTTGGTAATTTATTGTTGAAGTGTAAGATGTAAGATCGAGGAATTATGAGGAATGATCGCTTTCTTCGTTTAATTGCGACATTCTGATTGTTGAAAGCATGTGTTAGGAAGGATGATGGATGAGTTTTGTTTACTTACCTCTTTGATTGGATGTGTGGTTGGTGCTGATAAGGATTTTATAACAACAAGTGTCGTTTTCGATTGGAAGCTGGCATTTATTGCAAGTGGAATGTCACATACTAGTTTAAGTTTCAATAGCGTTTGTTTTGATCTGAATTTGTACTGTTTGTTATGTGTGGTGTGGGCATTGCTGTATGCTTCTAATAACATGATTGGTTTTGTAGTAAGCAGACTGGAATGTTAAGTTGTTAAGAGACATTTGGAGTTCATCTGATGGAGAACTATGAAGTATTGGAGCAGATTGGGAAAGGGTCGTTTGCTTCTGCACTACTCGTGAAGCATAAACGAGAAAAGAAGAAGTAAAGCTTTCATTTCTATCATTAATCTTCGTTACACATTTGGTGATATTGTTCCAAGTGTTTTGAATATTAATGGTGAAATGCTGGGTGTTGTAAGTTCGTTTGATTGATGAAAGCTATATTATTTCAGGTATGTTTTGAAGAAAATCCGGCTTGCTCGACAGTCAGACAGGACCCGCAGATCCGCCCTGCTGGAGGTTTAATTCATTCATTTTTATTGAAAAAATAAACAAACATGAAGTTTAATGCATTTGTGACTTTTTTGTGAATGAAAGTTCAAGTTTGAAGCAAAAGTTTCAATTAGCCATTCAACATTTTCCTTTTATGGGTCCAGTTTATATGATGCGAGTTTGGTTTCATTTTCTTGACATATGGCAAAATGAATTGGATCTATGAAATGGAGAGTGGATGTAAATGTACAAATGTTTAACATCCAACTCTCTTGGCATTTAAAAGTCAGAATATATATTTGAATTGGAGGATGTATGGATTGTATTATTGATTAGAAGGTACTTGCATATAACGGGAGTGTGACAATCACCTTTTGTAAAACAACACTATGTGAAGATCTACCATCTCAATTTAAATCAAGTATGGAAACTTATCTGGTTCTTTATTCTGCAGATGGAGCTTATTTCCAAAGTGCAAAATCCTTTTATAGTAGAATACAAAGATTCATGGGTAGAAAAGGTTAGTGTGCACTGTTGACATCAGTTGCATTATGAAAGCTTCTCATGCTCTTTTTCGTATCATGAATGCAACCTCTTACTACACATGATTTTATAAAATTGTTTGGCTATTTCTTAAATATCTAAAATCACCTGATGCAAGTAGGGGAATCTTGTATCAATTCATCTGTAAGGATGATGGGGGTATGCAACATGAAAAATGTCCAGAACTGAAAGCTGATCTTCTCAAATTTTATTTTCTTTCAGGGTTGCTATGTGTGTATTATTATTGCTCACTGTGAAGGAGGAGACATGTAAGCAATATTCCTTAGTAATTCAACATTTTGTTCTATGAAGGTTGTGATGTTTCAACCTTTAATCGTGTAGGGCTGAAGCAATCAAAAGAGCCAATGGAGTTCATTTTTCAGAAGAGGTTAATCTAATTCTGAAATTTTGGCATCTTTTATTTTGACCCACAATCTCCCTTTCCCTCACACACACATTACAAACATGACAACATTTTCATGAGACGAAAAATCAAACACATGGGATTACTTGCGCGTTAATCTTAGTCTAAATCAGGCTTATATATGATGTTAACGTCATCTTTTTTTAAATTTGCAGAAACTGTGCCAATGGCTTGTTCAACTATTGACAGCTCTTGACTACTTGCATGTTAATCATATTCTTCATCGAGATGTTAAGGTTGACCATAATTTTCTGTAAATATTTCTACATAATAATGTCAATTCTCTCTAAGTTATCCGAAAGTTAAAAAATGATTTAATTAATAATTCTGTTTTCACTTCAGTGTTCAAATATATTCCTAACAAGAGATCAAGAGATCCGACTTGGTAGTGCTCAGTTACCTTGTACTTAAAATCATGAGATCACAAAAGTGTTCCAATATTAGGTTCATTTTGTTGTTTTCAGGTGATTTTGGTCTTGCTAAGATGTTAACTTCCGATGATCTTGCATCCTCTGTAAGTATATCGCTTCAACAACTGACTTTACGGATGTTTTTACATATAGTCAAACTTTCTGATCACATGTTTCAATTTCAGGTTGTGGGAACTCCTAGTTACATGTGTCCTGAGCTTCTTGCAGATATACCTTATGGTTCTAAGTCAGATATTTGGTCTTTAGGTAATTCCTACATCTAATAATTTGTATTTTTTTTGTTTTTCTTTGTTTTTATTTTACTTTCCTAGTTTCCTGGCTATAATATGCATTCGCTACATGCTACTTGTCCAGGATGTTGTATATATGAAATGATGGCTTTCAAGCCTGCCTTCAAAGCTTTCGTAAGTTCATCTTTTCTTTTTATGAACTTCTGCTCCCTTAATCACAGGAAATTACACTGTTTTACTGGCATAAAAGGTTGACTTTTAACCAGATGTGTTAGTTACCCTCAGCGATGACAAAATAGGAGAATTTTGCTTAAGATCTATAATCACGCACATATAATATTAGTTACTAGGAATATTAAGTATAAACACGTGTTACTTATTTATGTGCTCATAATTTGTCCACACCAGTTGGTCATTTCTAGGATTTCTATTATACTTTATAAACATCAGTTGCCCATAAAAACTGTAATATCATTTGTTCCTTTTACAATAAGAATTCTCACCAAAAAGAAGAAAAACAAGTCACTTCGCCACCCTTAAGAAGAGTCTTGTGTACCCAAATTAATATTTTCATATTTTGTGATGATGACAATGGACAAGTAAATAACTTTAGAACGATAGAATTTTGCAATTTTCATAGGATAATCTAGAATTGGCATTGTTATTTGTTGCAATTGTCATAGGACCAACAAGATGCATCATGTTATGCCATCAATTCCACCATAGCAGTTAGCTATTTTTCAGTTTTATCAGATTAACTCAACTAATTGTTTACTTTGAAATTTCATTTCTGGGCAGGATATGCAAGCTTTAATCAACAAAATAAACAAATCTGTAGCAGCTCCACTTCCATCCATGTATTCTGGTGCATTGTGAGTGTTATAATTTTCTTAAGATTCCTTCCAACAACTTTATATCTTTCATATGTTTATTTTACCAACAATTATCTTCTTTTTTTTTCCTTCTAGTCGAGGGCTTGTCAAAAGCATGCTTCGGAAAAACCCAGAAACAAGACCAAGTGTATGCAAACTTATTCTTCCTTCTACTATTTTTCTTTACATTATTTAGAGGTAGGGTATGGGTGGGTTGTCATTTATCTAAAATGGACTCGGGTCTAAACGGACAATCACTGGATGGGTTATATTAAGATTACAAAATCTATATTATTTCAGTACTGATAAATATAATGACATAAGAGGTTTGTCTTGACTTACAAGCTGTTTAACTTTTGTTTTGATTTAGTTGATGTTTTTCCATTTTACTGGTTAGAAAGAAAAGTAGAAAATATAGCCCGAATCAACCTGTTCATAAGTAAATGGACTGATATTGACATCTCTAAACTTATTCAATTTTCAACTTTTATTATATTTGATTTCTTTTTCACTTGATACCAGGCTGCAGATTTGCTCAAACATTCACATCTTCAACCATACATACATAATCTCCATCTAAACATCAACAACCCGAAACGCCATACATATCCAGTCCGGTGGTCTGATTACAACTATGAAAAGAAAACAACATTTACTGAGCCTGAAACTGAAACTGAAGCTCAGATGGTTCATTTTCACAGAAAGCAGAGGCAATCTTTTAGCAGTGATCGTGCCTTAAATCCAAGCATATCTGAACATGATCAAGTTTCTTTGTGGTCAGAGAAAGTACAGGATCTGTCAAGACCATTGAGCGGAAAGCTATCCACTGGTAATATGGATGAAGAGAAATCAATGGCTGCTAAGACACCAGTTGCTATCAGAACACCAAAATTCACACCAGCAAAAAAATCAACTCCCAGAAGACAAACTGCATCACCAAAGGTAACCACAGTGGACTCAAATCAAGGTTTGGTATGTACTTAATATGTTGTTCACAATTATACTCTCTATGTCAATGGCTTCACCAACACTGCATCAAATAAACGTGTCACAATGGGAATATCAGTGTGTGTACACCCTGGTTGGTTTGACTCGAAACTCTTATTGTTAAAAAATTTAAAATATTTTGCATACAAATATACAATTTAATAAACTGATTTAAAAGCATGGATATAAATTTTCTGGTTATTTGGTTGCCGCTAAGGATGTTTGTGTCTTTTTCCCAGCTCTCAGTATCACAAACTCCTGCTAGCAGACCTTCGCGGCCTAACCGTAGGATCTCTCTCCCAAAGGTCAACATGGCTCTTTCTAGCATCGAGTCTCCGGACGTATCAGTCAACGCTCCACTTATTGACAAAATGACAGAAATTCCCTTAGCCTCTACAGAAAAACATTTGATCCTACCAGTCCCTAAAACTTCATCAGTATCAACACAATGTAGTTCTGATCAATCAACCACAACAGATTATCGCACCACAGTCAAGATAATTGATCATACCCACACAGAAACTGCTAAGGTTACTACGCAGCGCAGGTTTGACACGTCATCATACCAGCAACGGGCAGAGGCTTTAGAAGGGTTGTTGGAGTTTAGCGCACAGCTAATGCAGCAAGAGAGGATCGATGAACTAGCAGTGTTGCTGAAACCGTTTGGGCCCGAGAAAGTGTCTCCAAGAGAGACTGCTATTTGGTTGTCAAAAAGTTTCAAGGGAATTACTGGAAATGTTTAGTCTGATTGGTTTTCTGATATGAAGAGTGTGTATATGTGAACTGCTTGCTCATGGAGGATGGAAATATAAGTTTTGTTTCAAGTTTAACATGAACTTATCTGATCGTATATAGCCAATATATTACACCAAAATAACTGAATTAATTATATTCCTATTGCTAGCCCATCTTAAGCATATATCGTATCTGATATACAACATATCTTTTTCACATTGTTACAATCCGGGTCAGAAAAAGATGATCTCCTTTAGCAAAGTCCTCATTTTCGAATCTTGTTTCCACTAGTTACCTGTCATGCCTCTTCAATGTCAAATGCTTAGCCCAAGCTGTGATTAACTTAATCTTATTAATTATCATGATGTTAAAGGGTGTCATGAGGCTTATTTATTCATTTTTTATTTTTCGAATGGTCTCTGCTGGCTAAAAGTGATATTCTTTACATTTTTAATTTTTTAAATTAGTTTTTCTATTAAAAGTCTGCCATTATATTTAAACTAAAACATTTTGTAGTTCAATAGAATAGTAGTTATTTTATAATGCATTTTTTTGTTAATAATTGTCTTATTAATGATTCAAAAGAAATCCTCACATGTGCAAAACATGTTAAATATATATAGCTAAAATGCACCTAGACAATAATAACGGATTTATAAAAAAATCTAATTTAAGAAAAAAACTATAAAGTAAATCATAAATAGGGCAAAAGTATAACTTTTCTAAGGTTGTGTTAAACGTTCAATCCCACTTTTATCTTCACGAAATAACTCTGTCATACATACGTATGCTAATTAAAGACGTATACAAATTAAGGACGAACACATAAACAGTTGAAAATAGACAAATGGACATCACAAGTTCAAAACAGAGTGGTTATATGAACGTATAAATCTCTTTTAAAAACCCAAAAATCAAATTATTAACAGTGACATCAGTTTGCGCGCCAAAAACATTATCAGTTTACAATGTCGCACGAAGTTGAAACCCTAGAACTCTACAATCTTCACTACTCTGATCTCATAGCATTGTCTTCTTCAAATCATCAGTCACCAACATCACACGAAAACATCGAATATCTGGAATCAGTGATGACCACAATCATGAAAAACCTAGGTCCGTACGGTCCAGGTCTTCTCGCCATCACCGGAGTCCCTAGTGCTTCCGATATCCGTCGAAAACTACTTCCGATGGCTCGGAAACTCGCTCTTCTTAACAACGATGATCGGAAACGCATACTCAAGGTAATTCATATGAAAATGTAATATAAAGTATGTGTTTGATGAAATGCTGCTTAAGTGTTTGATGAAATGCCTGAACCAAGTTAATGATAGAATTAATCATAATTTGTTGGAGATATGTTTGGGGAAGTTGAGATTATGAGATTGATGAAAATAAGATTTGAAGATAATTATTAGTATTAGTTTATTATTTGTTTCAGTGTAAAGAGATAATTATTAGAGTTTATTTTATTAATATATTGAGATATATTAGGAATTAGAGTTTGTTCATTATAAACAAAGGTGTAGGATTTTTATAATTTGTGTGGTTTTGTTTTTAGTAAACTTGGTGTTTATCGTGTTTGCTCCATCTAATATTTCCAACAGTGAACTGGTCTATGAGTTTTTAAGTTTTTGTTCAATTGATTTAGATAGTTAGGTTTGAATCAAAATGTGAATAATGGGTTACAAATGATTGTAAATGATGTGTTAGGATCTGCTGGTAATATAAGGTGTTGAAGTTCTGACTTTTTAGGCTTGAAGTAATTAAATTTTGAGAAACAGTAGTTGTTGCACTTGGGTTAATTGTTTTGTTACAACTAAATTTGTGTATTTGCAGGATCATGGGTTAGGGAGTGATGTTCCACTGAAGAACATTGACAGAACAGTGTCTCCTTTCGCGATGCAATTGAAATACAATCTGAATCCAGATGCTAGCAATCTTTGTAGCACAAATCATTATGAGACTGAAGGTTACAATTCGGATATAGAGGGTTCATGTGAATTCACAAACCTTGGGAACATGTTTAAAGATCTTGGGAATTGCATGATTGAGTTAGGTCTTCGATTGGCAAGTGTGTGTGACAAGATCATTGGTGGGCGTGAGCTAGAGCAAAGCTTGCTAGAATCATGCTCAGCTAAAGGGCGTCTTATACATTACCATTCAGTGCTAGATAACCTTATTCTGCAAGCTTCTAATTCGACTTGTTCTAAAACCAAGAAAACTGAAAGAAGCAGTAATCACTCTGATTTGTGGCAACAGTGGCATTATGATTATGGGGTGTTCACTATTTTGACAGATCCAATGTTCATGTGTGCTTGTGAAGATAATGGCTCTTCTCGATCATGTGATGGAAAAGAGTGCCCTTCCCCTAGTGGACATACATATTTGCAAATACTTGATCCCAATAAGAACAGTGTTGTAATGGTGAAGGCGTCTTCTGGGAGTTTTATTGTTCAGGTAGGGGAGTCAGGTGACATATTATCAAAGGGGAAACTTCGTGCGACTCTTCACTCTGTTTGTAGGCCTAAAAGTTTGGAAAATCTGAGCAGGGAAACGTTTGTTGTGTTCTTGCAGCCTTCATGGAGCAAAACACTTTATCTCTATGATTTTCCTGTTACAAGTTCGAGTTCAAAAGATGAAGATTCAAGAATATGTGATGGGGAAAATCGGGGTCAAAAACCAAGTTCAGATATTGGTAAATTAGTCCCACCACTTTGTGATCGATTGAAAAACGGAATGACATTTGCAGAATTCTCAAGAGAAACAACAAAGCAATATTATGGAAGCAGTGGACTACAGTCAAAGAGATAGAATGGTTGGTCTAATATGCATCAAACAACAGAGATATGGATGATCCAAGTATATGTTCTTTCTTCATCAAAGAAACAGTATCACTGATTAAGGCTATGAAAGTGGTTTGTTTCGATTATTTGATACTTGGCATATGATAGTTACATGTGTGGTTTCAACTTGGCTTCTGGTAATCATGCATTGAAGCATGGGAAATCAGAAATCTTCTACATAATTCATTTCCAGGTTAGTGATATTTTGGAAGACCTTTATGATCACTTTGTCATGAATTTTCAACTGCTTGTGTTATAAACTGAGCACTCACACAACTAGTTTTGTCAATTTGACTTAAAAAAACTATAGCCATTTAAGATAAAATCATAAAAATGCATGATTGTGGAGATTGTGAATTAAGGGTTCATTTGTGTATGTTGCTCATGTGGAGGTTTGAACAATAAGACCCTGGTCTCACAAAGTTACTTTGGGACTGGAATAGGCGGTGCAAAATGCGTGTCGTGCAGGTTCTATAATGGGTCAAAATGGGTTGATATAAACGGGTAACTTTTGATATGGGTGAGGTTGATCCCCCAATACTTTGTCAGTCTTTTTTATTTGTGTTTATAATATTCTTTTGTATACAATATGACTAAAAAACCTATACAAGTAAAATAAAAAATATCTTATTTGTTTGAATAAAAAAGTAAAAAGCGATACGATTAGATTTAAGTAATCTAATTGAATAAATTAATTTAATACATTGTAACCACTAACCAGTAGAATATTATTTGGGCCACAAGTGACCCATTTGAGGCCTTTGCTTTAAATGTTACTTGTTTAAATTGTACGGGATAAAATATAGTCCAATTGTCCAAATGGAACAATGTTTATTTAAGTGAACCAAAATTGCTACCTTTAAACCAAAATAAATAAACTTCTGAGAGAGACAAATATCATAAATGGAAAGAACTAGTTAGAGCTATAGTTCAAAGGGATAGGTTATATACAATTATTCTAACATGATATGAAAAATCATTTATCATCGTGTGGTAACGAATTAAGGATTGTGTTAAATATACAATATTTTTACTCAATGCATCCCTTTGTCACATCAGTCGTTCATTCTTTTCAAACCTTGAATAGGGTCGTATACAAAGGCGAATGCATATATGTATACTGGTGTTTACTTGGTCGAAAAAAAGAATCCAAAATCAATCAAATCAATAGAGGTATACATCAAGTAATAAGAGACATATTTAGCAAACCACTAATCTACATGTTTCGTGAGACGGTATTTGGATGTGCTTTGCGTAGTTAAATTGTAATAAATCCAATATTAATTGTTGAAATGTTCGACTCTTTCCTGAGATTGTGAATTAAGGGGTCGTTTGTGTATGTTGCTCATGTGGGGGTCTAAACAAAAGACCCTGATGTTAAAAGTTACTTTGGGACCCGTATAGACGGTGCATAATGTGCGTTATATAATGGGTCAAAATGGGTTCAGTTTAGACCGGAGCTTTTTTTAGTATGGCTAAGGTTGATCCCTAATACTTTGTTAGTTTTTTTAGCTTTAAAAATACTTTTTTGTATTAAATATGACTAAAAACCTATACTAGTAAAATAATAATAATCTAATCTGTTTGAATAAAAAATTAAAGAGCTATAATTTTGTAAATATAAGTAATTAATTGAATTGAACATTTTAGAACAATATTTGTAACCACTAGAATATTATTTGGGCCACAGGTGACCCATTTGAGTCGTTTGCTTTAAATATTACTCATTTAACGTGTAGGTGATAAAATATAATCCAAATGGAACAATGTTTATCCAGTGAACCAAAATTGCTACCTCAATTCTATGAACCAAAATAAAGGTGAACTTCTGAGAGAGACATATCAGAAATCGAAAGATATAGTTAGAGTAGTATGTTCAAAGGAATCTATATATAATACTGAAAAGTAACTTAATGAGACACTTGTCACATTTCTAGGTCACTTAAGTTTATTTTTCCCGCATCTATCTCCTCTTAAATAATTACCTAAATTAAGCAAAATTAAATAATTTTAATTCTTTTTTAGATCAATTTTTTTCATAAATTAAGAAAGATGTATTTTTATTAATGTTATTTCTAGAAAACAATTTTTTATACAATTAATTTTTTTTTAAAACATCTAACTTTTTTTAAAATATAAAATATTTTAAAATTGGTATTTTTAAAAAGTAAATTTTTTTTATAAACTAAAAATAATTAAAATTAGGAGTTATAATTAAAAATTTTAAAAAATAACATTTTTAATACGGTTTGTTTTGAAAAAAAATGTTTAATTTTTTTTGGAAAGAAAGTTTAAAAACAAAAGTCTAAAAATTGATATCGTTATTTTATTACTTATAGTTATTACTCATGTGTAATTTTAATCATATTTTATTTTAGATTATCATTTTATACTTCATAAAATTTTATTATATTTAATTTTTTATTTTTTCAACCCGTATAGTACACGGGTTTACTAAAGTTAGTATTAAATAATAATAATCAACAACTCATCAGAGATATTATGAATATTTATAGCCCGATCCAACCCGATTCAATACTATATCTCTATATTTGATCACATGGTCAAAATAATTCGAAATTGATCTGATTATTGGACATAACTTTTCAGGGTATATTATTCAAACTAGGTTAGAGCCCATGTATTACATGGGTGGAAAAATAAAACATGTCAAAACTATTAGTTTTATGAATATCTTATTTTCTAGATGTTATTAGTCATTGGTGAAATAAAAATATAATGAATATCTAAAAATTATAACAAATAATAAAATTAGAAAATATTACGCTATATTAAAGATAAAATATGTCATAAAATAATATAATTTAGTATGTATTAATAAATTATTAAAATAAAAATATTTATATTTTAGATGTTTGATAGTTTAATTTACTTATTTAAAATAATTATCATTTAATATGAGAGAGACAAGAAACACAAATATACATATGTTTGTTTTAACATATTTTAGTAATAAAAAAATTGATTGTTGTTATAATTTCCGTATTTATTATGAGAGAGAGGCGGGAAATAATTTTTTTGATATGCTAAAATGATGACACGTGTCATTTGATGTGATAGAATGATGACACGTGGTTTCAAAAAACCTTATTTTATTATATGTTATAGATTATAGATTATAGATATTAATTTCTTCATACTAATATCCTCACAGCCACTCAATATCTAGCTCACGATTTGATCCGTCAAAAATATTTCTTTTAAGTCTAAAAGAAAATAGTTTTCTTTGACTGTATATTTCGCTATAATAATAAACAAAAGTTAAGGTCAATCTCTTTCAAGTGTCAGTTTATACTTGAAAAAATCTATTTTTACGCATGATCAGCTTTATGACATCTTGTCACAAGATAAGAATAAAGATGGATTGAAGCTTTTAACTTTAGATAATGAGTGTAAACCTACTAATGTTATTACATATGTAGTTTACAAGGATGTTTTTGCTTATTCGTGACCTTATAATCAAAAGTTATTATGTCATATTTAATATATAACACACTTGATTTTATTTTTATTTTTATGTTATTTAATAATTAACTATTCACACTTCCGTGTAATACACGGGTAACTAAAGCTGGTAGGTTATATAAAGTTATTCTCATGATATGAAAACGTAACATATATATATCCACTTGATTTTCCCTTTTGTCACATCAGTCATTTGTTCTTTTTAAACCTTGAATAAGGAAATATACGAGGACGAATACAGGCGTGTATACCGGTGTTTACTTGGTCGAAAAAAGTTCGAAATCAATCAAATCAATGAAGGGGTAATTGTATATATCCCCTCTAAACTTATAAAATTACATATTTCCTCAAACATGCTTAAAAAGTATTGTAAAATATGTCCATTAATTTTTTTATCAACTATAAATTTATTTCATATATAATTTTAGTAAAATATTTAGATATACTTCATCTTTTTTTTTTTGAACGGAAAATGTACGACCTTGCTTCGAAGGATATGTGTTATCTTAATCAGGCCCATCTATTCGTTTCCCAGCCGGGACCGCACCCCCAACCCCCTCAAAAGAAAATCCATTACTGAGAAAACCCTTTGACTCAAACTTAAACTCATAATCTCCTTTTATTTACATGTTATGGATACCTCACCTTAAATATACTTCATCTATCAATAAAATTTCTTTCTAATATACGTGATAAAGTGCAATTGCTATTAATCGAATTGAATGTTCTTGATTTGATAGATCATCTAAGGATATGCTTAAAATCATTAATCAATATGAACATTAAATTGATTCCTGGGTAGACAGAAGTGCTTAGCATATTCCCACTAATATTAAATATCACCAAGTGTGACATGAATAGTAAAACCTAATCTGAAAATGACCAGAGTTATTGCTCATGACCCCCCATTGGGGGTTGAGACTTGATATTTTGACATATGGATGGACATCAACACCAGTGGTTGTGGGCTGTAGAGGAAACCTAATGATATCTAATATCCACACATCTTGAGTAGATGTATTTATTTTTTAAAATTTCTAAAAATATTTAGGTGAATCTTATGTTCTTGTGTTATGTTATCCGTCTTTTCGGATGACGGGTAAACTTGATTGGTGAAGTTGAGTCTCTACCGGTTTATATACATATTTGTTTTTAATTTTTGGTGAATCGAAAGCCATGTATGAACTATGTTTGGTTTAGAAGGATGTCTGATTGTAGAAATTACTTATTTTGAACGTTTTGGCTATTAAAAAAAAATATTTTCATGCTTAAATGTGTTTGTATAAAAGTCGTAATTTGTAGGGACAATAGAAAATATTGAATAGCATGAAGGGTGGTGTTATTCTAAGAGTGTAGGTGTAAAAGAGTACTTAAGAGTGCATGAGCTTAAGCTCGGTTTGTTTCGATCTTTATATTTAAAGTTGGAGTTCGGCTTGTTAGTTTTCAAGGTTAAGCTTGCTCTGAATCGACTCGTTTATTAGTTATTAATTGTTTAATTGTTTTGTTTATATACATTTATAATTGTTTATACATGTGTGGATATATTTGGGGGACCGTTTAGGGTCCAACCTCATTGAGGGTCTAGAATTTTTATAAGTTTCTTTTATATTATATATATATGTATACTTGTTTAGAAAAAAAATCCTATATCCTATTAACAAATAAATTAATAAACATAATTATAATTTAATTATTTTAGTATATTAAACCTTATGGATTAAGATCATTTAAAAATTCACAATATGATCAGAATACAAAAACTCCTATCAACACAAATCTTTTTTTATATTTTATATAAAAATGATTGGTTGATAATGTTTAATCGTCATTCTTGACATGTAAAAGAAAACAATGAACGGATTTGTAATCTACACATGTGGAAGTCATACGTTTATTATACTATCTATATATATGTAGTTAAACATACAAAAATTTTAATACCATATGTAAACATTAGTTTGATGGGCTTTTATGTTATTTTAATGGTTTTTAATTTATATAAATATACACAACTGCGTGTAAAAATATAATTTTTTTTATAAATATGAACTGTTATATTAGTTTTTGCATTTCTTAAAGTATTAACATTTTATAAGTAGTACTTAAATTGTCCTAACCCTAAACCTTATATCCTAGTAACATTTTAATTACTTTAATCCACTATCAATCACCAAAACTAAACCCAATTTAATACTCAAATAAAAAATACCGAAATATACATAGTACCTAGTGGTTACTCTTTTTTTACTCGCTGATGCTCAAAATATTTCTTTTTAAAGATTCTTAGAGACAGCATTGGATTCGAATTAATGGTTGTATCGAAGTGGGGCCATGCTGATGTGGCATTCGATGAGTTTCGACGCATTTTGAGTTGATTTTAGCATGGCAGGATGACTTAACGAGAATGTGGAAGTTGCATACACATAGAAGTGCATAGGCCATAGGGTAGAGATAAACCGGTTGTATTGTATGGATGGTTTTCTTGGGCTCCACCTGCCTTTTTTTTCAAAAAAAAATTTGGTTTAATTGTGTAAAATTTTTTGATTATTTTTTGGGCGGCAAGCGGAAATTTTATTAAAACGCACTAGCAAGTTCTAGAACGGGAGAGTTACAATGATAAATTGTAAAAATCAAAATTACATCATAATCGTCAACTAACATTCTTTAGATGAGTTCTATTTTTATCCACCAAATGAGATTACCTTTATGTCCTTCGCAACTCTTGATGGATTTGCCAGACCTCCATTGAATAGGAAGCCATTTCTAGCCAATCAAATGGACCACCAAGTCACCATAAAGATGCAAAGTAAAACCTTCTTCAACTTTTCCCTAAACGATGAAGCTTTAAGATCAAAAAGTCATGAACGGATAACGAGCTGGATCAAGACCCACCACACCAATTGAATGTTTTTGACCAAATGAGAGCGGCAAAGGGGCATGAAATTGATATGTGGTTTCAGGGATACCAAAACATAGACTGCAAACCAAAAAGTTTAATGGAACATCACGTCTTGCCAATGCATCTTTAAATGGAATACAATTCAATCTCGTCCTCCAAATAGTGGGATCGATGGGATCCAAGCGATAGGAGAAAAGTCAACAACCGGATGGTTAGAAACGATAGCGTTGCGAACCGATCAAACAAAGAATGACTCAAAAAATAAAATTTTTCAGTTTCACATCCTCTTAATTCAAGTGTCTAATTACATCGAACATATATAATAAAAATATATTGGGTATATTATGAAATTAAATTTAGACCATTATATATTTAAAAGTTGAACAAAGACACTTTGATGATAAAATGTATTTTTCTCTATTTAAAAGATTGAGAGATAAAATTTTACAAGATGCAGTCATAGGTGATTAATAAAAGTAGATTAAGAATTGTTTAAAAATATTTAAAACTTCGACAAACTAGGCTATTTAAATAGCTCGAAACTTGCTACGAAAAAATCATTTACATACCGAGCCAGCTCGGCTCGATATATTTACAAACTTGCTTGGCATGCTTAAACTCTAGTTGACTTTATTTTGGCTCGAGTTGTATTTTAATTACGTATATGTATATATATAATGTTCGTGAATAGTGAATGTTTTTTGTTAACATGCTTGTTACTTTATAATAACAATAACTATATAAATTTTAGTTTACATCTCTAATTTTAGGGGGAAAAAAAACACAATAATATATATTGCCCACTTGTCAAAACTATGTCTACGAATGTTCAAATAAATCGTAACTTAAATATCGCTTGAAAACGGCTCGTGAGTCAACTTGGCTCAGGTCGTTTATAAACCAAGCTGAATTTGGCTTGACTTGTTTACAAAGAGAGTCAGCTTGGTTCGCCTTGTTTCACCAAACCCTGGCTCGGCTTGCAAACAGTTCAGGACAAACTACTTATCGTATTTCTTTTATAAAAAATAAATAATGTGACGTTATTTAATGCAACTATATAAGTTATGCACATCTTTTATCTGAAAAACTACGTATAAATTGCGTTTTTCATATTAGAATTTTAGTTTTAGACTTTATATAATTACTTGTATGACCATTTACATCAATAAAATGCTATAATAATATAAAATTTTCTTTAAAGTTACAGTTCACTAGTTCAGGGGGTGTGTTTGGCAAGTATGAATATATGATTTTATTTTTGTTTTTTCATCGTTAATAAAAATGACTATCTTAGCCTCCGGTTCTTTTTGTTTTCTTCTTATGACATTTCAACCACCACTACGCTAATTCTTGTACATACTTTAAAACCACATATTCCAAAATATCGATTTGCATTTGTTATGAGTTACTCAATGGGGCACCACAAGCACCAACCCCATTGTCTTATCTATCAACACCAACGTCAAAATAAATCTAAGATGCCATTCTTACAACAAGTTAAAAGCTCGTGTAAGAGGCAAAACACTTATTACTTACTGACTTAAGAGTGTAAAACAGTTGACATGTTTAACCCATTTAATAAACAGACCCATATCATATGAGTTGTAAATAAACATGTCATCTTATTTAAAACTAGTATTAAAAATTAAATAGCTATAATTTATAAGTTTGGTTCACAAACTTTTTGGCTTTTTAGATAAGCCGGTTGTAACTTGTGCGGGTCATGTTTAGATTACATATTTTAAGTGTTTTTTAAGCTAAAGTTTATATATTCGACATAAATAAATATATGAGTCGAGTTCAAGTAGAAGTTAACCCGAATCCACTAACAAGCTAGCAAACTTAAAATGGAAGTTAGATTGGGGGGGGGGGGGAGCCGAGTTAACAATTTTTTTTAAAACACAACGTACATTAAAAGTCCTTGATCAACCACATGATAAACCCAAATTCTAATTAGTCATTATAGCAGCCGCGCATTACGGCGGCGACGTACGTGGCGGGATAAATGATATACTACAATCGACACAACTTATTTTCGAACTAAATTTACATCGACACGTAGAATAATTAGAACTTATACAGACGATCGAATAAGTAATATAAATATCACATGTCTCCAAAGATAATTTATGTTGAAAAGCATACAAAATCAAAACGTACATAAAAATAAGCATGTGCGGTGATATCATATGTACCCTGATAAAATATAGACTATAATTGCTCTGACGCATTTTGAAACCAATATTTATTTTAACCGGGTAAAGAAGCTCTTTTGTTAAAGCCAACATCAAAAGGGGTCAAAACTAAAAAAAGAAATTTTTTGTGTCCAATTTTAAAAAGTTATAAAATCTACTATTCATTTAGTTCGAAAATTAATATATATATAATGTAATGGATCGTTGAAAACGCAACTACCATAAAGTCTAATGTTTGTATCACTTTTTAAATAAATCGTATTTTATTAGTTGTTTTAAAATGTTACTGTATCTAATGTGACCGGAATCGACAATTCGACAACGAGTTGAGATACACTAGAGGACCGGAAAAAATCAACCCCGAAGAAAAAATTCATTGTCCGCCCCTACCAACCAACGAGACATTATTTCCATCCCTAACATAGGTTTATGTTTATTTGGATAAGTTTCAAACAAAGAGGTTATATGAGTCATCGAATAACAGATTATGATCATCCATATATTATCTTTATAATTCAACAGTTTAAACAACATATAGCAGAAATCGCCATTAGGAACAAACAGTTCAGCTTCTAGCCATAATTTTGTAATGTCTGAGCATGGGCGAATTTTTTTTCGTCAGTAGTGTTAATTTTCGGTTCTGTAGCATAAGTTTTTTGTCCGTTAGTGTAAATTTTTTTATATATACTGAGTTCGCCCTCCTAAAAAAATTTGATTTCGCCCCCACCCCCTAGAGGAGCGCTCAAGCTCTGCCACTGTGTCTGAGTGGTAAGTGTGAACAACCTTTTACCCAACCTGAAACTGTTAATAAATGTACGAGCCAGAGCAAAACATTGCCTTCTAAAAGTTTTAGTCTCACATTTGTGTCCGTGCTACGAGAAGGCACAAATTTGAATTTAAGCAGCGTTGATTGAAATTTACAATGCTGCTTCACAAGCATACGACCGATAGTAAAAACCTAAAAAAGTTAGCGCACAAAGCATTTGAACTCCTTGTATGTAAAATGTTGATGGTTTGTTCAGTAATTCTATCAGACAACTATTACCACTTTCCCTTCTCTATGTTCCATTTCAAACACACCACTTTGATGATTGATAAAGTATTACCAGGAAGAAACAAACTCTTGAACTGTTAATTATATATTTCACATATATTTATGGTTATTTATGTCTATGAAATCATCTCTGGCCTTTAATTTTTCAATAAAACATATGTTAGTGGTAAACATGTATGTTATTTATTCACTACATATTGGATTCAAGTCTCATTTGAAACCTTAGACTAGATTTAGGTGCGAAATAAATTAGAAGTTGTTAAAAAAATAAGAAGTTTATAATTGATTACCTTTTAAAATAAATTGACTTTTGTGTTATTTAAGCCTTAAAAAAATAAAAAATGAAAATTTTGTAACTAATGATTTATGTAATGACATGAGTAATATAAAATTTTAAGAAACAATTATTCTTCTGACTTATGTGTGCTTAACTGCTTATCAACTAGTTAAGCACATATATATTAAATGCGCATATATGTAGTTAAGTAAATCTAATCACAAAAATCTATCCAAGTAAACCCTTTTGAGTGCGGGTTCGCATTATATGGGTCAAAAGTTAGGGTTGAAAAACTTTTTGCTCAATTAAAAGGTGAGAAAATATGTTGTTATTATAAAATATCACATGATTTAACTACAAATGCACATTTAACATATGAAAACGTAAAATTCGTGTAACCTACTTGTGTGTTATGTTTTGCTAATATAAGGGAGAAATGTTGAAGGAAAGAGTTAATTCCAAGTGTGTCAAGATGGGCAAAGTATGAGGGGGTCATTTGTTTTTTTAGTGTTAAAATTGTTTTGTTAGTTAAAACCGTTTTGATTGATTTGGATATAAAAAGGTTGAGTTTAGAGTTTCAATTAGAATACTCTTTCACATTGTTGATTGTGTAATCATTCATCTTCATCAATAATAGATCTGCAATTTTTTGTTTTTCTTGGTGCCTGTTATTAAGTGGTATCAAAGCTTCGGTGAAGGAAGAAGAGCTCTCCACGGTTGATCGACGGATCGAGGGTAAACAACTGAAATCAAGGCGGAATCAAGATCAAAAGGACTGGATCCTGATCCCAAATTTGGTGTGATCTATCACAGAAAGAAGAAGAAGATGGCGAACCCAGGAAACCCTAACAATCAGATCGTTACCATAAAAGACAATATAACAATTCCATTTCAATGTCCAGTTCTCACAGCAACAAATTACTCCATTTGGGCTGTGAAATTGAAGGCGATCTTCAACGTGCATGGGCTATGGGAAGTGATTGAGCCTCCCACTGAAGCAACTGTTGATCAGAAGAAGAACAATACAACAATCGCCTACCTCTTTCAAGCGATACCAAAAGATTTGGTGCTTCAAGTCGCAAACCTAACTTCAGCCAAGGATATCTGGAATTCTCTTAAAACCAGGTATGTTGGTGTCGATAAGGTGAAAAAGGCACGTCTCCAAACCCTCAGAAATGAATTTGAGAATCTGAGGATGAAGGATGGGGAAGACATCGATGCTTTGGCTAGCAAATTGGTAGTTCTATCAACCAGAGCCAGTAATCTTGGTGCCCCATATCAAGAAACAGTCCTAGTTCGCAAGTTTCTTAACTCCCTGCCAGATAAGTTCATCCAGATCGTAGCCTCCATAGAGCAATTTGTTGATCTAGACACCTTGTTGCTACAGGAAGCCATAGGTAGACTTAAGGCGTTTGAAGAAAGAATAGGACTAAAGCCGAAGTTAAATGAAACAACAAAAAGTGATCAGCTCTTACTAACGTACTCAGAATGGCAGTCAAGACAAAATAGCTCGGAAGGCTTGAAGAAAGGAAGAACCAAGGACGATCGGGGTGGTCAAAACGATAAGAATCATGGTCAAACTTCTCTTTAAGGAAAGTGGAGTGAAAGTGATAATAGAAGGACTCCAAAACACGGTGAACGTCAAGGGAAGGATAAGCCAAACATCAAATGTTTCAAATGCGACAAATATGGGCATTATGCATCGGAGTGCCCTACTTCAAAGCATGAGAACAGGAGACCAATTTGACTTAGACAGAAGAGGAAGAGCTTTCTCTTTTGATGACAGTTCAAGTTCAAGACCGCAAGGAATTGATATTTCTGCACGAGCAGCGAATAGTACTAGCCAGGTATGAATTGGAGTCTTGTGAAAAACATATGTGGTATCTTGATAATGGAGCATCAAACCACATGACTGGGACTAAGTCCATGTTCTCAAGCCTCGATAGAAATGTAGGAGGTAGAATTCGGTTTGGAGATGGATCCACAGTTGAAATAGAAGGAAAGGGATCAGTGATCTTGGAGTGTAAAAACAAAGAACAAAGGCTGCTGAAAAATGTTTATTTCATTCCACAGTTGAAAAAGTATTATCTTGAATCTTGAGTCTTGGTCAAGTGACTGAGGGTGGCTGTGAGGTCAGAATAAAGGAAGGTTATCTCTGGATTCATGACAAAGATGGAAGACTACTGATCAAAGTGGCCAGATCTCCGAACAGGTTATAAAAGGTATTATTAAACATAGGCTCACCAATGTGCTTCTTGTCTTGTGTTAGTGACTTATCATGGTTATGGCATGGTCGCTTAGGCCATGTAAACTTTGATACGTTACAAAAGATGTAACATAAGCAGTTAGTAATGGGTGTACCTGCGATCAGCCATTCAAAACAGCTTTGTGAGGCCTGTTTGGCAGGAAAGCAGGCAAGACAGACCTTCCCCTCACATTCCACTTATAGATCATCAACACCATTATCATTAGTGTCAATGGATCTATGTGGACCTATTTCCCCTGCAACTCTAACAGGAAATAAGTACTACATGTTACTTGTTGATGATTGCACAAAGTTCATGTGGGTTTACATGATCAAGTCAAGGATCAGGCATTTGAAGTATTCAAGAGTTTCTTGAATAAAGTGGAAGGAGAATATAGCCTTAAGGTAAAAACAGTTCGGTCTGATCGTGGAAGGGAGTTCACTTCATATAGTTTTGAGCAATTTTGTGAAACAAAAGGGATCATGAGCACCATAGCAGAATGGCATGGTAGAGAGAAGAAACAGGTCCATTCTTAACATGACTAGAAGCATAATGAAAGCGATAAGTGTACCACAAGACATGTGGGCAAAGGCAGTAAGGCACTCAGTATATCTGCTTAATCGAGTCCCTATAAGGGCATTAAAGGATTCAACTCCTTATGAGGCTTTAAAGGGAAGGAAACCTCAGCTTTAACATCTCAAGGTGTTTGGTTGTATTGGGCATGTAAAAGTAGTAAAGCTGAATTTACAAAAGTTAGAAGACAGGAGTACACCAATGGTATATTTGGGTGTTGAATTAAGAACTAAGGCTCTTCGCATGTATAATCCAAAAGAAAGGAAGATAGTGGTGAGTAGAGATGTGAAGTTCGAAGAAAACAGAAAGTTTGATTGGGAAACCACTTGGAGTCGGTTGAAAGAAATGGACCTGAGTGGACAGAGCTTTATGTTCAAAATTATGGAATAGTTATGCAAGAAGGTGCGTGTAATGATACTGAGATCATGGTTGTGCCAACTGATGTCCAAGGGAGTCAGCAACATGTGGCTGCTAGTGATGCAGCAGCTGTTGAAGACCAGAATCAGGGAACTGTAACAAATGTTGAGCAACAAGATGTAAGAAGATCTTCTATAGAATTAGTGTTGCCCAAGAAGTTAAGTGATTTTGTTCTGGATGGTAAAGTCCAGTATCATACTACAAGGCAATCAGAGAATGTCGATGCTGAATTGTTACTTACACAAGAAGGGGAGCCAGCCAACTTCCAAGAAGCAATCAAAGAAAGAGCTTAGAGACAGGCTAGGGATGAGGAAATTCAAGCTATAGAACGCAATAGAACATGGGTAATTACTGATCTTCCGGTAAGACAGAAGGTAATAGGTCTTAAATGGGTATACAAGTTAAAAAGGAATGTTAAAGGAGTTGGGTTTCAAGAGATGCCAACATGAGCATGTTGTATATGTAAAATTGAATGGTGATTCTATGGTAATCATAGGAGTATATGTGGATGACTTACTTGTAACAGGAAGTAGTCAAAAGGAAGTGGCCGAGTTTAAGCAGCAGATAAAGTCACGGTTTGAAATGACAGATCTAGGAATGTTGTGTTATTATCTGGGTATTGAAGTGATTCAGAAGAATGAAGGTATAGTGATCAAGCAAGTTGCTTATGCTGAAAAGATAGTCAAGTTGGCAGGAATGGAGGGCTGTAATGATACAAAGTATCCGATGGAACCTGGTCTTCGGTTAGGTAAAAATGAAGGAGGAGAAGATGTGAATGCTACTGACTACCGAAAGTAAACTGGGTCATTGAGGTACTTAACCCAAACAAGACCATATTTAAGTTTTTCGGTTGGGTATGTGAGTAGATTCATGCAGGCTCCGAAAGAAGCTCATTTAAAAGCAGTGAAGCAGATAGTTCGGTATATAAAGGGTACTATGCATTATGGTATCAAGTTCAAAAGAAAAGAAGGAAGGGCTTTGCTTGGATACAGTGACAGTAGTCATGTGACTTGTGGTGATGATGGTAAGAGTACTACGGGGAATGTGTTTTACTACAATGGGTCACCAATTTCGTGGGTTTCGCAAAAGCAATCAGTTGTTGCTTTGTCTTCATGCGAGGCAGAATTTATGGCTGTAGCTTCTGCAACTTGTCAGGCCATTTGGCTGCAAGGATTACTTGTAGAATTGATCAGGAAAGGGGAAGAAATGGTAATGTTGTTGGTTGACAACACTTCTGCTATAGCTTTAATGAAAAATCCTGTGTTTCATGGGAGAAGTAAGCATATAAGTACTAGATATCATTTCATACGTGAATGCATTGAAAGAGAGCAGATTCGTGTTGAACATGTCAGTGGTGATATGCAAAAGGCAGATGTTTTGACTAAAGCATTGCCGCGGGTCAAGTTTAATGAAATGAGGTTTTTGCTTGGAGTAGAAGATTTGCATGGGATTACTTGGAATTAGAGGGGAGATTGTTGAAGAAAAGAGTTAATTCCAAGCGTGTCAAGATGGGCAAAGTATGAGAGGGTCATTTGTTTTTTTAGTGTTAAAATTGTTTTGTTAGTTAAAACCGTTTTGATTGATTTGGATATAAAAAGATTGAGTTTAGAGTTTCAATTAGAATACTCTTTCACATTATTGATTGTGTAATCATTTATCTTCATCAATAATAGATCTGCAATTTCTTGTTTTTCTTGATGCCTGTTATCAAGAAAGAGTGTGTGAGCAGTTTGCAATTGCATAATCATATTATGTATTCTAGACTAGATAAAACGAAATACATAAATACATTATATGGATTTTAAACTGGGCCGCGTTATATCCACACCACCTCAAATTCTAATTACACACCGTCTGCAAACAGGCATTTGACCTCTCACCAAACAACTATTTGCAGCTCAAGTACTCATTTAAGATTTTCGTCGAACAACCGTTAAAACATTCACATCTCATTTTTTATTTTTATCATTTTAATTACACTAAAAATCACTATTTTTTCTCTCTTATTTCAATATAATAATATTTTTTATACATTTATCATTATCTTTTTTCTCTCCACTCACAACCACACTTAAAAATATTAAAAAAATTATAAAGATTAAATAATAAATTCTTAAATTTACAGATTAACAATAATATTTTCTCTCCAATCTACTCAAAATCATTTTATATAATATAAACAAAGAATAAAATGTGAATTCTCTTAGTAAGTTAGTGTGAATTCTCATAGTCCCTTATATTTTAAATGACCACTTAAATCTGTGATTAAATGAGAAAAGTGTAGGCATGTAGCTATGATATGAGAAAAGTGTAGCTATGATACTACCGTTTAATTCGAATATGATAACAAATTTGATCACTTAAATCATTCGCATCTTATTTATTATTATTATCATTCTTATAGTAATACTAAATATCAATATCTTTTTATATATTTATCAATTAAATAATATTTTTATACATTTAGTATTAACTTTCTGTTTCTCGCCCACAACTATTTTTAAAATTATTAAAAATTTATAACAGTTAAACAGTATATTAAAAATAAAATGTAACATTTTTTTTTCTTCAATTACAACATTTTCTTTCTACTTCAAGCATGATTAATTCGTACAATATAAAATATACACTCACAAAAATATTGTAAACAAAATGTGAACCCTCTTAACACTAGAAAACAGGCGATTTCAATAGCTTTTTTCAATATGTTCACTTACTAAACCACAAATCCACAACAAACATAAAACTTCACACCAAATTGACCAAACACTTTACATCACAAACACAAAGGGAATAAAGCTACAACACATTTTCCTTTGGATCATCGGAACTTAAGGCCCACCGCCGATCACTTTTCCTCTTTTGATTTATCGAAAACAGCGAAAGCTGCTGAATGTTCCTTTTTGTCATCCGATCGGATAAGAAAACGACGATGACAATGTAAATATGTAATGATGCAGAAGCACATCACGCTGCAGTGGTTTTAATTTGGATCATTCATCGTACAAACTTAACAGTGGTGTTTGCAGGGGGACATTATCAGCGAATGTTAAGAATGTCGGAATGATTGGTCGGCCGATGATGTTGCCAATACTAGAATTGGTGAGAATATTGTTCTCCGTCGTCGTTGTTGATCGGTGTTGCATCGTTTTCACGGGCAAAAGGGATGGCAGTTTTGCAGGTGGGGGTAATTATTACATTGGTATATATACATGCTTCGGAAAGTTGTACCCGCTGCATTAATATACTTGTACGAATTGTTATCCAAATGTAACTCATCTTAGAATTTATCATTTGGAGTTAAAGTTGTGAAGTTATTCTCGGAGATAATGATTGAAGCTCGATGCTATGAATAGCATCGGTTGATATAAGTTATTTGTGGTGTAGATTAAGTCAGGAGCGGAGTTTGAACATCCCCGTAGTGGGGGGCTGGGGGCTAAATTAAATTTTTTTAGGGGGGCGAACTCGATATTTATACAAAAATTTACACTACCGGGCCAAAAAATTACACTAACGAACTAAAATTTAACACTACAGACGGAAAAAAAAGGGAGGGGAGGCGCCCCCCCCTCCCCGGCCCCCACTATCCTCCGCCATTGGATTAGACGGAGCAGAATGTGTGGAGTAACATCTAGTTGTTTAATAAAAACTTGCGATGACTTTAGATAAATTGAATTTTAATAATCAAACTATGACTCGTTGAAAGTCGACATATAAGATCAATAATATATTTCTAACTTTCACTTTATTGTTAATGATAATTTTATTGCATAATCATCATAGTTTACACTTGAGTTTTGTTTATTTTTAGTGTTACCAAATGTTTTAATATATAGTATATTTTTTTAACATTTAATATTATCTTATTATTTTAAAATGAATTGATTTATAATAGTGGTATTAAATAAACTAATTTACATTGTAAATTTGTTTTTTTTGTGGTAGTAATTTAGTTTTCTTTTTTTATTTTTATTTGAGTTTATTTTACTTGTATGTCTGTCCTAAATTACTATTTATTTACTTTATAATTTGAAACTTTATGAAGTTTTAAAATTTATAACAATAGTAGTAAGTTCATATTAAATATAATTAAATACCAGACGTTCGTTTTAAAGGTATCAAATGGGACTTTGTTAAAAGTAACATTTATAATACAGGTTTAAATTTTTTCTCAAATTTTTGACATAGCATATGAATAGGTTATGATCATGCAAAATATGTACACCAGTCAAAAAGGTTAAAGTGAAAAGTACTATAGTAGTGAAGTTTTGGTATGTGTACGGTCGAGAAAAATTAGAAGAAAATATGTGATATTTTAGAATTTTTTATTTTTAAATTTAAATAAGAAACAAAACCAGTTATTACAAAAATATGTGAATGTTCTAGAGTTTGTTTGATATATAAATTTATATAAGAATTAAAATTAGCTTAAATAATTGAAAAAAAAGAGAAATAGAGATTAAGAGAATATAAATCCAAGAGGTGTACAAATCGGGTTGAAATAATCTATTCCTATGGTTGTCACCTTGTTGGTCTCGATTTGGTACACTGGGTCAAGTCGGGTTATTGGTTTTGGTTCCAAAACTTTTTTTACCCGTATGCTCGCCACAAATAAACTTATATTCTCTTGAAAGTTAAAGAAGAATTAACTTAGATACAATTCAAAATCGTTATCATTATCTATTTTTGATATTCACCATAGCCCTTTTGCAGTGTAGATGGACGAAACACACACACTAGTACAAAAAGAAGCAAATTGGGCGGGTAAAATGGCCACAAGGGGCGGTCTTTAAAATAAGGAGCGGTTCCGCCCAATTTGTACTCATTTAAATTTTGAGAGGCCTATAAGGGACGGTTTTTTAGACCACCCGCCCCTTCAAAAAATTCGATCCGCCCTTATATAACTTTTTGTACTAGTGACACGTCACCCTCCACCCCTCTTCTCTCTTCATGGACGAGTAATCTCTGTCTGTGTGTATGTTTGCACGCTATTAGAGAGTTTGTTAAGGATAGTTGAGGAAGTTATGTTAGTTGTTAAGGTAGTTATATTCTAGTTATAGAATATCTTTCTAAAAGCTTCTCGAGGCTATTATATAAAGCCTCTTTCTGTATCTGTTAAGCAATAACAATGTACAGAAACTTTGCATAAACAAATCTCTCTCCTTCTCTCTTTGTTTCTTCATGGTATCAGAGCTCTTTAGCTCTGCGATTCCGGTGATATTTCGGTAATCGACATTGTAACTCCGGTCAATTTCCGATCAATACATCACCAAAGATGACCACATCTACAACTTCTTCTTCTTCTTCTTCTTCTTCTGCAACAATCAATACCACAGCCTCAAACACAGTCAATACACTACCAAACATAGCCAACTTTCTATCCATCAAACTTGATGATAGCAACTACCTGAATTGGAAGCATCAAATTGTAACGATTTTGAAGACTTTAGGCTTATTGAAGCTCTTGAAATCAGATTTACCTGTTCCTGTGGTTGATTCAGCCGAAAGAGATGCTTGGGAGAAGAGTGATGGCTATGTTCAAGCTCTAATAACTGCAACTCTTTCACCGTCGATTATGCATCTTACTCGAAACTCCACATCGGCTGCTTCTTTGTGGAAATCAATTGAAGATTCCTTTGTTCAGATTGTTTTTGCCAAACAATCTCAGTTATGAACATAATTTCATCTTCTCAAGCAGCACACAAAGTCTATTGTTGATTTTCTCAATGAAGTTATGAACATAATTTCATCTTCTCAAGCAGCACACAAAGTCTATTGTTGATTTTCTCAATGAAGCTAAATAGATCGTTGACTCACTTAATGCAATCGATGATCCTATTTCAGATGATGTACTTGTTTTGCAGATTCTTCAAGGATTAAGCACCGATTATGAGCATTTTGTCATGAATATTAAGAATCAGGACAAATCTCTTACATACTCCCAGTTGCACTCCAAATTACTTACTTATGAAGCACGTTTGAAACAGTGACAAGCTGCAACACCTCCTCTACTTGCGGCTATGACGGCATTAACTCCATCACCACCACATATCTCCTCTTCAATGGATATTTCATGTCAGATCTGTGTTAAGCCTGGCCATAAGGCTTCGACTTGTTATTTTCGGTATACTCCTCATGATGTCTCTCAAGTGCATCGCGATGGTGGCAGCAGAGTTTCAAATTGGTGAGGAAATCGTCCACTCGGTGCCGGTGGGCGTTTTGGTGGTGGTCGTGGTGGTTCGCGATTTATTCCAATGGTAGATTCACTGCAAATTTAGCTTCTGTATATGGTCATGATGCTGCGATGCATTCATCTTTAAGGCATGGTTATGATATTTTAGGGGGTGGGCCCTTATTTGCTTCTGTATCCGGGCCTGTTTTTGGGCCGGGAGGTATTGGACTTAATCAACAGCCCATCTCGGCTAGCCACCAAGGTATTGGGTTTGGTGGTCATTTTTCTGGGCCTGTATCTGCTGCTGGTGGTCCGCCTGTTAGGTTTGTTTCTTCAGGTTTTGGGCCTGAGCATTTTCAATCTTGGGCTGGTTCTCCCCACTATGGTTTTCATGCTGATATTTCCCACTCGTGTCAGGAGGTTGAGTCTTGGATTCCTGATTCTGGAGCAACCGTTCATATGAATTCTA
Organism: Flaveria sonorensis; assembly: GCA_025506505.1. NCBI lineage: Eukaryota > Viridiplantae > Streptophyta > Magnoliopsida > Asterales > Asteraceae > Flaveria > Flaveria sonorensis. Next base: position 63,325,053 of record CM046424.1, on the reverse strand, counting down.
ACCCTTCTATTGTGTTTGGTATTGTTCCATACATTGGTCCTGACCGTGTTGTTGTCGGTAATGGTACCTCTCTTCCTATCTCTCATATTGGTTTTTTTATCTTTGGTTATCTTGATGTGTTTTGCTTCGTCATAATGTTCTTATTGTTCCTGGTCTTGCCAAAAATCTTTTATCAATCACATAACTTATAATTGATCATCCTATTTTTGTGTTGTTCTCATGTTTTGGTTTGTCTATACAGACTCACACAGGGCAGATCCTCCACCACGTGCGAGCTAGTTCTCATCAGCTCTACTTGCTATCTGCTATGTTCTCCACATATCGGGAGCTTTGGCATTCGAGGCTGGGGCATCCGTCTGATCCTGTGTTGTTTAGAATTTTTGTTTTACCACTATCTAATAAATCATTACATAAACCTTGTAATTCATATTGTATCTCTAAATCTAGTCGTTTACCATTTACTTCTATTGTTTCTCATTCTAATGTTCCTTTACATATTATTTATTGTGATATATGGGGTCCCTCTCCTGTTATGTCTCGGTCTGGTTATCTTTATTTTATCACTTTCATTGATGATTTCAGCCGTTTTACGTGGATGTATCCTTTGACTACTCGTTGTCAGGCTATTGATTGTTTTCGTCATTTTCGATCTTTGGTTGAAAATCTGTTTTCCTGTACCATCAAACATCTCCAGTGTGATGGTGCTCTTGAGTTGACTCGTGGTGCTATGGCTCATTATCTTTCTGACTCTGGCATCACTTATCGGATTCTCCTTATACACCCCAACAAAATGGGGTAGCTGAGCGCAAGAATCGTTATCTTTCTGAGGTGGCTCGTGCTTTATTATTCCATGCATATCTACCAAAGAAATTTTGGTATGATTCTTATGCTACTGCTACGTATCTTATTAACCGGCTTCCTACGCCGCTTCTCTATCATTCTTCACCGTATGAGGTTCTTTTTGGTACATGGCCTGATTATTCATTTCTTCGTACCTTTGGGTGTTTGTGTTATCCGTTTCTTGATGACACTCGTTTGGATAAACTTTCACCTAAGTCTACTCCATGTATTTTTCTTGGTTATGCTCCTAGTCATCGTGGCTATCTTTGTTATGATCCGTATACATCTCGTACTATCACTTCTCGGCATGTTGTTTTTCATGAATCAGTGTTTGAGATTCTTGGTTCTTCCTCCTCTACTGATTCTTCTGATTCGGATTCTATTATTGACTTTATTCTTCCTCATCCTTCTTATCCTGCTCCCACTTCCTCATCTTCTCTATCTTCCCCTCCTTCCTCATCCTCCCTACCTTCCCCTCCTGATTCTCCTCCTCCTCCTTCTCATCCTATGGTCACTCGTTCGCGTGATCATACTCGTCAGCCTAAACAGTTTCCTGATCATGTTCTTTTTCATATTACCACATCTCCTACTACTAAGCCTTCTTCTTTTTCTCAGGATCAGCATTATTTTGTTTGGTGGGATGCCATGCGTACTGAAGTTGATGCATTGCATTCTAACCATACTTGGGATCTTGTTCCCATGCCTGCTGCTGCCAACGTTGTTGGTTGTAAGTGGGTTTACCGGATTAAGCATAATCCTGATGGTTCTATCAGTCGTTACAAAGCCCGCCTTATTGCTAAGGGCTTTCTCCAGACTGAGGGGATTGACTACACTGAGACGTTTAGTCTTATGGTTAAACCCACTATTATTCGTCTAGTTCTGTCTGTTGCCTTCTCTCGTGGTTGGCTCATTCGACAGGTTGATGTCAACAATGCCTTTCTTCATGGTGATTTATCTAAGACTGTTTATATGTCTCAGCCACCTGCTTTGTTGACTCAACTAGACCTCATCATGTTGTCTTCTTCGAAAGGCTCTTTATGGCCTTAAGCAGGCTCCTCGAGTTTGGTTTTCTAAGCTCTCTTCAGCCCTCCTGACCAGTGGCTTCTCTCAGTGTGTTTCTGATCCTTTATTATTCGTTTATTAGTGATGTGATATTACATGTTATGTTTTGGTCTATGTTGATAATATTATTATCATGGGAGTTCATCGAAGTTTGTTACATCTTTGATTACCCAGTTGCACTCTTAGTTTGCCCTGAAAGATTTGGGAGATCTTTCTTATTTCTTGGGTATTCAGGCCACATTCTCTGATGTTTTCCTTCATCTCTCACAGCAACGCTATTTGCTTGATCTATTACAACATACAGGCTTGGCACAATGTAAACCACTGTCTACTCCAGTTACTTCTGGTCGTTAGTTGTCCTGTTTTTCTGGTGTTCCCTTAGATGATCCTACATTATATTGTAGTAATGTGGGGGCTTTGTAGTATTTAGTCTTAACTCGCCCTGAGATTGCATATTCGGTTAGTAAGGTGTCTCAGTTTTTACAGACTCCTACTGATCGTCACTGGATTGCTGTGAAGCATATCTTATGCTATTTTCGGGGTACTATGTCTCATGTATTGACTATACGATGTTCTTCTTGTTATGATCTCTATGGGTATTCTGATGCTGACTGGGCTGGTTGTCCTGATGACCGTCGTTCGACTACTGGATATTGTGTGTTTCTTGGGCCCAATCTTATCCGTTTCCAGTACTAAGGCTGAGTATCATGCTCTTGCTCATGCTGCTGCTGAGATTAGATGACTCATGTCTTTATTACGAGATATTTCTCCATCTTGTCCACCTACACTTTGGTGTGACAATATTGGTGCTACCTACCTTGCAGTTAATCCTGTGTTTCATCAGCGCACGAAGCATATTGAGATTGATTTACATTTTATTCGAGATATGGTTTTATCTCGGACTCTTTGTGTTCGGTATGTTCCGACTGCTTCTCAGATTGCTGATTTGTTGACTAAAGGTCTTTCATCCTCCCGATTTGATGTTCTCCTGTCCAAGCTTCACGTGACGTCTTCCCGCTTAGCTTGAGGGGGTATATTAGAGAGTTTGTTAAAGATAGCTGAAGAGGTTATGTTAGTTGTTGAGGTTAGTTGAGGTAGTTATATTCTAGTTATAGAATATTTTTTTAGAAGCTTCTTGAGGTTATTATATAAAGTCTCTTTCTGTATCTGTTGAGTAATAACAATATACAGAAACTTTACACAAACAAATCTCTCTCCTTCTCTCTACGCGGGCTATCTGATTCTCCTCTCACAATCACTCCCCCGTTTTCATCAGCAACTATGGTTATTCTTTCATCCCTCTCCTCCCTACATATATATAAGTAGAGAACCTTCTCTAGCCCACCTCTCCATCCGTAACCTAACCATAGGAAAACACCTATTGCAGATGCTTTTAAGTATACATTTGATACCACTAGGTTAAAAACTTTAAATTTTACAGATTAAGTTATTCCATTTCTTGAATTTTACAAATAAAAGCATCCATAATACTAAACTCTCTAAATACATAAACATGTCATCTTATGTTTGTCATTAAATAAACTCATTTATTTTGTAAATCTCTCTTTGTCAACGAATAAAATAAAAATTAAATTAATATTAATATTTTACTACATTTGATTATCATAAAAACGTTCATTAATGTCATGACAACTGTCTTTCTAAACCTTACTATACTATGAACTCAGTTCATGAACTATTTGTTTCTTTATAAAATATCATGCAAACTTAAATATACTTCAATCAACCTTTTAAATCTATTTTTACACCCTTTTTCTTTGATCTCCCTGCTTTTTATTTATCTTATACCTTTAAATATTCACTCTCTCAAATTCACCTCCTGCATTTTCTCTTATAAAAGTGCATATATCAACGACATCATTAAATTTCTTTATGTAAACGAATAAAAAAATGTATAGCTTTAGTTTTAAATTTACCTTGTATTTTCTTAATTAATGCATATCCCATTACTACTAAATTAATTTATATTTCCCAACTTTATCATAAACACACTTTTATATTTACTTTATTTTATTAATAAAAACAATCCGAGTATCTATTTAAGGATCGTTATTATTACTATTACCTACTGAATAGACAACAATACTCTTTCGGGAAGTGATTGCTCATTACTGGGTCATGTTATTTATTAAGACAAAGATAGATACGCAACAAAAATAAAAATACCTAATATGACACATTTACAAATGGAATAATATCATAAAAATTAATATAGTTTCATATTTTCACAAAAAATCACTCAACCTAATTTAAGTATAGTAAAGTCTCTAAATTTTTAAATAATAAATAAAAAAGTAAGTAAACTAATATTTACATGAAAGCCCCTAAATTTGTCTAAAGTACATTGATAGTAAGTTTTTTATTTGATAGCTTCTTAACTCTAGAATTATTTAGAATAATATAGATTTTTTTTTAAAAAAAATGTTGAATGTCACTTTTTAAAGAAAAGCCATCATTTAAAAAAAAAAATCAAATATACATGACTTGTAGATAAACTTAGAGGCACTTATATATATAACTAGTCTAGAAATTATTTCTTTTACAAGTTGATAGATTTTAATATATGAAATTGAGCTGAAAAGCTTTTTTCTATAATATAAGAAATATTTTAGGTTTTAATAATATTAGCCCTAAAAGAATATACATCACTTCAATCTTACACTTTTCTATATTTAAACAATTAAACGTAATAAAATGTTATTTTTATTTTAAGAAGATGTGATGTAAGGTTAGGGGCGTTCCTCTTCTATTAGCTTTTAGGCTTAAGCTTAGGACCTCATGATAGTTCTTACCTCCAATTTTAATAAAGGAAAATTATATACATTCAAAGTGATGCGCACTTACAATTTTGATGTCCTCTAATTAAGTGACAACATTTTGGGTAATCCTAATTTTGATGCCACCAAATTAAGTAACAAGATTTTATATTTGATTAAGAATTGATTAATTACTTTAAGTAGTTATCTGAAATTAATAGTTCTTCAAGAGCTTACTAGTTTAAATTTGCTATTATTTCAAATTGCTATGGGTTAATTATCTATTCAATAGTTCATTACTTGAATAGTTATTTGGAATTAAGACTTATTTAGCCTATTACTTATTAGTTTATCAGTTAAAAAGCTGACTTCATCTAAAGGAAATGTTGGAACCTAAAGTCGTTATGCTTATGCGTCAACTATTGAGCATAAATAAGTAGTAATCAAATTACAAAATAGCTACTAAAATTGGCAAAACATTTATACATTGCCTAAATTTCTTGTTAAGTAGCTTAATACATATTAAAATCCCCTTAGAGAAATTAGATGCAAAGAGGATGATCAATATGAAATAATTACATCATATAAGCTTGCTTTGTTATCAAACCTTATAATATTTTCATGAGATCCATTAAACAAATTGATATCATAAGAAATTATGTTCTTATTTGTCGATCGAGATATACTATTCGTAACTCGTAAGAGATAATAAATATTTTATCATTCTATAATATGTTATCTGATAGTATTGATGGATGTAGAGTACCTGGCATTAAACGAACTCGATCATATGATGATCGTAATTTGCATTAATAGTAGTTAACAATACTATATTAGAAGCTGATAAAAAAATTATTTAATATTGTATACAAGTAAAATAACCATGAACAATTATAATTGATATGTGGTGTATTTTCTCTATGTTCATTTACATATAGAATGAGCAAATTATCATTCATGGCTGTATTTTATAGCCTTGACATGTGGTGTATTTGTTCGAGTAGGTTGAGATCGGTACCATACTAGTACAACATCAACTACATAGATAACGAATTTGTTAATAAACGGGTATTGAATACCAAACGAATATATTGGTTTAGTACTAGTATGGGTACCAGTTTTCCTCTACTTTACCGATTTGGTACTGTTTTGTTGTTTTCTTTCCTTTTTAGCTAAAAATAACTTATGTTTATGACTTAAATATTGATTTAAGTAAAAAATATCTCAAAATTATACAAACAACGTTCATAATCTTTATATTGGAATAAAAAAAGCATTAAAAATGCCCACAAATTACATCAGAGTGGTAAAAAAACTATATTTCGCGGTTCAAAAATTGTACCAGTAATTTGGATTTTGTCCATCTAATACCAATATCGAAATTAGACAAAATCAAGTACTGGTACAATTTTTGTTCGGTCGGTGCCGATACAGTATCGCTACACATGTACCAAATGTTCATCCCTAAGTTCCACTTTCTGCTAATTTATATTAATAAAGGTTTCGCGGTTCAAAGAAATAATAATAAAAATAAGGAAGACTGAATTTTAATATCTAAACCATTGACATATCAGTACACATGTACTAACCATAATGTGAAACTAACTGAGTTAACGAATAGTTAAATGTGTTTGTTATTAGTTACAAAATCAAAATTAAAATTAATACTAGTCAAATTGTTAGTTGAGATTAATACTGACAAATAACTAATAACTTAAATTAATAAAATTCAATATTTTTAAAAGTAATTGACATGCATTGAGGAATTACACGTAATAACACATTGAAAGTGGATGGACCCGTCGCATTAATCAATGAAAACGAATTACGGAAAGCGAACCCAAACGGGAGAAAATATTGACCGGGTCGAGTGACCATTTAACCCGACCCGTTTAACCACACCTTCTATAAAACGTCAAAATGCCAAACGTAGAAGAGCAAAATACGCCCAAAATCAGATATTAACGAGAAAAAAAAAACCTCATCACCTTTAACTTTCGCTGAAAAAAATGGAAACTATGTGGCAGCAACAGCACCACGGTGGCGGAGGCGGTGGTAGTGGCGGTGGTGGTGGTGGTTTTCAGCTGCCGGAGAGTCCACGTAAGCCGATGGAGTTTCTATCGAGGTCATGGAGTGCTGCCGCACTTCAGGTGTCAAAAACTCTGCATTCTCCGTTGTCTCCGCTGAATCCTAAGTCCGATGGTCATGCTGAAACCGGTGAGAACTCCGTCGCCGCGGCGGAGAACAACCGCTTCTCCGGGGTCGAGGCGGCGGAGGAGTCCGCCGCTGCGGCGTTGCTGTCTGGAAACACGTTCTCGTTCGCGTCCTCTGCTACTTCGCAGCTCGTGCTTGAACGTATCATGTCTCAATCGGTGAGTTTGCTTACTGTGATATAGGATTATGAGGTAATAGTGTTTTGTTTTTGTGATTTGCGACGGAGTGTTATGATTAGCTGTTGATTATCATACTTTTTCGTAAATGATTTGAGATTTGTGATATACAACTGAATATTATGGATCGAGTGTGTTGAATCTCGTATTTTTTTGTTAATAGTTTGAAATTTGTGATTTGCGACGGAAAATTATGGATTGACTGTGTTGAATCTCATAGTTTTTCGTTGATATTTGAGATTTGTGATTTACGACGGAATATTATGGATATTATGGATTGACTGTGTTCAATCTCATAGTTTTTCGTTAATAATTTGAGATTTGTGATTTATGATGTGATATTATGATTAACAGTGCATATAATCATACTAATTCGCAAGTAAGCTGAACTCTTCTCCGAATGTCCTTCATCTTGTTGAATACGAGATATACACCTGATTTCCATCAAATTTTCATAGTTTGTAATGATTTTCAATGAGTAAACTTGTAACATTTAACCCAAAATATTCTAAAATTAGGAATATTAATGATATGTTTTTCTAATAGAAGACAATAGAAGGTTGTTTATGACCAGCTTGCTTAGACTATTGTATTTAACGATCTGCTTGGACTAGCTTCCAAATTCATTCCGAGAATTATACTATCGCCTTGCCAAGCGTTCACCCCAGCTTCCCCGTCCCATCCTCGTATTTACACGAAAAACGTTATTTTTCTTTTACTCTTTCTATTAAATAATATTTTTTATATGTTTATCATAAAGAAAACTTACTATGAATGCTCCTAGACTATTGTATTTAACGATATGCATAGACTAGCTTCCAAATTCATTCCGAGAGTTATACTATTGCCTTGTCACTTATAGGATTTGATACCCATCACTTAGAGAATTTAAAACCTTGAATTGTATTATCGTGATGAAACATCTTATCACTTTCAATGTGTTGTTTGTATTTACCAAATTATTTGGTTTAATGCTAACAAGATCTGTAATATCTAAAATATTTTAGATATCTTAAGTAGATATAGGTGTAGATTAGGAGCTCTTGACAAAATATATTGGTATTATTTATTCATTATGTATTTAATTTTGTGTTATTGATGTATTATTGGAAACCTAAACAAATGAATTGGGTCTGTGGGGATAACAGGATATCTCGCCGTTAGCATCAGGCAGGCTGTCACACAGTAGTGGACCATTGAATGCAACGCTCACAGAAGAAACCGACAGTCCTCCGATCTCACCTTCCGATGACTACGAGGACGTCGTCAAGGTAAACCCCTAATTTCTTCATTCTATTGTTTCTTTAATTCAAAAATATTAAAAGTGAGTGTGTGTGAGTATGAAATTATAAGTGATATGAACATATAACCATCGTGTCAAATGAACATCTTGGTGTACTATTTAATTAAAAATCGTGGGTTTAAATTGTGATTTTTTTTTGACTGAACGGTAAAGGATCTATAACTTGCGTGCAAAACCGAGATCATCTTCAAGAGTAAACTCATTTTAGATGAGATAATCCCCCGACTCAACTTAAAAACTTTTTTCCGTCACAAGTGATTTAGCTAATAAAATATAGAGTTAATTACATAAATGGTTCCCGTGATTTATATAAAATAACAGGTTTGGGTGCTAAGGGTTTTTTGTAACAGGTTGAAGTACTGTGTTTTAAATTTTGTAATAAGTTAAGGTATTAAGACTAACAGCTGTTAGTTCTTCTGCTAAATTTAAGAGCATATTTATCTTTTCATTTTATAAGGACTACTAATATAATTAAAGGGACTGTTTGTCATTTTTTATAAATAAAGGATTGTCTATGTAATTTAACACCCACACACACACACACACATACACACACACACACACACACACACATATATATATATATATATATATATATATATATATATATATATATATTAATTACACATTTGTTCTAAAATAATTTCACCACCACCATCGTCGGCCGCCACTCCGTCACCTCCTCACCACCACCATTGTTTTCAGCTCTATAAATGATACAACATCACCATCATCGACAGCTTCACCACCACCGACTATGCAACCAATCACCACCACCAAACGCCACTATCCCCCACCACTAGTGAGCAACGATCACCAGTTGGAAGTGACCACTGCTAGCCCCCACACCATCACCACCATCGCAACGTCACCATCACTATCAACGCATTATCACCACCGTCGGAACATCACCACCATCAGAACATCACCATCACCGCATCTTTACCACTATCACACTACCATCATCATCTCCACCTCCACCATGGCTATATTATCATCATCTCAACAAACTCTCATTCCCTTTACTCTGTTAACCCTATAATTAAAAAAACATCCAAATCGTTGGCTGGTCATTGAAATCAATGGTGGTGCAACAGTGGGTGTTCGTGAGGCTCAATTAGGTTTTAGATCTGATCCACACATAATCTGATATCTTGTGGCAATTGCTCAATTAGGCTTCAGATCTCAATTAGGGTGTTCGATGGTGGTTGGGTGTTCGGAGGGTTAACGCTTGAAGGTGAACGAAGTGATATTGAATAAGGTTGTGGCAAGCGGCGGCGATGGTGAGTGGCGGCGGCAATGAACTAACTTTGTTGTGTCTTTGAAATGTGACTCGGAAGTGAAGAAGATGACGATGGGGATGGTTGGGGTTGGGATTATTTTATTTTTTTATATTTAATAGTTAATTACACAAATAGTTCCTAAATTAAAAGAGAGAAGTAAAGTGACAAAAGTGATCCCTGAATGTGTATTTTAGTCATTTCATTTAAATTTAACAGGAAAATTAACGTCTGCTAGTTTTAATACATTCATCTGTTACAAAACTTAAAACACAATACTCAAACCTGTTACAAAAAAACTTTAGTATCAAAACTTGTTATTTTAGATAAACTACATGGACCATTTATGTAATTAACTCTAAAATATACTATGAATGACAACTTGTTTCTTCATCGTTTGCTTTACTCTTTTTCAATGGAACCCTTGTCTGGTTGGCTTTTGTGCTTTTTTGAAATTAGGGTTTTGCTTTTGAAATATTTGTAATGGAAGACGAGGTAATAATTGTGATCTGATCTTTACTTTCGAATCTGATTAAGCAATCACAGTGAGGAGGCGCCTAGTGACGTGAGCCCCCACCCTGTGAGTCTATGTATAGGAACCTCCGATCGCCGGCAATAGCTTTTACTTTCGACAAGATCTTGGCCCAGTTTTTCTTTTTGGCTTCGTTTTACAACTGGATCTGTGGTGGTGAATTTTACAACAAAAAGATTTATAATTTTTAATTTTGATCCCATGGTTTTGGAATATTTTAGTTTGTTTTGAAACATATTGATTTAGTATGTTATTTCAGAAAAAAGATTTATGTTAACAATGTTTTTGATGTTGACAAATTTTCCAATTGAATTTTTAATTAAATTTTTACACTTAAAATAGTGTGCAAAAGGAATCTTTAGGAGTATGTGTACACTAGAAAAGATTTCTCCACTCCTAATACAACCATAAACTTTTTAACCGGGTCAATTTTGAGTGTGTTGTGAATTGGTCCGTATTCATATATTTATAAATATATAAGATAAAAACTATTGTCACTAAATAACAATTGGGGTTACTTATGATACATTCTTTTGTTAATAAATATATATTAATAACCACGAGAATCGAATAATATATTTGTATAGTGTTTTGAATGTAATATGTAAAATGGTTACATAAATGTGTGACTCTTTCTCTTTCGCTACTTTGATTATCTTTAATCCATTATGTAGAGGTGCATTTATGCAGTTCTCGTAGCTTTTAACATTTTACTATTTTTGAAACAAACGTGTCTAGTCTTTTATAACAACTAATAAGACGAAGAAATTTTGAAGTAGAAATGAATGGTTATATTAAGTTAAATTCTAAACCGTGCATTGAAATTTGTAAGTGGATGTTGCTATTTTTAGCTTTATGTTAAAGAAATAGCGTAACATCTTTTAATGAATAAGAAAAAAATAAACGCAAGATGAGAAGATCTGCAAATCTTGATTAATAAAGGACCGAAAAGACATAAGTAGTGTTTAGACAACTGTAAGGGTCAAGCCTTTGGACTTTAGAGAGCTTTTGGTGTTTGCTTTCATTTTTTTTCTTACCCTATTAAAATGATTAAATGCAAGTACCCTTCTACTTGATGACATCACGTGACCCGTAGGATACATCTAGCTGAAAATCAATTCCATCATGGAAATAGTGTGCTTGATTATACATAGAGAAAGCCTTCCAAAAAAATTTATAAATAGAGAAAATCATGAATATAGGTGCCTGTTGTATTGTATTATAATTATTTTTTAAACTATATTATATTACGTATAAAGTAAAGTGTTCCCTTTTTCTGCTTTAATAACTGTGTAATAATGGCTGAGATATAATTTTGCAATTTTCATTTTGCCCTCTTTACTTTTTTTTTTTTCCTAAAATGTACATGAGTACATGGGTCTAGTTTTTGTGAAATTATGTCTTGTTATACATTTACCTGCAACTTTTTTACCTTAAGTTGTACACTGGTTAGTATTTTATTATTTTACCCTCGTACCAGTTACTCTTAGTTGCTTTACACGTAATTCAAGACAGAAAATAACCAATTTAAGATCATGTTTTCTCATCACCACATGTATGATGTCTTTTTATCGTCTTGCAAAGGAAGGAAACTATTAGTATTGTTCACTTTTTACCAATTCCACTGTTTTTGAATTGGTAAAGTTTACATATTAAGAGAATGCTTTATAAAACTTTCACCTACTTTTTTAGGGGGATGGTGTTTTGTTTTATTTACCCTCTGTCAGCCTCTGGCCATATTCTTACAGTTTATCTCTGTTTTTGGACTGGGGTTCTGCACTCAGAATGCTTGCTACTTATCTTTTATTTAAGGGTTACATTTGCACCCTAACAATTTAGTTATTTTCTTCTGGGGTTTATTTAGAACATAATTTTAATCTTCTTTTATAACTTTTAATAATATATGATTTCTTATATGAAATTAAATATGCCTTTATGATGTGTTTTGTTTGTATCTACATTTTAATATAAATTTTATAAATATACATGACAACATTGAATGCAATTTAGCTTTTTAAAGAAATTACAAATGTGGATGAAGATAAACTTAAAGTAACGACATATTTAAATTTATAATAGACATACATTTGAATTTTTGAAAGAAAAGAACAGTATTATTAGATTTAAATAGAGTTAATTACACGATTGGTCCCTGTGGTTTGTTCATATTGCAATATTGATCCCAACTTTTGAGAAATTACAGGTTTGGTTCTAACTGTTTATCAAATCGTAACACTGTTGGTTTTTTATTCTAACTTCTATTAAATTTTTGGTTAAATGGAGTGTGAAAAATACCAAAATGCTCCAAAACTACAAGACAAAATTAAAAAAACACACACATATATATTAATTAATAAAAGTGGTTAATAAAAGTGGGGCCCTTTTATTCTCCATCATCGATCTGCAGTTCCATAATCGTCCTCCGTCACCGGCAACCGCCGCACCTCCACCAGCACACCACTTGCCGCGACCGGCGACTGGAGATCACTGTCACCACCACCGTGCATCATCATCGCTCCATCTTCATCGCCGTCGCACCACCGTCAACCACCACCATTGTCGATTAACATCGCACCATCATCTATCATCATCGCTCCATCTCCATATCTAGTTTCCAATTGGGTGCTTCTGTTTCAATTTGACGATGGTGGTAGGAGGGGGAGTGAGGAGGTGAGGACGGTGGCGGTGGAGGTGCGTCGGTGGAGAACAGTCTGCCGGAGGTGAACGGGATGGTGCCATGGTGGTGCTCTAGTGTGTGTGTGCCACGGTGGTGGTGCGCCGGCGGTGGTGGTGTCGGCGATCAAGATGTTGAAGATGATGATGTATGTGGATTGTGGACTTTTGGTGTGTATATATATATAAATAATATTAATTAATATATTATAAAAGTGGGCCTCACATGGATTAATATATAGATTTTATTATTACTTTAATAATAAGGAACTAAAAAACTTAACAGAAGTTAATGTCAGTGACCAATCATGTTATGGTTTGATAAACAGGTGAGACCAAACTTGTAATTTTTCAAAAGTTAGGACCAATATTGTAATATAGGCTAACCATAGTGACCAATCATGTAATTAACTTATTTAAACAAGACCCCAAAAGAAGGAATTCTTAAAGCCTTAAAAAACCTTGATATGTTTTGAATAACTGAACACTTCAATGCAATCAAAGGATGGAAATGATGATTTCAAAGGACCCTTGTTTAATTGACTAATTGCATCATCTTTTCGCTTAAATCTGCCTGAACAAGTGAAGTTTAAAGTTTGATCGAACCAAGTCTAAGGCGTATCTCGGTTCTTGCAACTTCTTAAATCTAGAAGATTATACTGTTATATGTGTGTGTGTAATACGTTAAAAAGATAAGTGGTAATGTGTCACACACACTCTTTAGATCAACATTTATTAATGTTTATATATTCTATGACTTGCTAATGAGGAAAACAATTATTTGATTCGAAATATTACCAAATATGAAAATCTCTCGTTTTGAACCATTGACCATAGCTAATATTCATATCAACTTACCCAATGTATTGCAGTATCTGCGAGCCAACAACACACTGCAACCTCTATTTGCCAATACACGCAGCGGTTATGGTGCCGGTGGCAGCAGCACCCCTGCTGGAAAAACAGTGGGACGGTGGTTGAAAGAGAGGAGAGAGAAGAAAAAGGAAGAAACTCGAGCCCATAACGCCCAACTCCACGCTGCGGTTTCTGTTGCTGGTGTTGCAGCAGCTGTTGCCACCATTGCAGCAGCCACTGCAGCAGCATCAGCATCCCGAAAAGATGAGCAAACAGCCAAAACAGACATGGCTGTTGCCTCTGCCGCCACCTTGGTCGCCGCCCAATGTGTAGAGGCAGCAGAAGCCATGGGAGCCGAACGCGAACACCTCGTTGCTGCTGTCAATTCTGCTGTTAATGTCAAATCCCATGGAGATATACTCACTCTCACTGCTGCTGCTGCCACAGGTATACATTTCCCTTTTAAGCTAACTTTCAACTCACTTCTCATGAAACATGATCCGAATTAACCCATTTATGCTAGTTCGTACCGTACAACACACTAACACATCGATAACTTGTGTTTATTATAGCTTTACGAGGGGCGGCGACTTTAAAGGCAAGGGCATTGAAAGAAGTATGGAACATCGCAGCAGTTATACCAGTTGATAGAGGAATCAAAGTAAACAAAAACCATGGAACTAGCAGCAGCGGTTACTGTGAGGAGCTGCTCCCCGAAGAAAACTTCCTTGGTATATGTAATCAAGAGCTTCTTGCTCGAGGTAGCGAGCTTCTCAAACGCACCCGTAATGGTAAATATCCATCTTCACTTCTTCATATCATGATCTCAACGATAGACGTCATGGTTGTAACACATTGGGGGTTTGATGCAGGTGACCTTCACTGGAAAATTGTATCTGTTTATATCCACCGGTCAGGTGAGGTGATGCTAAAGATGAAAAGCAAACATGTTGGCTCTACAATCACGAAAAAGAAAAAAAGTAAGTGATTTTAACTGTTAATGTTTACAACTGACGGCGCCTATCACCACCTAACAACTTGAATATTTTAGATGTGGTTTTGGAGGTTTGCAAAAATATTCCAGCATGGCCAGGGCGGCACCTGTTTGATGGCGGTGAGCAACGGCGGTACTTTGGGCTGAAGACGACTATTCGTGGTGTGGTGGAATTCGAGTGTAGAAACCAAAGAGAGTATGATATGTGGACTCAAGGTGTCTCAAGGCTGTTGTCGATTGTAGCTGAAAAGAAACTTAGCCGGAAACTATAAGATTTTAAGTACTTTAAAGGACTACGGTGGTCTGTGGTTTAGTTGTATTGCGGGTTTAGCAAGATCATAATTATATGGTTATAGGTGTTGTGTAATGAATTTATTGATATGAGCTTGATTAGTGTTAGTAGTTATTGTGAATGGTTGCACTTCATCAGGTATTGATCTTTTGAGGATGATTGCCCCTTAGAAACATCTCTTTAGATTGGTGTACAAGTTGTCAAGTGATGGCTAACGTGACTAGTTTACAATTAATGTTTTGATCGTAATGCTTCAACTGTTGATCATTGATCCGATTGTAGAGCTTGCAACAAATGTTGTGTACTTATTGAGAATTGGAAGCCCTATATGAAGAGAGGTATTTATAGGATAGACCCTGTTTAGACTGTTCTTTTATGAATGTTAAGTATGACCTTGTGATGTTGAACATGCTGATAGTTTGATCCATTATCTTGGAGATCAGAGTATAGTTCGTTGGTCTCTACGTTAGCAGGTGTTACATGTTGTTGTGCTCAGGACCTCAGGCAAGTGTTTTACTATCAATGTCACGGCATTAGATACTTGGTGAGTGTATGATTGAGGCTCCACCAGTAGATGTACTGTACCTTACGACGGATCTTATTTGCTATGGTTATTAGACAAGGGAGGGGGAGAGGTTTATCCTGTTCAAAGAATAAGAGAGGAGGGTGGCTCAAATTTCATTGTTATAGCCCCTTCTTGTTTTCTTTTTTTTTTTGTCTTAAGATTAGCTATAAGCAACTAAAACAACTTATGTCTCACCTACTCAATTTATAAACTAATAAAATATGCATCTAATCAAGAACTTAAGAAGAAGCAGATTGCACTCCAATTATACAAGTGAAGTTCAAAAGTGCAAATCCAAATTTATATTAAGTGAAGTTAAAAAGTACAATCCAAGTCAAATCCAATTCCAATATAAAGTGAAGTTTAAACAACGCGAAAAAATATATAAATAAACGACCTTTCAAGTAGCAGGCTATGATTCGCCCCATGATGAATAGTGTTCGACTGTTTTCCATCACACACTCAAGTTTGGCCCATTGCTATATATAAAATAACCTATCAAAAATGTTATAAACTAGAGTTTAATCAAATTGTAAGTTACTATAAAATTATAACAATAGGTTGAACTTCATTTCAATACGGCGTGAACCATCCGTGTAGTCTATTTCATATTTATTTCATTTCTATGAAGTTCATCTAATTATTTAACTATTTTTATCAATACCACATAAAACTTACGTATGAGTTTAATCCTGGGCATCTGCCTTCTCTAAAATTTTGAACTCACTTCACGGGCATGTGTTCATCAAATCTAGTATATAAACAAAACCCGATAAATACCTAGTCTACATGTTTTTAGTGGCAAACCTGATTCATAAGGCTTCAGTACATGCGTTTCCAAAGGATGCCTGGTTGTTTGAGCTTAATGTATGCATCATTTCTCTGCATTCATGCAAAAAGCTGTCTATATGAGGTCACATCTGTTGCTCCAAGTTCTGCGATTTAATATATAAACAAAACCTGATAAATATGTAGATGAAAGCAATTCAGACCTACTGATATAGTGTTTGCTCCCAGGAATCAAACGTTACTAAAAGATCTTTTTAAAACTTGAAAAAAAAACTAGGTGAAACGAATAAAAAGGCTTCAATTATTGCGGAATTACAACATATCAATAAACTATAGTACAGATTACAGAATAATACAACTTACAAAAGAAGATGACATCTCCCAAGGTTACAACAATCATTAAAGTCTTAAGTCAATTCAACATTTTCACAGATAATCCCCTTCAAAATACAATTCGTCTACGAATGCGTACACAATTCACAACAGCAGTTATGAATCTATCGGTCAGCGACTCTCAAGATGCTGAGTAAAGAAAGGAAAAGATTGATAATATCAAGATAGAGCGCCACAGCAGCCCAGATGTATTCATCGTACGTGTATCGTTTAATCAGATTATCTGTGTCGTATACAATATAGCCGCAAAAGACTATAGCAGAAAGACCAGCATATATCATCACTGAAATCTTTCCCATAGGAAAGAATATCTGCAAATGTTCAAGAAAAATTATTAACTACACGTTTAGAATGTGCAGCGTCTATTGATTGACAAACACGTAAAGGGGAGGTAACATACCTGAATGAAAGAGAAGACGATAAGCACAATAATAGCACCAAACAAGAAAGGACCCAAGAAATTGAAGTCATAGCCTCGTTTTGCAGCCCAAAATGTGAATAAAGTGAGACTCACAACCACCGCTGCTGTTAGTATAACAGCTTCCAAAATGACCTTTCCTGCAATATTACACATGATTGAGCAATTTGTTTCTAAATTACTCGCGCTCGAATTTAGGTTAATTGCAAATTGACAGCAGACTCTTCCCCAATGTCTAAACTCTAATGGTCACTAAAGTTTGAGATTTGCAAACAAATTATTTAAACCTTGCAAACGGTTCCATATAGGTAATATGCCATATAAGTTGGCTCTCATTATTGCAAAAGCTCAGTGAATGGCAACCAGGTTATTCAGAGTAATTTTAGATGCTTTAGATTTAAACTACATTTATGAGCACCCTTCATCAGAAAGGATGAGATACCAAATGGTATATCCTGCAACACCCTTTCTTATGGCTACAAGAAGTAATAGTTACTTTTCTATCCATTAACGCAATTAAAATTTCAAAAAGATTCTTAGATCATGACAACTATCACGTTATCATCAAAGTAAGCAATTGGAGACGTCTACAACTTTTCTGCGGCTGCTGCGGCTGCTTATGCAACTTATACCCCTAAACAAACCAATAATTTCAGTATTTAATTGTTCAGTCAACTCTTTAAATAGAGAAGGAACTATGGGCTAAACGCCCAAAATACACCTATAAACAAGGGCAGATATCTCAACACTTGGTGATATCTCGTTATTTTAACTTCAACTCAATTCTTCAATGACTACTAGAACACCAAAGTTCCTTCCAAAAATGATCATTTAATGCTGAAATGTAATTTGGTTTAGAAATTTGCATAAGCAATTAACCAACATGAATGCAAAAAGAGTTCTACAAACTCAGGATCATCCAAAAGGTCTTGCTCTAATGCTCTATCCATATGGCAAGTAACCAAAATGAAAATTAGGCCCATTGTGTATTCGAAACACATAAACTCATCAGATAAATTCAACAACAGATTATCTTCAACTTACCGCTAGTAAACGCACAGGACAAACCAACAGCAAAAGCAAGCGCGACAGTGAAGATCCCAAGCAACACATAGTTCACAGGATGCCGCTGATAATAGCACGACAACGGACAAAGCGCTGCACAACACACAACTCATCAGCACAGACTCCCTCAAAACTTCATAAAACAAGAAGCAAACAAAATAAATCAATTTCAACATACTGATGAACGGAGTAATGATTATAAGAATATAACAAGCGAATCCTCCTTGTGTAGTTGTAAGAAAAGTGACAATCGGATGATAAGAGACGACGATAGCACCAACAACGACGGTGAGGAGTAACTGTATGGCGACGATCGAGTATATCTTCCGAATAAACGACCACCGGAGATCCGGTGACTCCATCATCGTGGGATACAGTGGTTCGGTTGTCCCTGACTCCACGTCGTTCTTCGAGAAGGTTCGATTCCACATAGTTGAAGAATTTGCGTGTGAAATTTCGATGATTTTGTTGAAAATGAGAGGGAATAATTGGGGAATTAGGGTTTCGAATTGGTATATAATGAAGAAGACGATGAGATGAGTGGTAGGTACAAACAAACCCCCGATTGGGGATCGCTAGAAGTTTCTTCGCCGCCTTTGAAAATAATTACTTGTAAAATAAGGATCCGGTAGACCGAAGTTGTTCCCGAGTTTAATAAATTAAAAAAAAGAAAAAAAAAATTGAAAGGAAATTAACAAAAGAAAAAAAAAAAAAAAGAAAATTAAGAAAAAAAAAGAAATGAAAAGAAAAAAAAACATTTAAAATAATTTTTGTATTTCAGAGTTCAAAATAAATAAAAAAAAATAAGAATTTATGTGTTTCATTTTATTTCTTTTCATTTCTTTTTATTTTGAAAAAAAAGTTAAAAGGAAAAATTATTAAAAAATTTGCTTTCACTTCTTTCCAGAACATACCGTTTTTTTGTTTCCTTCTATTTTTCTTCTTAAAAAAAACTCAGGAACATAATTATTTTTCACTTTCCATTTATTTCTTTTCATTTCTTTTCTTAAATGAGACTCGAGAACACAACGAAAAAGAAAATTGCAAACTTCATCTCTATGTTTTGATCAAAATTCATGTTTAGTTTTTAGGTTTCTAAAACTACAAATGTAGTACAAAGTTTTGATATTTTGTTGCAAGATTGGTCCCTATTGTTAACTCATGTTATATTTTGAGGTTAAGTAAGAGCAATCTGGTCGTTTTTTATTATCTTTTTATTTAATGTTTAATTAGTCGCTTTAAATATCTCACATGGATCTTCATTCTCTCTTCCGACCTCTACTCCATCGAATTATAAAAAAAGTGATGTTCTTTGAGTTATAAAAAAGTAAATAAACAATTACCTTTGTATTCTATTCTTCTCTTTTCAATCATCAACACCAACATGTTTAGTAAATTTTAAAGGTGAAAAACGATCATTTTCGACAACTTTATGCTCACCTTGTTACAATTGGTACAATATTTTGAAGAAGCTTCGTTATTTCACAAATATTCTATCTTCTAACTTGCAATTTAAACAAAAAATTATAGAGATCATTAAGAACAAACTCTTGAAATCATTTCATCAAATCAAGAATATATTTAAAAACTCACTCTCTCTGCTAAACTATGGCTATGAGTAGCTTGCCCTTTCATGCTCGAACATGAATATAATCCTTTGGTGGTAGAGGCGGGTTGACAAGTGGCTAAGCTTGAGCTCTACTATATGGCGGGCGGGGGCGAAATTAAATTTTTTACAAGGGGCCGAACTCGATATATATAAAAAAATTTACACCGCCGGCTAAAAAAAATTCACTACCGTACAGAAAATTAACACTCTTAACGAAGAAAAAAAAAACCCCTGGGCGTCTTATATCCTCCGCCAATGACGGATTCGTCTTCTTGTTCATCTTCCCACCATTTTCATGCAATGTTTTCTTCGGTTTCTTCAAAACATTGGTGGCTACTTCTTCCTGAAAATTTAAAAGCTAATTAAATAAATTCATTGATTCCATATGTGTCGGTAATCAAAATGGGTTTGCTACCTGTCTTGCCATCAATCCAATGACACCTTTTCATTTTCTCTAGTCGAAAATCTGATCAAACTACAGGGACTAAGTTTGCAATGTTCTCGTAGATTTAATATAAACTAGTGGGACTCCGCCCGAGCTTCGTGACGAGTTTAAAACCGATTTTGATTTTAGAATGCTAAAAAATAATGGCTTATTGTGGCTGCAAACTATCGTTTATCACAACAAGACAATGAACACATCACAAACTTTCCATCGTTATCGTCTATCAACCGTCGTAATTCAACTAAAATAAAAATTAAAATAAGCAAAAAAAAAAAGAAAAAGAAATGATACATTTGTGCCTAGAGTTAAAACCCAAAGGATTTAGTAGCATTTGGGTTGTTCTTTAATATGTATAAGGTAAGGTTCAAATAAAAACCCTATCTTATTGTGAGAACTCTTTAACCCACTATTAACCATTGATCAATATTTGAGTGGTCAAGATCTTTTCATTATTTTTTTATTCAATAAGGGTAAAAGAGTCAATTAACTCACACATGTTACCTACGATTTTCTTTTCTTTTTTATTTAATACGTTTCCCCCTTGTTTTTAAAACTCTTATAACCTTTTATACATTGTTATTTTTTTATATAGATTGCACCATTAAATTCAGTATATTTTTCTCTTTAATTCCCATATAATCTTGCAAATTGTATTTTTTTTACTCGAATTAGCGAAATTACACCAGTGACCTACACTATTGTTACACCACTGTAAAGAAGCTTTTACACCCGATATTACACCACTATAACTAACAGTAACACCGTGATTACAACAATCTAACAACGAGATGACATTACACCATGTAACTACAGTAATATAACAAAACTTCAACACTGTAATTAAACAAAAATGAAATAAAAAAATACATTGTAACAAAAAACACCACTATAATTACATTATTGTAACGTAATTAAAACCAAAATAGAAAACTATACCACTGTAGTTACACCATTGATCAAAATTACAGAATTAACATTTTTAAACGTTAACAACACAAGTACAGGGTTACAATGATGTAACATATTGCATAAATAAAAAATATGTAAATTTCAGGATTACAAAGATAAAACATAGTGTATTGACAACAAGAAACCATGAATTAAAAGTTCATGTAACAAAACACTTAGTTACAATGAATTACATCATGTTTATTTGAACGCAAATCATAATACTTATAGTGAATTACATCATATTTAAGTGTTTGCTGTGGACACTTAGGCTGTCCGCTGTTGACACTTGAACATTTTTAAAATATCCGTTGTGGACACTTAGGTTGTCCGTTGTGGACACTTAAACATTCAAGTGTACATAACGGACAGCCTAGGTGTCCACAGCGGACATTCTAAGAATGTTTAAGTGTCCATTGTGGACACTTAAACATTCAAGTGTACACAGCGGACAACCTAAGTGTCCACATCGGACATTCTAAGAATGTTTAAGTGTCCGCAGCGGACAGCCTAAGTGTCCACAACGGACACTTAAACATTCTTAGAATGTCCACTGTGGACACCTAGGCTGTCCGTTGTGTACACTTGAATGTTTAAGTGTCCACAACGGACAACCTAAGTGTCCACAACGGACAACCTAAGTGTCCACAACGGACATTTTAAGAATGTTCAAGTGTCAACAACGGACAGCCTAAGTGTCCACAACGAACACTTAAATATAATGTAATTCACTGTAAGTATTATGATTTTCGTTCAAATAAACATGATGTAATTCATTGTAACTAAGTGTTTTTGTTACATGAACTTTTAATTCATGGTTTCTTGTTGTCAATACACTATGTTTTATCTTTGTAATCCTGAAATTTACATATTTTTTATTTATGCAATATGTTACATCATTGTAACCCTGTACTTGTGTTGTTAACGTTTAAAAAATGTTAATTCTGTGGACACTTAGGCTGTCCGCTGCGGACACTTAAACATTCTTAAAATGTCCGATGTGGACACTTAGGCTGTCCGCTGTGTACACTTGAACGTTTAAGTGTCCACAATGGACACTTAAACATTCTTAGAATGTTTGCTATGGACACCTAGGTTGTCCGTTGTGTACACTTAAATGTTTAAGTGTCCATAGCGGACAGCCTAAGTGTCCACAGCGGACACTTAAATATGATGTAATTCACTGTAAGTATTATGATTTGTGTTCAAATAAACATGATGAAATTCATTGTAACTAAGTGTTTTCGTTATATGAACTTTTGATTCATGGTTTCTTGTTGTCAATACACTATGTTTCATCTTTGTAATCCTGAAATTTACATATTTTTTGTTTATGCAATATGTTACATCACTGTAACCCTGTACTTGTGTTGTTAACATTTAAAAAACGTTAATTCTGTAATTTTGATAAGTGGTGTAACTACAGTGGTGTAGTTTCTCTATTTTTGGTTTTAAATACGTTACAATAATGTAATTATAGTGGTGTTTTTTTGTAACAATGTATTTTTTATTTTATTTTTTGTTTAATTACAGTGTTGAAGTTTTGTTATATTACTGTAGTTACATGATATAATGTCGTCTCGTTGTTAGATTGTTGTAATCACGGTGTTACTGTTAGTTATAGTGGTGTAATATCGGGTGTAAAAGCTTTTTTACAATGGTGTAACAATAGTGTAGGTCACCGGTGTAATTTCGCTAATTCGAGTAAGAAAATACAATTTCAAGATTATATGGGAATTAAAGAGAAAAATATACTGAATTTAATGGTGTAATCTATATAAAAAATAACAATGTATAAAAAAGTAATGAAAGTTTAAAAAACAAGGGGGAAAACGTATTAAATAAAAAAGAAAAAAAAATGTAGATAATAAGTGTGGGTTAATCGACTCTTTTACCCTTATTAAACAAAAAAATAATAAAAAGATCTTGACCACTCAAATATTGATCAATGGTTAATAGTGGGTTAAAGGGTTCTTACAATAAGGTAGGGTTCTTATTTGAACCTTACCCAATATGTATATATATATATATATATATATATATATATATATATATTAAGCAAGCGATCTTTATTTGTTTTAATATAAATGGTCTTTTTTAATGAACATTAATATATACATAATATGTGATAGTTGCCTAGTTAGTATTACATCATCTGTGTTCTAACGGTACCGTGTTTAGTTAAAAAATAGATTATAGGTGAGAGATAGCGCCAAAAGACGGTTGGTAAACCTAAACGTTATAGCAGTGATAAGCATCCCAATTTGAACCTCGCGGCCCATGCTCCTACTCATGTTCGACTCTAGCCTGACTTGTATCATCTCTGACAAGTGCACGTTGCTTCTGGTGTCTTGGGTTAAAGACGAGTCAGGCAGCGGTCAAACTGTGGGTTCGACGTACCCATCTAATAAAATCAAAAGTCAACCCCAAGCCAGTTTAAGCCATAGAGCAAAAGCTGTCATGAACTAACCACAAAAGGCGACTCGAAATGTAGTAAAACTACATACCATTCCACACGCACATCCGTGTGTATGTATGTGTGTGTGTATGGTTTTGGCGTGTGTTTGTGTTTATGTTTTTTTAATTGTTGTTTTCAATTGATTTGTGTTTATGTTTGTAATTGTCTATCGGTATCTGATTTATGACTACTTTAGATCTTTCACTGGACTAGTGACGAAAGTTAGCGGGAACAGTGGTTGGTGATAGAAATGATTTATGACCGCCGTGGTTGTTCTCTTCGTTGATTAGTTAAACGAGCTCGCTCGAGTTTTGTATGGGTCACAAAAGTAACAAAACAATATCAACAAAAAACATAAAATCCAAATTGGGGGAGAATTGAAAACCACATTTCATCCCCCTTTGACTTTCTGTCAAAATCAACGACATCCGACGACCACCATGACGACGGAGGAACCACCGGCACCTTCTTCCACCACATCACCGCTCGATAAGCCTCTTCACCTACTCACCGATGACGACATTTCTCAAGTCACTCGCGAACAGTGCCGTCAGTACCTCAAACAAAAAGGTGTGTTCATCCTTAAGGTTGTAATTTTGTAGGTTTCAATCGTACTTTTTGTTTAATAGATGAATTATTTGATGATTAACAGGGATGAGAAGACCGTCGTGGAACAAATCTCAGGCGATCCAGCAAGTAATTATGCTTAAGGCGTTACTTGAACCGTCGCCGGACTCCGGCGATTGCAGCCGGAAGCTGCATATTACTCATCGGCCACCGGATACTCCAACCATGCGTGTACGTTTCGATTAGTTTATTATTTTTGTTATTGTTATTATTATCATCTCTACTGGTTTCTAAATATTTTATTGTCATCGTGTTTGGTATTATTAACACACTGTTAAACAGAGATTTAGAAATGCTTGTTTTGTGCTTTTGTTTGTTATAATAATTTTGTTCCTCGTGGGTGACTGCATAAGTTATTTTACCTTATCAATGTAATCACAGGCCCATTTATGTATTAATGAAGAATCTATCTTGTTTTCTTGCCCATTCTTGCTTGATGTGAATTCATTTTCATTTGTGTTATGTTAGCTTTCGATTGATGATGCGTATATGAATGATGTTAAAAATACTAGAGATCGACTGATCGAGGGAGGGTGGCAGAGTAATGCTATGAATTACAAGGATATTTCATTAGGATATGGTTTTGTTATTCAATTTAACTTTATTGATTAACTAATAGGTGATAATGATATGAACAACACATGGATGATCTTGTGGAGGAAATCTTAATATAAATCAAAGTTATATCTCTTATATCCTTTTTAGGGGCCTGCAAGCTGGTACCAATAAATATCCTTTTTAAAGTTAGCAACCTTCAAGTTAGTTTCTTGTAGTTGATGACAGTTGACGCTACGAAGCTTTGAGGCAACAAGGTGTTGACTGTTGTGTGGCTATAATCATCAGAAGGTATTAAGTTAAGACTCTGCAAGTGTTCTTGTTTCAATATAGCAATGCCTAATAGCCTATATTCCAAACTAGTACAATGTGTTTTATTGTAGTAAGTTGGGACTGCAGTTTTACCCGACTCATGAGGCTTCTTCCTAAGCAAGTTAATGTTTTCTGTAAGTTGCATGGGTTTTTAAAGTTCTTTGAGGAGTTGGACTGTGTTAGCATACGTGCTGGTACTATGATATGCTGATTACTCTAAACACGGGTATATCGTGTGTCATCTCATCTCATCACATTTTCTTTTTCTTTTTGTTTTTTGGACATATCCAGCAGTTAAAATGAAAAAAAAGGAGTTTTTAGGTCAATCCAGGGAGATCTATTTCAATCATGTGTTTCTTTCAAGATATGATGCTGTTTGTAGTTGAGGCACATATGGGTTCCAACCTTAAACGGGTTTGATCAAAGTTGTTAAGAACTCTGTCAGCTTGAAACTGTTTTGTTAGAGAAAAATCCTACCCGGTAGGAACAGGCGTGAGTGGATTTGAAGACGGAATAAATTGATACCGGTTTGAAATAAAATGATATTAAAAAAAGTTAGATTATCAAATAATATACAAAATGAAGATTATTATATATTTATTTTAAACGACGCAGAAAGTAAAAAAAAAAAACAAAAAAAAAAACATAAATGCATTAAAAAGTAAAGAAATTGCAATAGATTTTACCTTTTGGTATTTAATCTTCGTAGTTATTTAGTGTTCAGTTTTTATTAAAACTATTGTCACGTACTGCTTCATTGAAACAAGTTCTTTATTGGAAATTGGGAATGCCTTTCATCGTGCTACCTCTTCCTCGTGTGTTTCTTCCTCTACTTGAATTTTGCTTTTGTGACTTGAAATATATTGTATCTGGTGCATCGCATCCAAGTGGTCTTTCAAACAATGCACATTTTCATCGGTATTAGAGTGGGTCTTGTTCTTCGATAGATCAAACCTTGCTAATAATACAAAAAACAAATTCCGAAACTATCGTAGCAGCCATGTTCGAATGTCTTTTAGAGCTTTTGTTAGCATTTTTACGATTTTAGATAAAAGGGAGCGTGTTTATGTTGTGATTAAAAAACCACATTCAATACTATTTATACTAACATACAGGACAAGACGGTAAAAATAATAATAATAAAGGGTAAAAACGGCTAGTTTACATACCTTTTCTAATGGTTAAATTATAAAACAGTTGGAACTGATTCCTCAACGCAAGTCAACTCAAGCAGGTTCCTCAAAGCGGGCCATCTCAAGCCAGTTCCAACCTGGTTCATGTCTTATAATCCCCAAACCAGTGTTTATATTCATATCTATTTTGTACTTGTTCCTTTAAAAAAATCCCATTTTTAAGAACAACTCATTATAATTCGGACCCGTTACTCAAACTCGTTACCTAGTCCGACCCAACCCTCCCATTTTGCTAGGTATAAAGCAACCTAGTATCAATACCCACAAGTTGTGACAAACCAAAACATTACCCACACGCTAAATCGAGTACATTGGCCATACTAAAAACAGGGGCGAAGCTTAGTGAGGGCCGGGAAGTAGTGGTTGATTTTCGGTCCGTTAGTGTAAATTTTCGGTGTGGTGGTGTAAATGTTTTTAATATATATAGAGTTCGTCCCTTCTAAAATAGTTTACTTCCGCTCCCGCCCCCTTATTAGTGTGGTTCAAGCTGCGTCACTACTCAAAAATTTATATTAAAGTAAGAATCATTTAAAGAGTAAACATAAAAATATCGATATTCATAGACGGGTGCAGTAACGATATTAACTAATGTTTAAACTTATTATCAACATCTTCAACGTTACCTAGATTCTTAGAAATTACTTCTTTTTATTAATGTTTTCAACTTTCACGTGCTCTATGCATGAAAAATTTAAAACCTATGCTACAATAATATACCATCACGTGATGTAAATATGTTCAATGAATGGATGAAGGGGATATATTCTTTTGTTGTTTCAGAACTTGCTATAAGAGTGTAGAGGCCCCTCTAAATTCTCATCATCTACAAAAATCTCTCATATATCCAACCTTCTTCTCTAAGTAGTTCTTCATCATGACAAAGGTGTACCCCGAGATCATCCTTTCCACAAGAACATTTTCTGATAAACACGCCGCCGAGGCTAGTAAGAACCCGATGGTCTTGACCGTGTGGAAGAAGTCTATGCTCCTCGGTTGCTCCGGATTTACAGTGTACGACTCCACTGGCAATCTTAAATTTCGAGTAGACAACTATATGGACCCGAGAAGCCGAGAGACTGTTCTCATGGATGCCTCTGGTCGCGCTCTCCACACCATTCGCCACAAGGTAATGCATACACTTGCATCAACTTCTTATAAAAAATATTATCTTAAAGTTAATTACATGATGAAGAATTATGACATGATTTGTTTTTACTAGATGTTAAGCATAGCAGACAACTTTCTGGTGTACGATGGTGAACCCTCGGTTAATCCACGATTTTCAGTGACCAAACATGTGAATGTTTTCAGCACCAAGTCACT
Source organism: Flaveria sonorensis (assembly GCA_025506505.1). NCBI lineage: Eukaryota > Viridiplantae > Streptophyta > Magnoliopsida > Asterales > Asteraceae > Flaveria > Flaveria sonorensis. The sequence goes on along the minus strand of CM046424.1, from coordinate 63,297,355 downwards.
AGCATATGTGAGCATGGTGGGATCATTGAAGAACATGAACAAAAGAAATGTGTCGTACGAGATTGAAGGATCGTATGCTTATAAGTCCTGCAAGGTTTACGATGACACGCGCCAGTGTGTTGCTGATATTAGGCGAAAGGAAGCCAAGGGCGGGGTTGATCTTGGCGGAGATGTTTTGCTTTAGTCGTACAACCTTCAATGGATCCTGCCATCGCGATGACTCTCGTTATCGCCCTTGATCAAATGTTTGATTCTTCAAGGCACTTGTTTACATAAATTTGGCTCAAACCACCTAGTTCAATTCCTAATTTTGTCAAGACAAAATGTTGTCAAATCTTTCCTTTTACATTTGAGATTGTGCTACAACATTTGAAATCATAGTACGAAAAATAAACATAGTGGGTTCAAAGATATACATGTAAGGAAAAGTACGCTTGTATTGATTATGTATAATCGTTTAAAGTGAAAAAAATGAGTTTGTAGATTGATTGAGCAAGATCCATTTCAATCATGGGTTTCTTTTAAGATGTGAAGCTGTTTGTAGAGAGGCACACATCGGTTCCAACTAACCCTAAACGGATTCCGATTTGATCAACAACTGTTAGTACCAGGTCAGCTTAAAACCGTTTTAGTAGATGAAAACCTTGCCCTGTAAAAACATACGTGGAGTAGATTCAGGATTAGAATAAATTGATAATGGTTTGAAATAAAATGATACTCAGAAAAGTTAACTTATAAATAAAAATGCAAGATAAAGTTTATTATTAATTTATTTTTTAAAACACGGAAAGTAAAAACAAACCTTAAATTCATTAAAAAACTGGAAAATTGCGAATAGATTTTACTTTTTGTTATTTAATCGTCGTCGTTCTTTAGTGTTTAATTTTTATTGAAACTATTGTTGTGTACTACTTATCGAAACAAGTTCTTTATTGGAAATTGGGAACGTCTTTCATCGTGCTAGTTTTTCCTCATGTATTTCTTCATCTACTTGAATTTCACTTTCGCGTCTTTAAATATATTGTATCTGTTCCATCGCATCCAAGTACTCTTTCAAATAATGCACATTTTCACATGTACTAGAGTGGGTATTGTTCTTAGATAGATCAAATCTTGCTAATAATAGAAAAAACAAATTACGAAACTATCCTAGGAGCCACATGTGAGTGTCTTTTAGAGCTTTTGTTGGCATTTTTATGATTTTTAGAATAGGGAGCGTTTTTATGTTGTACCAATACTATTTATACCAACATAAATGAGCAAGACAATAAAAATCATATAAAGGGTAAAAACACTAGTTTACATAAATATAGCCTTTTCTAATGGCTAAATTTTAAAAACGCTTCGAACGTGTTCCTCAACATAGGTCAACTCAAGCCGGTTCCTCACGTGGGTCATCTCAGCCGGTTCCAACGTGTTTCTTACCTTATAATCCCCAAACGGCCGGTCTCAAACCAGTAATTATATTCCTATCGATTCCAAACTTGTTCCTCTCAAACAAATCCTATTTTTTAAAACTCTTTTTAATTTAGACCCGTTACCCAAACTTGTTACCTTGTCTGCCCAACCCTCCTATTTTGGCTATGTATAAAACAACCTAGTATCAATAAACCTCACGAGTTGTGACGCGCAACCAAAACCATTACCCACATGTTAAATCGAGTGCATTTAACATACTTAAAACTTTATATAAAAATACAAATCAGTTTAAATATTAACATTAAAATGTCGATAAACATGAGAAATGTTCAAATAAAAAGGTTATTAAAAACTAAAAAGTGTAAGAAGTAATCTTAACCATCAATCTCTTTAATCAATGGTTGATATCAATTTATAAGAAAAAGTTTGTTAAATGGGTATTTTAGTAATAGCCATTTTTGTTAACTTTTTACAAGTTCTTCTATTTTTTAAAACGTCCATAACTTTTATGTATGACATCAGTTTTTATAAAAATTATACTATAAATACAAGCGTTTTTTAATCTTTAAAATGAGTATAGTATTGTTGTATAAAAAGATAATTAATTTTCTTACGTTTTTAAGCGCACGTCTTGTCATTATGTCTTTACTGCAGCTCATTGTGTCTTTTTGTTAGTTATTTCATTTTTCTGAATAATATTGTGTTTTTATAAAATGATAAATTTTAAGAAAATATAATGGTAAAATAACATTGTTGTATATCTCTAATATGTAAAACACAATAATAAAGTAGCACCTAATTAATCTAATACACTAAAAACAATAACAAAATAACACAATGTCTCATTGTATTTTTCTTATTATCATTGTGTTATCTTAAACACTATAAGTTTTGAAAATATATTTGTAAAATAGTATAATTGTATACTTTTAATTATAAAACACAATGATTGATAAAAAGTTTAGATAACAATAAAGAACATGACAAAATAACGCATTGTGTTATTGTGTTATTTTCAACACCATGAGTTTTAAGCGCAAGTATATCATTGTGTATTTTTAATTGTAAAACACAATGTGGATAACAATTTTATATAATCTATAAAAACAATAACAAAAATAACACAAAATGATGTAAAACATAAAACACAATGATAAATACATATAACAAATGATGTAAAATATATGACACAATGAACTGATATTTAACACAATGAACGTATAAGACACAATGAGCTGATGTATTTGACACTATGACCAAAATACTCTCTTTTTTTAAAACAATTGGAGGACACATGTCAAACCCACAATTTTTCTTAAACTTTTTAAAATAAACATCATTTTTAGTATAACCCTACCGTAAACATAAACGGTGCATTGACGATATTAGCTAATGTTAAAATTTATTATACGGGCATCGTCAACTTTATCCCGATTCTTAGAAGTTTCTTCTGTTATCATTGTTTTTAACTTTCACGTGCACTATACATGAAATTTTTAAAGAAAGGTGCTAAAATAATATAGCATCACGTGCCTTAAAGTATCCCCAATTTCTATAAATACGTTATTGAATGGGGATATATTCTTGGTTGTTCCACACTTCCACAACATACTATAAGAGTGTAAGAGCCCCTCTCAATTCTCATCATCAACCAATATCTATCATCCATCTTTCATCCATCTTTCTTCTCTAATTTGTTCGTCGTCATGACAAAGGTGTACCCCGAGATCATCCTTTCCCCTAGAATATCTTCCGATAAATACGCCGCTGAGGCTAGTAAGAACCCGGTGGTCTTGACCGTGTGGAAGAAGTCTATGCTCCTCGGTTGCTCTGGATTTACAGTGTACGACTCCACTGGCAATCTTAAATATCGAGTAGACAAATATATGGCCTCGAGAAGCCGAGAGACTGTTCTCATGGATGCCTCTGGTCACACTCTCCACACCATTCACCACAAGGTAATGTATACAATTGTAACAATTTTTTTTTTAAAAAAAATCATGTTAATGTCAATTACATGATCAATAACTATGACAAGGTTTGTTTTTACTAGATGCTAAGCGTAACAGACAACTTTCTGGTGTACGACGGTGAAACCTTGGTAAATCCACGATTTTCGGTGACCAAACATTTGAATGTTTTCAACACGATGTCACTAGCATATGTGAGCACAGTAGGATCATCAAAGAACTTGAACAGAAGAAATGTGAACTACGAGATCGAAGGATCGTATGCTCAAAAGTCCTGCAAGGTGTATGATGAAACGCGCCGGTGTGTTGTTGATATTAGAAGAAAAGAAGCCAAGGGAAGGGTTGGTCTTGGCGGAGATGTTTTTGCTTTAGTCATACAACCTTCAATGGATCCTGCCATCGCGATGACTCTCGTTATCGCCCTTGATCAAATGTTTGATTCTTCAAGACGCTTGTTTACATAAGTTCGGCTGAAACCACCTAGTTCAATTCTTAATTTTGTCAAGTCAAAATGTTGTCAAATCTCATTTCCTTATACTAGAGATTATGTTACTACCTTAAAATCATAGTACGGAAATAAACAACAGTGGGTTTAAATACATGTAAAAAAAGTACAGTTGTATTGATTATGTATAATGAATTAAAAAAATTTGTCAAAATTTAGTATCGTTATAATTATATCTATATTAATTCATAAAAGATTCTACAGTAATAGAATTCTTTAAATTATAATAACAATATTTAAATAATATATATATGATTTGTTTATAAAATTTTATCAAATGTTTTAAGGTAAATTTAGATTTTTAAATTTCTGGTTGACGTACATGTACGAGTCGGGTATAAAATGTTTCTGTGCATATTTTTATATATGTTTTGAGAGGATCTATATTTTGATGTTCGTCCACGTTTCAACATTCGTCTACGTTTTGACGTAAACTTTGTTCTGAAATGAGTCGGGTCAAATATAAACATTTTTATTCGACGGTATAAATCTAAGTTGCTTTACGTTTAAACGTAAATTTAGTTCGTAAACGAGTCGGGACGATCGGAATCTATACATTATCATGCCACATACGAAGTAGCTGCACATTTTTATGTACGTTTTGAGTTGGACTACGTTTCAACATAACTTTGTTTGGAAAAGAGTCGGTCAGGTATAATAGGATTTCGTTCAACGGTAAAAATTCAAGTTACTTTACAGTTCGACATAAATCCAAAGACAAATCGTGTCGATTGTTAGTCTATACGTTATCACGTCACGTAGAATGTGCCGTAACGTGTTGTTGTATTCACGTTTTAATGTTTGGGGTCATGGTGGAATCCCACGCGTAACGCACGGGTTAGGAAAACCTAGTTAATACTATTTTTAATCAATACTATTTTCTTATACACATTTAACACACTAAGTACTTGTAAAAATGAGGGGAAAGAAGAAAGAGTTTTGTAGATGAATTGAGCAAGATCCATTTCAATCATGGATTGCTTTCAAGATGTGAATATTTTTTTATAAGAGCCACATAACGGTTCCAACTCTAAACAGATTTGGGTTTGATCAACAACTCTTAGAATTGGGTCAGTTGAAATCGTTTTGATAGATGAAAACCCTATCGGGTAGACAGATATGAGTAGATTCAGGGACGGAATAAATTCATACATGTTTGAAGTAAATTGATATATAAAAAAGTTAAAGTATCAAATAAATTTACAAGATAAAGCTTATTATTTATTTATTTATTTTATAATGCCTAAAGTAAAAACAAATTAATTCATTAAAAAAATTGGGAAATTGTGAATCGATTTCACTTTTTATTTAATAGTCGTTGTTATTTAGTGACTTAGTGTTTAGTTTTTATCAAAACTATTGTTGTGCACTGCTTCATCGAAACAAATTCTTTAATGGAAATTGGGACCCCTTTCATCGTGCTACCTCTTCCTCTTGTATTTCTTTATCTACTTCAACTTCACTTTCATGACTTGAAATATATATAGTATTTGTTCCAACACATCCAAATGGTCTTTCAAACAATGTATATTTTCAATGGTTATAGAGTGGGTCTTGTTCTTGAATAGATCAAACCTTGCTAATAATAGAAAAAACAGATTCTGAATTTATCGTAGGAGCCATGTGAGAGTGTCTTTTAGAGCTTTAAAGTTGTTACATTTTTCAATTTTAAAGAATAGGAAGGTTTTTTATGCTGCAATCAAGCAACACATCCAATAGTATTACACATAGGAGCAAGATGGTAAAAATAATAATAAAAGGTAAAAACGGCTACTTTACATAAATCTAGCCCTTTTCTAATGGCAAATTTTAAAACAATTGGAATCTATTCCTCAATGCAGATCAACTCAAGTTGGTTCCTCAATGCGGGTCATCTCAACCGGTTCCAACCTAGTTCCTGTCTTATAATCCCCAAACGACTGGTCTCAAACCGGTAATTAAATTCCTATCGTTTTTGAACTTGATCCTCTCGAACAAGTCCCATTGTTGTAGAACAACTCGTTCTAATTCCGACACGTTACACAAACTCGTTACCTTATCCGACTAATCCTCCAATTTTGCTAGATATAAAACAAAATAGTGTCAATACCCTCGATCACGAGTCATGACGCGCAAATCGAATGCAGTGACCATACACAAAAGTTTATATAAAAGTACGTATTATAAAACTAACATAAAAATATCGATAAACATAAACGAGTGCATTGACGATATTAACTAATGTTTAAATTTATTATCGTCATCCTCAACGACTCAACGTTATCTAGATTCTTAGAAATTTCTTTTTTATTAATGTTTTCAATTTCATATGCCCTATGCATGAAACATTAAAAACCTGTGCCACAATAATATACCATCACGTGCCTTATGCGTCCCCAGTATTTATAATTTATAATTTATAAACATATGTGTTCATTGATTAGATGAATGGGATATATTCTTTTGCTGTTTCACAACTTATTATAAGAGTGTAAAAGCCCCTCTCAATTCTCATCATCTACCAAAATCTCTCATCCATCCTTCTTCTCTAATTAATAGTTCGCCCTCATGACAAAGGTGTACCCCGAGATCATCCTTTCCACAAGAACATCTTCTGATAAACACGCCGCCGAGGCTAGTAAGAACCTGGTGGTCTTGACCGTGTGGAAGAAGTCTATGCTCCTCGGCTGCTCCGGATTTACAGTGTACGACTCCACTGGCAATCTTAAATTTCGAGTAGACAACTATATGGCCTCGAGAAGCCGGGAGACTGTTCTCATGGATGCCTCTGGTCGCACTCTCCACACCATTCACCACAAGGTAATGCATAAACTTGCAACAACTTCTTATAAAAAATATTATCTTAAAGTTAATTACATGATGAATAATTATGACATGATTTGTTTTTACTAGATGTTAAGCATAACAGACAACTTTCTGGTGTACGATGGTAAAGCCTCGGTTAATCCACTATTTTCAGTGACCAAACATGTGAATGTTTTCAACACCAAGTCACTAGCATATGTGAGCATGGTGGGATCATCGAAGAACATGAACAAAAGAAATGTGTCGTACGAGATTGAAGGATCGTATGCTTATAAGTCCTGCAAGGTTTACGATGACACGCGCCAGTGTGTTGCTGATATTAGGCGAAAGGAAGCCAAGGCGGGGTTGATCTTGGCGGAGATGTTTTTGCTTTAGTCGTACAACCTTCAATGGATCCTGCCATCGCGATGACTCTCGTTATCGCCCTTGATCAAATGTTTGATTCTTCAAGGCACTTGTTTACATAAATTTGGCTGAAACCACCTAGTTCAATTCCTGATTTTGTCAAGTCAACTGTTGTCAAATCTCACTTCCTTTTTACTTGAGATTGTGTTGCAACCTTTGAAATCATAGCACTTAAAATAAACAATAGTGGGTTCAGATGTTAGCTTGGTTTGAACTTCCAACTTGAAATTTATACAAGACATGTTGACTCGGGTCGAAATTAATGAGTGAGTTTCGAGTTTCAAGCTATTAGAATAACCCTAGTTCCACTATACTTACTTTTAATGAGTATGTTTTCCTCAAATGAATAGTATCAGCTATAAATGGAGCGGGTCGTGCATGTAAAAAAATTGCAGTTGTATTGATTATGTATAATGATTCAAAAAGTTTGTTCAAAACTTTGATTATTGCTATAATACAATTTTTAATTCACCTTTAATACACTAACTACTAGTAGTTAAAATGAAAAAAAGGAGTTTTTACGTCAATCCAGGGAGATTAATTTCAATCATGGGTTTCTTTCAAGATATGAAGCGGTTTGTAGTTGAGGCACGTATGGGTTCCAACGTTAAACGGGTTTGATCAAAGTTGTTAAGACCGGGTCAGCTTGAAACTGTTTTCTTAGAGGAAAATCCTATCCGGTAGGAACAGGCGTGAGTGGATTCGAAGACGGAATAAATTGATACCTGTTTGAAATAAAATGATATTAAAAAAAAGTTAGATTATCAAATAATATACAAAATGAAGATTATTATATGTTTATTTTTAAAAACGAAGAAAGTTAAAAATAAAAAAAATAAAAACATAAATGCATTAAAAGTAAAGAAATTGCAATAGATTTTACCTTTTGGTATTTAATCTTCATAGTTATTTAGTGTTCAGTTTTTATTAAAACTATTGTCACGTACTGCTTCATTGAAACAAGTTCTTTATTGGAAATTGGGAATGCCTTTCATCGTGCTACCTCTTCCTCGTGTGTTTCTTCCTCTACTTGACTTTTGCTTTTGTGACTCGAAATATATTGTATCTTTTCCATCGCATCCAAGTGGTTTTTCAAACAATGCATATTTTCATCGGTATTAGAATGGGTCATGTTCTTCGATAGATCAAACCTTGCTAATAATAGAAAAAACAAATTCCGAAGCTATCGTAGGAGCCATGTTCGAATGTCTTTTAGAGCTTTTGTTAGCATTTTTAAGATTTTAGATAAAAGGGAGCGTTTTTATGTTGTGATTAGAAAACCACATTCAATACTATTTATACTAACATACAGGACAAAAAGGTAAAATAATAATAATAAAGGGTAAAAACGGCTAGTCTACATAAATATAGCACTTTTCTAATGGTTAAATTATAAAACAGTCGGAACTGATTCCTCAACGCAAGTCAACTCAAGCCGGTTCCTCAAAGCGGGCCATCTCAAGCCGGTTACAACCTGGTTCATGTCTTATAATCCCCAAACCGGTGTTTATATTCATATCGATTCTGTACTTGTTCCTTTCAAAAAAATCCCATTTTTAAGAACAACTCATTATAATTCGGACCCGTTACCCAAACTCGTTACCCAACCCTCCCATTTTGCTAGGTATAAAGCAACCTAGTATCAATACCCACAAGTTGTGACAAACCAAAACATTACCCACACGCTAAATCGAGTACATTGGCCATACTAACAACAGGGGCGAAGCTTAGTGAGGGCCGGGAGGGGCCTCCGCCCCCTCTTTTTTTTCTTCGGTAGTGGTTGATTTTCGGTCCGTTAGTGAAAATTTTCGGTACGGTAGTGTAAATTTTTTTAATATATATAGAGTTCGTCCCTTCTAAAATAGTTTACTTCCGCTCCCGCCCCCTTATTAGTGTGGTTCAAGCTGCGTCACTACTCAAAAATTTATATTAAAGTAAGAATCATTTAAAGAGTAAACATAAAAATATCGATATTCATAGACGGGTGCAGTAACGATATTAACTAATGTTTAAACTTATTATCAACATCATCAACGTTACCTAGATTCTTAGAAATTACTTCTTTTTATTAATGTTTTCAACTTTCACGTGCTCTATGCATGAAAAATTTAAAACCTATGCTACAATAATATACCATCACGTGTTGTAAATATGTTCAATGAATGGATGAAGGGGATATATTCTTTTGTTGTTTCACAACTTTCTATAAGAGTGTAGAGGCCCCTCTAAATTCTCATCATCTACCAAAATCTCTCATATATCCAACCTTCTTCTCTAAGTAGTTCTTCATCATGACAAGGTGTACCCCGAGACCATCCTTTCCACTAGAACATCTTCCGATAAACACGCCGCCGAGGCTAGTAGGAACCCGATGGTCTTAACCGTGTGGAAGAAGTCTTTGCTCTTTGGTTGCTCCGGATTTACAGTGTACGACTCCACTGGCAATCTTAAATATCGAGTAGACAACTATGTGGCCTCGATAAGCCGAGAGACTGTTCTCATGGATGCCTCTGGTCGCGCTCTCCACACCATTCGTCGCAAGGTAATATATACACTTGCAACTTCTTCTCACCAAAAGTCATCTCAAAGTCAATGTTTACACGTGAATAATTTGGCATCATTTGTTTTTACTAGATGTTAAGCATAGCAGAAAACTTTCTGGTATACGATGGTGAAACACTTGTAAATCCACGATTTTCAGTGACTAAATATGTGAATGTTTTCAACACGAAGTCACTAGCATATGTGAGCACAGTAGGATCATCAAAAAACTTGAAGAAAAGAAATGTGACGTACAAGATCGAAGGATCGTATGCTCAGAAGTCATGCAAGGTGTATGATGAATCGCGTCAGTGTGTTGCTGATATTAGAAGAAAAGAAGCCAAGGGAGGGGTTGGTCTTGGCGGAGATGTTTTTACTTTGATTGTACAACCTTCAATGGATCCTGCCATCGCGACGACTCTCGTTATCGCCCTTGATCAAATGTTTGATTCTTCAAGACGCTTGTTTACATAAATTTGGCTCAAACCACCTAGTTCAATTCCTAATTTTGTCTAGTCAAAATGTCATCAAATCTCATTTCCTTTTACATTTGAGATTGTGCTACAACATTTGAAATCATAGTACGAAAAATAAACAATAGTGGGTTCAAATATGTACATGTAAGAAAAGTACGCTTGTATTGATTATGTATAATCATTTAAAGTGAAAAAAAATGAGTTTGTAGATTGATTGAGCAGGATCCATTTCAATCTATGGCTTTCTTTTAAGATGTGAAGCTGTTTGTAGAGAGGCACACATCGGTTCCAACTTAACCCTACCCAGTATAAACAGACGTGAAGTAGATTTAGTACTAGAATAAATTGATACTAGTTTGAAATAAAATGATACTCAGAAAAGTTAAACTTATAAATAAATATGCAAGATAAATTTTATTATAATTTATTTTTTAAAACACAAAATGTAAAAAAAAAAAAAAAAAAAAACCCTTAAGTTCATTAAAAAACTGGAAAATTGCGAATAGATTTTACTTTTTGTTATTTCATCGTCGTCGTTCTTTAGTGTTTAGTTTTTATTGAAACTATTGTTGTGTACTACTTATCGAAACAAGTTCTTTATTGGAAATTGGGAACGTCTTTCATCGTGCTAGTTTTTCCTCATGTATTTCTTCATCTACTTGAATTTCACTTTCACGTCTTTAAATATATTGTATCTGTTCCATCGCATCCAAGTGGTCTTTCAAATAATGCATATTTTCACATGTACTAGAGTGGGTCTTGTTCTTAAATAGATCAAATCTTGCTAATAATAGAAAAAACAAATTATAAAACTACCCTAGGAGCCACGTGTGAGTGTCTTTTAGAGCTTTTGTTGGCATTTTTATGACTTTTAGAATAGGGAGCGTTTTTATGTTGTACCAATACTATTTATACCACCATAAATGAGCAAGACAATAAAAATCATATAAAAGAGTAAAAACAACTAGTTTAAATAAATATAGCCTTTTCTAATGGCTAAAATTTAAAAACACTTGGAACGTGTTCCTCAACATAAGTCAATTCAAGCTGGTTCCTCACGTGGGTCATCTCAGCCGGTTCCTTAAGTGGGTCATCTCAGCCGGTACCTCATGTGGGTCATCTCAGCCGGTTCCAACCTGTTTCTTGTCTTATAATCCCCAAATGGCCGGTCTCAAACCAGTAATTATATTTCTATCGGTTCCAAACTTGTTCCTCTCAAACAAATCCTATTTTTTAAAAATCATTTTAATTTAGACCCGTTACCCAAACTTGTTACCTTGTCTGCCCAACCCTCCTATTTTGGCTATGTATAAAACAACCTAGTATCAATAAACCTCACGAGTTGTGACGAGCAACCAAAACCATTACCCACACGTTAAATCAAGTGCATTTAACATACTTAAAACTTTATATAAAAATACAAATCAGTTAAAAAATTAACATTAAAATATCGATAAACATGAGAAATGTTCAAATAAAAAGGTTATTAAAAACTAAAAAGTGTAATAAGTAATCTCAACCATCAATCTATTTAATCAATGGTTGATATCAATTTATAAGGAAAAGTTTGTTAGAGGGGTATTTTAGTAATAGTCATTTTTGTTGACTTTTTGTAAGTTCTTTCATTTTTTCAAACGCCCATAACTTTTATGTATGACATCATTTTTTATAAAAATTACACCATAAAAACAAACGTTTTTTAATCTTTAAAATGAGTACAGTATTTTTGTATTAAAAGATAATTAATTTTCTTACGTTTTTAAGCGCACGTCTCGTCATTATGTCTTTACTGCAGCTCATTGTGTCTTTTCTTAGTTATTTTGTTTTCTGAGTACTATTGTGTTTTTATAAAATGATAAATATTAAGAAAATATAATGGTAAAATAACATTGTTGTATATCTTTAATATGTAAAACACAATAATAAAGTAGCACCTAATTAATCTAATACACTAAAAACAATAACAAAATAACACAATGTCTCATTGTGTTTTTTTATTATCATTGTGTTCTCTTAAACACTATAAGTTTTCAAAATATATTTGTAAAATAATATAATTGTGTACTTTTAATTATAAAACACAATGATTGATAACAAGTTTAGATAACAATAAAGAACAATGACAAAATAACACATGGTGTTATTGTGTTATTTTCAACATCATGAGTTTTAAGCGAAAGTATATCATTCACAATGTAGATAATAATTTTATATAATCTATAGAAACAATAACAAAAATAACACAAAATGATATAAAACATAAAACACAATGATAAATACATATAACAAATAATGTAAACTATATGACATAATGAACTGATATTTGACACAGTGAACTGATATATTTGATACAGTGATCAAAATACCCTCCTATTTAAAACAATAGAAGAATACGTGTCAAACCCACAATTCTTCTTAAACTTTTTAAACTAAACACACTTTTTAGTATAACCATACCTTAAACATAAACGGTGCATTGACGATATTAGCTAACGTTAAAATTTATTATACGGTCGTCGTCAACTTTATCCCGATTCTTAGAAGTTTATTCTGTTTATTATCATTGTTTTTAACTTTCACGTGCATTATGCATGAAATTTTTAAAGAAATGTGCTAAAATAATAAAGCATCACGTGCCTTAAAGTATCCCCAATTCTATAAATATGTCATTGAATGGGGATATATTCTTGGTTGTTCCATACTTCCACAACATACTATAAGAGTGTAAGAGCCCCTCTCAATTCTCATCATCAACCAATATCTATCATCCATCTTTCTTCTCTAATTTGTTCGTCGTCATGACAAAGGTGTACCCCGAGACCATCCTTTCCACTAGAATATCTTCTGATAAACACGCCGCTGAGGCTAGTAAGAATCCGGTGGTCTTGACCGTGTTGAAGAAGTCTATGCTCCCCGGTTGCTCTGGATTTACAGCGTACGACTCCACTGGCAATCTTAAATATCGAGTAGACAAATATATGGCCTCGAGAAGCCGAGAGACTATTCTCATGGATGCCTCTGGTCACACTCTCCACACCATTCACCACAAGGTAATGTATACACTTGTAACAAATTTCTTTTAAAAAAAATCATGTTAATGTCAATTACATGATCAATAACTATGACAAGGTTTGTTTTTACTAGATGCTAAGCGTAAGAGACAACTTTCTGGTGTACGATGGTGAAACCTTGGTAAATCCACGATTTCGGTGACCAAACATGTGAATGTTTTCAACACGATGTCACTGGCATAAGTGAGCACAGTAGGATCATCAAAGAACTTGAACAAAAGAAATGTGAACTATGAGATCTAAGGATCGTATGCTGAGAAGTCCTGCAAGGTTTATGATGAAACGCGCAAATGTGTTGCTGATATTAGAAGAAAAGAAGCCAAGGGAGGGGTTGGTCTTGGCAGAGATGTTTTTGCTTTAGTCATACAACCTTCAATGGATCCTGCCATCGCGATGACTCTCGTTATCGCCCTTGATCAAATGTTTGATTCTTCAAGACGCTTGTTTACATAAGTTCGGCTGAAACCACCTAGTTCAATTCTTAATTTTGTCAAGTCAAAATGTTTTCAATCTCATTTCCTTTTATACTAGAGATTATGTTACAACCTTAAAATCATAGTACGAAAAATAAACAATAGTGGGTTTAAATACATGTAAAAAAACAAGTACAGTTGTATTGATTATGTATAATGAATTAAAAAAATTTGTTCAAAATTTAGTATCGCTATAATTATATCTATATTAATTCATAAAAGATTCTACAGTAATAGTATTCTTCAAATTATAATAACTACATTTAAATAATATATATATGATTTGTTTATTAAAAATTTATCAAATGTTTTAAGGTAAATTTAGATTTTTAAATTTCCGGTTTACGTACATGTACGAGTTAGGTATAAAATGTTTCTGTGCATATTTTTATATACGTTTTGAGAGGATCTTCGTTTTGATGTTCGTCCGACCTTCGTCCACGTTTCAACATTCGTCTACGTTTTGAAGTAAAGTTTGTTCGGAAATGAGTCGGGTCAAATATAAATATTTTTATTCTACGGTATAAATCTAAGTTGCTTTACGTTTAAACGTAAATTTAGTTCGTAAACGAGTCGGGACGATCGGAATCTATACATTATCATGCCACATACGAAGTAGCTGCACATGTTTTTTTATGTACGTTTTGAGTTGGATTACGTTTCAACATAACTTTGTTTGGAAAAGAGTCGGGTCAGGTATAATATGATTTCGTTCAACGGTAAAAATTCAAGTTACTTTACAGTTCGACATAAATTTAGTCCTAAGACAAATTGTGTCGATTGTTAGTCTATACGTTATCACGTCACGTAGAATGCTGCCGTAACGTGTTGTTGTATTCACGTTTTAATGTTTGGGGTCATGGTGGAATCCCACGCGTAACGCACGGTTAGGAAAACCTAGTTAATACTATTTTTAATTAATAGTATTTCTCTTATACACATTTAACACACTAAGTACTTGTAAAAATGAGGAGAAAAAAGAAAGAGTTTTGTAGATCAATTGAGCAAAATCCATTTCAATCATGGATTTCTTTCAAGATGTGAATATTTTTTTATAAGAGCCACATAACGGTTCCAACTCTAAACAGATTTGGGTTTGATCAACAACTGTTAGAATTGGGTTAGCTTGAAATCGTTTTGATAGATGAAAACCCTACCGGGTAGACAGATGTGAGTAGATTCAGGGACGGAATAAATTTATACCTGTTTGAAGTAAATTGATATATAGAAAAAGTTAAAATATCAAATAAATTTACAAGATAAAGGTTATTATTTATTTATTTATTTTATAATGCCTAGAGTAAAAAAAATAATTCATTAAAAACATTGGGAAATTGCGAATAGATTTCACTTTTTATTTAATAGTCGTTGTTATTTAGTGTTTAGTTTTTATCAAAACTATTGTTGTGCACTGCTTCATCGAAACAAATTCTTTATTGGAAATTGGGAACCCTTTCATCGTGCTACCTCTTCCTCTTGTATTTCTTTATCTACTTCAACTTCGCTTTCATGACTTGAAATATATATAGTATTTGTTCCAACGCATCCAAATGGTCTTTCAAACAATGCATATTTTCATTGGTTATAGAGTGGGTCTTGTTCTTGGATAGATCAAACCTTGCTAATAATAGAAGAAACAGATTCTGAATTTATCGTAGGAGCCATGTGAGAGTGTCTTTTAGAGCTTTAAAGTTGTTAGCGTTTTTAAGATTTTAAAGAATAGGAAGCTTTTTTATGCTGCAATCATGCAACACATCCAATAGTATTACACGTAGGAGCAAGATGGTAAAAATAATAAAAAAAAGGGTAAAAACGGCTACTTTACATAAATCTAGCCCTTTTCTAATGGCTAATTTTAAAACGGTTAGAATCTATTCCTCAATGCAGGTCAACTCAAATTGGTTCCTCAATGCGGGTCATCTCAAGCCGGTTCCAACCTAGTTCCTGTCTTATAATCCCCAAACGACTGGTCTCAAACCTGTAATTAAATTCCTATCGTTTTTGAACTTGATCCTCTCGAACAAGTCCCATTTTTGTAGAACAACTCGTTCTAATTCCGACGCGTTACACAAACTCGTTATCTTATCCGACTCAATCCTCCAATTTTGCTATATATAAAACAAAATAGTGTCAATACCCTCGATCACGAGTCATGGCGCGCAACCAAAATCATTACCCACACATTAAATCGAATGCAGTGACCATATACAAAAGTTTATATAAAAGTACGTATTATAAAACTAACATAAAAATATCGATAAACATAAACGAGTGCATTGACGATATTAACTAATGTTTAAATTTATTATCGTCATCCTCAACGACTCAACGTTATCTAGATTCTTAGAAATTTCTTTTTTATTAATGTTTTCAATTTCATATGCCCTATGCATGAAACATTAAAAACCTGTGCTACAATAATATACCATCACGTGCCTTATGCGTCCCCGGTATTTATAATTTATAATTTATAAACATATGTGTTCATTGATTAGATGAATGGGATATATTCTTTTGCTGTTTCACAACTTATTATAAGAGTGTAAAGCCCCTCTCAATTCTCATCATCTACCAAAATCTCTCATCCATCCTTCTTCTCTAATTAATAGTTCGCCCTCATGACAAAGGTGTACCCCGAGATCATCCTTTCCACAAGAACATCTTCTGATAAACACGCCGCCGAGGCTAGTAAGAACCTGGTGGTCTTGACCGTGTGGAAGAAGTCTATGCTCCTCGGCTGCTCCGGATTTACAGTGTACGACTCCACTGGCAATCTTAAATTTCGAGTAGACAACTATATGGCCTCGAGAAGCCGGGAGACTGTTCTCATGGATGCCTCTGGTCGCACTCTCCACACCATTCACCACAAGGTAATGCATAAACTTGCAACAACTTCTTATAAAAAATATTATCTTAAAGTTAATTACATGATGAATAATTATGACATGATTTGTTTTTACTAGATGTTAAGCATAACAGACAACTTTCTGGTGTACGATGGTAAAGCCTCGGTTAATCCACTATTTTCAGTGACCAAACATGTGAATGTTTTCAACACCAAGTCACTAGCATATGTGAGCATGGTGGGATCATCGAAGAACATGAACAAAAGAAATGTGTCGTACGAGATTGAAGGATCGTATGCTTATAAGTCCTGCAAGGTTTACGATGACACGCGCCAGTGTGTTGCTGATATTAGGCGAAAGGAAGCCAAGGGCGGGGTTGATCTTGGCGGAGATGTTTTTGCTTTAGTCGTACAACCTTCAATGGATCCTGCCATCGCGATGACTCTCGTTATCGCCCTTGATCAAATGTTTGATTCTTCAAGGCACTTGTTTACATAAATTTGGCTGAAACCACCTAGTTCAATTCCTGATTTTGTCAAGTCAACTGTTGTCAAATCTCACTTCCTTTTTACTTGAGATTGTGTTGCAACCTTTGAAATCATAGCACTTAAAATAAACAATAGTGGGTTCAGATGTTAGCTTGGTTTGAACTTCCAACTTGAAATTTATACAAGACATGTTGACTCGGGTCGAAATTAATGAGTGAGTTTCGAGTTTCAAGCTATTAGAATAACCCTAGTTCCACTATACTTACTTTTAAATGAGTATGTTTTCCTCAAATGAATAGTATCAGCTATAAATGGAGCGGGTCGTGCATGTAAAAAAATTGCAGTTGTATTGATTATGTATAATGATTCAAAAAGTTTGTTCAAAACTTTGATTATTGCTATAATACAATTTTTAATTCACCTTTAATACACTAACTACTAGTAGTTAAAATGAAAAAAAGGAGTTTTTACGTCAATCCAGGGAGATTAATTTCAATCATGGGTTTCTTTCAAGATATGAAGCGGTTTGTAGTTGAGGCACGTATGGGTTCCAACGTTAAACGGGTTTGATCAAAGTTGTTAAGACCGGGTCAGCTTGAAACTGTTTTCTTAGAGGAAAATCCTATCCGGTAGGAACAGGCGTGAGTGGATTCGAAGACGGAATAAATTGATACCTGTTTGAAATAAAATGATATTAAAAAAAAGTTAGATTATCAAATAATATACAAAATGAAGATTATTATATGTTTATTTTTAAAAACGAAGAAAGTTAAAAATAAAAAAAATAAAAACATAAATGCATTAAAAAGTAAAGAAATTGCAATAGATTTTACCTTTTGGTATTTAATCTTCATAGTTATTTAGTGTTCAGTTTTTATTAAAACTATTGTCACGTACTGCTTCATTGAAACAAGTTCTTTATTGGAAATTGGGAATGCCTTTCATCGTGCTACCTCTTCCTCGTGTGTTTCTTCCTCTACTTGACTTTTGCTTTTGTGACTCGAAATATATTGTATCTTTTCCATCGCATCCAAGTGGTTTTTCAAACAATGCATATTTTCATCGGTATTAGAATGGGTCTTGTTCTTCGATAGATCAAACCTTGCTAATAATAGAAAAAACAAATTCCGAAGCTATCGTAGGAGCCATGTTCGAATGTCTTTTAGAGCTTTTGTTAGCATTTTTAAGATTTTAGATAAAAGGGAGCGTTTTTATGTTGTGATTAGAAAACCACATTCAATACTATTTATACTAACATACAGGACAAAAGGTAAAAATAATAATAATAAAGGGTAAAAACGGCTAGTCTACATAAATATAGCACTTTTCTAATGGTTAAATTATAAAACAGTCGGAACTGATTCCTCAACGCAAGTCAACTCAAGCCGGTTCCTCAAAGCGGGCCATCTCAAGCCGGTTACAACCTGGTTCATGTCTTATAATCCCCAAACCGGTGTTTATATTCATATCGATTCTGTACTTGTTCCTTTCAAAAAAATCCCATTTTTAAGAACAACTCATTATAATTCGGACCCGTTACCCAAACTCGTTACCCAACCCTCCCATTTTGCTAGGTATAAAGCAACCTAGTATCAATACCCACAAGTTGTGACAAACCAAAACATTACCCACACGCTAAATCGAGTACATTGGCCATACTAACAACAGGGGCGAAGCTTAGTGAGGGCCGGGAGGGGCCTCCGCCCCCTCTTTTTTTTCTTCGGTAGTGGTTGATTTTCGGTCCGTTAGTGAAAATTTTCGGTACGGTAGTGTAAATTTTTTTAATATATATAGAGTTCGTCCCTTCTAAAATAGTTTACTTCCGCTCCCGCCCCCTTATTAGTGTGGTTCAAGCTGCGTCACTACTCAAAAATTTATATTAAAGTAAGAATCATTTAAAGAGTAAACATAAAAATATCGATATTCATAGACGGGTGCAGTAACGATATTAACTAATGTTTAAACTTATTATCAACATCATCAACGTTACCTAGATTCTTAGAAATTACTTCTTTTTATTAATGTTTTCAACTTTCACGTGCTCTATGCATGAAAAATTTAAAACCTATGCTACAATAATATACCATCACGTGTTGTAAATATGTTCAATGAATGGATGAAGGGGATATATTCTTTTGTTGTTTCACAACTTTCTATAAGAGTGTAGAGGCCCCTCTAAATTCTCATCATCTACCAAAATCTCTCATATATCCAACCTTCTTCTCTAAGTAGTTCTTCATCATGACAAAGGTGTACCCCGAGACCATCCTTTCCACTAGAACATCTTCCGATAAACACGCCGCCGAGGCTAGTAGGAACCCGATGGTCTTAACCGTGTGGAAGAAGTCTTTGCTCTTTGGTTGCTCCGGATTTACAGTGTACGACTCCACTGGCAATCTTAAATATCGAGTAGACAACTATGTGGCCTCGATAAGCCGAGAGACTGTTCTCATGGATGCCTCTGGTCGCGCTCTCCACACCATTCGTCGCAAGGTAATATATACACTTGCAACTTCTTCTCACCAAAAGTCATCTCAAAGTCAATGTTTACACGTGAATAATTTGGCATCATTTGTTTTTACTAGATGTTAAGCATAGCAGAAAACTTTCTGGTATACGATGGTGAAACACTTGTAAATCCACGATTTTCAGTGACTAAATATGTGAATGTTTTCAACACGAAGTCACTAGCATATGTGAGCACAGTAGGATCATCAAAAAACTTGAAGAAAAGAAATGTGACGTACAAGATCGAAGGATCGTATGCTCAGAAGTCATGCAAGGTGTATGATGAAACGAGTCAGTGTGTTGCTGATATTAGAAGAAAAGAAGCCAAGGGAGGGGTTGGTCTTGGCGGAGATGTTTTTACTTTGATTGTACAACCTTCAATGGATCCTGCCATCGCGACGACTCTCGTTATCGCCCTTGATCAAATGTTTGATTCTTCAAGACGCTTGTTTACATAAATTTGGCTCAAACCACCTAGTTCAATTTCTAATTTTGTCAAGTCATAATGTCTTCAAATCTCATTTCCTTTTACATTTGAGATTGTGCTACAACATTTGAAATCATAGTACGAAAAATAAACAATAGTGGGTTCAAATATGTACATGTAAGAAAAAGTACGCTTGTATTGATTATGTATAATCATTTAAAGTGAAAAAAAAATGAGTTTGTAGATTGATTGAGCAAGATCCATTTCAATCTATGGCTTTCTTTTAAGATGTGAAGCTGTTTGTAGAGAGGCACACATCGGTTCCAACTTAACCCTACCCAGTATAAACAGACGTGGAGTAGATTTAGTACTAGAATAAATTGATACTAGTTTGAAATAAAATGATACTCAGAAAAGTTAAACTTATAAATAAATATGCAAGATAAATTTTATTATAATTTATTTTTTAAAACACAGAATGTAAAAAAAAAAAAAAAAAAAAAAAAAAAAAAAAAAAAAAAAAAAAAAAAAAAAAAACCCTTAAATATATTAAAAAACTGGAAAATTGCGAATAGATTTTACTTTTTGTTATTTAATCGTCGTCGTTCTTTAGTGTTTAGTTTTTATTGAAACTATTGTTGTGTACTACTTATCGAAACAAGTTCTTTATTGGAAATTGGGAACGTCTTTCATCGTGCTAGTTTTTCCTCATGTATTTCTTCATCTACTTGAATTTCACTTTCACGTCCTTAAATATATTGTATCTGTTCCATCGCATCCAAGTGGTCTTTCAAATAATGCATATTTTCACATGTACTAGAGTGGGTCTTGTTCTTAAATAGATCAAATCTTGCTAATAATAGAAAAAACAAATTATAAAACTACCCTAGGAGCCACGTGTGAGTGTCTTTTAAAGCTTTTGTTGGCATTTTTATGACTTTTAGAATAGGGAGCGTTTTTATGTTGTACCAATACTATTTATACCACCATAAATGAGCAAGACAATAAAAATCATATAAAAGAGTAAAAACAACTAGTTTAAATAAATATAGCCTTTTCTAATGGCTAAAATTTAAAAACACTTGGAACGTGTTCCTCAACATAAGTCAACTCAAGCTGGTTCCTCACGTGGGTCATCTCAGTCGGTTCCTTAAGTGGGTCATCTCAGCCGGTTCCTCATGTGGGTCATCTCAGCCGGTTCCAACCTGTTTCTTGTCTTATAATCCCCAAACGGCCGGTCTCAAACCAGTAATTATATTTCTATCGGTTCCAAACTTGTTCCTCTCAAACAAATCCTATTTTTTAAAAATCATTTTAATTTAGACCCGTTACCCAAACTTGTTACCTTGTCTGCCCAACCCTCCTATTTTGGCTATGTATAAAACAACCTAGTATCAATAAACCTCACGAGTTGTGACGAGCAACCAAAACCATTACCCACACGTTAAATCGAGTGCATTTAACATACTTAAAACGTTATATAAAAATACAAATCAGTTAAAAAATTAACATTAAAATGTTGATAAACATGAGAAATGTTCAAATAAAAAGGTTATTAAAAACTAAACAAATGTAAGAAGTAACCTCAACCATCAATCTCTTTAATCAATGGTTGATATCAATTTATAAGAAAATATTTGTTAGAGGGGTATTTTAGTAATAGTCATTTTTGTTGATTTTTTGTAAGTTCTTCCATTTTTTCAAACGCCCATAACTTTTATGTATGACATCATTTTTTATAAAAATTACACCATAAAAACAAACATTTTTTAATCTTTAAAATGAGTACAGTATTTTTGTATAAAAAGATAATTAATTTTCTTACGTTTTTAAGCGCACGTCTCGTCATTATGTCTTTACTGCAGCTCATTGTGTCTTTTTTAGTTATTTTGTTTTCTGAGTACTATTGTGTTTTTATAAATGATAAATATTAAGAAAATATAATGGTAAAATAACATTGTTGTATATCTCTAATATGTAAAACACAATAATAAAGTAGCACCTAATTAATCTAATACACTAAAAACAATAACAAAATAACACAATGTCTCATTGTGTTTTTTTATTATCATTGTGTTCTCTTAAACACTATAAGTTTTAAAAATATATTTGTAAAATAATATAATTGTGTACTTTTAATTATAAAATACAATGATTGATAACAAGTTTAGATAACAATAAAGAACAATCACAAAATAACACATGGTGTTACTGTGTTATTTTCAACACCATGAGTTTTAAGCGAAAGTATATCATTCACAATGTAGATAATAATTTTATATAATCTATAGAAACAATAACAAAAATAACACTAAATGATATAAAACATAAAACACAATGATAAATACATATAACAAATGATGTAAACTATATGACATAATGAACTGATATTTGACACAGTAAACTGATATATTTGATACAGTGATCAAAATACCCTCCTATTTAAAACAATAGAAGAATATGTGTCAAACCCACAATTCTTCTTAAACTTTTTAAACTAAACACACTTTTTAGTATAACCATACCTTAAACATAAACGGTGCATTGACGATATTAGCTAACGTTAAAATTTATTATACGGTCGTCGTCAACTTTATCCCGATTCTTAGAAGTTTCTTCTGTTTATTATCATTGTTTTTAACTTTCACGTGCATTATGCATGAAATTTTTAAAGAAAGGTGCTAAAATAATAAAGCATCACGTGCCTTAAAGTATCCCCAATTCTATAAATATGTTATTGAATGGGGATATATTCTTGGTTGTTCCACACTTTCACAACATACTATAAGAGTGTAAGAGCCCCTCTCAAATCTCATCATCAACCAATATCTATCATCCATCTTTCTTCTCTAATTTGTTCGTCGTCATCACAAAGGTGTACCCCGAGACCATCCTTTCCACTAGAATATCTTCCGATAAACACGTCGCTGAGGCTAGTAAGAACCCGGTGGTCTTGACCGTGTGGAAGAAGTCTATGCTCCCCGGTTGCTCTGGATTTACAGCATTCGACTTCACTGGCAATCTTAAATATCGAGTAGACAAATATATGGCCTCGAGAAGCCGAGAGACTGTTCTCATGGATGCCTCTGGTCGCACTCTCCGCACCATTCACCACAAGGTAATGTATACACTTGTAACAAAAAAAAATTATAAAAAATCATGTTAATGTCAATTACATGATCAATAACTATGACAAGGTTTGTTTTTACTAGATGCTAAGCGTAAGAGACAACTTTCTAGTGTACGATGGTGAAACCTTGGTAAATCCACGATTTCGGTAACCAAACATGTGAATGTTTTCAACACGATGTCACTGGCATAAGTGAGCACAGTAGGATCATCAAAGAACTTGAACAGAAGAAATGTGAACTATGAGATCGAAGGATCGTATGCTGAGAAGTCCTGCAAGGTTTATGATGAAACGCGCCAATGTGTTGCTGATATTAGAAGAAAAGAAGCCAAGGGAGGGGTTGGTCTTGGCGGAGATGTTTTTGCTTTAGTCATACAACCTTCAATGGATCCTGCCATCGCGATGACTCTCGTTATCGCCCTTGATCAAATGTTTGATTCTTCAAGACGCTTGTTTACATAAGTTCGGCTGAAACCACCTAGTTCAATTCTTAATTTTGTCAAGTCAAAATGTTTTCAATCTCATTTCCTTTTATACTAGAGATTATGTTACAACCTTAAAATCATAGTACGAAAAATAAACAATAGTGGGTTTAAATACATGTAAAAAAAAGTACAGTTGTATTGATTATGTATAATGAATTAAAAAAATTTGTTCAAAATTTAGTATCGCTATAATTATATCTAAATTAATTCATAAAATATTCTACAGTAATAGTATTCTTCAAATTATAATAACAATATTTAAATAATATATATATGATTTGTTTATTAAAAATTTATCAAATGTTTTAAGGTAAATTTAGATTTTTAAATTTCGGGTTTACGTACTTATACGAGTCTGGTATAAGATGTTTTTGTGCATAATTTTATATACGTTTTGAGAGGATCTATGTTTTGACGTTCGTCCACGTTTCGACCTTCGTCCACATTTCAACATTTGTCTACGTTTTGACATAACTTTGTTCTGAAATGAGTCGGGTCAAATATAAACATTTTTATTCGACGGTATAAATCTAAGTTGCTTTACGTTTAAACGTAGATTTAGTTCATAAACGCGTCTGGACGATCGGAATCTATACATTATCATGCCACATACGAAGTAGCTGCACATGTTTTTTATGTACGTTTTGAGTTGGACTACGTAACTTTGTTTGGAAAAGAGTCGGGTCAGGTATAATAGGATTTTGTTCAACGGTAAAAATTCAAGTTATTTTACAGTTCGACATAAATTTAGTCCAAAGACAAATCGTGTCGGTTGTTAGTCTATATGTTATTACGTCACGTAGAATGCTGCCGCAACGTGTTGTTGTATTCACGTTTTAATGTTTGGGGTCATGGTTGAATCCCACGCATAACGCACGGGTTGGGAAAACCTAGTTAATACTATTTTTAATTAATACTATTTTTCTTATTCACATTTAACACCTTAAGTGCTTGTAAAAATGAGGGGAAAAAAAGAAAGAGTTTTGAACATCAATTGAGCAAGATCCATTTCAATCATGGATTTCTTTCAAGATGTGAATTTTTTTATAAGAGCCACATAACGGTTCCAACCCTAAACAGATTTGGGTTTGATTAGCAACTGTTAGAATTGGGTCAGCTAGAAATCGTTTTGATAGATGAAAACCCTACCCGGTAGACAGATGTAAGTAGATTCAGGGACGGAATAAATTCATACCTGTTTGAAGTAAATTGATATATAAAAAAAGTTAAATTATCAAATAAATATACAAGATAAAGTTTATTATTTATTTACTTTTTTATAATGCATAAACTAAAAAAAATTAATTCGTTAAAAAATTGAGAAATTGTGAATAGATTTTACTTTTTGATATTTAATACTCGTTGTTATTTAGTGTTTAGTTTTTATCAATAATATTGTTGTGTACAGCTTCATCGAAACAAATTCTTTATTGGAAATTAGGAACGCCTTTCATCGTGCTACCTCATCCTCTTGTCTTTCTTTATCTACTTCAACTTCGCTTTCATGACTTGAAATATATAGTATTTGTTCCAACGCATCCAAATGGTCTTTCAAACAATGCACATTTTCATTGGTTACAGAGTGGGTCTTGTTCTTGGATAGATCAAACGTTGTTAATAATAGAAAAAACAAATTTCGAATTTATCGTAGGAGCCATGTGAGAGTGTCTTTTAGAGCTTTAAAGTTGTTAGTAATTTTATGATTTTAAAGAATAGGAAGCTTTTTGATAGAGTATGGAGCTGATTATGTATTAGTTAGAAAGTTTAAGAGTTATATTGAACTTTGTGTATAGTATAGGGACTGAACTTGTTATTGCTTCTTGCCTGTTATTAGTCGTTGATAAGATTGTTAGGGCTGAATTGAGGGATTTAAGATCATCTCAATCCAGTATAGTGGGTGTATGAATTTCCTCTCAAGTTCAACTTCTTGTTCTTGTTCTTAACCAATTAATCAATATGGTAATTGGAAGTGTTCAATCGTAGATCGATAGTTCTATTTCATTCTCGTTGTAGATTCCATAAGAAGGTGATTCACTGGTGTTGTTTAACAATTGGTATTAGAGCCCGATTAGAGGCTTGATTCAGTGAATCAAAACAAATTCTACAATCCATAGGTGGTCAAAGACAATCAAGGAAGAAAGTCATATTGTCGACGGGCAATTAGGGGTAATTCCGGTTATGATGGTCACCAAGTTTGAAATTGAGAAGTTCGATGGAAAGAACGACTTTGGGTTATGGAGGGTTAAGATGAGGGCACTGTTGGTGCACCAAGGAGTGGTGTCTGCACTCGCATGGGTTGCACCACAACCGGCAGCGGATGCAACTGAAAAGGAGAAAGCGGATTTGGCTGTAAAATGGCAAGACACGAAGGATAAGGCTCATAGTGCTGTAACTCTGAGCCTGGGTGATCGTGTATTGAGGGAAGTTTCAAAAGAGACCACAGCAGCCGGTATCTGGTCTAAGTTAGAAGGACTTTACATGACCAAATCACTGGCAAACAGACTGTACTTGAAGAAAAGGCTTTACACCTTTCACATGTCATCAGTTAAGACTCTTGAAGATCATGTAGATGAATTTAACAAATTGGTCCTAGATTTAGAAATATTGCTGTAAAATTAAATGTGGGAGATCAGGTTGTTATATTTTTGACCTCCCTTCCATCATCATTTGAGCACTTTGTTGATACTTTGATGTATGGGAGGGAAACTTTAACTATGGAAGAAGTATTAGCTTCCCTTAACTCGAAAGAACTTAAAAAGAGAACTGATGAGAAAGATGATTCTGCTGAAGGGTTAGTAGTTAGAGGCAGGTCTGATCAAAGAACCTTCAAAGGAAAATAAACTAGAGATCTAAATCTTGGACTAAAAGGAGATGTTATGTATGTAATTCAGAGAAACACTTAAAGAAAGATTGCCCTGATAGGAGAAAGAAGAAGAGTGAATCTTATTCTTCTAAAGGTCAGGGTAATGTAGCACAAGATGAGTCAAATGATGGGTACGAAAGTGTAGAAGTTCTGGTAGTGCCTAGACCAGTGGTAAAGATGATTGGATTCTTGATTCAGGATGTTCACATCATATGACTGCTAATATAGAATATTTCATGAGGTTGATATGAAAACACCTGAGGGTAGTGCAATTGGGAGATGATAGGCCCTGTGAAATTATGGGTCAAAGGTCGGTATCATTACAACTTGATAATGGAACTGAGGTAGTGCTTGAGAATGTGAGATACATTCCCAAGTTAACTAGGAATTTGATTTCCCTAGGCATATTTGAGAAGTCTGGGTTTGGGGTGAGCTTGAAGAATGGGAAAGCCAAGGTCATTAAAGGCTCTATGGTAATAATATCAGGTACTAGAGGTGTCAACAACATTTATCTGTTGGATGGAAAGGTGTCAAGAGGAGTAAGTGTAGCTGTAACAGCTAAGCAGGTTAGTGTTGCTAGAGCTATGGCATCAAAGGCTAGGCCATATCAGCAGTCAAGGGCTGCTCGAACTGAAGAAACAGAATTTGATTGACAACTTGGTTGATGCTGATATTGGATTTTGTGAGCATTGTATAATGGGCAAAGCCCACAGAGTTAAGTTCTCTAGGAGTCCTTATTCCACCGAAGGAATACTATATTATATCTAAGATTATATCCACTCAGATCTTTGGGGGCCAGTTAAACCCTAATCTTTGGGAGGGGCAAGGTATTTTCTGTCATCAATTGATGATTTTTCAAGAAGAGTATGGGTCTATGTTCTGAAAACCAAAGATGAAGCATATAATAAGTTCAAAGAGTGGAAATCTAAGGTTGAAACACAAACTGAGAGGAGAGTTAAAAAGCTTAGAACAGATAATGGGCTAGAGTTTTGTCATAGTCAATTTGATCGGTTTTGTAAGGTACATGGAATAGCAAGACATCGTACTATACCTGGCACTCCTCAGCAGAATAGGCTTGCTGAGAGGATGAACAGGACTTTGTTGGAAAAAGTGAGATGCATGTTAATAAGTTCTGGATAGCCCAAGGTGTTCTGGGCAGAGGCTGTACCCATAGCTACCTATTTGATTAATAGGTCACCATCGAGTGCTTTGGATATGAAAACTCCTATGGAAACTTGGTCAAGAAAGAGAACTGACTACTCAAATCTTAGGGTATTTGGGACAGTTGCTTATAGGCAAGTTAACAAGGAAAGTTAGATGCTAGAGCCTATAAAGGGGTTATGATTGGTGTCACACCCCAACCTTAACGGCGGAAACGTCGAGATGTGAGGGTTAAGATTGTTCATGCCACACAACGCTAATTTAAAATGATAATATTATTAAATATCAATATTCATGACATACAATTAAGAAATAACATAAGTTCCAACAATCAACAAAACATAATAATTCCAACGTCAAAGATAACAATTGTCATTTATTTTAATCTAGGTCCAATCCTAGATGTAAGTAAGTCTTCAAAGCATGCTAAGCGGTATCAAGTCCTGAAACATGTTAAAAATAAAGGTCAACATAATGTTGGTGAGTTTCCATAGATTTTCATACATAGATATATATCAAAGACGGCAATTCATATCATAGGTTATTGAATAAAGTAAATAAACATGGATGAACAAATGTAACAATCAAACCTTGACAAATATGGCCATTACAAGATTAAACGATTAGCTAAGTGTATTTGGTTCCCATAGTGCTCAAGAATACGACACTAGGAGCCGGCAATACCTCAGCTTTAGCACCAAATAGGCTTGTCAGGCTCATAGATCTATGACGTCGCTAGGCTAGCAATAGTTAATGATTGTATATAACAAGAGTCATCACATGATAATTACAAGTGTTCAAATAACCATGACAAATAAGATGAATTGCACAAGTGATTACAAGATTCAAAACGGGTTTACAAGTGTATTTATAATAAGGTTAACATGTTTCACCCCAAAAGTGTGAAAATATATAAAAGGGATATGAAAACTCACTTGGTTTATAAAGATGAGCAAATAAAAGAGTCTTGTCACAAATGCCGAGAATACGATTACGTTCAACCTAAATGAAACGTCGTATTAAGTTAATCATAGTAATTTTGGTATTATATTTATAAACCATTAGTCCATGATTTTCATGTTATTAAATAGATGTAACTTATTATTGTTTTGGTAATTGAGCGATTTAACTAAGAATTTTAGTGATTAACACTATTAATAAAAGTTATACTTTTATTATCAAATGATTATAATAATTTTGTAGACTCAAATGTTTAAAATAATTATTTTAATTACAATAAGTGTACATTGTACATGTATATTTATTTTCTTACAATATATATATAAGCAAATAAAGGTGTAACAATAACAATAAAGAATTTATTTAATTGCAATTATTAAAATTTTGAGATTAATAATAAATTAACTTTTGTTCAATTTTTATAATTTTTGAACTAAAGAAATGATAATTTCTTAATTAAATTTTAAGAAAATTTAAAAGGAAATGATTTTGTTTATTTTCTAGAAGAAATGATTTTATATGACTATTGATAATATTTAAATATTTTTCTGAAATTTAGATTTTATAAAAAGCCTTTTAGAAAAATAGTGGCAGGTGCCCGAGGTCGAACCCGGGACCTCCTACCCAACGACACATGACTTAAACCGGCTGGCTAGGCCCTATTTTGTGTTTTAACACAGAAATCAATTTTTTTTAAAAGGATTATCCAGAAATTTCCAATTTCAACCTAAGAACCCTAATTTTGAAATCAAAGAAATCGAACATCAATTCGAGATCGATTATGAAATTAATCATGGGGCTTTGATTCCCCTTGGTTAATCGAGTAGAATGGTGGTTTTAATTTACCTGTTCAGATTGGATTTGAAAGAGAACGATCGTATGTGTAGCCGACTGTTCTTCGAGAGACAAAATCAATGTGTGTGTGTGTGTTTCGAGTGAAATTGAGCTTACAGAGAGGTTAGGAAACCCATTTCGAGTATAAGCCCTCTAATTTATAGGTCCAATTTGGTCGATTTGGTACCCAACGGCTATGGTGTTTAAGTCGGCCGTTTCAGGTCGCATTGGACAGATTCAATGTTGTTTCAGGTGAATTTATTCACATCAATAGCTTCTAAATGATTGCGTGAACGTTTATGCCCATTTAATTGAATAATTACATCGATTACGTGTAGAAACGGTTTTGGACTTTGATGTGATTTCGGTTTCAACTTGTATGTGAGTGAAATCACTGTTAATTTTGAATTAATCATGTTCCAGAGTTCAAATCATGTTCCAGAGTTTAGGGGGGTCGCCGGAGTTCGGCCGGGGTTCTTGGCCGGAATTACGGGGGTGGGGATTTGGTTTAAAGGATGTTACACATTTGGTCCCCGTAGTTTAAGATTTGTCCCTTTTAATCCAAAGTTTCAGTTTAAACTAAACTTACAATTTAGTCCCTGTGGTTTAAAGTTTTATTATTTTATGCCAAAAAATTGATTACAAGTTTTTTTTAATTTATAAATAGATTTTATTTATATAACTATTTTATTTATTTAATAAGTTATCTTTATTAGTATTTTTATTATGATTATTATTATTATCATAATAATTATTTTTATTAACATTATTACCATTATTATTATTATTATTATTATTATTATTATTATTATTATTATTATTATTATTATTATTATTATTATTATTATTATTTATTATTATTATTATTATTATTATTATTATTATTATTATTATTATTATTATTATTATATTATTATTATTATTATTATTATTATTATTATTATTATTATTATTATTATTATTTTATTATTATTATTATTATTATTATTATTATTATTATTATTATTATTATAATAATAATAATAATATTATTATTATTATTATTATTATTATTATTATTATTATTATTATTATTATTATTATTATTATTATTACTACTATACTACTACTACTATTATTATCATTATTATTATTTACTTAATTATTTAAGAATACCAAAAGAGATCAAGGTACAATAAATTTCAAACGAGTCCTCGCATTTGAGTTAATGACAAAACATACTTACAAGAGATAACAAGGTTAACAAAACGTTACATAAAAATACGAGAGGTCACAATTGGGTACCCTGATGGACAAAGGAGTATAGGTTATGGAGGTTGATGTAAGTCCAAAGGTAGTTGTCTGCAGGGATGTAACCTTTCAAGAAGAGCTGTATTACAAAGATGTAATAGGTAAAGTTGATGGGATGGGTGTTATGATTGAACACATGCATGGTGTTCAGATTGAGGTGGAGCTGGATGAGCCTTTCATGGGCTCTAAATCTGCTGAGCCTCATAGTGACCACTCAGGCTACAGTCTTGATGGCAATGTTGAAGGGACTGTGCAGCAGGACTCTTTAAGTCCTATTCCCTATAGCCTTGCTAAGAATAGGACTAAAAGAAACATTAAGCCACCTATGAGATGTAGGGATTCTAAACAAGTTAATGCTCCTAATACTCTATCAGTTTTTTTATTTGTTGCTGCAGAAGAAGAAGAAGACTCAAATGAACCACTAACTTACTATGAAGCTATGAGGTCTACTGATAAAAGTAAGTGGCTTAAGGCTATGCAAGATGAAATGGAGTCTTTGTGCAAGAATCAAACCTGGACATTGGTAGACAAGCCAATCAATTAGAAGATAGTGCAATGTAAGTGGCTCTTCAAACTAAAAGAAGGAATCCCAGGAGTTGAGAAACCCAGGTATAAGGCAAGGTTAGTTGCAAAAGGGTTTACTCAAAGGGAGGGTACAGATTACCATGAGATCTTTTCCCCTGTAGTGAGGCATACTTCCATCAGAGTATTACTCTCATTAGTAGCATCTATGGATATGGAGCTAGAATAATTAGATGTGAAAACAACATTATTACATGGTAATCTAGATGAAAGAATATACATGTCTCAACCACTTGGATTTGAGGTGCCTGGAAATAAGGTGTGCTTATTGCATAGATCACTGTATGGTCTGAAACAATCACCTAGGCAGTGGTATAAAAGATTTGATGACTATGTGTTGTCACTAGGTTTTCAAAGAAGCAAATATGATGCCTGTGTATACATTAGGAAAGGAAAGTCTGGATTGTTCTTGTATCTTTTGCTATATGTTGATGATATGTTACTTGCTAGCTAATATCTTTATGATATAAGGGAAGTAAAAAATTATTGATGGATGAGTTTGAGATGAAGGAACTAGGTCCAACAAAGAAAATTCTGGGAATAGAAATAACTAGAGATAGAAATGCTGGTCAGATCAAGTTAACTCAGTCATCTTATATTAGAAAGATCTTGGAAAGGTTTAATATGAGTGGGTGTAAATCAGTTAATACACCTATAGCTCAACACTTTAATTTGTCAGCATTGAATTATCCTCAAATTGATGCAGAGTTGTGCTATATGGTTCATATTCTAGTGTGGTAGGAAGTTTGATGTATCTTATGTTATGCACAAGGCCGGACATTAGTTATGGTGTGAGTTTGGTTAGTAGATATATAAGTAATCCAGGAAAGAGACATTGGAAAGCTGTGAAGTGGTTACTTAGATATTTTAGTGGTATTATTGATATGGGATTAAACTTTAGAATTAACCCAGTGAAGGCTGATGTGATAATGGGTTATGTAGATTCTGATTTTGGTAAAGAATTGGATAAAGGAAGGTCTATTATTGGCTATCTGTTTAAGGTAATGGGGAGCATGGTTAGTTGGAAAGCTACTCTTCAAGCTGTGGTTGCATTATCTAGTACAGAAGCGAAATATATAGCTTTAACTGAAGCAGTTAAAGAGGCTATATAGTTGAAGGGTCTTGTCAATGAATTGGAGTTATTACTGATGAAGCTTGTGTTCTCTGTGATAATACTGGTGCAATTCAACTTGCCAAGCATAGTGTTTTTTCATGAAAGGACAAAGCACATCAGGGTTAAGTTTCATTTTATAAGAGATATTGTTAATTCAAATGAAGTTGCTGTCAAGTATGTTCATACAGATGAGAATGCTGATGATGCTTTGACTAAAGCTCTTCCAAGTGGGAAATTTCAAAAGTGTTTGAAGATAATGGATGTTGGATAACTCTAGTTAACAAATGCAGCTCCAAGGTGGAGATTAATAGAGTATGGAGCTGATTGTGTATTAGTTAGAAAGTTTAAGGGCTATATTGAACTTTGTGTATAGTATAGGACTGAACTTGTTATCTTGTTTCTTTGTCTGTTATTAGTCATTGATAAGATTGCTAGGGCAGAATTGGGGGATTTAAGAACATCTCAATCCAGTATAGTGGGTGTCTGAATTTCCTCTCAAGTTCAACTTCTTGTTCTTATTTTTAACCAATTAATCAATACGGTAATTGGAAGTGTTCAATCGTAGATCGATAGTTCTATTTCATTCTCATTGTAGATTGCATTAGAAGGTGATTCACTGGTGTTGTTTAACACTTTTTATGCTGCAATTAAGCAACACATCCAATAGTATTACACATAGGAGCAAGATGGTAAAAACAATAAAAAAAGGTAAAAACGGCTACTTTACATAAATCTAGCCCTTTTTCTGATGGCTAATTTTAAAACGGTTGAAATCTGTTCCTCAATGCAGGTCAACTCAAGCTGATTCCTCAATGCGGGTCATCTCAAGCCGGTTCCGACCTAGTTTCTGTCTTATAATCCCCAAACGACTGGTCTCAAACCGGTAATTAAATTCCTATCGTTTTTGAACTTGATCCTCTCGAACAAGTCCCATTTTTGTAGTACAACTCGTTCTAATTCCGACGCGTTACACAAACTCGTTATCTTATCCGACTCAATCCTCCAATTTTGCTAGATATAAAACAAAATAGTGTCAATACCCTCGATCACGAGTCATGGCGCGCAACCAAAACCTTTACCCACACATTAAATCGAATGCAGTGACCATACACAAAAGTTTATATAAAAGTACGTATTATAAAACTAACATAAAAATATCGATAAATATAAACGAGTGCATTGACGATATTAATTAATGTTTAAATTTATTATCGTCATCCTCAACGACTCAACGCTATCTAGATTCTTAAAAATTTCTTTTTTATTAATGTTTTCAATTTCATATGCCCTATGCATGAAACATTAAAAACCTGTGCTACAATAATATACCATCGCATGCCTTATGCGTCCCCAGTATTTATAATTTATAAATATATGTGTTCATTGAATAGATGAATGGGATATATTCTTTTGCTGTTTCACAACTTATTATAAGGGTGTAAAAGCCCCTCTCAATTCTCATCATCTACCATAATCTCTCATTCATCCTTCTTCTCTAATCAGTTTGCCCTCGTGACAAAGGTGTACCCCGAGACCATCCTTTCCACAAGAACATCTTCTCATAAACATGCCTCCGAGGCTAGTAAGAACCCGGTGGTCTTGACCGTGTGGAAGAAGTCTATGCTCCTCGGTTGCTCCGGATTTACAGTGTACGACTCCACTGGCAATCTTAAATTTCGAGTAGACAACTATATGGCCTTGAGAAGCCGAGAGACTGTTCTCATGGATGCCTCTGGTCGCACTCTCCACACCCTTCGCCACAAGGTAATGCATACACTTCAACAACTTCTTATAAAAAATATTATCTTAAAGTTAATTACATGATGAATATTTATGACATGATTTGTTTGTTTTTATTAGATGTTAAGCATAGCAGACATCTTTCTGGTGTACGATGGTAAAGCCTCGATTAATCCACGATTTTCAGTGACCAAACATGTGAATGTTTTCAACACCAAGTCACTGGCATATGTGAGCACACTAGGACCATCAAAGAACTTGAAGGGAAGAAATGTGACCTACGAGATTGAGGGATCGTACGCTCATAAGTCCTGCAAGGTGTATGATGAAACGCGTCAATGTGTTGCTGATATTAGAAGAAAAGAAGCCAAGGGCGGGGTTGGTCTTGGCGGAGATGTTTTTGCTTTAGTCATACAACCTTCAATGGATCCTGCCATCGCGATGACTCTCGTTATCGCCCTTGATCAAATGTTTGATTCTTCAAGACACTTGTTTACATGATTTTGGCTGAAACCACCTAGTTCAATTCATGTTTTGTCAAGTCAAAATGTTGTCAAATCTCATTTCCTTTTATACTTGAGACTGTGCTACAACCTTTGAAATTATTGAATTGAAAATAAACAATAGTGGGTTCAAAACTTCAAATATTAACTTGGTTTGAACTTCCAACTTGAGTTTTATACAAGATAGCTTCACTCGGCTCAAAAGCAATGAGTTAAATTCAAGCGAATTTCGAGTTATAAGCTATTTAAAATAATCCTAGTTTCACTATACTTACTTTTAAATGAGTATGTTTATCTCAAATGAATAATATCAGCTATAAATGGAGCAGATCATGCATGTAAAAAAAATACAATATGCGAAAAGGTTTGTTCAAAACATAAATTATCGCTATAATACATTTTTTAATTCACATTTAATACACTAATTAACTACTAGTAAAAATGTACTTAAAAAGGAATTCTTAGATCAATCATGGGTTTCTTTCAAGATAGTGAAGCGCTTTGTAGAGAGGCACGGATCAGTTCCAACCCTAAATGGGTTCGGGTTTGATCAACAATTGTTAGAATCGAGTCAGGTCGAAATCGTTTGTAGATGAAAACCCTACGTGATTGGAATTAACATGAGTATATTCAAGGCCGGAATAAATTGGTGTTGTTTTAGAATAAAATGATGTATTTTAAAAATAAAGTTACATTATTAAATTAAAATGCAATGTAAAGTTTATACGAGTATAAAAAGTAGTGGGTTCAAATATAACTTGGTTTTCACTTGACTATACGAGACAAGTTGACTCGGCTTGAATTAACGTACAAATGTATTTTAATTCACATTTATACTCAGGTACTTGTAAATATGAAAAAAAAAAAAAAAAAATCAATCCAATGAGATCCGTTTCACTTATGGGTTTCTACAAGATGTGAAGCTGTTCGTAGAAATGCACAAATCATTTCCAAATCCAATAACGGCTCGGGTGTTTGGTCAACAACAGTTAAAACCGCATCAGGTCGGAACCGTTTTGATGGATGAACACCCTACCCACAGGTAGGAAGTGGTGCGAGTAGATACATACTCGTACGGGTTAGAACTGGAATTGAAATCTTTTCAGAACAAAATAATACTTCTTTTTAAAATAATTAATTATCAATTAAATATACATAATAAAGTTCATCGTTTATTTATCTTTAAAACTTTGGAAAGTAAAAAAACATAAATTCATAACAAAAAAAATCAAAAATCAAAGAAATTACAAATACATTATAAAATGTTTAATTTTCATCGTCGTTTAGTTTTTAATCTTCGCTGGAACTACTGTTGTTGCGTATTGCTCCATCAAAAGCGAGCTATTAATTGGAAAGTGGGAATGTCTATCCACGTGCTACCTCTTTCTCGTGTGTTTTTTCTTCTAGTTGAATTTCACATTCGATACTTGAAATTTGTTGTATTTATTCCATTGTATCCAAGCGGTTTTTCAAACAAATGGAGATTTTCATCACCATTAGACTGCGCTTTGTTCTTAACATAGATAAAACATTGCCGCTAACGTTAATAAATAAAAATAAAAAAGGGATTCTAGAGCTACCATGAAAGTCATGTACAAGTATTTATTAAAGCTTTTTTTAATTTTTATTTACAATTTCAATAAATAGAGTGTTTTAGTGTTGTGATTAAACCAACATATCCAATACTATATATCTAACATTTGCTGTTCAAAAGAAAAACTAACATATGAGAACAAAATAATTTAAAACAAAATGAAAAAAAGGTAAAATAAGGACTAGTTAACTGATATATAGTTGTTCTCCAACGGCTAGATTTCAAAGACGATTTGAACATGTTCCTCAACGCAGGTCATGTCAACCAGTTCCAAACTGGCTCATGCCTTAGAATGCCCAAACCTGTCTCAAATCAGTGATTCCTATCAGTTCCAAACTGATTCCTCCCAAACCGATCCCATTTTTGTTTCGGACAGGAATACGCCAGAACCATTTTTTTGCATCCCTAGGTGTATCGAGTGTATAGTTTGATTGTGTGATGGATGTTTCTTCTTTGCTAGAAATGAAGTTTATGTGATTTGAAAATTAAATTGGAATACAAGTGGTAGACATACCCCAAAATAGCCTCACTTCACATTTTGATAAAGATAAATTCAAGAATAGAATTAAGAAACGAATCGTAGAGTATAATTTTTATAGAAAGAGGTTCAAATACAAAGTGTATTTTTGCTACAAAGTATGAGAAGACACAATGAGTCAAAAAAGTCACAAAAAAATTATTATATCTCATAATCTAAATCGAATTTCGAAAAAGTAATTCCGAGCTTTGTTTCCCTAGCCGTCCTCACTAAGAAAAAAATAAACGAAAAATAAAAAAAAATAAAAAAAATTAACGTTTTTTATTGTGTCATTTATGAAAGACACAATGACGT
Organism: Flaveria sonorensis; assembly: GCA_025506505.1. Classification (NCBI taxonomy): domain Eukaryota; kingdom Viridiplantae; phylum Streptophyta; class Magnoliopsida; order Asterales; family Asteraceae; genus Flaveria; species Flaveria sonorensis. The sequence goes on along the minus strand of CM046424.1, from coordinate 63,260,333 downwards.
CATTGTGTCATTATGAAAGACACGAATGACACAATGACGTCATTGTGTCATAAAAGACACAATGGATTTTTATTTTTTTAAAGAGAACGACAAGAGAAACAGAGACTCCGAAATACTTTTTTGAAATTCGATTTAATTGTGAAATATAATTTTTTTGTGACTTTTTTAACATTATTGTGTCTTCTCACACTTTGTATAATAACCTCACCCATTTTATATAATGAGAATTTAACCACCACAATATTGAAAATGCTAAAGAAACATTGCCATAAATTAATAATATAAATTAACAAGTAGAAGAATCATCATAAATGACATTTTTAGCCCGCAATAGCTCATTCTTGCAAAATGTAATTTCTTTGTACAATCAAACATTGGAGTTTTTGTGCATTAGATTTGTTGAACCATCTGCATATGTAGTTGTACCTCTGCTCTGTATATAGTGGTTCCTGTGATTGCGTAAGATTAGCAACGAATTTATATTAACATGCCAAATGCCAAATTAGTCAAGGGTCCCTTTAGCAGAAAAAGAATGAGTGGCTTTAAGGATAAGATGGTGGATTTGAAGGAATAATGAAATGGGGAGTCAAACACTTAAACGGGTCAATTTGTCCAAATTTTTATTTAAATAAGTATTCTACGACCTCGTGGTTCGTTTGATTATTCAAATATTTTAATTGTTATTTTAATAACATTGTTTTGTAATTATGATTAACGTGATAACTTTTCATAAAATATTATAAAAAAAGAAAAAATGTTTATGGGTAATAAAACATGTTAATGTTTAGGATTTGTTAGCAACCATCTTTATATGAAATTTATCTTTGATTAGTTTAATTTAGCTCCCTAACATTAAAAGGATTAGTTTACCTGATCACCAAGTTTATCTAAGCCTATTTAAGTGGCTCTTGTAATCTCTTTTTAACAATCTAATAATAATATTTTCTCCAAACTTATAACGTCATTTACTAGGTCAACCCAACCGTAATTAAATAACCTGCCTCGACCCGAACACATTACGGAGTACGGACCACCCATCTTGCCACCTCTAGGCAATATTGAAAGACACATTAAGCAGAAGTTTCACAAGATATAACCACTAACTACTTAGATTTACCTCAGAAAGCGAAGGTGTTAAACCTAATATTCAAATATGAAAATAAGGGTTGGGTAAGCAAGAATAAAGACCAAATCTTAGAAGATTTAGTTTAATTAATGTTTCATATTGGGTATGTTTATCAAATATTTTTGAGTCAGCAATTTGGTTTGGTATTTGATTAGGATTAGATATAAGGGTTGGGTAAGCAAGTATAAAGACAGGGTTCGGTTTTCTTTTTCATTATTTTTTTTTTTTTGGGGGGGGGGGGGGGGGGGGGGCAGATTTTGAGCATCTTTTGGCAGCCCCAAATCTTAGAAGATTTAGTTTTAATTAATGTTTATATTGGGTATGTTTATCAATTATTTTTGAGTCAGCAATTTGGTTTGGTATTTGATTAGGTTTAGGAGTCTTGTATTCCAAGTTTCTGTATAAATACGAGTCTTAGGGGTAACGTTTGGTGTGTGATATCTGGGTGATTAATAAAAATTATAGTGTCGAGCAGTTGCTCATCTTCTGGTGTTCGGATTTTCTGGACTTTCTGCAAGTTTTAAAACCAATTGTGCCAACAGAAGGAACTAAAGTGTGTTGTTAAATCCACTTAACTTCCTAAAATAGGAACTGAACAGAAATCTGGAATATCATTATGACGAGTTGCACAGAATTATATTACCCTGGACTATTTTAACATGATCTATAATCGTTATAGTTTGAAGAAAAAGAAAAGTTGTCAAAACGCTAAAAAAGTGTGAAGATAACAAGGCTCGATATACTTACATGTAGGGTACTCAGGGACAGAAAAAGCTTCCAGTTTCAAGTATCATTCTGCACTTTTGTGATCATTAAAGTGCCAAAATTCTTGATAACAGTGGCTGTATGTGTCTGATTCTACTGATGTTTCCCATCATCGAACTGTAACTCCCAGAAATTTATTCATAACGTTCTTAAATGCCTGTGACAGAAATGGAGAATGTAGTCTTTCTCAATCAAATACTGGTTTTGGATGATTTTAGGATTATAAATGGCTTTAAAATATTTTGAATAGTAAAGTCGATAATATATATGGTTGAATACAAATGCATGAGTCAAAAAGAACGAGGGAAAAAAAAGAGAGATCTTAAAGAATTGGATTAACTTCTCATTTGGAAGAAAAATATAGAAGTCCATAACAAAATTCAGGTAAATAACTGACTTAAAAGTTTGTTTGCAATTAAGGGTGAGAGCGCTTATTCTACAATGAGGAAACAAGGTGAAATAAGAACCAATAAAGTGTGTACTTTTTTATATAATAGGCAAACTTACAGTTCAAGTGACTTATAGTTCAAACAATGTTAAAAAGGCAACTGTGCGATGTGTGTTATTGCCCAAAGAAGCACATACCCAACCTCAAAAGAAGAATTAAAGAAATACAAAAACACGATGCTAGAGATTTACCATATAATTTATGTTAATGTTTTACCTGGCATGAAAATGACTCCTTTCCGTTAAGAAGTATATCCATTACAGCAAATTGGTCATCAAATACACCATAAAATGCCCGGTAGAATTCATTCCTGGAAGCAGCAGAATCAAACCATAGTCTGATATCTTTACAGTAACTATTTTCTTTCTTCTTCTTTTTGGTATCTCTGGGAGGGTGATAAAGATAAACATATTCTGGATGATTTGGATATTTACCTGTCTTCTTCATTAGTTAGCTGATCCATTTCTTCAAATTTCCTAGTAAGCACTTCAGCTCCTACTGGAGAAACCAAGTGCAGTACTAAAGCCTCCAAAGTTCTTGGAAAGTGATGCTAACATAGTACAAGCAATTTAAAGATGGCTGATTAGATATTCAGTTTGGGTATTGAGTAAAAGTGGGCTAGAGTCAAAATGTGCACTCTCAAGTGCGGGACAAGAGGGGTCGGGCCGCAACACTATTTTCTCCAGATTTTAAAATTTTAAAAATATATAACGTATCAAGCATGACTGCAAAAAGATATATTATTACATAATAACACAAATAATAGCTGAATGTGTCTAAAGTGGGGTTCAACTAAAACATGCACCCTTCAAATGCAGAACAAGAGGGATTAGGTCGAGTCAGGCTGACCTGCAATCATCTTTTATCATTTCATACTTAATAAAAGTTAATGTGCTTAGTATGATTTTCCGATAGTAATCTTTTAATAAATCAAGTATGGAGGTTTATGTATTTAAATACACTTACTGATGACTTTCGACCCATTTGACCCGTTGGAGATAAAACATAACTCAAATCAACCCATTTATAGTTAGATGGATTGAAATTGACACCTGTAACAGATAGGATAAGAACCTGGAAAACTCACCACCATGGCAAGGAACATCTTTTGAAGATTAAGTGGTTCAAGAGCCCAAAAAATATTAGCAACTGGGTCGTCCTCCAGGTGATACAATTCTGAGATCACAGTTTTTTGGGGATTGGTTTTCTCCATATCAGGATGCAAATCCACTGCATTACTCAAATCAGCAGCATTGACATGATCATGGACTAAGGAAACAAGTTCGTGGAGAGATCTGAGAGCACAAGGCTCCAGATCATGTAGCATAATCCCACCTGGTAAATAAATCGCTACGTAATTGATTATTTTTGTTAATGTTGAAAAACTAAACAAAAACGTCTGAGATGTCTTTCAAGCTGTAGATGGATAAAAAATATATAGATTTATTTTTATTATCAAAACCTGATGGTTCATAAGACGGCTTATTACTCACACAAGGGGAGGTCTTACACAGCATCTGATCCTGTTCAATCATGAATGAAGATGAAATGCTAAAGTAAAATTATAATTTTGAGTCACGGAAAGCATTAAAAAGTGTAGATTAACCACGCCTCATCCCGGTAATGCAAAACACATAATAATTGGGAAGAAGTGTATACCATTTCTTTGTCGGTCAGTCTTGAAGATTACCAGTTTGATACAGACATGAAACATTGAACATATTACAAAAAAATAAATACCAGCTTATGTATGTTGTTCTAATTCATGTAGAAACAAAAAAAGAGTGAAGAAAATACCTTTTCAATATCCTGCGTAAATAATACGAATCCATGTGTTCCAACATGCCGGACATCATTTCAGACTGCCACCAGAAGTTAACAGCAACTGTCAAACTTTCACTGTCAACTTGGTGAAACCTGGGTAGAATATCTAAATTAAAAGTAACAAAAATAAATGTACACTTAGTGTCTACGAAATTAATTATTTCAGATTTACTCAGGTAGTACACATTCTATGTCAGTAACTCATGAAATTATATCATTCAATAATTATTTTAGAGAGTACCAACTATTTTCCCGTGAATAACTTTTGTCAAAGATTACTATAACGAATGCAACACTATCATCACTGTATTGGGAGATTCAAGATTCATATAACGATTGTCATGAATGGCTTAAAAGATATCAGTATATAGAGATGAGGCAGTTGTGAAATATTTTGTTGGAAACTTTATAGCACCAATCCATTTAGTTTATCTAAAGAAATTATTCCTAACATTATTAAATTTAAGATTGCCAAATATAAAAGATTGTTGTAGATGTTGAGTACATAGGAATGCATAAGATTGTAAGTCTTACCACCCTTCAGGAATAAAAAGTGCATCACCTTCATGAAGAATCACCCTCTGTGAATACTTTTTCAAGTTTTCTGCTCTTGGATGAACGGAAAGGTCCAGTTTATCTAAGGGAACAGCGCTGTAAAACACAGAAAACATATAATTTACTTCTACTTGGAGGTGCTTCTAGTTTGAAATATACGGGAGAATAGAAACATAATTATAAGTTTCCCTGACATATACAGAAATTAGTACCTGTGGTTTGAAGCCTCCCCATACAAATGCATAGGATACAAGAAGGGAGTGGCTGAAGGGGGCCACAGATCAACTAAACAAAAGGAAATTACCAAAAAATGAAAAGAAAGTAATATATATATATATATATATATATATATATATATATATTATATATATATATATATATGTTGGTGTTACACCCACAATTCATAATCTTATAGACGGAAAGTCCAAAAGTAGTTCATAGTTTCTTAAATGTATGATTACCAGATGTTACAACTATTTGTTAATTCACTTGTCCATGTGAAGTTTTCTTATGGAAAATCAATTAATATTTTAGAGAATTATGGTAGCAAGTCTCCAGTACCACCCCCAACCAAGCATAACATAGTGCCAAAAATAAATGTATATGAGTATCAAAATGTGTATTATCTTGTCTCTTGTGTAATGATACTAGAGCTAAACTTCCTTAATAACATTTTTGGTTGCGTAGGTGTATAGAAATTGTTTCCCTTGGTAAGTGAAGAAAACAACACCTTGCTTGCTTCCAGAGACCACGCATAAAAGATTATGATGTGGATCATAGTGTGTGCTTGATCTTGTTTGAGCACTATTCATCCATAGATTGATAGAAGCCAGGGTCTTTGTCTCTAGAAATAGAGGCTAGACAAATCAAACAAGTGTAGCAAAATGTGAGTATACAGACACACATACATATAGGTAGTCAAAGCTAGTGCACTACTCAAGGCACAAAGAGCTAGCTAGGCACAAGGTGTAGAAAACCGCACGCCGAGACAAAAGGAAAATGCATAATAGTTGTTAAACAAAAGCCTAATAAAAATATTAAAAAGATGAATATCGCCAACCAAATGGTTAAACCTAATAGAATTAGAAAATAATCAGATTAATAACAAAGTTCAAAACTAATAACAATTCAAAAAAATAAGCAATATTCATTGTTCATCAATCACCAACCAAATGGTTAAAGCCTCATAAAAATATTAAAAGATGAATATCGCCCCGCACCATAGGCATGTACCTCGGTTCATAGTTGCCAATAGCGAATAGCGGTAAATAGCGACAGGCCACCTATATGCTACGTAGCGAATAGCGGTAAATAGCGCCCGCTATTTCGCGTTTAGCGATAAGGTAGTAGAAACTTTAAGAAAGTTTTACATTCAATAAATAAACATGTTTAGCTATAAAGTAGTAGAAAATTTAAGTAAACACCACCAATTTAGCTAAAATACTCTATTTGGGTTGATTTTATAGTTATAAAAAATAAAAAATCAAAATAAAAACATCGCTATTTGGTCGCAAAACACAAATAGCGACACCTTGTCTATACGCTATGTAGCGCGCTATAGCGGTCGCTATAGCCGCTATTGACAACAGGCCTCGGTTTCCCTTTTAAAAGCTCCCTTTTAAAACCATGTGTACATACCGTTTGTATATCTTCTATAAGACCTCCTAATTGAACCCTCTCTTCTTTCTCAATATTCATAATTGGTACCTATATCATTATACACACGTTTTGAATCATAAGTACATACATAATCAACCCTAAGTTAACTACGATCCAACGTCTTCACTTAAATGGTAGTAGAATAGTAGAACAGTTTTTTAGGCAATGGAAAACTAAAACCTCTTGGGGTGTGTTTGGATTTGCATTTTGAAATTGGCTATGTAATACTGAATGATCACAATCAAATGATAACTTGTCATAAAGTGTGTTGCAGCAAATAAGTTTGGAAGGACTTTCGTTGTTTGAAGTTGTGATTTGAGTGTTTGGCAAATTCTTATTATTTAGGGAACTAATAGATCATGGTAATATATTGTTGAAGTACTGAACTCTAAAAAAACAAAATTTAAAAAACTATTAACTATAAGAAAATTTAGAAAAGAAAAAACTACAAACCACTTTTATTTCCAAAATAACATCGGCAGTTTCAATAATACACTTTTACTAGAGTTGTTAACAATCAAAAGTGGGTACGTAATATTATTTTTTTAAGTGCAATCGTCAAGCGTGAAACTGATTATTCTAAAATTGAGTATTCAGCGTCTAAGTAATTAAACAAGCATAATCCAAGTATCCAAGCACAAAAAAAGTGATTGTTATAGCTTCAAATAACAATAAAGAGATAATCAAGTTTATAACACTCATCCAAACACCACCTAACAATGAAAGTACAGAATAAATTATCATGGTACCCTTTGAGTGTAGCAAATACTAACCTGTGCTAAATAAATTTGACAAGGAGCATCCCCAACTAACAGATTATCTTGCTCTGTTTGAAAGCTTTCTGGCAAAAGCTTCTCTTCACTAGAGCAAGATGTGTGCCCTACCTTGCTCTGCAAGGAAAATTCCTTGCAATATCCAATAAAGGTAGCAAAGGGTAACTGGACCTATAAGAGAAACAAAATAACTGCATAGCATCCAAAGCATAACCTGTATGATAAACAAAATCATGTAAAACTGAATAAGAAAAATACCCTCTCATGGTTTCTAATATCACCGTAAAAGACTGGAGCAGATTTGGACAGCATAACTTCCACGGTTGATGACCCTGCTATTTCCTATATATCCATCCATGTATAAAAGAAAAGGTAAATTTGAACCTGTGTAACTAGCCCATATGAATGTGGTAAATTGAATAAGCATGCCGAATCCTGATTTGGAACATGTTTAATAGATACAAAACCGTAAATAAACCTAACCATGGACACATGTCTGCGTGGGGTGATGTTTAGCAGAGGACAATATGTGGTTAAATGGTTAAGGATTTTATTTCTTGTAACATAAAGAGGTAGGTGTGTTAAGCCCTAAAAATAAGTTGATGCGCATTTGTGCATCATCTAGGTCATTTGTGATTCGTGAAATGCTTCTCAACCGCTGCATTATGTATACGTGAGCTTAACAAGAAAGCTCCCCATGCCCTAAATTTTCATGATCACTAGAACACCAACCCTTGCCATTGCAACATAGGGTGTAATCCACGTTTTAGGGTCACATGAATAATAATCTTCAAATTGATGGAGCTACTGTTATAATTTCTAGCAACCTGGCATCATATAAGTTTTTGCACCAACTCTGAAACTATCAACTCCCAAAATGATCAGTTATCTCTGCTACTCAATTTATGTATACCAGTCAGAAAACACTTTTTTTTCGAACAGACAATCCATTAATAATATGAGATATCTCAATCCACTCAGGAAAAACTGTTCATACCTGTTAACAAAACGAAAATAAGCTCCTAACTGAACTTTCTATCAATCAATGATATCTTACAACATAAAACACTCACGTATTAGCTTACGGATTCAACCAATCACCTAATATTGCAACTAGCTTTGAAAACCGAAACCAATCGAGTGTATAAGACGAACCTCTAAGTAATCAAGACCACCAGTTGATGGATTCCACTTACTGAAAGCCTTCCAATCGTTGATGCATCCAAGAATAACCTATAGTCGGGCAAACAATAGCAAATAAGTGCAAAAATTAACTTCGGTGCAAAGATCAGAAGGTGGTACATGAGTAAATTGTGTATTTGACATTACAGCAGGAACATTTTTAGGTTCGATTTGTGAAGTGAACTCTTGTGCTGATGGAATTGCGTCGATTTTGATGATTCGAGTAGATTCTTCTACCATCGTTGATCACGAGTTGCAGTGAAAACGAAAACGGTGTGTGTTTGCGTTTGGATCCTGTGAGATTGAATAGTTAGTTTTAGGATACTTTGATTGTTGCTGTTCAAAGGAAAATTGCATTATTTTGTGAGATGTTAAACTAAACTAAAGGGGTACGTGACACTTCTCGAATGAATAAATGTTAAACAAATAAGAGGTTTAAACCAGAAGAGGTCTGAATCAATAAATGTTACCAGTTAAGATGGATTGTAAAATCTAATCTAAATTAGTCTTGCTGAACGACTGTGATAAATTTCACGTCAACTTCCACCTCACCATCTCAATTCAAACATAAGCTCAAGCTCGTTCAAGTTTGATTCAATTTACTTACACGTCATGTCACCTCTAGTTAAAAGGGCATATTCCCAAATTGTAACCAAATTTTTATGTTCAATGTTCCAATTAACATATTTCTGGCATATTCCCTATCTCTCCACCTCCACCAACTCCATCTGATCCTCATCCTCTATCACCGTCGCACCACCTCAAAACCACCATCTCCGCCGTCCCCCGCCTTTATCACCACCAAAACGCAGCGGGAGCAAGAAGACCTTTGGAAGAGGGGGCTGCCGGCAAGGAGGTGACGGCAGGAGGAAGAAAGGTCTGCGGCGGCTTGTTGCGGACTACAGAAGCGGGCTGTGGCGGATTGCGGCGGAGGTGTTGCGACCTGCGACCGCACTCCGGCGAGGGTTCCCGGCAACAGGTTTCGAAGGGGGTAGGGGGAGGAGGTGACGGGAGTCGGTCAGACTCGATCTCAAATCTGACTCGGTAAGTGGTGATTCAAACCTCTTTTTCAATCAGAGGTACCCCAACCAAACAACCATGTTTGACTCGGTCAGACATACATGTCTGACTAGGGTCGTTCAGACCCAAACAACACAGCCCCTAATGGTGTGATGATTTCTTGAATGCTAAGAATAGTGTCACACAATTTGTGGGACTTAGGCATTTGTTTACGGATATGTGTTGCTAGGTTTGGGTTAGTGTCCGGACTCCGGACCTCTTACCTTTATGTACATATAACACGACTTTTTAGTTTATGGCTTGATCAAGTTTCTACATATGGGGGTTGTATTATCGAGCCCCGTGACTTTGGGCGTTGGTAATGTTTGGGCTCAGATTGATGCCTCTACATACAGGTAAGATGGATCAATGGTGGAGCTTGAACACGGCTTAGGGGGGTGGGGGCCAAAGTAAACTATTTTAGGGGGGCGAACATTATATTTATTAGAAAAACTCCACTACCAGATCGAAAATTTACACTGCCGAGCCGAAATTTAACACCATGACGGAAAAAGAGGGGGGGTCGGCGCCCCCTCCCCCCCCGGTCCCTAAAAAGCTTCGCCCCTGAGATGGATCATTTAAATATCTCGACTTTTGCGTCTTTCTAAAAAAATGGCATGTTCACGGACTTGACATCACACGCCTAGGGTTCTACTAGTGTTTGCACCTCTTACGGACTATTGTCATGTTACTAAGTCATGAGATTTGCGCATCTATGAATGCTATTGTTAGCAAGATTGGGCTTGGTCTAAACCTATACCTACAGATATAATGGCCTTTTAAGTCTAAACATTTGAAAACATGCGTCATATTACCAAGTCTAAGATATACATGAAAACCGTCGTTGTGCATGTGTTAATACGTATACATGGCTCCAAGCCTTCAAGCTAGGGCTCTACCTTCAGGATAACAACATTTGTATATTAATATGATATCATTTTGCCGGTGAACAAAACGTTTTGCCTTAGGAAGAGTCAATAAACCAAGGGTATGCGCTTATTGAGAAGAATAATAAGCACCAAAACAATAAGTATAAACAAAATGAATATGATAACTTTTGATTCGATGGGATGACGAGCAGAACCTGAACCCCGAACAAGTTGACATTTACTATTAAAACTAACACTTCTAACGTCAGGAATTGGGTCGAAACAAAAAACCGAGAACGTCCTCCACCTCCACGAAGGTAGCAAAGCACATTATGGAGCATCCTCATCACTCGAGTGATTCTTAGCTTATGAAGCGTCAATTTTTATGCCCGCGGGTGTTCATTCAATATGGGTTAGTAGAAACGAGGTTATGAACCTAAAATTATATAAATACATTTGACTCTTTTGATTGATTCTAACAACTTAAAGATTTAAAATTTGATTTTTAAATTTAGTACTCATATTGAAACCGCGCACACTATTGTATCATATAACTTATAATATATTATAAACACTATGTTGATCTGTTATAACCCTAAGATATTAATGTAAGTGTGGTGTAGTATTTTATATTTGAAGTAAGATTTTAAGATAAGTTTAATATACGTGTGGCTCTGTGGTCAAAAGCCCACGAGGTGCTTGTTTTGGCCCCTAGGCGCAACCCAACGCCACCTTGTCGCATTGATTCAAAAGCCCTATTTTCATGTAAAGTTTAGACCAAATTTCGACTAAAATTTGTTTAAATAGGTCCAAAACAATCAGTAAATCCGTAAACAAGTTTGGAATAAACTCAAAACAACCCAAAGTAGCATATAACAAGCCTAAAATATGTATAAAACCAGTAAAGTTTATTACTTTATATTAGGCATCTCATTTAAAGAGACCATATATTTTTAAACGTATCGGCCCAATGCCCAAGGCTCACCATTCACGCATTGAGAGCGCCTTACGCATTAGACAACTATGGGCGTTAGGCAACTAGTATTCTGGTAGGTGACTTTTAGCAAAAATAAATCATAGATGGGGAGGCCAATGAGTATGATGCAAGATAAATGACATTATTTCGTAACGAGTTTGAAACAATCAATATCTATACCACACTCCACATATTGTCATTTTTAAAAATCGTTTGAATCAACAAAACACATTGTAAAGTTAACATAATAAACAAAAAAAAAACGTTCACAATGTCATATATAATTTCAAACTGCACAAGGGTATAAGTACGATACAAATTCTTATAATAAATTTAAACATATTAAAATATGTATTTTTTATAATCTTTTATTATGATTCAATACACACAATAAAGCAAAACCAGGTATAGAAAGAAATAAAGTAGACGGTGTATAAAATAATAAAAACGCGTAGGGCACCTCCAACGGGAGAAATGCGCTTACATCCATGAGCTCGTCCAGAGGAGATGGGGAGGAGAGGAGGGACGTGGCAGCTAGCGTGGAAGTAAGAGTGAAGAAAGAGATACGTGGGAATTAATGTATACATGCAAGACGCGTGAGGGGTAGAAGAGACGCAGGAGGGGATTCACGCTCGTGAAATACAGGAGATGATCGGGTAGGACGAGTAACAAGCCAACTAAAAAAAGAGGAAACATTGATGGTTAAACTACATAGTAAAGGGGCTAAAATGACAAAAATCCATAGCATAGAAGGCAAACACAATTCTACAAAGTCTAGTGGTCAAACCATTATATTTTATTACTCATTTCAAAATCTGCAAAACATTGAAACGAAATAGAAATACACATAACGAGAAACAAGGCGCGCAGTTGGCATCCAAAATCATTCGAGTTTAGAGTTAGGGCACCAAAAGTGACAAAAAATCTCAAGAGAAATCAAACTCATTGTGATTCACTGATTCGGGGGGCTAAATTAGCAGGCAAACCAGCAGAAAACGAATCGAATATCACCATCATTGATATTGATTTCATAATTTTCCCCTAATTGACTCCGATCGATAAGCTCACTTCGATTTTCATCTTTTGTTGATTTTGAAACGATACAACGGAGAGTTTTTGAGGTCGGAGATCCTCCGGATGTAAGAGAATATAATCACATCCGGTGTGTCGTGAAATTGATTCGTTGTTTCTTAACATTTCCGGCGAATGAGTGTTGATTAAAACGATGAAATGGGTAACATTGCTTAAAGACTTCAGAGATAAGGTAGGGTTATCATCGCCTACACCTGCTGGATCGTCCGCATCTCCGTCACCCTTCTCTCTGCACCAGAATAGTAACAATGCCACATCCTCAAGCTATGATGACCCATTGTCAAGGTCGGTTTATTGTTTTTCTTTTGCTTGCTTCCTTTTGTGGATCGTTGGAGACATTGGTGTGTAAAACGATGCTTGTGGTTGATAACTACAAAGCTTTTATTGAGACATGCATTTAGGTTTGTGTTACAGAAAGGCTAATGTTTATGTTTCTAGATATCATAGTTTGAAAGGATAAACTCCGATGATAAAGACTAATAACTTAACCAAACATGCTATAACAGTACAAATATTGTAGAGTGACAGTAGCAGGAGATTTCACATTGCTATGTCCACTATTTGATATGGTTACAAAGGAGTAATCATGCGTTAAAATGGTCAAATTATTGATGGTAAAATCAGTTATGGAAGGGCTCTAACAATGTAGTAGGCTTATTGAATGTTCGTTCCCGATTACTGCAATGCTTAATCCAATCTGGAAAGAAATGAAGGAAGCTGCAGCTCAAAGCAGCTATAAACTCTTATGGTTTGCTGTTCCAGTGATCCTTACTGTGGCAGTGGGTTAAAGTAGGTGGAATTAAGCTTTCATTATTAGAATTGTTAGAATAGGATGTTTTATCTACTACGGTATTCTACATATATTTCAACTACACAAGTAATTAGTTATTTTTACGAGGCATTTAGATCTTCATAGATGATATATTGATGGTTGCTTGTCTTGATTTCCTCATCAAACTGATAAAAATCTTCACTTTCATGTTTTTAGCCATCGAGTTTATTCTGGAACCAAGGAAGTGCTCCTTAAATTTCCTTAACATTGAATGTTGTGTAAGGGTGCTGTATGTTACAGTTCTCCACACATATAGTTATCTTATATTTCTCCACATGACCCTCTTGATGCAAATGGTAAATGCTCAAAATTAATCGAACCTAAGCTGCTTTACTTTTTTTTTTTTCTCTCTCTCGTCATTCCTTAAAGCGTGCATTTTATATGAAACATAACTGGTTTCAAAAAATTATGAAACATATTCGGTTGTGTGTGTGGGAGGAGGGGTTGATAGTAATTTGAAGGTGTATATTTTAAACAAACATGCAAGCTGCCAAGTTCTGTGATAATTTCATGTGGACACGATTCTTGCATTTTTTTTCCTATGATAGTGCGTGCTTGTGCATTAAAGTGAAGCACATGAATTTTTAGTAACTCTATTTGCTCAACATGATTATTCATGTCAAAAGCCTAGTCTACATTAGCTTCACCTTGTACCTTATGCGTTTTTGCATCTTTACCTGTTCAAAAGCAGAGAAAAATACGAACTGGAACTGGACTTCAAGAGATATTGGGAAGAGTTCCGAATATCGACTTCAGAGAAGGTCGGTACATGTTGCAATCATGATTCCTTTCCTAGTTTTTTTGTACAACTAACAACTGACTGGGGTTGATGGTTTCGCTTCATCTATGCAGGAAAAGGAAAAAGCTTTGAATTTTACGATTGATGTTTTCTGTAGATTAGTGAAGCAGCATTCAAATGTAGCACAAGTGATATCTATGTATGAAATCAACTACCCTCATTTAAAAATTCGATTCCTATGTTTAAAATTTGCATTTTGCAATGATATTATTTTAAAAGATGACAAAAATTTTATAAGCATGCTTATGCCACCTTTAGAAGTGTCTCTCATATACATCTGTTTTTGCATTCACTTCAAAACAAGCATGTTAAAAACTAGAGCTTTTAGGTTTATATAACGTTTTCAAACACATTACTAAGAGACGTGTCATATTATTAAATGTTAACATCGTCAAGTTTGGATCCACAGGTTAGTAGAGACGCACATTTTTTGTTTTGTTGTGGGTAGAGCATTTGTCACAGATATTGAAAAGTTAAAAGTTAGCAGCCAAACAAGATCTTTGGAGATCGAAAGTGTCATCGGTTTTTTCTCAGAGGCTACAGAGGTTTCCTTCTTTTATTTGCTCTTTTTTTTTAAATTTGTTTTATATATGAACATACATTTTTACCCGTACCTTTACAGGATGGAGTTCAAGTTGGTTCAAATTTACTGCAGGCAGTGTCATTCCTTGTTTCTGGAGTATGCATTTAACCTTTGCATGCTATAAATAATTGTTTTTTTTTGAGTTTTGTTTTTTAGTGATAAATAATGCAACTGACCATTTTATATTATCTCAATGAATAATGTATCTTTTCTATATTGTTTGCAGGCTATTGATAAACAGTCTCTCCTTGATTCTGGAATATTATGTTGTCTAGTTCATATACTTAATGCTTTTCTGGTTTCTGATGGCGGTAATGTGAGGCAGAATACTGTTACTGTTGAAGAGGAACCAGAGGTAACTGAGAATGTAGCTCCAGATCGGCAGCTTGAGGTGGGTCATTTGTTTATTTTTTTGTTTCCAATAACTAAATCTGATATCAAGTTAATATCCTTTGTTATTTGAAGAGTAGTATTGGTGAGACAGAGATTAGGGTTCTTTACCTGTACGATCATGATTTCTACAATATTCAATGCTATGATAAATACCTGTTCAATCCCCATGCTGTAATTGTATAGATATGATCCTAAGTGAGGCCAACAAATGAGAGGCTAGAGGATATATTTGTAATTTTAATTTTGTTCTTGAAGGTAGAGGGCAGCATTCTGCATATCATGAAGGCATTAGCAAACCATCCTGCAGCTGCGCAGAGTTTAATTGAAGACAATTCTCTTGAGCTACTGTTTCAGATGGTAGCCAATGGGTCTTACGCTTTGTTTTCAAGATATAAGGAAGGGTTTGTTCCCTTGCACGCCATTCAGCTCCATAGGCATGCGATGCAGGCATTTACACTTTCTTTATATTCAATTCAGCTCCTGACTATCCTTGTCATCATCTCAACTGATAATTTTTTAATATTTTATATTTAACATGGTATTTGTCATGATTCCTTTGTTATCAGGTTCTAGGTCTTCTTCTGGTTAATGACAATGGGAGCACCGCTGAGTACATAAGGAAACACCAGCTGGTGATTATCACGTTCTGTTATCCAACTGAATTTGGTTACTCAACATTTTTGAATACCAGTTTTGTTTTATAATATCTTTTTGTGCAGATAAAAGTGCTGTTGATGGCAGTGAAAGACTTTAATCCTGATTCTGGAGATTCTGCATATACAGTGCGTATTGTGGATTTGTTGCTAGAATGTGTGGAATTGTCATACAAACCTGGTCAGTTACATGGTTATTTTCGTTGTCCTTTATTTTTTACTGTTTTTTCTAGAGGTGGTTCAGTAATTGGGTTGCGTGGGTTGATTTGAAACACATTTCTTTCCTAAAATTTTATGTATTTTTGTTAAAATTAGTGCCAAACATGATTATGAAAATTGTATTATTTTAATAATAATATAAGTTTTTGAATAAAATGATACGGATGGTTTTATGCTTTAAGAAAAGAGAATCACGCAAGTTTCTGAGCATTTTGTACCTCTATGGTCATGCCAGCAATTTCACATATATAGTCAAGAGATAGCAGATCTTCGTCCGTGTATCAACCTTTACGTTTGATAATAGTATAGACAAACGTATGAGAAAATAAAGGACACACGAATCCGATTCAAGTATCCACCTTTTGTACTCTCATATGCTAAGAAATGTCTTTTCATTTGTTGATAGTAAATGATGTGCGAATTAGATTCGAGTATATGACTTTGTTAGACTCATATCTCTATTAAATTGCCTTATTATCAACCCATAATGAATGATACATGAATGAAATTCAAATATTTGCCTTTTGCATGCGTCCATCCCTAAAAATGCATACGTGGATCAGATTTGAGTATCCGACTTTTGTTTTCGCTTATCCCTAATGATGCCTTTTCGTCTTCCCGTAACCATTGATACACAAATAAGATTCATGTATCTGTTTTTTGTACTCTTGTAAGTCATAGTTTATGTGCTATTATCAGACTAAATAACGAAACACGAGTAAAAGTACATACGCGTAGTGTATCTCATGGCTATAGGTGTGAAACTGTTTTGACATGGCCATAGAGGTATAACACTGAAAAAGGGCCACTTTGTTATTTTCTCTTAAGAAAAGACACTTTGGGTGGCATTTGAGTTTTTATTTTATCTGTTAACATGTTAGAAGGATAACATAACCTGAATTGACCTAGTCTATAAGTAAATGGATTAAGATTGCGCCCTATTTTTTTTTTTCTTTTTTCCTTCCCATAATTCTAAAATTTATAGTGATGCTGATTAAACGTAGTGTTGGTTTGTAGAGGCTGGTGGTATCAAGCTCAGGGAAGACATTCATAATGCTCATGGATACCAATTTCTCATTCAGTTCGCTTTAATTCTTTCAAGAGATCGCAGTTCTCAAACTAGTCAAAATTCTGACATAGAAGGGTCAAAGTTAACTAATGATACAGACATCCATGATGAAAAGGGAAAAGGAGACACCTCGTCACAATCTGTCTCACCCACACTCTGTAGGTTACTTGATGTTCTTGTTAATCTAGCTCAAACAGGCTCAACTGATACGGCCGGGTCCCCTGGATCAAAGGGCAAAAAGAATCTTAATCCAGCTGGTAGGCATCTAATAATGATCTTCGGGAGAAGGATAATCACAAAGTTAAGGATCTAGAGGCTGTCCAAATGCTGCAGGACATTTTTCTTAAAGCAGATAGCAGGGAGCTGCAGGCTGAAGTACTAAATAGAATATTTAAGATATTTTCAAGTCATCTTGAAAACTACACTTTGTGTCAGCAGTTGCGAACTGTTCCATTGTTCATCCTCAATATGGGTGACTTTCCTCAAGCTTTTCAAGAAATCATCCTTAAAATTCTTGAATATGCTGTGACTGTTGTAAATTGCATACCCGAACAAGAATTGCTTTCACTTTGTTGCTTGTTGCAACAACCAATAACATCTGACCTGAAGCACACTATTCTGGGATTCTTTGTAAAACTAGTGTCATTTGATCAGCAGTACAAAAAGTTCTTGAGAGAAGTTGGCGTGCTGGAGGTTTTATTAGATGATCTCAAGCTGCACAAGTTTCTTATGGGTCCAGAGCAGGACAATGATGATAGTGCTGAGGTGGAAACAAAGGGTAGCCCGAATGGTTTCCAGAAACATCTGGAAAGTAAAGATGCGATTCTGTCATCTCCTAAATTATTGGATTCTGGCTCCAGAAAGTTGTGTCTTTTTGAAGATGAAGGCACATTTTCAGTTGCTTGGGACTGTTTGGTTTCATTATTGAGAAAAGCTGAATATAATCAAGTGACATTTCGTTCTGCTGATGGAGTAACCACTTCTCTTCCTTTCTTGGCCTCTGATGTCCACCGCCCTGGGGTCCTTCGGGTACTATCATGCTTAATCATCGAGGATTCTGCACAGGTTGGCAGTGATTCCTGTTTCTTTGTCATGCATGGGTTAAACCCACATACCCACCCACACATACACACACAACTTTTTATCAGACTGATGCACAGCCACCTGAAAATCTGCTAAATAAATGTAAATTTCAAGCAGGTGTGCCTTTGTTTGATGAAAAGTGAGTTCTCACAATATTTGGGACTTTTTATTTGATACCGCCCTGTATACACACACATATAAGACTCAGGATCAGTGAGAACTAAATATTTATGTGAAGAGTTGATTCTGACACTCTCTTTATATATGTGTGTGTGTATGTCTGTCCTTTCTTATTTTACCAGTTACATTGAATTGGCTAATATCTTGTTACTTTCTCGTTCCAACAAAGTGTTTGCACTACTTTAATATGACACCTGGTACTTCTCAATACAAAGTGTTTTATATAAAGTTTAATAAGCAAATTTCCGAAGTGAAAGGGTAACTGTTTTACATCTGAAGAAAAAATCAGCCCTTTCTTTCTAATAAAGTGCAGACAGGTTTAATTGTGGCATACAACAGAGTTATTGATGAAACATGCCATTTTCGATGTTTCCCTTAAATTTGTTGGAACTTTAATAACCAAATCTTAATCTTTTTTAGGCTCATTCAGATGAACTGGGTGCACTGATTGAAATTTCAAAGAGTGGGATGGTGATAAGCACTTCTGGATCTCAATACAAACTTCCAGATGATGCACAATGTGACATTTTTGGCGCCATGTGGCGAATTTTAGGAGCCAGCTCTTCTGCTCAGAGAGTGTTTGGAGAAGCCACTGGGTTTTCCCTTATCTTAACAACCCTCCATAGTTTCCAGGGAGATAAAGGGCTAATCAGTCAATCCTCAATAAGAGTTTGCATGAAAGTTTTCACATATCTGTTGCACGTTATTACTGCTGGCACCTGCAACAATCCTGTTAACAGAGTAAAGCTACACTCGATTATATCTTCACAAACTTTCTATGATCTTTTATCTGATTCCGGATTTATCAGCGTTGAGTGTGAAAAACAAGTCATGCAGTTGTTACTTGAACTTGCTCTTGAGATTGTGATTCCACCATCTTTCACACCGGAAACCACTGAAACATCAGATGATATTGGAAATGTTTCTGCTTTCCAAATAATTACTCCATCAGCTTCCTTTTTTCTTGATAAACAGAACATATATAATGCTGGTGCAATTAGAGTTCTCATCCATTTGTTGTTGCGTTTTACTTCAAATCTTCAACTCAAGTTTCTCAAACTTATTGAAGAACTTGCTTGTGCTGGCTCTTTTAATCAGGAAAGCCTTACATCTGCAGGTATTGCATTATAGATTTGTGAGATGCCACTGTTAAGAAATTAGCATCTTATATATCTTGCTAATTTGTTCTTTGGTCAGGTTGCGTGGAACTTCTTCTTGAGACAGTATATCCCTTCCTTTCTGGCTCATCCCCTCTACTTTTTCAGGCTTTAAGGATCATAGAAGTACTTGGTTCTTATAGGTAAAACTCTCTTTAAGTCCATAAATCGTATCATTTATATAACAACAGTAAGTTTTGTTCAATAAAAGTCCCATTTAGCGTAAATAGTATGTGAACATTCACTGCAATTGGAGGTGACTGTTTTGACCCTTTACTTATGAACGGGTAGATAGGCTATGTTTTAATAGTCATGAGTAATGGGTAAAAAAAGGATGGCTCAAAAGGAAACGATTCGAGTGGACTGAAAGTCACATAAGGGTATTATTAAAGCATAAAACCTTCTGAATCTTTTTAATTGAAAAAGTTAGATAAATTCTTGAAATAAGATACTCCATCCAGACTCCAGTCACAAAGTTATTGTCCACAAACAAATAGAGTACAATTTAACATGGTTATGCCAACCTGACCTGTTTTCACCTTTACAAGAAGTTATCTGTTTTGGCCCTTACCAAATCACCATTTTCCAATCTTATTCGTGGAACAATAGGAATACTTGACATTTGCAAAAATTTTCATGTGTCCTTTTGGTTGCAGGTTGTCGTCAAGAGACTTGCAGGTGATTGTAAGATATATTTTGCAAGTGAGACAAATGAAATCTGGTCATATTCTCCTTACTATGATGGAGAGGTTTACAGTTTCAGAGAATATTCCTCTTGCACCTTTTGTAGAGATGGATATGAGAAAATCTGGTCATGCGTCCATCCAAGTACCATTGGGTGAAAGATCATGGCCACCTGCTGCTGGCTATTCTTTTGTTTGTTGGTTTCAATATCAGAATTTATTAAAATCAAACAGCAAAGAAATGGAACCTTCTAGAAGCACAACATGTCCACAAATCATGCGTATATTCTCTGTTGGTGCTACAGATGGTGGTAATAGCAACACCTTCTATGCAGAGATTTATCTTCAAGAGGATGGAACCTTAACTCTAGCAACCAGCAATTCGTCTTCATTATCTTTTTCAGGTTTAGATATAGATGAGTACCGGTGGCATCATCTTGCTGTGGTGCATAGCAAACCAAATGCTTTAGCTGGATTATTCCAGTCTAGTGTTTCATATGTGTATCTTAATGGAAAGCTTAGACACACAGGGAGATTAGGGTACTCTCCCTCGCCAGCTGGCAAGTCTCTGCAGGTAACTATCGGGACACCTGTTAGTTGTGCAAGGGTCAATGACTTATCCTGGAAAATCCGGTCTTGCTATCTATTTGAAGAGGCATTGACACCTGGCTCAATTTGTTTTATGTATATACTGGGCAGAGGGTATACTGGTCTTTTCCAAGACACAAATCTTTTACAGTTTGTCCCAAATCAGGCTTGTGGTGGTGGATGTATGGCTATCCTAGATTCCCTTGAAGTTGATTCTGCATTGGCTTCTAACATACAAAAGCCTGAGAGTGGTAATAAGCAAGGTGCTTCTAAGACAGATCGTAATGGTGGTGTTTGGGATCTTGAAAGATTAGGGAATCTTTCATTACAACTGTCTGGAAGAAAACTAATATTTGCATTTGATGGAACATCTACAGAAGCTTCTAGAACATGTGGAACTTTGTCAATGCTCAACTTAGTTGATCCAGTGTCTGCGGCTGCTTCTCCAATTGGAGGTCTGTTACAAAGCAGTCATCTTATATGTTTATCATAATTTCATAATAATCATACTTTCTACAAATAATTTAGCTTCTTGTTAGTTATTACTAGTTAGAGATGGAAAGATACGCAGGATGGATAACATGTCAAAATGGGTTCTAGTTGAAACTTCATCTTTAGCAGGGTTTAATACGGATTTGGTTGGGTGGGTTGACCCACAAACACTTTAACTCACTTATGTGTGTGTGTATGAGTAATGCGTTAGGCATGATCATAAAACAATTTTATTGCCATTTTCGTTACTAGTCTTTGTCCTCTTTTATACCCATGTGACCCTTGAAATCATATGATCACTGAGTTTTCTGTGTTTTGAGAACATTATAGTGGAAGTCTTGACTAGTGTTTTATTTCATCAGGTATACCACGCTATGGACGTCTTCATGGTGATATATATGTATGCAAACATTCAATAATAGGTGAAACCATGCGATCCATTGGTGGGTTAGCCATGGTCTTAGCCATGGTTGAAGCAGCTGAAACCAGAGACATGCTGCACATGGGGCTCACACTTCTTGGATGTGCACTTCACCAAAATCCACAAAATATTAGGGACATGCAATCTGTCAGAGGATATCACCTGCTAGCACTTCTGCTACATCCCAAAATGTCATTATTTGACATGCATTCGCTCGAGATCTTTTATCAAATTGCTGCTTGTGAAGCTTCTTTTCCTGGATCAAAAAAGTTGGAAAAAACCAATAACGATCTGCCACCTGTTGAAACTGTCCAAGAATCCCTGTTTGAGGAACTTAATCTGCCTAATGAAGTTTCTTCAGTTGGTTCACATGGAGATATGGATGATTTTTCTGAAAAGGACAATTTCAGTCATATATCAGAACTCGATAACAGTGAATTACCAGCTGAAACATCAAATTGCGTTGTTCTTTCAAATGCTGACATGGTTGAACACGTATTACTGGATTGGACTGTTTGGGTGGCAGCATCAGTTCCAGTACAAATTGCTCTTTTGGGATTCCTTGAAAACCTAGTTTCAATGCATTGGTACAGGAATCATAATCTTACTGTTTTACGTAAGATAAACCTCGTTCAACATCTTTTAGTAACCCTACAAAGAGGTGATGTTGAAGTTCCTGTACTTGAAAAACTAGTTATTCTGCTAGGGGTAATTTTGAAAGACGGGTTTGTCATTTCTGAACTGGAACATGTTGTTAGGTTTGTAATCATGACCTTTGACCCTCCTGAACTGACATCGAAAGGTCCAATCATTAGAGAGTCAACAGGGAAGCGGATTATTGTTAGAAATATGTTGCTTGAGATGCTAATCGATATTTTTGTAACGATTACATCAGAAGAATTGCTTGAACAGTGGCATAAAATCGTTTCATCAAAATTAATAACTTATTTTTTTGATGAAGCGGTTCATCCCACTAGTATGAGATGGGTTATGATTCTTCTTGGTGTGTGTTTAACCTCGTCTTCTACATTTTCTCTTAAATTTCGCACAAGCGGAGGATATCTAGGGTTAGTTAGAGTGCTTCCTAGTTTCTATGACTCCCCTGATATATACTATATTCTTTTCTGTTTAATCTTTGGGAAACCTGTTTATCCAAGATTACCTGAAGTTCGTTTGCTGGACTTTCATGCCCTTGTGCCAAGTGATGGAAGTCAAACTGAGTTGAAGTTTTTGGAACTTTTGGATTCTGTTACTGCAATGGCAAAGTCGACATTTGACAGGTTATCTATTCAGACAATGATTGCCTGTGAGAGTGGTGATTTAAATATGGTAGGTGCTGGGCTTTTGGCAGAACTTGTGGGTGGAAATACTGAAATGACTGGTGAGCTTCAGGGTGAAGCTTTGATGCATAAAACATATGCTGCCAGGCTCATGGGCGGGGATGCTTCGGCTCCAACTGCTGCAACTTCGGTTCTTAGGTTCTTGGTTGATTTAGCGAAAATGTGTCCATCTTTTTCTGTTGTGTGCAGACGAGCTGAGTTTCTTGAAAACTGTGTGGATCTTTATTTTTCCTGTGTCAGGTTCTACTTCACTTCTCTTGGCTTATATATCTGGTGTTTAGAGGTTGAAAATTCAACCTGGTTGAAAGTTTCTTTGTAGTCTATCTATAATGCAAACATCATAAATTTGTTTTATCAAAAGATATAGATTATTATTGTAATTATGTATTTTTTGTAATCAATTTAACTTATTCATTATCTACACCATACCTGAAGGAAAGACAAATAAGAATTAGTGGTCCAACTCAACCTGGCCTTGCCTAGCTTAACACACACTAAAATGGCCCGTTTTATATATATAAGCGTTTCAAATGGGTCGATTGGGTTGAAAACTGGTGAAGTCTGTTCTTAATGCATGTAACTTATGAATCATTTTCTAAAAAGATTTTGATTATCATTGCAGTGATATCTCCTTGTAATCATAATTATACATTACTTATGTATAGGAAAATGGACAAATGAAAAAAAGCATTACAGAATCAACCTAATTCGACCCGTATTAAAAGTGACTTGTTACCCAAATAGCCAGCCGGACCCACCCTTGTCATATATACTCATATGTGTCTGAGTGTATCATATTGTTTGGAAAGGTTGTGGTGGAGATCTTATAATTGTGTACTACCGGAATCATTTATCTATTTATATTGTGTTTTGTAGGTCAGCTCATGCTGTGAAGAAGATAAAAAACTTGTACGTGAAGCCAGAAGACAAAAGTCCAAATGATTGTGATGATACTGCTAGTTCTCACAACAGCTTGCCACTTGAGCAAGAAGAGTGTGCTAAAACCTTCATAAGTCTGGGAAGCTTTCCCCCAGCTCATGCAAG
Source organism: Flaveria sonorensis (assembly GCA_025506505.1). NCBI lineage: Eukaryota > Viridiplantae > Streptophyta > Magnoliopsida > Asterales > Asteraceae > Flaveria > Flaveria sonorensis. The sequence continues at coordinate 63,236,469 of CM046424.1, read as the reverse complement.
TACAAGTTCTGAAGATATTCCTGTGGCCACAAGCAATTCAGATGGATATAAAGAAAATAACACACCTGCATTTTCACAGGAATTACACAAGTCTAGCAGTAAAGATTTAAGTTTCCATGATCAGAAAACCACTCCTGAGCCAGTTTGCCAAACAAGTACACCGAGTTCATCATCTTTAAGTATATTCGATTCCTCGTATTTAACTGAGAAATCTGCTGGGGTCCACCGAACATCTTCATTACAAAATCTTGCGCTGAGTCTCCCTGAATCAAAACCCAAGTTAGCTTTATCTCCATCAATGGCATCTTCTGTATCCATGTCTGAATTTGATGCTACATCAGATTCAAAACGCCCTCCTGTAATTCCAAACACCACAGACCCAATTTTCTCAGTTAACCCACAGATGATTCTAGAAGCAGATGATTCTGGTTATGGAGGTGGTCCGTGTTCAGCAGGAGCAACCGCCATTTTAGATTTCATGGCTGAAGTTCTTTCAGATTTTGTAACTGACCAGATAAAAGCTACACCAGTTATTGAGAACATTCTAGAAAGTGTTCCTCTGTATGTTGATGCTGAATCTGTCTTGATTTTCCAAGGTTTGTGCCTCGGCAGATTGATGAACTTTCTAGAAAGACGTATCTTGCGTGATGATGAAGAAGACCAAAAGAAACTTGATAAAACCCGTTGGTCAACAAATTTGGATGCATTATGTTTTCTGATAGTTGACCGTGTATATATGGGTGCGTTTCCTGAGCCCGTTTCTGTGCTGAAAACTCTTGAATTCTTGTTATCTATGTTACAAATGGCTAATAAACAAGGCAGAATTGAACAAGCAGCGCCACCTAGCAAAGGATTACTGTCTATTGGAAGATCAAAACAACTCGATGCTTATATACTTTCCATGTTTAAAAACTTGAATCGTACAATTATGTACTGTTTTCTTCCATCTTTCTTGATCACTATTGGAGAAGATGAACTTCTTTCACGTCTAAGGTTACAAATTGAGCCCAAGAAAAGATCCATTTCAAATATCTCAGAAGAAGACAGTGTGATTGATATTTGCACGGTGCTACAGTTGCTCGTTGCTCACAAACGAGTAATATTCTGCCCAAGTAACCTTGAAAATGACCTAAATTGCTGTTTGTGTATAAATTTAATCTCTCTATTACATGATCAGAGGCAAAATGCACAGAATTTGGCAGTTGACATTCTGAAACATCTGTTACTGTACCGGAAAACCGCACTAGAAGACCTTCTTGTTTCTAAGCCAAATCAAGGGCCAGTTTTGGATGCTTTTCATGGTGGTTTTGATAAACTTGTTACTGAAAGTATGCAATCTTTTTTTAAGTGGCTTCAAATTTCTGAAATTATTGTTAATAATATATTGAAACAGTCTGCTGCGGTTATGTGGGTTCAGTATATTGCTGCTTCTGTAAAGTTCTCAGGAGTTCGAATCAAAGGTATGGATAGTCGTCGTAAGAAAGAAGTTAGCAAAAAAAAGGATTCAAGAAAGTTTGACCAAAAACATTGGGAGCAGATTAAAGAAAGAAGAATTGCATTGGAATTGGTTCGTGATCAGATGTCTACTGAATTGAGACTTGTTCGTCAAGATAAGTATGGATGGGTACTTCATGCTGAAAGTGAGTGGCAAACGCATTTACAACAACTTGTACATGAAAGAGGTATATTTCCGTTGCCCAAATTGGACACAATTCATGATCCCGGATGGCAGCTTTGCCCTATTGAGGGCCCTTTTAGAATGCGGAAAAAGATCGAATGGTGTAAACTGAAAGTTGACATGATTGAATCCATTTTAAATGTCGAGTTTGAAGGTCGGGAGAAAAACGAAACTGACCTCGTTAATTCTGATTGCGGGTCTGATACGTTGTCAAATACTTTACCATTTGATGGGTTGTATGATGACACAGATGGGGTAAAAGATGATAGTCCTGATCAGGTTGGGTGGAATGATGACAAGGATAGTATTTTTGATGCTAGTATTTATTCTGCTGCTGAATTTAATGTTAACGTCAGCTCAGCGCTTCCACCTAAAGCAGAAAGCATAATTGAAAATTCTGAGGTTGGTTCACTGAGAAGATATGGTTCAGTAAGATCTGAAAATGTTAGAGTAACTGATGACAAAATTGATAAGGAATTAAGTGACAATGGGGAATATCTAATTAGACCTTATATGGAACGTAATGAGAGAATAAAATTTAAATATAACTGTGAAAGAGTTGTTAGTCTTGATAAACATGATGGAATCTTTTTAATTGGAGAACTCTGTCTATATGTTATAGAGAGTTTTTATGTTGATGATTCTGGGTGCATATGTGAGAAAGAATGTGAAACCGATCTCTCGGTTATTGATCGAGTTTTAGGTGTAACAAAAGATGTATCTTTAAGCAGCGACCCTCAGTCAAAGTCAATCTCATCCTGGGGAGTGGATGATAATAAACACACTGGGGGAAGAGCGTGGGCCCTCAACAGTGGTGCTTGGGGTAATGAGAGTGCAACTAATAGCAGAAATGTACCTCACCTATGGCGAATGTGGAAGCTTAATAGTGTTCATGAACTTTTGAAACGTGATTATCAGCTTCGTCCTGTTGCCATTGAACTATTCAGTATGGATGGATGTAATGATCTTTTGGTTTTTCACAAAAAAGAAAGGGAAGAAATCTTCAGAAATATGCTGGCAATGAATCTTCCGAGAAACAGCACGTATGTTTTTAGTAAAAGCTCATTTTGACCTTTAACTTGTTGCTTGCATTTGCTTTCTAGGGCTATATTAACAAACTGGTCAATCGTCCTTTGTCTAAATAACATCTTTTAGACATAAATGAGCAGTTCAGGCATGTTGTGTCATGGATAACAGACTCTTTAGTGCATTAAAAGTACACTTTCGGCCTGTTCTGTTTTTAATCAATTAGTTTGTTTGATAATTAGAGAAAACATAAACCGGACCAACCTATTCATAAGTAAATGGATCGATATTAAGATCTCTAATATCTTTTATGGAGTGATAATGTGTAACATTTATATTCTTGTCTTTCTGCATGTAAATAAGCAGGTTTTTGGACCCCACAATCTCTGGATCACTGAAACAAGAAGGCACTTTCAAGCTTACGGCTAAACCCTTTTCCAAAAGGTGGCAAAATGGAGAAATTACCAATTTCCAGTACTTGATGCACCTCAACACACTTGCAGGTCGTGGGTACAGTGATCTTACTCAGTATCCAGTCTTCCCTTGGATTTTGTCAGATTATGATAGTGAAAATTTGGATTTAACCAAGCCCGAGACATTCCGGAAGCTTGATAAACCCATGGGCTGCCAAACAAAAGAAGGGGAAGTGGAATTCAGGAAAAGGTTGGTCTAACTCGTATACCTTTTTCTCTGCTTTTCTGGCTGAGGTGGCATGGTGAGTGTGCCAGGCGGGTTGTTTCACGTGTAAAAATGGGATTGTATTGAAAAAACTTGTTTTTAGTAGGAAGGTGATTTGCAAGCATCTTTTACTATACACACCTATTGATTTTGACTATTTTACACTTATACACCAATATCACTCTTTTTTTAACTTCACTTTGTTCAAGGGGGAACATTTAAAACAAATATTTGAGCTGTGTAGGTAGTAAAAAAAGTGGTGTACAAATCATCTCCTTATAGAAAGTTGTATTGGATGACAAGCAAACACTCTTTCTCCCTTTTCAAAATTTGTATAAAGAGTTAATGAGTTAGTTATGATTACAAAAACAATATTATAAGATTAATAATCTTAGTCTTTGAATAAAGCGGGTTAGGAGGTTGTATGCATTAGATCAGACTTTGGATGACTTCTGATCCTTTTGACCCATTAGACCAGTCCCCTTTAGCTAAATTATTTTATTTGACATTTTGACCTGTTTGAGATAAAGCACCCAAATCAACCTGTTCACAAGTTAATGGGTCAAAGTTATCACCTCTACTATGTTCATGTCAAATTTCTAATCTATTCTGGTTTACATTCAGGTTTGACAGCTGGGATGATCCTGAGATTCCCAAATTTCATTATGGTTCTCACTACTCTAGTGCTGGAATTGTTCTCTTCTATCTTATACGATTGCCACCGTTTAGTGCAGAAAATAAAAAACTGCAGGGTGGTCAGTTTGACCATGCAGATCGTCTTTTTACTAACATACGTGACACATGGACAAGTGCTTCTGGAAAAAGCAACACCTCAGATGTAAAAGAACTCATACCAGAATTCTTTTACATGCCAGAATTCTTGGAAAACTGTTTTGATCTTGACCTTGGGGAGAAGCAATCAGGAGAGAAGGTCTGTTGAAGTCAAAACCTTGGATTTTGTTCAATTGTTTGATATAACAACCCTTTTTTTGAGATGGCAATTTTGTCCCATTTACTTATGTAAGTGGTCAAAGGGTAACATTTAAAATATATTTAAAAAGGAAACGGGTCAAATGGGTTGAACGGGTCAAAAGTGACCCCAAGTGCATTCAAATGCCTACCTCTTAAATATCTTGTTCCAAAAGATAAGATTTTCTTTTAATACAATTTTTTAAGTTGTATCTAATATAGTAATTAACTATAAAGTGCAAACAAAAAGATCAAATAATGTTTGTGGTCATCTCAATCAATCCAACAACATACATTATAATTTACCTTGACCCGTCCACTTTGCCGCCTTAAATTATCGTATGCTGTCTCTGGTGTATTTTAATGTCGCTAAATGTAACATAAGACTGGCATCATTGATTGTTTTTGTAGGTTGGTAATGTTGGGTTGCCTCCTTGGGCCAAAGGCAGTACTAGAGAGTTCATCAAGAAGCATAGAGAAGCTCTCGAATCTGATTATGTTTCCGAAAATTTGCATCATTGGATAGATCTTATTTTTGGTTACAAACAACGAGGCAAGGTGTGTATTGATCATTTTCACAGCTATACTTTTTGTATGTTTTCTAAAAATCTGTGTTGATTATGGTTACAGAAACAATACTAATACAATAATAATCTAAATATTAGAATAAAAACTGTTTAGGAGGCTGTATCCATTTATTAGCATGATCCATTTAGTAAATCAGAGTAATTGTATTATGTATTGTGTTTATGATCAAAGATTACAAGGATATATATAGAGTAAATAATTACACACTAAACCCTCTAATATATAAACATGTCTAATAGTTGTCTAATATTCCCCTCAAGCTAAGCGCAGGGAACAAGCTGTAGCTTGTCCCGTAAAGTCATAAGTCTCTCTGAAGATAAAGGCTTTGTAAATATATCAGCAATCTGGTCATGTGTAGAGATAAATTGAACCACTAGTCTTCCTTGAGCAACCTTTTCTCGCACAAAATGAAAGTCAACTTCAACATGGTGCGAGCATGAAAAATTGGATTGGCAGATAAATAAGTGGCACCAAGATTGTCGCACCATTAAAATGGAGCAGATTTCACAGGAACACTAAGTTCACGCAAAAGCGAGTCCAACCAAGTAAGTTCAGCAACAGTATCAGCTAATGCCTTGTACTCAGATTCAGTCGATGACCGAGAAACAGTCCGTTGTTTTCGAGCTGACCAAGAAACAAGATTAGATCCAAGATAGATAGTAAATCCCCATGTGGAACGACTGTCATCGGGACAACCAGCCCAATCGGCGTCAGAGTAGGCGGTAAGTGGGTGAAGATGGGCATCTGTATAAGCATGCAAAGTGGAGCCAGAGGACCGTGTTGAGGTGTGAAGGTCTTTGGGCTTTTGGATGGAGTTATGGGCTTGGCCCATTGAAGCTTCTTAAAACCCTAATTTATCTTTATATATAGAACATATCATTGTATTGTAATCTAGTCCCTTAAGCTTAATAAAATACCTAGTTGCAGAGAGTGGACGTAGGTCATCTTGACCGAACCACTATAAATTCTCGTGTTCTTATTGCTTTCATGTGCGTATGTGTGTGTGTTTATTTCCGCTACGTAAAGATACCTAACAACTGGTATCAGAGCATCAGGCTCTTGAAGATTTCGTACGAAACACGCCGCCGTGTACCTAAGGTTTCTGCCGCCGCCTCCGCAGCCGCAATCGCCTAGGGTTCTGCGCAGCCGCAATTGCCTAGGGTTCTGCGCAGCCGTCGCTGCCGCCCCGCCGCCTAGGGTTTCCGCGCCGCCTAGGGTTTCTGCGCCGTCGCGCCGCCTAGGGTTTCTTCGCCGCCGTCACCTAGGGTTTCTGCGCCGCCGCCTAGGGTTTTGGTTGGAAGTACCGGATCTGGTTTGTCTATCCTTTTGTTGACTGGTTATCAACTGTTCAGCGCGCTTGTTTCTTGAAGACTTGTCTTTGTTTTGCTAATATGGCTGAAGACGGGAAGACTGTGATCGAAAAGTTCAATGGCACTGATTTTGGTTGGTGGAAAATGCAAATAGAAGCATTACTGTGTCAAAAGGATTTGGATATGATACTGGAAAAGAAACCGGAGAGTATGGAGAAAGCTGAAGAAGCAGTTTGGAATTCCAAGGACAAGAAAGCTAGAGCGGTTATTATGTTATCTTTGACGAAGAGCGTTGCTTTTAACATCATGAAAGAAACCACTGCAAGTGGTATGATGTTGGCTCTGTCAAATATGTATGAAAAGCCGTCTGCAGCTAACAAGGTGTTCTTGATGAGGGAACTGTTCATGACGAGAATGAAAGAGGAAAGCTCAGTCACCTCTCACATTAATGATCTGATGTCTATTCTTACCAGATTAGAATCAGTGGGAATAAAATTCGATAATGAGACTCGAGCTCTGGTGTTGCTATCTTCATTGCCTGATAGTTGGTCCGGCACTGTAACTGCTGTTATAAATTCTATGGGGGCTAACGAAATGAGATTTGAAAAGATCCGAGACATTGTGATAGGTGAAGACACACGTCTAAAAAGTGCAAATGTTGGATCATCTTCTGAGATGTTACATGTTGGCAGGGGAAGGGAAAATAGCCGAAGCAGTGGGAGTTGGGGAAAGAGTTCAACTCGGACTCGGAAAAATGTGAGGTGCTGGAACTGCAACCAGGATGGACATGTTAAGAGTCAATGTCCAAAGAAAGGTCTGAACACTGCTGCTGAGGATGTCAATGATGGTGACGTGTTAATTCTTGAGGCTGAAAACACTATGGACTCTTGGATCATGGATTCTGGTTCTTCGTTTCACGCCATACACAGCGGTGAAATGATGGTGAATCTGAAAACATACGATTTTGGGAAGGTACGTGATACATTGCCACTTAAAGTTTATACCCGGAAGAACAAACGGGTCGGGGGTCCAGGGGATCATGGGGCATCTATGGAGCAGATCCAACTAGTATTTAATTCTTGCCTTAATCCTTTGGCAGTGGAAAGGTTCACAGAAGTGGAAAAGTTGACGGAAGTCGAATAGTGGGCAGTTATGAAGTCGAATAGTGGGCAGTTATGAAGACATCTGCAGTATTTATCTATGTTTTCTTTTCATTTGTTATCATTCCAGTTTATTTCCAAATAAACGTTGCTAGTATCTGTAATCGGAGAGTTGCCCCTCTCGAATTGGGTCTTTTAATTGAAATCTGCACTTTATTTACTCCAAATTAGTCCAGGTTGTATCATTGGTTCCATTGCCGGGAATTCGATATGGCGCCCAACACCCGGAACAATCCCGAAGGCAGCGGTGGTCCACAGGATCCTATCGCTACGCAGTTAGCGGCTATCCCTGCTCGCTTGGAATCATTTGAATCACTTAAAGCCGATGTGGTTGCCCTCAAGTCACGTGAGTCTTCCAGGGACAAATCAAGTGGTTATTCCGGCCGGTATGAAGAGGGGGAAACGTCAGGACGACAAAATCATCACCGGCCATCTACTAAAATCACCCTCCCATCTTTCAACAGTGGAGACCCAAGAGGTTGGATCTTGAAGGCAGAGAAATTTTCAAGTATTACCAGGTAGCAGACGAAGATAAAGTGGATGTTGCAGCCATGCATCTCGAAGGGGATGCCCTTGACCTGTATTCTTGGTTGTCGGTTGATCAAACCGTGACTTACTGGGAGGAGCTTGTACACGCGTTGCACAAAAATTTTGGGCCGGCTGAATTCCAGAACCCGGATGAGCACCTCTGCAGCATTAAACAGATAGGAACGGTGCAAGAATATCGTCAAGAATTCGCCAAACGTTCAGCCCGGGTATCTAATTGGCCCGATCACTGTCTGTTGGGTGTTTTTTTGAATGGTTTGAAGGATGAATTGAAGGCTGATGTGAGGATTCACAAACCCAGAACAGTGTACAACGCCATGAGTTTGGCGGTGGAGTTTGAGTCTAAATTGAACAACGTACGTTCGGGCAAGGGAAACTCGTGGAATTCGACACCAAAAACATCAACTAACGACCCCAAGCCTGTGGTATCATCGTCTCCCACTTCAATCAGCTCCCTAAAAACAGCCCCTCGAATAACGGAAACCGAGAAGCAGGCCCGCTTTCTACGCGGGGAATGTTTTAAATGTGGCGATAAGTATGGACCCGGCCACCGCTGTAAAGCCGGGACTTTCAAATTATTGGAGGAGGCTCGTGACGAAGAAGACCAGCAGGTTACTGAGGCCGAGAACCCACCAGAAAAGACCGATGACCTTGCCGAAATCAGCCTACATGCAATTTTAGGGAAGTCCCATGCAACAACAATGAAACTAAACGGGGTCCTTGATTCGACAGAGGTATTGATTTTGGTAGATAATGGTTCAACTCATAATTTCATCTCTGATACTCTTGTTCATGAATTGAAATTGACAACCCAATTTGTTACACCTTTCGGTGTCCAAATCGGGAATGGAGATATTATTCGGTGTAACCGTGTTTGTAGGGATCTTACAATTACACTGAATGAACTTAAGATTGTTCAAGATTTTACACGTTTCTATTGGTGGGCTGACCTTGTTCTTGGTATTCAATGGCTTGCATCACTCAATACGATTCAAGCTAATTGGAAAGAGATGTTTTTGGTTTTCAGTTTGAACGGGCAGAAATATAAGTTACAAGGAGTATCTTCGGGCCCTCAAAGTCAGCAGCCTTCCAACATTAGCTGCTGATATTGATTCCACCCCCATGATTCCAGTCGAGCTCCAACCCCTCATTGCCAACTACAACGTGTTTTCCAGGAACCCCATTCACTACCGCCCTTTCGCTCCCAAACTATACAATACCCCTACACCCAAATTCTACCCCACCAAATATCCGACCTTACGCTATCCGCATTCACAAAAGGCTGAAATCGAAAAGCAGGTTGAGGAGCTATTAGCAGCAGGGTTCATTCAGCCTAGTAACAGTCCATTCTCAAGCCCTGTATTGTTGGTTAAGAAGAAGGATAACACGTGGCGCATGTGTGTGGATTACCGGGCACTTAATAAGATCACGATCGCCGATAAGTACCCTATACCGAACATCGATGAGTTACTTGATGAGTTGTATGGTGCGATGGTGTTCTCGAAACTGGATCTATGTTCCGGTTATTACCAGATTCGGGTTGACCCGAAAGATGTCTCCAAAACAGCGTTTCGAACCCATTCGGGCCATTATGAGTTCAATGTCATGCCATTGGCTTAACTAATGCTCCTTTACTTTTCAGGCTATCATGAATGATCTATTTAGCCGTTCCTACGTCGATTTATTTTGGTTTTTTTTTGACGATATATGGTTTACAGTAACACCATGGAGCAGCATGTTCAGCACCTCAAACAGGCCTTGAGTTACTATATAATCATCAATTCTTTGCAAAGTTATCAAAGTGCTGCTTTGGCCAGCCTCAAGTTTTGTTCCTGGTCATATGATCACTGCCGAGGGGGTTCATGCGGAGCAAGAGAAGGTGGCAGCCGTGCAATCATGGCCTATCCCCACTACAGCCCGTGATGTGAGAGGATTTTTGGGGCTTACAGGTTATTATAGGCGCTTTGTGCGTGCCTATGGCGTGATTGCTTGGCCTCTTACCGTTCTGACAAAAAAGATGGGTTTAGTGGTCACCAGAAGCCCTGGCAGCCTTTGAACATTTGAAAACAGTCCTCACTTCAGCTCCGGTTTTAAAACTCCCCGACTTTTCAAAACCTTTTGTTGTGGAATGTGACGCTTCCTCGGAGGGGGTTGGTGCTATCTTGGGACAAGATGATCACCCGATAGCTTATTTTAGCAAAGGCTTTTCACTTTCTAACAAGTTTAAGTCTGCTTATGACAGGGAACTTTGGCTTTAGTTCTTGCGGTGCAGAAATGGAGCCATTACTTGTTGGGCAGGCATTTTTTTTGTCAAACCGATCACTACACGCTCAAGTATTTGCTGGAACAACGAATCACCACCAATGAACAACAACGGTTGCTTTTGAAACTCATGCCTTATGATTTTTCCATCATTTACAAGGCTGGAAGAGAGAACAAAGGAGCTGATGCACTATCCCGGAAACCTTCTTCGGGAGAATTGTTCAACATTGTTGTTTCGCAATGTATGGACCTGCGAGACATTCAACGCGGGCTGTCTACAGATCCATTCACTAACCGGATCCTCCAGCAGTTAACCTTGGACTCCACTTCCTGTCCCGGCTTTACTCTAGTGGGGGAAAATCTTCTTTTTAAGGGTCGTTTGGTTATTCCGGATATTCCAGCTATACGCGACAAGCTTTTACACGAAGCTCACTCCTCACCGATCGGTGGTCATGGCGGGTTTTTAAAGACATTAAAAAGATTAACAGCTCAATACTTTTGGCCACGACAGAAACAAGACGTACGTTTATTTGTACAGCATTGTTTAATCTGTCAACAAAACAAATAGAGACGCTTTCTCCAGCGGGGCTGCTGCAGCCCTTGCCTATTCCCGACCGGGTTTGGGAAGACATTTCCCTTGATTTCATCACCGGGCTCCCAATCCAATAAGGCGGATACTATTCTTGTGGTGGCCGATCGGTTAAGTAAATATGCCCACTTTATCGCAATGTCTCACCCCTTCACGGCTAAAGGAGTGGCTGCGGTTTTTTGTAAAGAAGTTGTTCGTCTACATGGAATACCGCGGTCCATTGTCTCCGACAGGGATGTCATTTTTCTTGGTCACTTTTGGCAGGAGTTGTTCCGTTTGAGCAAAACCAAACTGAACATGAGTACTAGTTATCACCCACAAAGTGATGGGCAAACTGAAGTAGTAAACCGTTGTCTTGAAGCCTATTTACGCTGCTTCGCACATGAGCAGCCAACGAAATGGAGTTCGTTCCTCGCTTGGGCAGAATACTCCTACAATACAGGTTATCATACTTCTTCTGGTACAACCCCTTTTCATGTGGTTTATGGACGTGAACCACCTACCCTTTTCCCTTATGTCCCTGGTGAGACCATGAATGCAGAATTGGAACGGCAATTGTTGGACCGCGATGATATGTTGAAGCTACTCCGCATCAACTTGCAAAAAGCACAAGATCGTATGAAAAACCAAGCAGATTCTAAGAGGCGTGAGTTGCATTTAAGGAAGGCGATAGTGTTTTCTTAAAGTCCAGCCATATCGACAGCAAAGCCTTGCTAAACGTCGGTTTGAAAAGCTTTCTCCACGTTTTTTTGGGCCTTACTTGGTTAAGAAGAGGGTCGGGCCAGTTGCTTACGAGTTGCTCTTCCACCTACAGCTCGTGTTCATCCCGTCTTCCATGTTTCAATGCTCAAGCCTGTACATGGACAACTCCCTTCCACTCCTTTAACTCCGTTACCAATCACCCCGGATTGGGAATTGACCTTCAACCCGAATCTATGATTCAACATCGTTGGGTTCGGGAAGCGGGGCAGTTGATTTTGGAGCTGTTGGTTACCTGGCATTCTCGTCCCATTGAAGAGGCTACGTGGGAAAATTATGACTTGTTGAAACACCAATTTCCTTCCTTTCGCCTTGAGGACAAGTCGTCTTTCCGGGCCGGTAGTAATGATACATTGCCACTTAAAGTTTATACCCGGAAGAACAAACGGGTCGGGGGTCAAGGGAATCATGGGGCATCTATGGAGCAGATCCAACTAGTATTTAATTCTTGCCTTAATCCTTTGGCAGTGGAAAGGTTCACAGAAGTGGAAAAGTTGACGGAAGTCGAATAGTGGGCAGTTATGAAGTCGAATAGTGGGCAGTTATGAAGACATCTGCAGCATTTATCTATGTTTTCTTTTCATTTGTTATCATTCCAGTTTTATTTCCAAATAAACGTTGCTAGTATCTGTAATCGGAGAGTTGCCCCTCTCGAATTGGGTCTTTTTAATTGAAATCTGCACTTTATTTACTCCAAATTAGTCCAGGTTGTATCAGTACGTCTCGCCGATGGCAGAATGCTTGATGTAATGGACATGGGTGATATTGATTTGGTGACTCCATTGGGAACTACATGGAACCTGAAGAATGTCAAGGTGATTCCGGGTTTGAAGAAGAAATTAATTTCTGTTAGTAAACTGGATGAACAAGGACTGGAAGTCAAGTTTGGTGGTGGTAAATGGAGGGTAATCAATGGGAACCGGGTGATTGCTCGTGGTGATAAGCATGGGTCATTGTACATGGTAGAGGTACCTGCTGAGGGACTGATCAACCCGGTTAAGCAAGTCAAAGTCGGGTTCGCTAAATCTGCTGCTAAGAGAGTTCATTTTGCAAACATGAAGTCTGGAGCAGAGATTGTAGTTGAATGGGGTCAAAAGTCTAAACCAGTCAGAGGAGATTTTGTGACAGTGGGAGCATGGGGCATGTTCCCAGTACAGTCAAGAAGAATCGTTGGGTTTTGAAGACTACGATTGGAAAATTCTCTCCTGGTGATTGTTTGCTGAATTTGGAGAGTGTTAGTGGTTCTCGGTGTATCTCTGGATCTGGTGGATCGTGTAAACCGGTTAAGACAGAGGATGGGTCGTTGGTGGAATTTGCCACGACTGGGTTAGAGCTCGAGGGATGCCCTTTCAAGTAATTGATGAAAAGGGGCCTCTACAACTAGGGGACTTGGATTGAAATCTTAGCTTGTTCTTTGGAATTGAAGGCTTGGAGGATTTCTGTTACTTGAAGATTACTGATGACAGGGTTGCTTTGTACTTAGATGGCTAGCTGGAGTATTCGTAAGGCCTTCAAGTGGGAGATTGTTGAGGTGTGAAGGTTTTTGGGCTTTTGGATGGAGTTATGGGCCTGGCCCATTGAAGCTTCTTGAAACCCTAATTTATCTTTATATATAGAACATGTCATTGTATTGTAATCTAGTCCATTGAGCTTAATAAAATACCTAGTTGCAGAGAGTGGACGTAGGTCATCTTGACCGAACCACTATAAATTCTCGTGTTCTTATTGCTTTCGTGTGCGTACGTGTGTTTGTGTTTATTTCCGCTGCGTAAAGATACCTAACAGACCGTTGGAAAAGAAGGCCATGGTTCAAAGTACCCTGTAAATACCGAAGGATCCGTTAAACAACAGACCAATGGTTGTCAGTCGGAGAGTGCATAAACTGACAGACTTTATTAACAACAAATGCTATGTCAGGACGAGTTAAGGTCAAATACTGTAAAGCCCCCACAATCTGACGATACCGAAGTGGATCATCAAAGCTTGGACTGTCACCGAGAGTCAGAGGAACCAATGTAGAACACTGAGAGCTAACAGGCTTAGATTGTGAAAGTCATGCTTTGGTTAAGATCTCCATAATGTACTTTCTTTGAGAAAGGATCAAACCAGAGTCGTTAGAGTGAACCTCAATACCTAGCAAATAAGATAAAGCACCCATATCCTAAAGTGCAAAAGAGGAACTCAAGCTCCGAACCATATTATCAATCGTTGTAGGATTGTTACCTGTCAAGATGATGTCATCGACGTATACTAACATATAGAGAAGAGTACTGGCAGAGAAATAGATAAAAAAAGAAGGATCTGTTTTGGACCCTTGAAACCCCAAATGCTGAAGAGCCCGAGATAACTGCTGAAACCATGCTCGAGGTGCCTGCTTTAGGCCATATAAGGATTTGCGTAGAAGACATAAATGGTTCGGTCTGGTAGGGTCCATAAAACCGGGTGGTCGTTTCAGATAAACAATTTCCTTTAAATCACCATGTAAGAAGGCATTCTGAACATCAAGTTGTCTAAGAGACCAGCCACAAGTTACCGCAAGTGAAAGAGCAACTCGAATAGTGGTTGCTTTAACCATGGGACTGAAGGTTTCATGGTAATCAATACCAGGTTGTTGCTTGAAACCTTTGGCAACTAGTCTAGCCTTATATAGTTTTATAGCACCATGTTGATCCCGTTTAATTTTATACACCCATTTGCAATCAACTACATTAGCATTCAAAACTAGTGGAACAAGTGTCCACGTGCCATTTTTCATAAGAACCTTGTATTCCTCAGACATGATATGACGCCATTCGGGACTTTTGTTAGCAATAGTAAAAGTGGTAGGTTCAACCGAGGTAGACTCAGTGGTGATATGATAGGCGGCTGGGTTATATTTGTTGGTTTTGGGAGGATTTTGACGAAGATTAGCGAAACGAGTACGATTGGTTGGAGGTGGAGGTGGTGGTGGTGGTGGTGGGATGACAGGGGAGTCAGTTGTATTAGCGGTCGTGGATGGGTTGGTGGTATGAGTGGTATCCGTGTGAGATGCGGATTGGGTGTGTGAGGGTGGAGGTGTTGGGGGAGCTGATTGAGTAAGTGGGTTTGTGAAGTTTATGGGTTGGATATATGGGCTTGTGGAACCACTTGGCGATGTGGTGGATGCAGGTTCAGTGCCAGGCTGGTGGGAGGGAAAGGAAGAGACGTATGGAGAGGGAACAGTGGGAGGTGAGTTAGAAGGTGGTGAAGATTGTGCAGTAAACGGAAAATTTTGTTCGTTAAACCGAACATGCCGTGCAACATAGAGCCGATGTGTGGTCAAGTCAAGACAATGGAGGAAAGAGAAATCGGGTGGCCGTTTGAACAGGTGTTGAAAAGGAGAAATTTTGGAAGCAACCCTAGATGGCATTCGATTGATGAGATAAACAACTGTATCAAATGCAAAATGCCAAAATTTTTGAGGTACACCTGATTGAGCGAGAAGGGTAAGACCCGTTTCAACCACATGACGATGACGTCTCTCTACAAAACTGTTTTGCTCACTGGTGTGAGGACAAGAGAGACGATGAATGATACCGTGAGAGGTAAAGAATGGGGAGAGAGAGGTCGAAACTCCCCACCCTAATTGGTTTGAACCGATTTGAGTTTGGTCTAAAATTGTCGTTCAACCATAGCATGAAAATTTTTAAAGGTAACACATACATCAGATTTGTGTTTTAAGGGAAAAATCCACATATAACGGGTAAAGTGATCAACACATAACAAGAAATAAGAATCACCATTAAATGATTTTACCGGTGCAGGACCCCACACATCACAAAAAATTAAATCCAAAACATGATTACTCTTAAATTTTGAAGGAAACAAATGAAGTTTTGAGGATTTCCCTATGTGACATGAATTACAAGACGACGACAAACTTTTATTACTAACTGGAAGAGAAAAAATAGATAACATAGACTTCAATAGATCTGGATAAGGATGTCCAAGTCTTCGATGCCATGTATCAGTAGAGGTACGAACAGCAGAGAAGGCCACTTTGCGAAGAGGACGAATGGATGGTATGCAAATGGAGTAGAGCCCGTTTTCACTTGGACCCGTGAGGAGGGTTTTCCGTGTAGACGTGTCCTTCACAGCAAAAAAACTCGAGTGAAATTCAAAGAAGACGTTATTATCTTGACAAAATTTTTGAACGGAAAGAAGATTTCCTTTTAAGTTGTGGAACATGAAGAATATTAGAAAGTGCAAAGGTCTTGTGTGGAGAATGAATTTTGGTTGAACCAATGTGCAGAATGCGTAAACTTTTACCATTGCCAACATAAAGAGAATCCTTACCATAGTATGGTTCTGAGTGATCAAGATTGGTATGATCCATGACAGCGTGACCATTGCATCCAGTGTCTGGTAGCCATGATGTTGATGCCTGTAAGCGATAGTCAGCAAAGTTTGTTGTTGGTGATGATGTCCTTAGAGTACTAGGATCTCTGTTAGGACATTGAGATGGAATGTGCCCGATTCCACACCTGTTACAAGTGCCAAAAGCCGTATTCTGATTAGATGCCCAATTAAATCGACCTCTGTTATTCCCGTTGCTGTTATAGGAGTTGTTGTGGTTATGAGCGTTGTAATGAGAGTTGCTACGTCCTCCACGACCACGATTTGAGGAGCCTCGACCACTACCTCGAGCCCCATAGAAGGCTTTCGGCTGGGACAGTGGCTGCTGCTGTGATGCATGTGGTTGAACTTGTAAACTCAGCTGGGACATAACCTGTTGAAGGGCCTGAAGAGTATCAGCAGGTAATGAAGAGGCTGCATGAGATGAGGAGGGAAGGTTGCTGGTGACTGTGAAGGCCCGAGTAGGAGACAGATCTGGTTTCTTTACCATGTAATCATGATCAGCAAGTAAAGCAAAAAGATTAGAAAAGGGGGTGGGAGAGGAACGACCCACAATGTGTGATTTGAAGCCATCATATTCCTCACGAAGTCTAGTCACAACAAGCATGACCAGATCCTTTTCTTTAACAGGTTCGCCTATGTTGGCTAAAGCATCAGCATACGATCTGGCCCGGGTAAGATAATCAGTGGAGGACTCATCAGGTTTCATCTGGATTCTGAGTAGTTGTGATTTCAGAGTATATTCACGAGAGATTCTATGCGGGGCAAAGGCACGTTCCAGGGCTAGCCATAATTCCCGAGAAGTGGTGCCCTGAACATGTGGGAATGCTCCTTCAGAGATTGTGGATAGGAGCAGCATGCGTACGTGGGCATCATTTGAAACCCACGTCGCATAGTTAGGATTTGGTTGAGTTGTAGGGGGCAATTCCGTATTTGTGTTTGGAACAGTGATGGTGGGTTTGGGACATGAAATAGTATCATCAATGTAATCAAAGAGTTTGTTTATGACAATGAATGGGTGTATCATGGTTTTCCAATGACCATAGTTAGATAGTGAAAGGGTAAAACCAAACTTGTGAGAATTGTGACTATGTTTGTCGTTTGAGGAGAATAAGGCAAGAAGAGCCATGGTTGGATTGTTGCAGAATTTCGATGAAGAGGACGAATGCAGAAGGCTGCAGATCGAAAACGAAAGGGAAAAGGGAAGAGGGAAGATGGCGGCTGAATTAGGGTTAGATAAACTTGGCTCTGATACCAAGTAAATCAGAGTAATTGTATTGTGTATTGTGTTTATGATCAAAGATTACAAGGATATAAATAGAGTAAATAATTACACACTAAACCCTCTAATATATAAACATGTCTAATAGTTGTCTAATACATTTGTAATATTGAAATTGCCTACTACTAGTGATAGAATGCTTCCAGCCTTCCATATTAGTATGTGAGGTGGCAACATGGGAAGTCAGACAACAGGTCAGAATGGGTTGTGATACGGTTCCAAGGAGGGGAGTGGGTCAGAATGGGTCAGGGCAGACCCATAGGTTGCTGGATGGAGGGAAAAGTAGGAGTTGTGGAGGTGTGGGAAAGTGATCCACGTTTTCAGGAGCTAGAAGACCAAGTCTTAACTGCTGTAGCTTAGTTTAAATATTTGATTTTCTGCATTGTTTTGGGCTGTCTTTGATTTTGGTTTTAGAACTTGGTGTTTCATAGTAATCAGGAGATCCGCCCTTCTCGAAGTGGGCTGTAACCTTGTTGTTTTCTTGTTCAATCAAGCAAGCCGACTTTAGGCTCTATCATTTGGTTCCATTGCCTGGACAACATCAACATGGCACCCTCAACTTGCAGCAACCCAGAAGGTTCTTCTTCTACCCCTGATGCGATTGCAGCCTAACTAGCAGTCATAGCTTCCAAACTGGAGTCTATGGAATCGCTGCAAGCAGATGTTGCAGCACTAAAGAGCCGAGCGATGTCCAGAGACAAAGGAAGTGGTGGCCCTGGCAGAATGGAGGACGGGGTGACTTCCTGGAACCACAGCCGATCTCACCATCCCAAAAACAAGATGGCCTTCCCTGTTTTCAGCGATGGTGATCCACGGGGGTGGATACTTAAAGCAGAGAAGTACTTCCGCTATTACAATATACAAGATGAGGAGAAGGTGGACGTGGCCTCAATGCATTTGGAAGGAGATGCGCTGGATCTCTACTCCTGGCTGTCCACCGATCAGGAGATTGCCTACTGGGAGGAGTTAGTCCTAGCCTTACAAAAGAATTTTGGACCTGCTGAGTTTCAGAATCCGGACGAGCACTTATGTAGCATCCGACAAACTGGTACCGTGCAGGAGTATCGCCAAGAATTTGCAAAACGTTCGTCTCGCGAACTGGCCTGAGCACTGCCTATTAGGGGTATACCTAAATGGCCTCAAAGACGAATTAAAAGCTGATGTGCGGATCCACAAGCCCAGGACCGTGTATAAAGCTATGAGCATTGCGCTTGAATTTGAATCAAAGCTTTGCATAACCCGACCCGGGAAGAACCTAACTTCATCTACTAATCCGAAGCTTGTTTCGGCAGAAAATGAGCCTGCAAGTACCCTTCAAACCGAGGCTGTAACTGCCAGCAAACCTGCGGTTCGCATTTGTGAAATAGAAAAACAGAATCGCCTGTTGCGGGGTGAATGTTTTAGGTGTGGTGACAAGTATGGACTGGGCCACAAGTGCAAGACAGGAGCCTTCAAACTGATCGAACTCACTGCTGATGGGGAGGAAAAACACAAGGAAGATGGTCCCGAAGAATTAGCCGAAATCCGCTTTCATGCGCTCTTTGGTCAGTCAACAATAACCACCATGAAGTTAAAAGGGATCCTTGAATTAGCAGAGGTTCAAGTCCTTATTGACAGCGGATCAACACACAACTTCATCTCGGATAAATTGGTGAACGACTTAAAGATCACTGCACAATTTATCACTCCGTTCGGTGTTCAGATTGGAAATGGAGATGTTATTAGATGCAATCGTGTTTGTCGAAATGTTAAACTTCAGCTCGGTGACCTCAAGGTGATACAAGACTTATATCCTTTTGCTTTGGGAGGGGCTGATGTGGTATTAGGTATCAAATGGTTGGCAACACTCAATACTGTCCAAGCAAACTGGCAACACATGTCCCCCGCATTACCATTGATGGCAGGGAGTACAAGCTGCAGGGATTACCATTAGATGACCAAAAAGCAGCTACCTTTCGACACCTCAGTATTGAACCCTTCGAAGTGCACACTGCTGGACCGGGGGCACAATTTTCTGTTACTCGACTTGAGGGCAAGTCGATTCTCCGGGCAGGTTGCATTGATACGGTTCCAAGGAGGGAAGTGGGTCAGAATGGGTCAGGGCAGACCCATAGGCTGCTGGATGGAGGGAATTCGGATGGAGGGAAAATTAATGGAGGGAAAAGTAGGAGTTGTGGAGGTGTGGGGAAGTGATCCACGTTTTCAAGAGCTAGAAGACCAAGTCTTAACTGCTGTAGCTTAGTTTAAATATTTGATTTTCTGCATTGTTTTGGGCTGTCTTTGATTTTGGTTTTAGAACTTGGTGTTTCATTGTAATCAGGAGATCTGCCCTTCTCGAAGTGGGCTGTAACCTTGTTGTTTTCTTGTTCAATCAAGCAAGCCGACTTTAGGCTCTATCAGGTTGTTTTGTATGAGTCAAAATAGACCGGGTCTTGATGGACTGACATGAAACATGTTCTTAAATCCTTTCTTTAGTTTTTCTATAAAGTTGTGTTAATTATCTTACAAATAAAATAATTACAATAATAATCTAAATCTTTGAATAAAACGGTTCAGGAGGATTTATGCATCAAACATAAACTTTGGACGACCTTCAACTCGTTTGACTGTTCCCCTATTAATTAGAGTTTTAATTTGGCCGAAACTGACATGTTTCATATAAAACGCAACCCTAATTAACCCATTTTCGATTACCTGTATGCAATATACTGAGATTTTTCCAATTTTGATAGGTGGCTGAGGAAGCTGTGAATGTTTTCTACTATTATACATATGAAGGAAGTGTTGACATTGATGCAGTTGATGACCCTGCAATGAAAGCAGCAATTCTTGCTCAAATTAATCACTTTGGTCAAACCCCTAAGCAACTTTTTTTAAGACCTCATGGCAAAAGAAGAACAGATAGAAAACTTCCCTTAAATCCACTCAAATTCTCTTCACGTCTTACCCCACACGAAATCCGCAAAATTACATCTTCAGTAGCACAAATTGTTACAGTTAATGAAAAGATTTTAGTCCTAGGTCAAAATAACATAATTAAACCCAGGACCCACACCAAATATGTTGCATGGGGTTTCCCTGACCGTAGTTTGAGATTCTTGAGCTATGATCAAGACCGACTCTTTTCTACCCATGAAAACCTTCATGGTGGTCACCAAATCCAGTGTGCAAGTGCTAGCCATGATGGTCAACTTCTGGTCACTGGTGCAGATGATGGTTTGGTTTGTGTTTGGCGGATAGGTAGCTACAGTGGCCCTCGTTCACCACGTAGATTGTACTTGAAGAAAACTTTGTGTGCTCACACAGCTAAAATCACACGCCTTTATGTTTGCCAGCCATACATGATGATTGTAAGCGGTTCAGATGATTGCACCGTCATCCTATGGGATCTTAGCTCATTGGTTTTTCTCAGACAGCTTCCTGAGTTCCCATTTCCCATTTCGGTTATTTTAGTCAACGATTTGACTGGTGATATTGTGACGGGTGCTGGTGTTTTGCTGGCGGTTTGGAGTGTGAATGGCAACTGTCTCTCAGTGGTAAACACATCTCAACTTCCTTCTGATCTTATATTATCTGTGACCACTTGTACATATTCTGATTGGCTGGAAACGAATTGGTATATGTCCGGTCACCAAAGCGGGGCCATAAAGGTATGGCAGATGGTTCATAATTCTTCTGAAATGGCTCAAACTAACAAGTATCCTTCTGGACACTTGCATTGTGGGTTAGGGCTTGGTGGTAAATCACCAGAATACACATTGGTATTACATAAGGTGCTCAAGGGTCATAAGCATCCGGTCACTGCACTTCATATATCAAGTGATTTGAAGTTATTGTTGAGTGGTGATTCTGGTGGGCATTTGGTTTCATGGACATTGCCTGATGAAACATTAAGGAATTCGGTTAAGTGGGGGTGAGTGCGGGTAAAACCGAGATGTGAAAGTCAAAGTCAAAGTCAAAGTCATGTGTTCGTTTTCTAAAGAGAGGACAAGAGACTGCTTGTGACAAGTCAAAGTCAAAGGACCAAGGACTGAGAAAGGGATGGACAAGGGAGAAGAAAGGGCCAAGATGGGTTCGGGTGAGTGTGATCTTTGTGCAAGTGCCTTGTTTGGATGAGGTTTAACCCGTGACTGGTGCATATTCTAACTTCTGAATTCGTGGTGATCGGTGGAGATGCTAAAGTGAACAATTTGTTGTACATAGAAGGTGTCGGGGTAGTTTTAGTTTTGTAAAGTTCTCGGGGTTGTTTGTGCTGATTGGCACCGTGGTTAGACTACAGCTCTTGTGTTTCGCTCGGGGTGTACAGTTGATTTGTAAATTATCATATGTGATTTGTTATGGTTACACAATCTAGTAAAAGAAAATTTAATTTGTAAATTATCATGTGATTTGTTATGGTTATACAATCTAGCATAATGAAATTTAGATGTTTTTTAAGGCAAAAAGAATGTTATATTGATTTGCTTTTAACTTTTAAATGTAAATCTATAACATACAGCTCATTTGAGGCTTGAAATTTCATTACACCTAGAGTTAAAACCTTCTGATTTTGTTGTTTAGAACCTTTGACCCTTTGGTGTCAAACTTTGGGGTCAAACTGTCAATCTATGAATTTACATGAAAATTTATTGGACTCAGGTTGTAATCATGTCTAGCTTATTAAGCGTAATATGTGAAAAATCGCAGGGGTCTCATGTCAAACTAGTAAAAAATAATCAAAAGTATATTAAAATGATTTTATCAACTTGAAGAGGTGGAAATTTTATAATTGTTTAAAGAAAATTGTTTGTTGTTAATAAGTTGAAACTGAAATTAAAGAGTAGCATTTTTTTTTTCATGGGTTTGAAACACCCTTGCGGCATAACTTTTTATAAAACCACCCTTCAAATGAATACAACACTATTATCTTCATTATTTTTAGAAGTTGCACCTGAAAATCTGAAATTAGAGAGGAGCATTTATAAAAATGATTTGTGTTCTATGATTCTAAATTCTGAATTTGGGAAGAGTAAAGTAAAAAGGATTGATTAGTCATGGGTGCCATGGGCCTATGGTTTTAAAATCTGATATAGACGGATGGGCCGGCGACTCTTAGAACAGGTTGGAGTAACATAATATTTTAGTAAATTTATCCGAAAGATACGTAAACAAACGTAAATAAAAGAACCTTAATAAATAAATATTCATGAATGTAAGTGACTTTGTAAATAAACGTTTATTACTGTAATATATTCATTTATTTAATTAAATAAATAAAAAAAGTATAGTTTATGTTTGTTCATTTATTAAATAACATAATGATTTATTAATACTTTTCAAAAAGAATGACAGATCTAAACCAAAACACTATTTTAGAAATTATATTCTATGTTATATCGGATTATGTCTATTTCTGATTATTTATATTATACTAATTATCAACTTAGTTATGCATCATGAGTTGTATCAAGTGTTTAGTGGGTTGTACCCATCTTTTGTTCTTTTTACTTTTTTTTTTAATTTTTTTATTTTAACACAATACTTTCACATCTTTTACAATTTAATCCAAACAATATTTACTTTCAACTTTGGTCCCCTATACTCTTTGTATTTTAAAAAGTTTTCGTTTAACGGTCTAAACTTCTGCGAGTTAACACGTCGCGACGTGCGTGTGTAGTTTAATGTTTTTACGCTTATTTTTTCCTGTTTAATGGCCCCGTCACAAGGCGTCGGTCCTGGATCGACTTGCTTATTGTTTTAGATGTTTTACGTTTCGTCTTCGTGATTCAACATTTTTACAGTTACTTAGCGTTCGATAATTTTTTTTTCATTTTCTATTTCTTTTTTAATATGAGTTTTTTTTCAATTTTGATGTTTACTGATGATGATGTTTTTTGTGTTATTTGATATGGTTTTAAGCGCTTGTAAAATTTAAGAAAAAACACAAAAATAAAAATAGAAAAAAGCAGTAACGTATTATTTTGTCTGATTTGAGGAAAAAAACCATGACCACATGATATCTGTAATCTCGTTAACAGCCTTAGCCTGAAATTGTTCACTTATCACTAGTTCTACGGCTGTATACTTTTGTTCCACACCCTTCTCACCACATATTTCGGTTATTGTTTTCATAGCTCATCAACTGCTTCCACTCATTCATCATCAATGGTGATTTGAGTTAACTGGTAAGCCCTGTTTCTTGAATTTCTTCAAGTTATTCTCCCCAATTTTGCATGCATTTATCATGACTGAACCCTCACAAGATCAGCTTTCTTTATTAAATTCCATATTGGTTATTGTTAAAACTTGAAATTTGTGAATTTAGACTCAATGGTATTGCTTTTCTATCTTGGTCATTGTTAAAATTGTGAAATTTGGGAATATGAACTAAAATTTACAACCTTTTACATCTGAACTTAGAATTTAAAGTATCTGCATTTGTTTTTGTTTGTCTAATGCTGTATGGATCTGAAATATGGTAATCATAAGATGAAGAGTTGCTGCAAATGGTTAGTGTTTAATGGGCCATAATATAATGGCAGAAACTTTCCACTCAAAATTATTTTTTGCATGTAATAATCTTGAAAAGATTAGTTTTCTTAACTAAATTCCATATGGGTTATTGTTAAAACTTAAAATTTGTGAACTTAAACTGAAATTCACTACTCTTCTATCTTGTTTATTGTTAAAGCTGTGAAATTTGTTGATATGAACTTAAATTTACAACCTTTTACACTAGGGTTTTGTTGAAATCTTGAAATTGGAGACTTAGAATTTAAAAAATCTGCATATGTTGTTGTTTAATTAGCAATAATGACATCTTCAATGCTGTATGGAGCTGAAAATCTTGCAATCATAAGAGGAAGAGTTGCTGCAAATGGGTTAGGGTTTAATGGGTCAGAATTGAATGGAAGAAAATTTCCCCCCAACATCAATTTGGCTTGTGGGAACTCGATTTCGAGAGGTAAAACCTTAGTTATACCTAAGTGCAGTGTCTCTTTACCTAGGCCTGCTTCACAACCTAGGTTCATACAACACAAAAAAGAGGCGTTTTGGTTCTATAGGTTTTTATCGATTGTGTATGATCATGTGATCAACCCGGGCCATTGGACCGAAGATATGAGAGATGAAGCATTGGAACCGGCTGATCTTTATAGCCGGAATATGATAGTTGTGGATGTTGGTGGGGGTACGGGGTTCACAACTTTGGGTATTGTGAAACATGTTGATGCTAAAAATGTTACAATTTTGGATCAATCACCACATCAGCTTGCGAAAGCGAAGCAAAAGGAACCATTGAAAGAATGCAAGATCATTGAAGGTGATGCTGAAGATCTTCCTTTTAAAACTGACTATGCCGATAGATATATATCTGCTGGAAGGTATATACATATTCTCTCTCTTTTGATGGTTTATGTTTATCTGTTTTTGTTCTTGTTTTTTAGGTACATATTCTTGAAAGTTACTTTTTTGGTAATAAACTGAAGGATGCAATAACATGTAACCAAAAACATTGATACTCCATCCGTTGTATCGTTATCTTTCTTGTTTGTTCATTTTGTGTATTAGACAATATTATTATTAACAAAATTATGTTAAATGGCTTGAAGAAATAGAAAGTTATTCTTGGATCATTTTACCATGTTTTTGTGCTAGCCGAAAAAATTGTAACTTCTTTGAGAATCTTTGACTTACGGGCTTTGTGCATATATGATTGCAGCATTGAGTACTGGCCCGACCCACAACGAGGCATCAAAGAAGCATATAGGGTTCTAAAGATAGGCGGAAAGGCGTGTATAATTGGGCCTGTATATCCAACGTATTGGTTGTCTCGTTTCTTTGCAGACATGTGGATGCTTTTTCCTAAAGAGGAAGAGTACATTGAGTGGTTTGAAAAAGCTGGATTTAAAGATGTGAAGATTAAGAGAATCGGCCCAAAATGGTATCGTGGGGTCCGTCGCCATGGTTTGATCATGGGGTGCTCTGTTACTGGAGTCAAACCTGCATCAGGGGATTCGCCATTGCAGGTAACAAGATCTTACATACTAGTTGAGGTGGCAAAATGGGTGGGTCGGGCAGGCTGGGTAATGGGCCAAAGCGGGCTGCTAGGATTGGCCCATTACATGTTTTGTCCAATTTTACAAATAGTTAGCGTGTAAAATATGATTACCAAAACTATGTTATTACAACTATAATCCCATTTTAAAACGAAAATGATGATTGAACTACATGTTTTGTTTCTGTGTTATATTAGAAACGCAATCAAATAGCCGCTTAATAGATGTCTAAGTATGTGACTATTTATGATGCTAAAAAATTGGACAAGCATTTACCCGTCTAACCCATAATTTTCGGGCCTCTTGTGTTCTTTACATATGCAAGATTTATCAAATGTTTTCAAAACCGAACTGGGACCAGCCGATCAAATCTGGTTGACCCCATTTGCATCGGCTGGTTACTGGTCCGGTTGATTGAACCCGCGAACTGGACCAGGTGGTTGGACTGGATTTCAATTTTTTTTTCTTCTAAAAATCTCATTTATTGATTAGTTTACGATTTAAGCTCCATATTTTGTTTTACTTTTCAAATCCGTACTAAAAGATAAAAGTAGTTTCATATTTTGTTTTACATATTTAAATTCATATTTATTATCTATGACCTCATCCCATTTTTGAAAATACTCCTATAAGTGAACCGGTAAGACAGCTGGTTCGGTGACAAGTCCAACCATGAAAAATTTGAATTTATCATCTTTTATTAACATTCTTTATCATCATCAGCTGGGCCCGAAAGTAGAGGATGTCAAAGAACCAGTGAACCCATTCGTGTTCCTAGCGCGTTTTATCCTGGGTGCATTGGCGGGAGTCTACTACGTCCTGGTCCCTGTTTACATGTGGCTCAAGGACCAAATTGTTCCAAAGGGTCAGCCCATCTGAGAGATGGTCAAGTCACTTTTGGTTTGTATCAGATTGTGTCCAGTTTTCTGTATCAAGTGTGTTGTGTGAAAGCATGTTAGGATTTTAGTTTTGTTTATTTGAATATTTGATCATAAACTTTATGATTTTGAGCAGTTTTTTAAATGGCAAATAGCTCTCATAAATGACTTTTTACGAGACTTGAACCCATAACCTTTGATGAAAAATTAGATTTTGTTGAGCAAACATATAACTTTAGAATTGAAATATGCCTGAAGAGGTAGAATTGAAAAAATCTTACAATTATTAACTTTTTTTAAATTCTCTCATTCTTTTAAACACATAACTTTTTCATATGGTATTATTTTTTTTAAATACACCATAAAAACGAGCATTTTATCTTCTTTAATATGAGTATGGTATTGCTATATTTAAAAGAAAAACATTTTTTAAAAACATGTTTATGTATTTTGCGTATAACTTGCGTGATCATTCACTGCGTAATTATCAAAATAACTTGCATAACTCATCATATAAGTTGCGTAATAATAAATATAACTTGCGTAATTATTTTTATAACGTGAGTAATTTTACTTTGCGTAATATCAAATATATCTTGCGTAATAATACATATAACTTGTGTAATATGAATATAACTTGCGTAATTATGTACATTATATGCGTAATTGTGACACGGACGAAACTACCACTCCACCAGAAAACACGCGTCGCGTCCTTGTGACTTCGTACGCTTCGCACGAAAATTACATTTTGTATAGCCGACCCCTATATATTATACTTCTACTTTTAAATTACTTCAAACTAATTTACACTATGTATGAGTTCAACCCAAGACCTACTCTCTAATAGACAAAGCCACTACCAAATGGACTACCCCACATTCCTTGAAATTATCATATGTTATAGTGAGATGCA
Source organism: Flaveria sonorensis (assembly GCA_025506505.1). Lineage (NCBI taxonomy): Eukaryota > Viridiplantae > Streptophyta > Magnoliopsida > Asterales > Asteraceae > Flaveria > Flaveria sonorensis. Next base: position 63,209,418 of record CM046424.1, on the reverse strand, counting down.
GTCATACTTTTACAATAATAATTATTTTTAAATATTTTTTATATATTAAATCCATATTTCTAAAAATATAATAATTTAATATTAAATTGCTCACAAAATATGTTATATTTTATGCACCCAACAAATAAATTAGTGTTATTATTATTTTGATATGCGAAATTATCTTGTTGTTTGATCGATCTTTTATTTTATGAACAAGTAAACATTATAATAAGCTTTTTATTAAATGAGAGGTAATCTAAGATTCCATTGATTTCTTAGTCTAAAAAATGGCAATGGATGATCCACATCTTTTGGGCTTTGATGTCTCCGCTCTCATCGAATGCAAACAAATGAACAACTCATAATCCAATAAACATATCTCCTATCGCTATGAGAAATTTGTTTATATTTACTTATTCGATAGACGAATAAACGATAATGAAAAACTTTGTTTATGTAATTAAAAGAGCAAAAATATATAGGTGTTTAGTTTTTTTCATTTACGGTTGCGAAGGCTCATATATGTTTATTTATGTCTGTTTGTTTATATATATGTTTATTCAAATTTAATTGTTACTTGCATAAATTCAAACAGAATTAAAATTTGTTTATATTTACTTATTCAATAAACGAATAAACAATAATGAAAAATTGTTTATGTAATTAAAAGAGCAAAAATATATAGGTGTTTAGATTTTTTAATTTATGTTTGTGAAGGCTCATATATATTTGTTTATGTCTGTTCGTTTATATATGTTTATTCAGATTTAATTGTTACTTGCATTAATTCAAACTGAATTAAAATTTCATATTTTGGAACCATTTGTGTTCATGTTTATTTATGTTTGTTTAAATAGTAACAAACGAATATAAACAAAAACATTCGTTCTTTTTAATGAGCCATTATGGGCAAGAAAATTAATCTCTTTTAAGTGTTCATCTTCTTACGTTTGTTTAGTCACAACTAAACGAACATTGACAAACAAATCTTCGTTCGTGTTCGTTCATTTCTTTAACAATGCACCCATACCAACATATAAAAATAAAACTTAGGGGTACTTGGGTAAATTACATTTCCCAAACCATGTATATAAACATGCATAATCCAACTTGCAAAATACCCATGATGTCTTTAATATTCTCTAAAATTCATAGAATATGTCCTTCAACCTCAACCCTCTTGAGCCCCTCATCCCCACCGATGCTAGCCCGGAATGGATGAGTAAGGGCGATAACGCGTGGCAGCTGACCGCGGGCACGATGGTCGGGCTCCAAAGCGTCCCGGGGCTAGTCATATTATATGGTAGCATTGTCAAAAAGAAATGGGCCGTGAACTCGTGTTTCATGGCCCTTTTCGCCTTCGCAGCTGTCTTAGTTTGTTGGATCGGTTGGGGCTATCAGATGTCGTTTGGTTCGGACCAACTTTTACCTTTTGTCGGGAGACCTGGTTTGGCGTCTATGCGTGCTAGTTATCTGGTTGAAAGAGCATTTGTGGGAAAGTTCCCAAATGCAACTATGATTTTCTTTCAGTTTGTGTTTGCCGCGATCACGTTGATCTTGATCGCTGGCGCGCTACTCGGGAGAATGAATTTTTACGCGTGGATGGTGTTTGTACCGATTTGGTTAACGTGCTCCTATACGGTTGGATGTTATAGTATATGGTGTCCGAGTGGTTGGTTGGCTAAGATGGGGATGATTGATTATTCTGGTGGTTATGTTATTCATCTTTCTTCTGGAGTTGCTGGTTTTACCGCGGCTTATTGGGTAAATTGATATTTTTTTGACTTTCTAGGGGATTTAGATAATTGTTGATGGTTTCTAGGTGTGAAATGAGATTTTTATGGTTTTTAGGTAATTTGTTACTTACTTGAAGTACCACACTTCCGCTTTACTCGTAGAAACTACTAACAATTGCCTAGTAATTCAACAAATTTGTAATTAGACTAATTTCATCTTTGGATTTATTAATTTTGATTAGACTAGAGGTGGTAATTTTGACCCGTTTGTTATGTAGGTGGGACCGAGGGAAAGTAATGATCGGGAGAGGTTTCCGCCAAATAACATATTGTTGATGCTTTTAGGGGCGGGTTTACTATGGATGGGATGGACGGGGTTCAACGGGGGCGATCCTTATATGGCGAGTAGGGATGCTTCACTCGCGGTCTTGAACACACACGTTTGTGCGGCCATGAGCTTGCTAACATGGCTTCTGCTTGATATCATGTTTTTCGCAAAGCCTTCGGTTATTGGTGCTACACAAGGCATGATCACCGGTCTAGTATGCATCACCCCAGCCGCAGGTAATTAAGATTATATTCGATTTAAGGTTTATGGTTTAGGGTTACAAACATAATGACAAAAATAAAAACCTTTTAAGTGTTCAGATCTAAAGTTTATCATATTGAACAGGGGTTGTGCAAGGTTGGGCAGCAATAATCATGGGATTATTATCTGGTAGCATACCATGGTTCACTATGATGGTGGTACACAAGCAAGTGTCACTACTAAAAGAAATCGACGATACGATGGCGGTCTTTCACACCCATGCGGTGGCAGGGTCGCTAGGCGGTGTTCTAACTGGTTTCTTTGCCGAGCCAAGGCTAAACCGTATTTTCTTTGACATAACGGACGGGTGGCAACATTACATGGGGCTTGCTTATGGTTTAAAAACTGGTCAGGTTCGGGTCGGGTTACGCCAAATGGGCATCCAGTTGCTAGGAATATTATTTGTTGTGGTTTGGAACATTGTGATTACAAGTTTGATTTGTGTTGCAATTAGAGTTGTGATGCCTCTGAGGCTAAGTGAAGAAGAGTTGCAGTTTGGGGATGAAGAAGTGCATGGTGAGAGTGCGTATGCGTTGTGGGGCGATGGGGAGAAACTTATCGAGACTTCGAAGCTAAATTCAGGTCACGGGTTTGATGAGTTTTCGGTAAAGGAAGGGAGTAATTGTCGATAACTTTGTATGTATGTAAGTATGTACGTGTGTGCTTACTACTTATGCGTGTATATGTATGTGTGCGTATGTACGTGCGTACCAATGAATCAACGAAGGATTCCACAAATCGTGAAAAGAAAAATATAAATCCTATGAATCCTAAAAAGGAAAAGAAATATTAATGATTTACTAGTCTTATGTAATCCGTCAGCGATTACTGATGAATTACCAACAATTATCATAGGCTTTTTAGAAGACACTAAGAGACGAATATGACCCATTACAACCCAACCTAATTCTTTCAATATATAATATGACCTACTAAGGTTTATCATTGGCTTATTAAAATGATTCCTTAAGATTCAATATAACTTATTAAAGCATGTATGGCTCATTACAATTCATTAATTCATTAAAATCTAATATAACTCATTACAACTCAACTAATATCATAACACTTAAGATGCAATATGACCTATGTTGGTCAATATGACTATCAAGCCCAATAATGCTCCAATGAGATTGCCATGACATGTGTGACACTTTGAATTATATTGCTATACATGTCTTCTGTCTTGCTTTTAAGGCTATATGCAGATAGATTTGAAATATCGAATTATTTAAGCTGAACTAAAAAGAAATTCATTCAATAATTAATCTTAAAACATTAATCCAATCAATTAAATTATTGAATGTTCTAATAAATGTGTTGAATCTCTTCATTGCAGTCGTCTGTTTCTAAGAAACCCACTAGCCTTTCCCTTCAACCGACGGTAAAGTGCAGGATTTGAGCGTATAATTATTTGGTTAAAGAGTACATCATCTTATCATCAAAATATTATGTTAGAATCAAATACACAATAACCAATCGACCTCTTGTTGATAATTTTAGTGTTATCAACGTATATTTTAGTGTATTGGATTAACTTGTTGATCGAGAAGATAACATTATAAATTAAACGAGTTAGGTGTCGCGGGAGTGCCAACTCGATTTAATTTTAATTGTTATTTGGATTTGATTATATAATTATGTTTAATTATATTACGTGGGTTGTGCTCATTTGATTAGCTTTTGGGTTTATTTGAGATTTATTGGACTCACAACTTGAGATTTGTTTTTGTTTGGGCCATACGGCCCACTTAATAAATTGTGGGTGGACTTTTAGTTATAAAAAGAAAAGAATTGAACAGCGAAAGAGGGCTGGCTTTTTCTTTTCTCTTTCTCGATCAAAAGAAATGATGAACATAAAAATAGGGCATACGGTTACAGAGAGAACATCAAGAAACTTCATAGATTCAATCAAAATTCGACTCCATTAAACAGATCTCTATCTAATCTGATAAATTATTCGCGTGTAACCCGCGAAATAGGTTTATCTGATAGTGATTCACGATTCAGAGAATAATCCAAGATGCTTTTGATGTATCAAGATTGAATCTGATCCGGGTACGTTTTTGGTTTGTTTCATGTTTTAGACTACAAAATTACTACACCTCTCAATGCTATAATCATAATATGTATTTTTTTAATTGCATTCACTTTCTATAGAGTTTTTACATGTAATACTTAATGAATTTCTCATTATAAATCTTCCATATAAACTTAAACTAGAGGTGAACACCCACGCGCGTTGCCAAACGAATAGGTATAATATCGGTGACAAAAAGTTATAAGAATATCTTATAATAATACATCATATTGGCACTCCTATCACACACAAATCAAATCACACAACAGGGACAAAACCCGCAAAAGACAAAAATAGCTACGCCCACAACATAGGAAACAACAATGTAAAACCATGTAAGGCTCAGAACTGGGTGTCAGGTGCGGCTGCAAACCATAAACGGTTGCCAAGCAATAGCAAACGACACCATTTTGCTCTACAATCATAGCCATCCAAAGGACTTAGATGAACAACAATTCATCATCATCGACAAACAGAATCAACAAAATACGACATCCAAAACCAATCACATAACCAAATCTCAGATGAGTTAATGCTCATCATCATTGATCCAAAGATTTAACAAAGATTTACCCAAGATTTACTGTATGAAATGGCACCGACCGCTCTCGACAGGATGCACTCTGAAAACCCTAAAGGGTAAGGGCGGCAGACATTACAAAACAACACTAAACGGCGGTGACCACTGTCATAACCGACATTGGCAGGAGACCACCACCTGATCTACCTCGACCATAGAGGGGAGGCGGAGCAGCAACAGAGCCCACCGCCACCGCCACGATGAACAACCAGAAAGACATGCACGCGGTAAATCCCTACCATCATCGCCGCCTTTGCCACCGCCGACCACCACAATCATACCCAGAAAACCCAATCGACATCCAAAAATAACCCTTTTCTCTTCGGATAAACACATCGGCGGCGGCGGCCGGCCGGTAGCGACAACAACACACCACTGCTTGCCCTCTCTCCTTGTACAGTCGGCTGCCAAACTGACAAAAACACCCCGAATTCGAAAGGTCATCATACGTTTTTCGTGATCACACCTTTCTCTCTCTACAAACAAACAAAGCAAGATAGATAGAGACAGTGAAACAGCAGCCAAACCGGAGCAGCTACCGCCTCCGTCGTCTCCGGCACCATCAAAATCCAGAACACAATCATCCTTTTGGGAGAAGGTTTTCAAAATGGGTTGTAAATCATGTAACAAATATGTAAAAGTGATGGCACCTTGGAGACAGGTGTAAACACATGATGCAAAAGGAATGTTTGGTGGATGGACGTGATTGGCCAACAGAATCACTCTCACCATTACCTTTGATGTAAAAACGGACGGCTCCGATTCACAAAATCACTGTTCCTTCATTTTGCTTTTTAAACAGATAGTAATTGTCAATTTATGAACAATTTATGATTTTTTCGTTGTTTATCTACAAGCTATAGTGTCTTTAATCGGCAACATTGCTTCATATCCTCGAGTTCCTTAGTTGATACAACTTGCATCATGCTTATGTTTCACGTTACCTGCACGATACATACGTACATATACATGTATACGTACACACACACATATATATATACACACACACAAATACGTAAGTAAAGTTCTCCAAAAGTTAGAAAAAGTGCAATGTGTTTGTGTTTACTTACATAGCTTGTAACATGGTTGTCTTAAAGCAGGATCGTCTTGTAGTGACGGAGGATTCTCACCAAATATATACTCACAACTCATGTCTTCGAAATCTGCGACTCAATTTATGCATATTTGATTACAATTTATTTGTTATGAGAGAGGTTTTCATTAGGGTTGGTAATTCTGATGCGACACGAAAAAATAATATTTTGGGTTGGTGTCTCTGACTTTTTTAAGAAACAAATCGTGCTTGAGTTGACATGTTTAATTAAGTGGGTGGTGTTTATGTTGACCTACTTTGTTAAACAGGTTGGCATTCAACCTATTTAATAAAAAGAGCGACCCACTTATCAGTATAATCTTTATTTTTAGAGCTTACTAACCCGATTAACACATTTCAATTTTGTATTAACCCACCAACATGATTGTCAGGTTAAACGGATCGTGTTATGGTTACATGATTATAAGTATGTGCGGGTAAGTGATGTTTTTTACATGAATAAAAGTAGAGATTGTGTTTGGGTTGAAAAATTCAACCTCCGAACTTTCAACCTATCAACCTAACAACCCAACACGATTGCCGGCTCTAGTTCTTATGTTATGTAATGATTTTTTGTTGTCTTTAGCTGCAATTTTTGTGTGGACTTACTTGGAACTATGTTGATTGGCATGCCCAAAATGTCCTTCATGAACTCTTGTGTGGGTACCTTGCACAGATTCGTGCACATTCCTGCGCAATTAGTCGTCTCTAGAAACCTGATTAAAACCCGAATGCCTACTATATTAAGACTGTAGGTAACTAGGTATCATCACTCATTTGGTTGATTTCGGTTTTCTATTTGCTTTTTTAAACGGTTTTTAAGGTATTTTAGTACATGTCACTTGTAACATTTGAACATTTGATCTTTAATATAAAGTCAATGCATCTTACCACTCCAACTATTCCTTATCACTCCAAGTGTTTACCGGAAGTAATTAGTTGTAGCAAAACAACATGCATGAGATTGTTTAAATTTGAAGTGTTGTTTGAAGTTATGAAATTCTTTCTACTAATTAAGTGTGTTTTAACAAATTCTCATCAGTTAAAAATTTAAATGTGAAATGATTTTTAAATAATTATAATCAATTGTGTTTCGTCTCCTATGATTTAAGTATTTGTCCCCAATGTAATAAATAATCAAAATAATACATAATTTTTTTAATTAGCTCCTTTCTGATTCTATCAATCACTTACATCTACATCTAATACACTTTGAAATCTCGAACTATTCAATAGAGAGGGATGCATCTTAATTAAACATCAAAATGTCCCCTTACGGTTTAGGATGAGTTTATTCTACAAAATGTATTTTTGCTACAAAGCGTGAGAAGACACAATGAGGCTAAAAAAATCACAAAAAAATTATATCTCACAATCTAAATCGAATTTCAAAAAAATACTTCGAAGTCTTTGTTCCTCTCGTCGTCCTCTTTCAGAAAAAAAATAAAAAAATAAAAAAATAAAATTTCATTGTGTCTTTCATAATGACACAATGACATCATTGTGTCTTTCATAATGACACAATGACGTCATTGTGTCTTTCATAATGACACAGTGACGTCATTGTGTCTTTCATAATGACACAATGACGTCATTGTGTCTTTCATAAATGACACAATAAAAAAACGTTAATTTTTAATTATTTTTTTATTTTTCGTTTATTTTTTTTTTGTTAATAAGGACGGCTAGGGGAACAAAAGCTAGAAATTACTTTTTTGAAATTCGATTTTGATTTTGAGATATAATTTTTTTGTGACTTTTTTTTATTCATTGTGTCGTCTCACATTTTATAGCAAAAATACACTTTGTATTTGAATCTTTTTCTACGGTTAATCATATCATCTACAACTTAGAAAGAGGACACATTAACTATGGAACAATTATTTTAGACCATCATGGGCGATGTACAAAGTGTATTGTAAGAAGATAAGAGAAGTACCTGCATTTTTTTACGTAGATAACATTTTTCTCTTTAACTCCAACAAACTCGGACTCTTTCACCTTTTTATATAAAACCAAATTAATAAACATCCGATATAAGATATTTATAGAGGGTACGTTATAGTGAATATCGTGATAAAAGCAAACCGTTAGCCGCAATGGCGGAGCTTGAGCACTCCTATAGAGGGGCGGGGGCGAAATCAAATTCTTTTAGGGGGCGAACTAAATATATATAAAAATTTACACTATCGGGACAAAAACTTACACTATCAAACCGAAAATTAATACTACTGACGAAAAAAAGAGGGGGGGCGGGGGCCCCCTCCGGCCCCTTAAATCCTTCGCCTATGGTAGCCGTTAATCATCGAGTTAAAGAGGGTTCTAAACACAACAACTTAATGTAGGATCGAATTTCAGAAGCTAGTAGAGCTCGAGTTTAACAAGATATTAATTTGAGTTCATTTTGAATAGGTAGAAAATTTATATACAAGTTAAATCAAACAATGGAACTTGCTTTATTTTTATAGTTGGGTTTAGGTGAGAATATTTTTCACAAAACGGTGAGAATTATCAAATTTTATGAATTTTCTAGAAATAGTTTCTTTTTTTTATTTTCTAAAAGAACGATAGATGAAAATAGGGTCTTTTTAGGGGAGTTTTTGAAGAATGAGTTAGTCAGTAGTCGCTATGTTAGGTAGTTATTTGGTTCCTTAAACTTCTCAATCTGCAACAAACATATAAGTGTCGTAGTAGTTTTGTCTTTTTACGTCTTTTTGACGTTGAAATCGATCGATAGAAGTAGTATTGTTGTAGATTGTCACGTTCAAAAACCTAAAGTCGTTACATAAGATACCGACTAACCCAGTTCTCAAGCGCAACAAAAAAACCCATTATCTAATTTAAAAACAATGTCTAAAAATTCCAAATCTTAACAACTTGTTTTATACGTTTGGTTTTATTCCTAGGATTTTAACAAACACATGTGACGTAAAAGCTGGTTTCATAAAACGTAAAAGGAATTATTAAATCTTAGTTGTGAATACAAAACCTTCGCAACGTAAGTTTGTTAGTTTGTTACCTTTCACTTAAAAATTTGTGGTGTAGAATTTTGTTTAGTTTTCAAACTGGTTTTAAAATATTTTTATTATATAAAAATGATGATTAGAAAAATGTGTGGTCTTGAGAGCGTTTTTATAAATGGTTGTTCTCTCATGAATTCACCTGTTTATGATCAATTTTATGGCATCTTGTCACAAGTTAAAAGTAAAGATGAATTAAAACTTTTAGCTTTAGATAATGAGTGTAAACCTACTAATGTTACTACAAATGTAGTTTACAAGGATGTTTTTGCTCATTTGTGACCTTATAATCAAAAGTTGTTATGTCTTATCTAATATATAAGACACTTGATTTTATTTTTATTTTTATGTTATTTAATAATTAACTTTTCACACTTTCGTGTAATACACGGGTAACTAAAGCTAGTTAATAATATATTTCTTCTACACTTTTACAGTTTTACGTATTAAAATTTCACATTTGGGCCTAGGCTCTGAAATTATTAGGGTCCCTAATTTAAAAACTTTTAATAATGCAATCCACGATTTTAATTTGGGCCGAAAAATGTCTAATTTTAGTTCAATCATATCCTAAGACCTAACATTAGTTAACAATAACTTTCGGGCTTCTTTTCTAATATACGTAATTCAACATTACAAACCACTTTAATGAACCTTTTCTTTTGGATCAGTTATTAAAATAATAATAATAATAATAATAATAATAATAATAATAATAATAATAATAATATAATAATAATAATAATAATAATAATATAATAATAATAATAATAATAATAATAATATCTTATATGCGTCACTGTTTACAATGATGATATTTAAAAAGAAGCAGTCGGATTATACTGAGCCGTCCTTATTTCGAGCTCATGTTTTATGCCCGAGTTCGAGTAAAAGTTTGACTTGTTTGCAACCGTAAATTAAAGTAACATAGACACATACCTTGCACGGGCCGATGAGCCAAACTAAGAAGATAGCGGTGAACGCAGCACAAAACTCCCTTGCAAACTCTTGAACCACTTTCATTTGAACCAGCCGGTTATGACGCTGAGCGGTTGAACCGATAAATCAGATTAGTTGTTGGACGCAGTTTTTGAGTAAAGAATTATTTATGAAATCTCATTTACTACTACAGACTTCATATTTTATTCTGAATTAATTATAATGTAAGACATATTTTAAAACCGGTCCAACCAGTGGAGCGTAAGATAGTGGATTTGATGACAACCACCTTCTTTGTAGTAGCATCCAAACACCCATAAAACACATCAAAACAAAAAACAACAAAAAGAACTTACCATGGAGATGTAAGGCTTAGGAATAGCATTCACAAGAACCTTCACCGTAAGCTCGCGTTGTTGGATCGGGTTGAAGCTCCGAAACACCGCTTTAGATGCGACCACCAAGCTCTCGTACCCGCTCTCCTCATTTCTCATACCTACGGGTTTTAGTAGAGAACCACAAGATCCCCATATTACATTGTATACATTGTTTAATATGTTTAAAGAGGGAGGGAAATGGATTAAGGTATGCAGTTGTATAATCATCTTATGTTTACAGTTAAAGTAAAAAATATGATTGATGTTTATGCGATTATCGCATTTCTTTAGTTAATTCAAATTTACTTATAACAAAGATGTGTCAAATATGTTATTTTCTTGAATATGGTCATTTCTGGGATCATCTTAATATATTTCTTTTATGATTACTTTTATATTAAAGGAACAAATATACAAAATAAGTTGTATATTATATGAAAAACAGACCAGATGTATCTTGGATAGCTCTGGAGAGGTAATTAATAGCAATACGATCAAACCAGTTGTCTTTATAAACCGTCTTTGTTGTGCTTGTAACATCATTGTTTAACGTGATTGCATCCGTCGTCTTTGTTACAGTTACGGATGCAACGAGAAGCCTTCGGTGTTTTGGTCGATGGCTCTTTCGCGGGATGAAGCTCGGGATGTTGATGATCGTTGGAGTTGATATGTTGATGGTTTCCATAGTTTGTGAGGGAGATTTCAGGTTGATCAGGGAGATCATATATGTGTGGGTATTTATATTATTACCTACGAAAGAGTGAATCATATAATTAATTAATGTGATCAAATGGGATAGGGGTTGGGTGGGTGTTCAATGGCAAAACGATTTTAAATTAGAGTGGTAAATTCTTCTTTGATATTAAGGCTTTGATGTCATGTTGATAAAAAAAATTATTAATGTGAAGTGCTCCTTAATAAACACTAGTAGAAAGCAAAAATTATCCGATCATGACAAGTGTTGGTAATCCGTCGATGATACTTCTATAGGTGATCTCTTAGTAAGTTATGTTGGTGTTTCGTTGGTAACTTTTTACCCACGTCCTTTTGTCCCTAATTTCACTGACGGATTGCCAACCTTTACATCCATCGCCTAAGGTCGTAATTCAACTTTATATTGAGAATTATTAAAGGAAAACTGATAAATATGTAGTAGGCTTTATAGAGTTCTTATTCGAAGTAGTACACATATGTGTGTGCGCGCGCAAATCACTAAACAAGTAGAACAAAAGAAATATTCATCTTTTTTATTGTAAAGAAAGGTTTAAATAAAAAAATGCTGAAAAAAATGTAATGTTTATAGTCTTTCCTGAAATTCAAATATATATATATATATATATATATATATATATATATATATAGATATAGATATAGATAGATAGATAGATAAATAATTCCGCTTGTATACATAACTTACACATATGTAAGTCATATACATGTTAACATGGTATGTTACAAATACATAATTCTACATATGTATTAACAAACATTTAAAAATTTTAAAACATATAAAAAAGTTGTTTGATAATTTTTACGTATATAAACATTTGCGTTGTTATGTAAGAAGTGAAATTTTAAAATATAAACCAATGATAAGAAATTTAATCACTTTAGGTTTATTTTTCACAAACTAGTTTAATATTTTATATTGAATCTTACGATGTGTGTATGTGTGTATACGTATATTATCAACTTAAAGTCATGGCCGGCGCGAGGGAGGGGCGAGAGGCGCGACCGCCTAGGGCCTAATCTTTTGAGATTTTTAAATTTACTTATATTATATATACTTTTACAAAATCCTTTATAGAATTGATCCATTGCATACTATAAATTAGTTCATTACACACTTTAAACGAACTCATTTTACCCAAATATAATTTGGGTTACACCTTTTAACTTATTTAATTAGCTCATTACACACAAACATTTTAAAAACTCATTATAATCTTTTTTTTTGTAAATTGGGGTCCATTTTTAACTAGCTCACATTAGGCCCCTAAATCCTCGGTACCGGCCCTACTTAAAGTAACAAATTTTATTTAATGACCAACTTCTTAAAACATTAAACTAAGAAATGTGATAATGATTATTACATGCGCCACGCTCTAAAATGTCTTTCAATATCACCTTCTTCCCGTCCTTTGTAACTATTTATTTATTACGTTACAAAATCGTACTCATTTTCATGCCAAAGGTAAGCAAGTTAGTTAGCTATCAATTTTTATTATATAAAGTACAAGGTTTATAATCTTGTTTTGTACTTTTGTTTAGGTGTTCAACTCTTTCCATTTAATATCCTGTTTATTAGGGGAGAGTGATATTAAACGCTATAGATTAGATGAACATGTAGTACGAAAATAATCTATTATTTCTTCAATCTTAAAAGTTTTAGAAATAAAAAAAGAAAAGAAATGGTATAAATATGATGGTACAAAAATAATCTACTTAGATTTAATTTAAGTTCCTAGTTAGTATACTACGTTTTGTTTGATTATAACATAAAATTCCGTGATTTTATTTTGATTAGGAACTTAAATTAAAGCTAACCAAGATTGTAATTCATATAAAAGAATAGTTAACACATGGAAGGACACAAAAACACAAGCTAGATAAGAAAACATGTGTCCCCAAGGGAATAACTTTGTGGTAAAAGATGTGTTCTCTAACCAAATGGTTGTGAGTTCAAATCTTGCAGTATGTAAGTTTGGTAAATTTCCGATAATAGAATTGCTGTTTAAAAAAAGATAAGAAAACATGTTGTCACATCTGGTTTCGTGTTTCAAGTTTAATAAATCAATTATAAATTTAGTAAGTTCATATGAATGACAATATGCATGGACATAGTTCTTAGTGATCATAGGCTAATCATTACACGATTTAAACTAAACTATACTAACAGGACATTCACTAACTACGTTAAATAAGGAGGAATACAGGTAGTTTCTTTGGATCACACTTATGGGTCATCTCCTATTTACACTAACTATGACGAGATGATATCATATGATATGCAAGAACAATCACATTTCAATTAACATGAAATGAAGATTACTAACAGAATCATAATCAGACATCAGTCATAAGTTGACGCAATACAGGAATCAAATTCTTGTAATAAAAATATATAAACAAAGATTAGATCATGATTCATGAAAGCGTGAGAAATAAATATTGTGAAAATGTTCATTGTATAATATAGAAATTCATTTCCCGACTTGATTTGTGTGTCAATTTCTTTTAACGGCAAACCAATTCTACTTTCTAAATTACATCATATTGCACATTGTCTAGATTTGATCTTAAGATCTATCTCTTAAGAAGTAAAACCTTTGTTAAATGTGCTAGCTTCACATTTACAACTTATGTGCCAACTAATATAAACAACCACTGCCTTTGCTTACAGTAGTTTTGCCCAATTTTCTTCTTTTTTTCTTTGACACCCACAAGATGTTGTATATTAAAAGTAATATATGAAAATGGTAGACTATAAGATATGATAGATAATCATAGGGGCTGGTTATTCACAAGGTTTTCATATATCATTTTCTGGTAAGACCAGTTGAATTGAAACCAGTGAACTAACGTGATTAAGTAGACTAATGCAACGGGACCATACATTGACATTAACGTGATTAAGTAGATAAAAGAAATGCATTCTGGATATTGAAACATAGATACCCAAAGAAAGACCTTATTTTGAATAGTACTCCAATATAATGGTAACGTGTTTTCCAATCGGTGTTGGTCTATCACGTTATTAGTATGTTGTTATTAGTCTATATAAACTAAGATACTTGAGAAATACCTTATTTTAAATGCAACTTTAAAAAAAAAGTTATATAGGGACGACAATAACAAGTTTAAACACAACCACAAATTATCTTATAAAAAAAGTTAAAGAACGCAAGTTAGAGGAAAAAAAACATCAAAATAGTAAAAAGGTTAATCAGTTAAAAACGTATATTGCATATAGTATAGGGGTTTAAAGTTGAAACATTATAAGTATAAGGGTTTAAGTTGTAAATTAAGATGGAGGGTCAAAGTTGTAAATTTAAGTCTGGTCTCACCAACCTAGAATACTGAAAATACCCTATCTTAAATGACATTTTTTAACAAAAGTTATATAGGGACAGCAATAAAAGGTTTAAAAACAACCACAAATTATCTTTTAGAAAACTTAACGAAAGAAAGTTAGAGGAAAAAAACATCAAAATGGTAAAAGAGTTAATCGGTTAAAAATGTATACTGTATATATTATGGGGGTTCAAGTTGATACATTATAAGTATAAGGGTTAAAATCGTAAATTAAGGTAGAGGGTCAAAGTGGGAAATTTAAGTTTGGCCTCACCGACCTTTGTAATTATGTAAGTGTATAATATCAAGTGAATATGTTTAATTTGTTTAAACCAATTTCTCTTTTATAATTTATACATTAATATATATCTAGATAATAATTAACTTTTAAATAGAAAATAAATATAAGTATAAATGATAAAAGTTTTATGTTGAGGTGAATTTTGATATAAAAAATCAAATCAAATTCATACGACATGCCATTGAAATCATTGTTTTAACTTTTTACTGTTGTGGTATTATAACTTACTAGAAGGGTGTTCGCACAATGCGGCGGGACGACATTTTATATTCGGTACTTGTTTTTAATATTTTATATTCTTGTAGTATTTTTATAAAGTCTATTATATTTTTTCTAAATTAAAATTTAAAACATCAAATAAATGGGTTTTGCATAACTACTTGTATATTTACGCATTAACTTATTGTACCTCATAAAATACAGATCGGTTTAACAAAAAGTTTACACTAAAACGTTTAAAAAAAACACAGGTTTCAATTGTAGTCTTAAAAAGTTTTTAAGCGTGATAGATTAAAAGATATAGATGAAATCTTAAACAAATTAAGTTTTTTTTTGTTTATGGGTAGATAATATAAAATTTTATGTAATTGTTAGTAAGTGAAAGGTTATTATGTAACTAATTGTAAGGGGTAATATGTAAATAATGTTATAAATATTATATTATCCTCAAAAATGATTGTGTGTTATGCATTGAATAAAATAATTTTTTTTAATTTTATAGTATTTTAAATACTCATCTCATATGCTTTATATATAGTATAGATATCAAAGTAGTATTAAGAATGCGCTCCTATTCCTATGCGTAAATTCATAAATAAAAAATAAAAAAAATAAAAAAAGCTAACATTGAAACATTATCAAACATATGCGTTTAAGGGGACCTTAATAACATGTGTATCTTTATATAAAAGAAAACAAACCTTGGACGTTGTTAATAGCACTCAAAATCTTATATAAAAATGATGAAATAACACATTGCTACGGGGGCACAAAAATCGTGAAAAGAAAACTAACATCGAAGCGTCACCGTGAAACCACGCATTAAAGGAGACGTTGATAAGTGATAACATATGTAACTTTATATAAGGGAAATGAAACCTGAACGTCGTTGACTTGAAATCTTTTATAAAAATGAAACCATGAAAAATTTGCGTTATGGGCGAGGTCCCTAACAATGTTCAAACTTTATGTAAAAAAAAAGTTAAAAAATTCACGTTAGAACATTGACAAAAACAACCATCTCGTAATGAAAGAAACGTTAATAAAAATAAGTACATACAAATTTGGATTTCATTAAACAACATATTTTAAAAGTTGTATAAAGAAAGAAAAGAAAAGAAAGCTATAAAAAAATCAAAACATTAAATTCGCTTTGACATCTTATATGTTTATGTTTTGATGACTTGTAATTTTATATTACACAACTAAATTTTAAATAAAATTTACACTGTAACATAAATAAAAATAAGGACGTCGTAATAATATATTTGAAATGTTATAAAACATTAAGTTTTAAAAATTATAAGAGAAGAAAAATAAAAAATAATTGGTGAGTAAGAAAAATAAATAAGTATAGGATTAAAACGTAATTATAGCTAAATTTAAAAGAAGTCAAAATGTAAGTTTTCAAGGTTTAAAACAAAACTTCAAAAGTTATACCTAAACTATAGACAGTTTTAAGGCTATGCTCTATGTCTTTTAAGATACAATATAATTTGATTTAAAATGCTTAAAGAACGAGGTAGAGGGAATATTATTATTGTATATATCAACCATGAGAATTTAAGATATAGAATGCAACCAGGATTCAAGAGATGATAAGCAGACACACCATGTACAACAAATAACAATTCTACAATCTAAAAACTACATAAATCAAAAGTCAAAGTTAACCCACATAAAACCTTGCCACAAACCAGAACCTATAAATAAACTAAAAATTCAATACTCCAGAGTGTTGTTAAAGCTAAAAACTAAAAAGAACAACAGTTTATGACAATTGTGGAGCTCATTCTTTAGTGGTTTTGTTGATGAGTGACTTGTGAATGTGAGGAATAACACCACCTCCAGCAATGGTACCTTTGATGAGCGTATCGAGTTCCTCGTCACCACGAATGGCGAGTTGCAAGTGTCTTGGGGTGATCCTTTTCACTTTCAGGTCTTTGCTGGCGTTTCCTGCCAACTCGAGCACCTCGGCAGTTAAGTACTCCAGAATTGCTGCCGAGTAGACTGCAGCTGTCGCACCAACCCGCCCATGGGCTGAGGTTCTTGCTTTGAGGTGGCGGTGGATTCTTCCCACTGGAAACTGTATTCATAACATAAAAAAGTTAACAGCAGGATACATGCATACATCCACGTCAGTGGTTTATAAAGCATGAAATGGCCATTTGACCGTTAATAGACAAGTGAACCATTTTGTAGCATATTTTATCTCAAACAGGTAAACAAGTCAAATGGTTCAAACTGATTAAACACCTAGGTCGTCCGAAGGATCCGTAAAGCTCTTGGATCGCTTTATTAAAATAGAGGATCTTTTTATAATGATATCATTTTTGTAAACATATTCAAAAATTATTAACTTATTATGTTATAAAAAGAACAGAAGGCAAAAGAAGTGTTAGATCAACTCATCAACCTGACCCGATCCAAAGCCAAGCCCATTTTGACCCTGACTACAAAAGTACCCATTTTTTCCACCTCTACATGCTACCAGCTAATAAATTTGTCATATAAAGATTTACAAAGGTCAGATAACTAAATTACAACTCTAGCTATGGTGGGTTAGGTTACAGAATGCATCACAATTGTGGTTTCTAGCTAAGGTATTTTTTTCTAAATATTGTTCAAGTTATCAACACGTTTTAAGCTCTGGTAGAGCGTAGTGCATTAAATGTATTTGCTGACTAAAACTAACCTTGCCTGTTACTCACCAACTGTTATGACATATCTATATTTAAATGTGATCCTTTGTAATCCCCATCAATTCAAGTTTTAACTTAAAAGGTTAACCAGTAAAACAGAACTCTCATTGTTTCCATTTCATATGTTTTTCTTGTTTTTATTATGTTAAGTTGTTTATTTATGAAGAATATGACATCTAGTGTCAGCAAGTGCTATTTTTCAAGCTTAAATAACAATATCATCTGAGTGTAATAATTAGTTTATTTCCCTACATTTAATGTATTGAACTCCACCTACAAAGGATAATACGCCTAACAGATATGAATGCTTATCTCTTACCCAATTGAAGTCAATGCATATCAATTTAAATGTTATAAAATTATTTACATGCAACAACAGAATAAGCGTTACCTAATGATAAAATGGACAAATGGTATACAAAACTTCATGATGGTGGCAAGGTGTTATATGGTAATAACCAATTAACCAGCACCACCATTCTGACACTAGGAAAAAAAAGTTC
Organism: Flaveria sonorensis; assembly: GCA_025506505.1. Classification (NCBI taxonomy): domain Eukaryota; kingdom Viridiplantae; phylum Streptophyta; class Magnoliopsida; order Asterales; family Asteraceae; genus Flaveria; species Flaveria sonorensis. The sequence continues at coordinate 63,191,223 of CM046424.1, read as the reverse complement.
ACCCTGAACCTAATTACATAGCATAAACTCTCATACATATACCTATTTAGTTTAGTGCAACACATCAACCTGAGTCAAACATGCTATACATACATAATTCTCATACATATACCTATATAGTTTAGTGCAACACATCAACCTGAGTCAAACATGCTAACCTTTACCTAGTCTTGTAAAAGTCAATGAGGTAAAACCATAAAAGCTGAACTAATGAACACATGTACCATAGATTCACAAACAGGCAAACAGCACAATTTAACAGAATTGTATAGCTGAGTCCTCAACACTTTACTCATTCGATCACTTAAGACACGACCACCTTCCAGAAAGTTAATACCATCACCGTCTTAAATTTTTGGCTTCTAAGTGTCAAATAAGTAGCACCAGATAACTTCAAAGTCAACAGTAACTACGTTCACTGTAAAACATATTCTACAACCACTTATAGCTACAGACATGATAGTAGACTATAATCACAATTAGATGGTAAAACTACATTAGCAATGTCAACTTTGGGTGTTAAATTACTAGGATTTATCAACTGGTTATTAATCAGAACAAAGCATGTTATAACTTGTAAGCAAACTTATCATGCAATCCCACAATGTATATACCTGAAGCCCTGCTCGTGCAGACCGCGAAATCGGCCTCTTCTTATCTTTGTCCTGTTAGCTGCTGCTGCAGCTGCTGCCGTTGTTTTTCCAGCCAATAGACCCTTCCCACCCTTTCCCGCCATTTATGCACCTACTGCACACAGCTTAAACAGATAGAACCATCAAAAACATCTATACAAAAACCATTACAAAATATCTTAACACGTAACAAAAATAAAATTAAATATCATCTTCGAAGAATTAGTGTCATATGAGGTTAAATATCAGATCAAATCAGCCAACGGATCTACATATATGAACAGATCTAGGCAAGTTTACAAGTCTCTACAACAATTCATAACTTAAGAACCCTAAAGCAAGCATCTAAGAGAAATAACGTCTAATTATCTGAAACAACTAGTTAAAATCACGTCTAAATCACATAAAGCTCCAAAATCGGAAGAAATAATCATGAAAAAAGGTACAAAAACCGTAAACAACGTAATCTTCAGATTGAAGCCTCTTTTGTCATGAATTGCTAAAATTCAAACAAATTTAACAAAAACGATAACAGTATTTATCATATTATAGCTTCAAATTATTGAATTAATGAAAGAATTAGAAACTTGTGAAGAGATGAAAGAGAATCGATACCTGAAAAGACTGAAAGACTTGAAGGTAGTGCCGGTAGGAAGAAGATAACCCTCTCGGGTACTTTTATAATTTATTCGTACAAACTTATTTTCCAGAGCTGAAATGTTTAAGTCCAGATGAATGGTACAAGATTCGATGCGTGCGTACAAGTTGCTATAGTGATTAAGTTTGTTGGCTTTGTGGTCGGGTTTCAAAGATTCTGAAAGATGCGTGGTTTAGTGACTATTTAATCTTAGCGGTGGGAAATTGGATTTTCGAAATTTCCCCTCCCTCTCTTTTTTATATAAAATTCACCCCTTCACTTTCAACGCCCTATTTTATTTATTCTTTTTCAAAAAAAAAATTAAAATGTTTATGTTTACCAAAAAGATTGAGCATTCAAATCATATAACATGTATAATCAAGAATTTTAACGTTAGATTTTCAAACTTTCAATGGTAAAGGGGTTGTTTGGTGTTCCGTTTGGGTGTTTCCGTTTGTTTAGGTTTGTAAATTTTGGTTTTCATATGAGGGAAATTAAATCACTTTTGAACACTTATTATAAACCAAATTCGACTTCATTATAAATTGGTTATATTTCATTTCAAACATTTTAGTTTATTTACATCCATTTTCTCTCTTCTCATCTTTTTTTTATCGTGTGTTGTTTTGTTTTGGTATTAATGGCTTGGAAACAAACATGTCTTGTGCTAATCGTCTTTCACTTGTGGAGAAATAAAAATCCACAAGTAGATCGCTCTAAAGATGAATGTGGCGAGAAGAAGCGACGTTTGGAAATATAATTTTAAAAAAACAATGATATATTTATGAAAATTCAAATTTTGACAATTCAAACAAGCCAAAAGTTTTAATTTTTTAATAGCTGAATATTTAGTAAACTCTGATCAACTCTATTGCAACCCATGGGTGGTTGTCCGTAGCCCACACTGAGGTGCCAATTGAAAGGACTCATTTGAAGTGTGATGCTCATGGAGGTGTCCTCCTTTTGCAAAGATAACACTGAGTGGTTTTGCGGGTGAAACATAGTGAGAGAGAATACCATAAAAAGGAGGAGAAAAAGTTGTTTATGCCGGGTTGAACTAGCATGGCTTGTTCATCCAAAAACTTTGTATCACTTTTTAAAACTTGTAAAACAAACCCAAGTTAGCTTTGACATGGTTGTGTTATATGTTAAATATTTTAGCTTGTTTGTTTCTATTTTCTTTCTTCACTCCATTTTTTCATTGCAAATTGTCGTTTTGGTATTAATATGTAGCACCTGGTCCTTCCAACCACTTATATTATCCGTTTGCCCATGATAAGCTTATGGATTTTCTCTTAGTTGCCCGGGTGAGAACTTCTCATGGAGTCAACTATCCCTAGATTGCTGACACCCGAGTATACTTAACTGTGAAATTCTCCTATCATCCACAACCAATGTGCGCAAAACGCGTTGGTGATAATAGAGGCAGATTATCACTTGTGAACCCAACAACTGTGTTGTCCGTAGTCGATGTGAGATTTACCTATGGTGTTACAATCACCCTTCCTTTTGACGCATAGTCCTCAATGAGATTTGCTCACCATCTTATCTATGGATGTGGGATTTACCAAAAGTGTCCATCTAAACGCTCCTCGGGACTCACCATCCTTAACGATGTTTGCCCCACCATCCCGAACAGCACAAGAGTGACTCTGATACCATTTGTAATAGTCGAACCTTCATACCACAAATATTATCTGCTTTGCTCACGAGAAGCTCACAGAATTGTTTTTAATTGCCCAGGTGAAAACTTCCCAGATGATCACCCATCCCTAGATTGTTGCCATCTAAGCATGTTTAACTGTAGAGTTCTCATTTCATCCGTAGCTAATACGCCGAAAACGCATTGGTGATACTAGATGCGCATTATTATTTATGAACCTAGCATCTTTTCTGTTAACGACCAATATGAGATTTGCCTAGGGTGTACATAATGGTTTAGAAACAAACATGCATAGTGTTCATGGTTTTTCACTTTGTGAAGCAAAAGAAAATCTACAACTAGATCTCCTGAAGATGAATGTGGAGAAAATAAGCAGCATTTGAAAACATAACTAAAAAACAATAATATTAGCTTTTAAAGTTATTTGCAATGTTTTCATGCTCGGATCGGACCGGCCGATCCGACCGGGATTCGGTGTTGCCGACGGTCCGATCTACCCCAGTTCGTTTTGTATCTAGAGAACCTGCCGGCTAGAAGCAATTTGGCGGTCGAACCGGGATTCGGTGAAACCGGTTCGCTCGGATCTGAACATGAAAAGTCAGAGACTACCGTTGAAGATCTGAACGGAGTAGGTCGGATCTGTTGCAGCAATAGACGCCGAAGCTTCTGCATCAATGGCAGACTGCATCAATGGCGAACATGAGGGTTGCTGTAAACTTCAGTGAAGACTTTTTTGTGGAGATCTCAAACGGGGGCTGTTGGTATTTTTTTTTGATCGAAGAAAATGGTGGAGATGATATGGAGAAACTGGAGATGGTACAAAGATGGTGAATTGAAGATGGTATGGGGATGGTGAATTGAAGATGGTATGGAGATGGTGGAGAAGATGTTATTGGAAAAGAGAAAAGTAAATTGTGATAGGATAGATGAATTTTAGGGGTTGTTTGATTACCGCTGATTCAGTAAGATTTGACTGAGTCAGAAGCTGATCCAGTTAGAAGTTGTGACTGAGTTTGCATCTGACTGAAACTTAACTATTTGATTCAGTATCTGACTGACTGCTACTATTAAATTTCAAATACCAAAAATACCATTTTTAGACGCACTTTTAACCATATGTAAAACTCCACATCAGGGGTAAAATTGTAATTAACTGAAACTTGCCTCATAAAAAGGCCATCTCTCTCACTCTCGTACTCTAGGACCCATTTTCGTGTATCTCTCATTCTCCTCTTCAACCGAAGATAGTCATTTACAGTCGTCAAACTTCATCTTCTATAAAATCATCAACAAAAACCTATGTAAAACCCTAACAATTTCATAATCTTCATGTGCATTCACTCAATCTTCTTCATCGGAGGGGAGGGAGGGCGCCGGTGAAGAGGAGCGGCGGAGGGAGGGCGCCGGTGAAGAGGAGCGCGACGGAGGGAGCGCGCCGGAGGGAAGGCATCGGTGAAGAGGAGCGGGCGGTGGGAGGGCGCCGATGAAGAGAAGGGGGGGTGGAGGGGATCGGTGAAGAGGAGAGGGGGGTGCAGGTTTTGGTCAGGGGCGAAGGATTTAAGGTCTCGATCAGCACCAATAGACCGGGTCAGTCGCCAAGTCCGGTTGACCAAACGCGCTGACCGGCTGACCGAGTCAGCCAGTCAGTGGTCAGCTCGTGATCAGCCCCTTAGTCTTTTACAGCTAATAATGTACTAGTGTACATGTTTTTGAAAAAAAAACTTTACCGACTTATGTATATATATATATATATATATATATATATATATATATATATATATGTATGTATGTATATATATGTATGTATGTATGTATGTATGTATGTATGTATGTATGTATGTATGTATGTATGTATGTATGTATGTATGTATGTATGTATGTATGTATGTTACACAAAATCAATCAAAAATAAACAAATGCTTAACATAAATATGAAAAAAATACTTGATATAATAGTCATAAAAATAACTGACACAAAAATTAAGAATATAAACGAACACATTAACGAACATAAACGAACACATTGTCGAACGTTCACGAACGGACATTAACGAACATAAAGAAACACATTATCGAATATTCATGAACATAAATGAACGAACACGGCTCGTGTTCATGTTCGTTCGTTTAACTAAACGAACAAAATTTTATTGTTCGTGTTCGTTCATTTACTAAATGAACGAACATAAACGAACTTCCCGCCGAACGGTTCACGAACTGCTAGCTAAACGTTCAGTTCGGTTGCAGCCCTATGTATGTATGTATATTATTCGTTGGTTTTAAACAATTATATTTAATGGTTTTGAATAAATATAGTTTAAATCTATGTGTGTGTATTATTTAAATTGTTAGATCACGAATATATATTTTAAACTCAAGAATTTATATCTTTATAGAATTATAGTTAATTATACATTCATCCGGTTCATAAAATCCGGTCCGACCAGTGAACTAGTAAGACGTCCGGTCCGGTTCTGAAAACATTGGTTATTTGTTAGACTACTCAAAAAGTCAAAATATAAAATGACAAAGTTCAAAACTTTAATAGGTAAATGTTCAATAAACACCATCTCCATGGCAACCCATATGAGGCTGTTCGTAGCCCACCTTGAAGCGTCCATTAGAAGGATTCAACCGGAGTGAAACGCCTGTGGAGGTATTGTCCTTTTGCAAGAGTATCAAAGGGTGTTTTTAACGAGTGTGAGGGGGGGGGGGGGGTGGGGGGGGCGTAAAAATGAGAGAAAGCAATTCACGTCATTCATGTCATGCCATAAAGATAACCCATCATATCAATTACCACTTTGATTATATGAGGCTGACAGACTGCCATAAATTACAAAAGTTAAAATTCTAAATTATACCCGTTAAAACTAAACATGGACGAACAATAATTTTGGTTGGTCTACACGTGGTCAACAGATAGAATAGGTATGTGGTTTGTTTTACATGTGGTCAACAAAAGGAAAAAAATAAACATACATTTTAAGTGTTTATACCGTGTTAAAAGTAAATAGCGTTGGTCTTAATAACTAACAAATGTGTTTGGTGTGGTGACAGGAGGTCTTGGTGCATGTATTTTTACGTGCATGTCTATTCGAGTTTGATCCTATCCATGCCATTTTTTTATTTCTGCGCTCCTCTTTGTTTTTATGGCGTTCTTTTTTTTCTTTCGCCTTTTAATAGTGTTATTAGTGTTCCTATGGTGCTTGTCTGGTTTTAATAGCTTTTAATATATCTTGTATTACTCGAGTCAAGTTTATGATTGTTTCTTTCTCTAATGAATATAAAAGATTGAATTGTGATGCTATAGAGATATCTAGACGAGTTTTGATGTTTGAGATGCTCGTGAAACTCGTGACGTAATGAATGCGAGAAGAAACTAGTTTATATTTCTAATTACATTTATAAAGTGAGTTTGAGTTCAATATATAGATAATTAAAAGTTACATGTTACTAGAAGTCTTATAGGTTATTAAGAGAGAATTTTTATTTTTAATTAGTAGTTAATTAATACTATAAATATAAACTCATATAATTATCTATATAATAATTTAATCTATTCTATACACTTTAATTAACTAATGCATCCAACTACCACATTTTTTTACACTTATTATATCATCAGAAACAGACTTTAAAATAGTAAACTGTTTTTCTTCTCCAACAAAAAACACTAGAATATTATTACTTGTGAGGTTCAAAATAGACAGGAAACGGTTCCCCCTCCCCCAACTTCACAGGAAACCCATCAATCTCATCCGTCCAAGGATTATAATCATCGCGATCAACGGCCCTCATCGCACGCCATATAACACTACTACACTTAAAACCCGACCCGAAGGCGATCTGCCAGACCCGGTTCCCTTTCCCGACCCGACCCTTTGCCTCCACATACGCCAGCTCATACCACACCGAACTACTGGAGGTGTTTCCGTACCTGTACAACGTCATTCTAGAAGCTTCCATATCGTCGTCGGTAAACCGTAGCGTCTTCTGCAGTGCGTCGAGCACCGGCTTCCCTCCTACGTGAGGGATGAAGTGATCGACGGCGTTGCTGTAGTTAGGTATGTACGGATGGATGTTTAACGCCGGAAGGAGCTTTCTCGCGATGTGGTGTATGATGTAGAGGAGCTTCTCGTTAATCGGAAGGATTAGGTGACTTACGGTGGTTAGGTTTGGTTTGATGGTGGAGATGGCGGAGGTGAGGAGGTGTTTGTTGATGTTGATGCCGATGATTCCGGCGGTGTCTTCTTCTCGAATGATGCAGTTGTAGGATCGATCTGAACGTGATGTGTTGGTGTGAATTGCGTGGAGGAGGTGATATTTGGAGGTTTTGTGATCGGAGCGGCGGTTGGAGAGGAGGATCGCGGCGCCTCCGACGCGGAAGAGGCAGTTGATGAGGAACTTTGAGCGATCGTTCCCGAGGTAAAAGTTTTCTGTGATGCTTTCGGTGCTTATTATCAATGCGTAGGAGTTGTGGTGTACCTGTGGAAATTAGCAGTTTGTTAGATTGTTATGTAGTTTGAAATTGAAATTGGCCTAAAGTAGTTTGCTATAAACGTTACTGAGTATGGCATTAAGAACATGAGTGTGCTTCGTAGATTACAGTCAAAATGGTAAGGGAAAAGATGATAATTCTGTGCATGAATTGTGGCTACTTATGCATTCATGATGTTACAGTAGTGAAAATTGTTAAATACAGATTATTGTTTGATTGTTTTTATGTAGCTCTATGACATCTGGAGATGTTAAAATATTAAAACCATTGACGATTTATAGGCATGACAGCAAATCTATAATGCCATATGTGAAAGTTTATAAAACAGTAGGAATCAGGAATATGAAAACAAATCAATTTAAAGGCACAATGTGAGTATACAGGTAGCTGATAACCTGAAGGAGCTGTTTAGCAAGTCCTATTGCCAGAAGTCCTGCACTACATCCCATCCCAACAAGATTGTAGGTGATGATGTTTTCTCTAAACTTATATCGGTTGACTATTATGCTACAAAGAGATGGTTCTGTGTTATAAATACAACAGTTCACAATTAATATCCCAATATCCTCACATCTTACACCTGTTTTTGCCAGAAGCACCTCTACCGCGCCAAAGATGGTTGTTTCAACTTCCCTTCTTGCATCTTTCATTGATGGATTATATTTATTTTCCAAATAGATCTCCGCAACATAAGTGGAGTCACCAAGGCCAGATCTTTCTAAAGTTTTCTTCATGAAGCCTAGTATTTCTTCTGATAAACATCCGCTTTGTATTGCTTCCTTCATCATCACATCTTTTGAGCGCTTCTGAGATGTTGGAGGCTTGTAACAGGAGAAATCTATTAAATAGACGTTGCATGAGGTTTTTTTGGCTGTGACAAAGCATAACAGAACAAAACAAATAAGTAGGGCAACAAGGATAATTTTTGAACTTAGGATAGGGTGGAGATCCTTCAAATCTAGGTTGATGAACATGATTGTGGTATGATATCTTTTCACTGGTCAATTGCCTTCGGGTTAAAGGCTAGTAAATCTTATTGTGGATGTGATTTTTTATGCAGTGATTTTCTAACAAATCTCACAAGTTTCGTAGATGTAGTAAGCCTTTATAGTTATAGTACTTAAGATTCTAGTGGTCCTGGCTGTTATTTGAGTTGTAGCGAGCCTTTCTAGCTTATAATATGTAGTGGTCCTGGCTGTTATATAAAATGCGTGAGCTCCCATATTGCACAATAGGGAAATTGGCTCTTGAATCCAGACTTACCTTTGTTAACTGAAGTCCTTATATGTTCATATAATTTTCTTGCAGAAAACTCAAGCACATCAAGTATATCACACAACATACTTTACTTCTACTAATCGTTTTTCAAGCTACTATAGTTTAATCTAGGGGATCTTACCACTAAATCTTTCTTTGTAGTGTGCTTTATGTATATCGAATTTGAAGTTAATGTTAAAGATTACTGTCATGTTGCTACTTTAGAAATATGTATTGAAACTTTCGTGGTCAAGCAAGTATAAAAAATTGACATAAATTTACTGTGCCTTATGTGTATTGGATTTGAACTAAGTGCTAAAAAATAACACCATGTTGCTACATTGGAGATACCTATTTATTTGCATGATCAAATTATTGTTGAAAATCAACATAAATTCAAAAGAAAATAAGTTTACTAATAATTTACCATATTTAGTAGCACTTTTAGCTAAATTAGCTTTTGAGGTAGGGTTGTTCAAAAAGCTCATGACTTTCAAAATCGACTTAATTGTAACCGAGTCAAGCCTGAGCCAAGGTAAGCTCGGCTCGTGGCTTGCTCGCTTGTTAATTCGCTTGCTGGCTCGTTGAAATTAAAGGGTAAATTACAGTTATATAAATTATAACCCATAATATTAACATATTATCTAAGCTTAAATTTACTATCAACCCAGTATGCAAATAGATCATAGTCATATGGCTATCTTTGCTCGGCTTGGATCAACTCGTTTATAGCGTAAATTGGGTTTTGTTTGTATTCAAGTAAATGACTATTTACTTTCTAAGCATCAGTTATATATTTACTCTTTGTTTTCGTAGTTCTTAACTTATTATATGTTTGAGTAGGAGCTCAACACAACTGTACACACTTCCAGAAAAAGATTTTTCAACATCATTAAAATTATATAACTGAAGGAGGGTTCAATCAAAATGAATATCTATCATGTTTTCGCACATAATGCATCATGAATCTTTTGAACTTTATCAACGTACGAAAATTATATGAAGTGTCTAGTGACCTCTGCTGATTAACATCTCGGAGTGTTAAAAAGGTTATCTTTATAATTTGTTTCAGATATGCTTAATACCTCCCTGTATTGGCTGTATGATGTCTAAACATAGAAACTTTTAAGAGTTCCTGAGTTCATGTACTTTATTATCTCCCCGTATTCGCAGTAAGATGTCTTGAGATGAATACAATACTTTTGGCCTTTTATGCAACAAGTCATATAATCCCTCATAAACAAATCTATATGAATCTGTTTTTTGTTTTGTTAAATTACGTACGAAAGTGTACTTTAAAGTGTATAGACTAAAAAGTGAGACACATTGAAGAGTTCATGTAAAAGCTACTTAACACTTATCTATAATTGCTAGCCAAAAATGACTTTTCATTCATAAGCATGTGACTTTTGTTGGATTTAACTATATGCAAATGTAGAAACATGCATTTCTCAATGTTGTTGAATAAACGCATATTTTTAGGACACTGCGTGTAGCGCTTGCATCTCCCATGTGAAAAAATACTGGCATCTCATACATCCAATTTAGAAAACCCTTTGGTACTTTGATATTGAATTTGAAATTTTTGGAATTGCAGTATTAGAGATACAAGACAATACTCAGCCTGGAACAGAACTCTTTAAATGGCGAGTGGTTAGGTAAGTACGATTTTAAAGTCTGTTTAGACTGTTTGATTATGCAGCTAGCCATATATTTAAAGTTTTTGGTAATTTGAACATCCTTGTGGCCTGTCCCATATCAATTGTACTTCATAGATTATTATCGCAATTGTTAGGATTTCAAGCGGCGCAGCGAAACCAACACACAAACACAAACGCACAAAATGATTATCACGCAGACGCAAAAAACAGAAAATAAATGACACAAGAATTTAACGTGGTTCGGTCGATGTGACCTACGTCCACGGGTTGCAACTAGGGTTTTTTTTATTCAGTACAAAGATTACAAATACATGACATGGATATATATAGAGACTAATTAGGGTTAACAACTTAATGAACAAGAAAACTAAACATGGGCCCAAGCCCAAAGCCTTCACAAACCCAACAATCTCTCACTTGAAAGCTTTGCGATAAATTCTAGCCCGCCATTCAAGTACAAAGCAACTCAATCGTCTAGTAACTTCAGTAATCTCACAAGTCTTTCAAGCCTTCAGTTCTCAAAAAATAAACTAAGACTTCATCACATCTCCTAGTTGCAGCAGCCCCTCATCATCAAGTACCGGAAGGGCCAGTTGAAGCTCCCCCGAGCTCCAACTCAGTCATGGCTAGTCCTGCCAACGACTCATCCTCTATCTTAACCGGTTTGGACATTCCACCGCATTCAAAGATACACCGAGGATCACCATCACTCCAAATTCAGCAAACAATCACCAAGAGAGAATTTTTCAGTCGTAGCCTTTAAAATCCAACGGTTCTTTGTAACTATACCCGGAACACGTCCTGTGCTCCCACTGTCACTGAATCCCCTGAATGGTTTAGACTTTTGAACTCGTTCACCTAACATCTCTGCTCCAGACTTCACGTTTGCAAAATGAACTCTCTTAGCACCAAATTTAGCGAACCGGATTTTTTCGTGCTTAACCGGGACAGTCATACATCCCTCATCAGGTACCTCAACCATATACAATGACTCACGCTTCATACCACGAGCAATAACCAGATTACCATTGATCACCCTTCATTTACCATCACCAAACCTCACTTCCAGTCCTTGTTCATCCGGCTGACCAACTTGTTAGGATTTCAAGCGGCGCAGCGGAACCAACACACAAACACAAAGGCACAAAACGATTATCACGTAGAAAACATAAAATAAATGACACAAGAATTTAACGTGGTTCGGCCGATGTGACCTACGTCCACGGGCTGCAACTAGGGTTTTTTTTATTTGCTCAGTACAAAGATTACAAATACATGACATAGATATATATAGAGACTAATTAGGGTTAACAACTTAATGAACAAGAAAACTAAAGATGGGCCCAAGCCCAAAGCTCTCACAAACCCAACAGCAATAATATTTATTGAAAATATCTATAAAAAAAAGCTGATGAAAAAATGTTTTTGGGTAAACCCAGCTCGTTCTTGTAATTTGTAAATGACATGTTTCAATCTAGAACGACTGACCCACACATATTGTTAGCTCTAGTTATTTTACTCGAATTTCAAAAGTTAGTGGCCTAGAATAGATTAGTTATCAAAGCATCAGGGCTTTGTAAGCAATTAATCTGGAGTGTGGTAAGATGTTTGTGGGTTAACCCAACCTGGTCTCTCTTGGAAAAGATGTTTCATGTTGCCTGCTAAATGTACTAAGAATGACCCAAGTTCAAGTTAGCCTGCATGTCCGTCTTTTTTTTTCATCGTTTACAACTAAACAAGTTGAGGTTAATATAATCCTGAGTAGGGGTGGTTAAAAATTGATTCATATGGGCCCTGAACAGGCCAACGTTACTCTGACTGGTCTTTGGTTCTAGGATTTAAAGATCTTCTAGGATTCAAAGTTCTTCGGTTTCTGGCGTTGTCCACAACTGAGAAAAACCATGTGGCTGGATGTGCCTGCGCTTGTGTTGCTTATTTTTATTTTTATTTTTTGGATCGCGTTTTGTTGCTATATGATTTCCCAAAGAATGTGTTTTGTTGTAAAGTGGATCATTTTATATGTATATAGGTAATATGTCTTGCATGATGTATTTTTTGATTAGCTTTCACTCACTTTTGAGTGCAATACTCACCTAGCTTGAAACATATTAGAGCCTCTCCAATAAGGAGTTTTTGGGTGTCGTTAGAAGGAGAAGGTGAGGTGGAAGAGAGAGATGGTGAGGTGGAGGAAAGATGGTGGGAGTAGTTCTTGTGAGAACTAGAAAAAAACCGTACATGAGGGGGAATGGAAGAGAGAGGAGAGAGAGGTTAGTTTTTATGAGTTTTGACTTATGAGTAAACTGGAGAGATAATTGCTACTTAAGTAATTGATGGGTCTATGATCGTTTAGGAAAGTTACCTGCTTTTTCTTTATGGCTTGAAACTATGGTAACTCTTCACTTGACGAAAGAACCTCTTTTTCGTTTCGCACCTTCAGTGATGGAACTGATGATTACCAAACTTAAGTAATTGCTACTAATTGTAGTTACTACTAAAGATGAATATCTTGTTGTTTAAGCAAACCTAGCATCTAGAGTTGTACAACCCATTTAAGGATGGGAGATTGGGTGTTGTATTTACAAGCAAAATTTAGAGTCGCTAGTTATTAAATGGTTACAACATATGTACAAAGTAATAATATATAACTTCATTAGAGTCATAACTATATGAATGATTCATCCTTGGCCCATACCACTTCTACAAACATGCGTATAGTTACATTCTTAAAATTTAAAATGAGGTAGCGTTTGGTACGCATGAATAAGGGGCGAAATGAAATGAATCATTGAGCATGAATAAAAAAAGACATGTTTGGTTTGTGAATGTAATAGAATAAATCATTACATAGTTGATTTCATTCCCTCAAATTCATTCTATCCACTATCCTTTTTTTTTCTCATTCCATCGCTTTTTGTCACCAACACCACCCACTCACTCACCACAATAACAACCACCGGCCACCAAGATCGTTTGTCACCGGCCACCACCACCAGCCACGGCCACCACCACCAACATCGACCACCACCAACCATTGGCCGTTGCCCCCAACCACCGGCCACTATTGGCGCCACCAGCGGCGCCGTCGCTGCCGCCAACCACCGGCCATCGGCGCCGCCATAACTAAACAACGCAAAAAAATGATTCATTTTATTCGTAAAAGGTAACCAAACAAGACAATGGAATGTAGTGATTCATTTTATTCTCTTATCCATTTCATTCACTCATTCATTTCATTCCTTCATCTATTCCATTACCTATACCAAATAGACTCTGAATATATGCACTTAGTTTTAAACATTTTTGTAGCATATTTAAGCTATTAGAAGTGATAAGTTAGTTAAGTTAGTCCTGACTTCTAACATCAATTCACTTTCGCCCAACGTAGGTTCAAAAACATGTTTCCATGAAGAAATTTACATTAACATTTACCGAGTGTTTTGACGATTCTACAATCTTTGACTCACAACGATAACGATCTAGCAACTTCTTTTCTTTTGGTTTGTACATAAATCTAGTCTCTATACTCTATTTATCTGAAAACATCATTTTGCAACTTTATTTTTAATTATATTTTAATTGTTTGTTTAATATATATATTTTTTGAATTCTATCTTTGCAAAGATGCCTCGAAAGGCCTTTTTTCTTGCCTGTAATCACTGTATATCATTAAGCATCAAACCTCAAATTTATAGAAAACACAAGACTATGTAACAAACATCACATAGTTTTACCTTCAATTTAAGGCCTGCCTAGTTTGTTAATTAACGAGAATTTAAATTGAAATAAATTCCTTTAAGAAATGTATTTGGTTGACACCAGATGGAATCGGAATTGGTTTACATTCCCTCACTTGTTGGAATTTAACATTTAGTCATATGAGAGGTGAAGCTTTAACACATTTCATTATAATGTTTCAAAATTGACCGAAAAGCCCCCATCATCTTCCTTTCGTTCTTTGGTCATCATGTAACAAAAAAATCTACACTCAATGAACCAAAAAGCTAAGAACATCTGATATGAAGCCAAACTAGTGATGAGTATGATGTGATGATCAAACTGACATCGATGTACATGGATTCGAGGGTAAAAAAATACAGACTGATGAAGGTGAAGACGAAGAAGAATATTAAACAAATTATGAGTTAGTTTAGGGCTGGGTATAGAAAAATATGAACTTGGCAATGATGAAGACGACAAAGTGGAAGACTAGCGATAAAATGGGAGATTCTACCAACTCTTCTACTAATGAAGGTTGGACATGTGAGAAAGTGTTATGATGGGGAGGCGATATTGGAAAGGCATGACTTCTTTCCGACCCAAATATATATACAATGTAACTAAAATTAATTTCAACTCTTTAAAATTTCATTCAAAATAAAGTTTACGAACCACATAGTTAAAACTGTTTTTTTATTGCAATTGATATAAAGTAACACAAATATGTCACTAAATTTACATAGTAGTATTGTACAAAATTTTAAACTTAACTTATGTTTCAGTTATAACATGACTATATAAAGGTTTCAAATCGATCTTATTTGACATTTGATTAACAATCTAAAACCTAATATGGGATTATTGTCACGTCACAAGAACAAAGCTGATGAAGCTTAAAACAAAATGTGAGAGAATCGAGTCTCATTGATATAAAGAAAATTAGTAAACAACATTATCCGATCAATATAAAAGTTAAAACAAAGAAATGTTATTGAATTTACTTGGAAGGTGCAAAATCTATAGGCACTGGTCCACCCTCCACACTCACCGGAAATTCATCAATCTCATCCGTCCAAGGGTTATCATCGTCACCAAGATCAACGGTCGTCATTGCACGCCAAATAACACTACTACATTTAAAACCCGACCCGAACGCCATCTGCCAGACCCGATTTCCTTTTTTGACCCGACCCTTTGCCTCCACATACGCCAACTCATACCATATCGAGCTGCTGGAGGTGTTTCCATACCTGTACAATGTCATTCTAGAAGCTTCCATATCAACGTCGGAAAACCCTAGGCTCTTCTGCAGTTCATCGAGCACCATCTTCCCACCGACGTGAGGGAGAAAATGCTCAACGGAGTTACTGTAGTTAGGTACGTACACCTTGATGTTCATCGACGGAAGGAGTTTTCTTCCGATGTGGTGTATTAGGTAACGGAGTTTCTCGTTGATCGGAAGGATGAAGTGACCTACGGTGGTTAGGTTTGGTGTGATCGTGGCTAAGGCCGCGGCGAGGAGGTCTCTGTTGATGTTGACGCCGATTATGCCGTCTTTGTCTTCTTCTCGAATGATAGTGTTGTAGAAGCGATCTGAACTCGATGTGTTATCGTGTATCGTTTGAAGAAGCTCGTATTTGGAGTTGTTGTGGTCGGAAGGGTGGTTGGAGAGGAGGATCGCGGCACCTCCGACGCGGAACAAGCAGTTGATGATGAACTTTGAACGGTCTTTTCCGACGTAGCAGTTTTCGGTAATGCTTTCTGTACTCACTACCAATGCATAGGAGTTGTGGTGCACCTGTTATAATTAGCAGTTCATTAAGTCTGTCTCATTAATCGTTATGCTTGATACAATGATACCTGCTAAATGAACATTATGATAGCTACATAGTTTAGGCGAATACATGCTTCCATTTTTGTCAGTTGTATCACAGTTTGAGTTATCATATAGGTTTTGATTGCTCATCTTAGTAAATTAAACAAAAAGTAATTCATGATGATGAAAATTTATTACTAACTGTGTCTAATATATGTTGCTGTATTAACCCCTGCATTATATGGTACGCCATGAGGTTGCACACTTGCAATTGCGAATAAAGTTGAATGAGGACAATGATTATTGTTGGATTCCATTATTCTTTCATAACTATTAATATGAAACAGTTTTGTTTTTTTATATTCATTTGCTAAATCTGGTACCTGCTGTGCTAAAGATGACATAGTCTATAAGCTTTTAAAAATGGTTGATGCTTTTGCAAAGTCTTGTACATTGTTAGCAATAGTGCCAAATAACCTGAAGGAGCTGTTTAGCGAGTCCTATTGCCAGAAGTCCTGCACTGCAGCCCATTCCAGCAAGGTTGTAGGTGATGATGTTTTCTCTTAACTTATAGTGGTTGACTATCATGCTAGAAAGAGACGGCGCTGTGTTATAAATACAACAATTCACAATTAGGATCCCAATATCGTCAGTACTTACACCTGTTTTTCCCATAAGCTCGTCTAATGAACCAAATATGGCCATCTCAACTTCCTTTCTTGCGTCTTGCATCAATGGTTTATAACTTTGTTTAAAATAGGCATCTGCCAAATATGCAGAGTCACCAATGCCGGATCTTTCCAAAAAAATCTTCATGAAATCCAGCGTATCTTCTGTCAAATATCCGTGTTGTGTTGCTACCTTCAAAGCACCCTCTTTTGAGCATTTCTGAGAAGATGGAGGCTTATAACAGCTGAAATCTTTTAAGTAAACTTTGCCTGACGGTTCTTTTTTCATGACAAAACATAATAAAAGAGAAAGACACACGAGTAAGGCTAAATATATAAATGTTGTATTGGAATTTAAGACAGGATGGGTGAGGAATTGGAGATCTTTTAAAGTGAGGTTCAAATTGGACATGATTGTTGTATGAAATCTTTTTTCAAGGTCCAATTGCCTTCCTTTTAAAATCTATAGGAATGCAGGTGTTTCAAAGTGATGCTACAAACTCCTAACGATAGAGATTTTATAGATATGTAACTATAACATTAGTGATTCTGGTTGTCTTATTAAATGCGTGGAGTTCTCATATTATACAATAGGGAAAGAGACTTACGATCACAGGCTTACGTAATAGAAAATTAGAAATCCTTAAAGGTCTATATCATTTTCTTGCACAAATTTGAAGGAAACAGAAGAGTTTATGTCAGTGCTACAAAATTTTTCATAAAAATAATTAGTATTGTAATTCATTTGTATCAGATTTTTGCATGGTCAATTTTGTATACAAAACAGGCATAAGTTAGTCTGATTCATGTTAATTATTAAAGTCAATGCTAAAAAGTATTGGCAATGCTATATCAGGATATGTGTGATTAACATTCTCCTAGTAGTATCCAAATTTGACATACATCTAGTGCACTTTATGCGTGTAAATTTGAAGATAATGTAAACAAATGCTACCATGTTGCTACTTTGTAGATATGAATATGCATGATTATATTAGTATTAAAAGTTTGCCTAATTTTAGAAGAAATCATGAAAACAAGGTTTCTGATTGATCAGGTTCAGGTAGTACCTTTTGTTGTTTGTTAGTTCTTATTTGGTTGGCTATTTTCTGCACCAAGATATATTTCATATAGGAGAGTATAGTCTAAAAGTGGTAGTGTGGTACATTAAACAAAAGACAGATTACTTAGCTCACATGCCCAACAGCCCACATGGAGTTTCACTCTTAAATCCCTTCACGGAGAATTCAATTTCACCGGGTCCTTCCATCAATAAATAAAGAATTCTGTCACTTCAAGAAAGAAGGAAGGAATTCCATCAATATGCAACGTGCTCGTTTTAAATTGGCAGGAGCGGTAGTACCCGTAGACTTATATGTATCTGTTTACTTTCTTTTTCCAATGTGGGTTTGGCTTTGCACCCAACACAGAAGTTTGGGGAGAAAATGATATTTTTATTTTATAAGCAAATGTGAACACAGTTATCATGTTTGTTAAATAAAACCATTTTTTTAGGATGCTATGTGTAGAGCTATTGTTTCCCATGTGCAAATGATGACATAACATACATCAAACAAACAAACAAAGGCTCCGAGTTAAGTCCCATGTATAACAATAGCTTGGGAAAGGTGAGATGAGGACAAATCTTTCATCTATGGCAATGAGAACGCCTGCTCAAATAAACCTTTTGTTAGAAATATGAAATTTATACAAAATAACATTGCATGCATCAAATGTAGGAAGCTTTTGGTATCATGAATTCCTGATCTTAGTTATGATTTCTTCGCATTGTAGTTTTGGAGACACAAGACAAAATTCGCCATGGAAGTGAACAAGTCAGATGGGAAAGGATTTGGTAAGTAAGCTTCAAAAGTCTTTTATAATACTTATGCATGCATATATCCAGTCACAGGCATTAGCGTGCTCTTAAAATGGCCAAACTGGCGCGTCGTGTGGGTTGGTAATATGTCAAAATTGTTCAGTGTCAGGTTACAACAGATAATTCTTTACTGAATGAAACAAGTCAAGCAACATTGAGTTGATCTGAAACACTATTTGTTCATTGTGTTTTAATTCTAAAAATATCTTGTGCGTTAAATATGATTAGAAAGAAACATTTTCTATGACATGGATAATATAATATTTTGAATACAGCAATTTAATAGATTGTATGCATTTAAAATACAACCACCCTGACTTTCCACCTTTTCTTCAAAGCTGTACTTTTTGACTTTGTTAGAGATAAGACATAAGCCCCGGTTGACCCTTCCATAAGTGACGTTTCAAAATCCCTATCGCTAGTATTTCTCTGAGGTTATAAAAAACATATGAACTTGAATAGATATGATGTCATAGTACTTTGGTCTTGGGTTATGATTTGGTAATACAACAGATTTAGAGATCCGATACGTCTGTTGGCCTAGAGCTAGAGACCTTAACTGACATGGTAGTTAGGCAGGTAGGCTTAATTGCTTAAATACTCTTTGATGGTATTTGCACATGCTTATGGCCAAACAATAAACATGGACAAATTCTCAGTTCCTTTGTATTTTGAACAGCCCTTTGAAAAATTCTCTTCTGATAACACTATAGGTGGCAAAATGGGCAGGTTGGATTGGGTTGGTTGACAGGTTAGGATGGGTTTGGGTCAAGATGGGTTTAGGTCAGAATGGGTCAATTAAATAAAAAGGTCAGCATGGGTAAGGGTCAAGATGGATACGAGTCAGGATGGATTCGTGTCAGGATGGGTATAGGTAGGGTGTGTAAATGTCGGTTAGGTTTGGTTTTTATGGTCCGCCGAAACAAAAACCGATGGTTCAGTTATAGAAATTTAAGCAACCGAAACCGAGTATCGGTTCGGTTATTGGTTTGGTTTTGGTCGGTTTTCGGTTTGATTATTTTCAAGTTACCATCTTGGTTACGGAGCTTGGTTTCGTTGTTTTGAAGTATTTGAACATCATCGGCGCATACAAATACATGAAATTACATGAAAGTATGTTTCAAATGCGTAAAAGTACATGTAAAACACTTAAAAGATATATAAAAATAAAGCTCTCGGTTTGGTTTCAGTTGTTTCGGTTATGGAAGAAGGAAAATCGAAACCGTAACCGAATGGTTAGGTTTTGGGCCTATCTTAACCGTAACTAATTGGTTGTTTCGGTTCCGTTTTGCTTATTTTCGGTTATCGGTTGTGTACGTCACCTATACAAGTCAAGATGAGTTAAATTTTAAAATTCCTTAAAAAATTTGTAAACAAATATTAGGTTAATTGTTCGTGAAGTTAACACACTATCCTATCCACAAGCTATACTATCATGAAAATAAAACAAAGCACTTCTAAGAAATAAACAAATGCATGGAATATAAAATGGATTATTGCATAGATCCTGTGGGTGCAATGTTACGGGGTATGTGGCAGCTTGGATTAGTGAAGTTCAATAAGGACATTGACTACAAGCTATGGAGTCGAGGATGGAATTTGTTTGATTCTCATGCGCAGGGTGGCGGACGAGTACAGTGATCACCAACCTATCCTGACCCGTTTGTGTTTTTTTTTCTACCCATCCTGACCCGCTTACTTTTATACTTATATTTAAACCTGTCCATCCCAACTCCTTTTGAATAATAACCAACCCAAACCAACCTATTATCTTTTTGTTCAAGATCGAAATCAACCCAAGTTTAGAGAGTTGGGTTTGGATTGTCAGGTCTAGATAACACTAAACAGGTCCTGTACTATGGAATGACCAAAGTTTCAGTTACTGTATTTAGGTACACCCAACTCTTAAATCTTATGGTTTACATTTTGTATTGCGAATAACATGCTTATAGAACTCATTTATATCCACTTTCTAAAGATCATAATGCATATTTCCAATATACTATTCATACTATTTATAACTATTATTATTCAAATAGAGTCTATTGTAAATAGCTTGGTTAAATGACATTTAGTGTCTTTGGTCATGGTTATTCAAATAGACCCTCTATTTGGTCAAAATCATACTTATGTCAGCAACTCAGCATTGGTCAAAATAACCCTTTATTCTTAAATTCTCCGGATCAATTCTTGATTTAATTTTTCTTAACATTTCTAATAGTGTTGTGTAAAGCATAATTTTGTGTTTTAGACACCGATTTCTTAAAATTTTAATTTGAGTTCATTTTTACATATTTAGTCCCTATTTATAAACATTCATGTAACTAGTTATAAGCAATTATATATGATAAATTAGTTATAGCATCAATTTCATCATTCTTAAACCCTATTTTACCTTGAAATTTCAAGATTCATACATATTAAGTGTTTTGATGCTTTCACAAGTTTACAAGACATCAAGCTACTACGTAGAAGACTTTATATAGTTCTCCTTCAAACTTGACTTCTTTCACAATTATGTAGATAAAGTCACAAAGCCGTGTCAAATAGATAATAAACTTAAGTTCGTCCAAAACTGATACTACTACATAACCAAAATTACATAGCCTATATATATATATATATATATATATATATATATATATATTGTCATCATCATTTATCCTTTAGATGACATGACAATGTACTATATAATACATAAATTTTAAAAGTTATATTATGAACATAACCACTTAAAAATTATAACACATAAAATATAAATTTGGTTTTTTAGTCAAATGAATATTTAAACTCGTGACATTATCGGTATAAATCTTCATTGGTAACTAATACCAAATCATTAAAGAAGTAGGGAAAACCCAAAAGAAAATTTGTTGAAGATAAAAATAAAATCACCTTAAATGAAACAATTTCTATAATGCTTGTGGTTTTAAATGAATGGTTTTAGTAATTTTTAAAATTATTTTATTAGTTTAAACTTTACGATTTACAAATATCCCATCAATACGATGAAAGATAAGCAGCATTACATATTTGACTTGTAATTGCAACATTGCATATTTGACTTGTAATTGCAACATTACATTTAAACAAGTAAATAATTATATTATTCGAGCAACTTAATATTTACTTGGAAGGTGCGAAATCTACAGGCGAAGGTCCAAAGTTCACAGTCACTGGAAATCCATCAATCTCATCCGTCCATGGATTATCACCATCATGATCAACGGTCTTCATTGCACGCAAAATAACACTACTACACTTAAAACCCGACCCGAATGCGAGCTGCCACACCTTGTCACCTTCTTTGACCCGACCCTTTGCCTCCACGTACGCCAGCTCATACCATATCGAGCTGCTGGAGGTGTTTCCGTACCTATACAACGTCATTCTAGAAGCTTCCATGACGTCATCTGAAAACCCTAGCGTCTTCTGCAAGTCATCGAGCACCGGCTTCCCACCGACGTGAGGGAGGAAGTGATCGACGGCGTTGCTGTAGTTAGGAACATACTGCTGGATATTTAACGACGGAAGGAGTTTTCTTATGGTGTAGTTTATTTGGTAGGAAAGTTGATCTCTTATCGGAAGGGTTAGGTGGCCTATGGTGGTTACATTTGGTCTGATTGTGGCTATGGCAGCGGCGATGAGGTCTCTGTTGATGTTGACGCCGATAATTCCGTCGTCGTCTTCTTCCCGAAGGATACTGTTGTAGGACCGATCTGAACTTGATGTGTTATCATGTATTGCGTGAAGAAGTTCGTATTTGGAATCGTTGTGGTTGGAAGGGCGGTTGGAGAGGAGGATCGCGGCACCTCCGACTCGAAACAAGCAGTTGAGAAGGATCTTGGAACGATCCTTACCGACGTAGGCGTTTTCGGTAATGCTTTCTGTACTCACTATCAATGCATATGAGTTGTGGTGCACCTGTTATAATTAGCAGTTTGTTAAGTTTGTCTGCAGTTTTTAGATGCCTGATACCTGCTAAATGCACATCATAATAGCAACACAGCTTAGGCAAATGCAAATTCCATTTTAGCAGCTGTAATTTTTCATGAAAAGTAGTAATATGCTCCCATTAAACCCTGCATTATATGATACTAACTTTTATCTTTTATATGTTACACTATGATGTTGCAGAATTGCAATTGCTAAAACAGTTGAATGACAAAGAATATTATTGGATGCCATCGATCTTTCATAGAAATTAATATATTTTTGTATGATGTTTTTAATATTCACTTGCAAATTCAGTACATGTTGAGAAAAAGATGACAGAATCTTTAAGTTTAAAAAAATGGTTGATGTTTTTACAAAGTCTTGTACATGATTAGTAATATGTCAAATTACCTGAAGGAGCTGTTTAGCAACTCCTGTTGCCAGAAGTCCTGCACTGCATCCCATTCCAACAAGGTTGTAGGTGATGATGTTTTCTCTAAACTTATATCTGTTGACTATCATGCTGGAAAGAGAGGGCATTGTGTTATAAATGCAACAATTCACAATTAGGATCCCAATATCGTCGGTTCTTACACCTGTTTTTCCCAGAAGCATGTCTACTGAACCGAATATGGCCATTTCAACTTCCCTTCTTGCTTCTTTCATCAATGGTTTATAAGTATGTTTAAAATAGGTCTCTGCCAAATAAGTAGAGTCACCAATGCCACTTCTTTCCATAACATTCTTCATGAAATCCATCATCTCTTTTGTCAAGTATCCTTGATGTCTTGTTTGCTTCACAAAACCCTCTTTCGAGCACATTTGAGAAGCTGGAGGCTTGTAACAGACAAAATCTATCAAGTAAACTTTGCTTGAAGTCTTTTTGTTCCTGACCAAACATAATAGGAGAAAAAGACACATAAGTAAGGCTAAATACATAACTCCTATATTGAAATTTAAGGTAGAGTGGGTAAGGAATCCTGGGAAAACTTTATTGATATATAGTGATAGCATTTAGTGATTCTTAATGCTTTCTATTATGCGTGGAGTTCTCATCTTACTCACTAGATTGTGGACAAGACTGCTGAATTTAGGATTACGTAAATGGAATCCTGTCGATATCATTTTCTTGCACAAATTTGAAAGGAATCAAAAGAATTTATGTTGGTGCAAGTGTGCGACAATATTGTTTGTACCTTAGTTATCAAAGGCGTGAGGCTCACTCAAGGCGCTTAGGCTTCGCCTAGGGCCTTGGCGAAAGGCGCAAAAAAAGCGTGGGCCTGAAAAATAAAAAGCGCAATGAAATAAAAAATAAAAAAAATGTATATTATGTCTTAGAAATAGCATTTTTTTTTCAAATACAAAATATATCCCAATACCATAATAAAAATATATAGTCTAGTCAAAAAATCTGTAACTTAATAACAAAAAATCAAAAAATTTAGTCAACTTTCTTTTCCTGCACACTCTACCGCACTTATTGTACTGAAAAAAGAAAATATGTGTACTAACAGTCTAACACACACAATCCCACACCTTCACTCAACCTCCCTTCCCTCTCTCTTCTAACCTCATCTCCTCTCCACCTCCATCTTTACTGAAACAAAAACACAAGCAGCTGCTGCTGCAAAGAAAGAAGAAAGAAAAAAAAACGCATAAACTCAACAAGGCTACTATGTCAGGCCAGTTTTGGCCGGAATTTGCAGAAGTTGGACGGAACCCTCGCCGGAACTTCGCCGGAACTTCTTCTGAGCGCCTAGATGGCCGCAAAGCGGTTTGCCTCGCCTCGCCTCGCCTTGTTTGAGCGCCTAGGCGCGCGCCTTTGGGGCTTTTGACAACTATGGTTTATACACATTATTTTATCTTAGTAGTGCAATTCATGTGTATCGGTTTTGAAATTAATCCGCTAAACAATACAGCCTTGTTGCTATATTATATATGTCTATGGATTTGCATTCTTAAATTTGTATTCAAAACTGACATAAGTTTTGTTTGCTTCCCGTGTATCAAATTTGAACTTAATGCTAATATACATTGCCGATGCTATATTTGGATTATCATGCTCATAGTGAGCGAACTTGAGATGATATTGGTGCGCTTAATGTGTGCCAAATTTGAAGATAACGCGTAAGAATACCTCCATGTTGCTGGTTGGAGGCGGATGAATTTGTATGATTTAATTAGTATTACAAATTAACATAATTTTAGAAGAAAGCAAGGTTTCTAGATGACAAGGTTTAATAGTACCTTTTGTTGTTTGTTGGTTCTTTTTTGGTTGGCTTTTCTTTTGCAATGAGATGTATTTTATATGTGAGGGTATTGTCTAAACTTAAATTAGGATGTTGTTTGGTAGTTGTTCTTGTTTGTTTGTCTTTTCTTTTGCACCATATTATATCTTTTTATGTGAGGGTATAATCTAAAGTTAGGTCATGAAAGGTATGGCTTTATTGCATATTAATTGTATACATTATCAGGTTACATAGGCATTTTATATTGCACATGAAAGATGTAGTCTAAATAGTGTAGACCTATTAGTTAGCTCGCTATACCCAACATTAAATCAAATAGCAATAGAGGCAGTAACCCATAGGCTTATATGTATGCAATTTCTTCCATCGTTTATAGATGTGGAAATTTTTCTAAATTTCTAGCAAAAGCACTTTATTTTTATTTCATAAAAAAGGCAGACTTGGTGTTTGACTTAGCTCCTACTTTGCGCAGGGTTCTGGGAAAGGTCGGATCGGTTCGCGATGTGATGTACGTAGCCTTACCTGCACTTTTGTGTGCTTGACTGGTACATTTTTATTTTATAAGCGTTTATGAAAAATGGCTATGACAATTGGTAGGGTATGGGATGGGTATTGGTTATCCTAGTCCCATAGCCGTTTATAAACCCGTGTCCTCATATCTAGTCTCATACCCTTTAGGAATCTGTTACTCAATACCCATCAGGTATGCTAGTACACCCATAGTTATTTGGTATACCTGTTATGACAATATTTGGTTAAAATATCGAACACTAAATTAGTTGTAATAATTCTAAAATTTTAATAATCTCAAGTTTCTAACAACTTTAACATACCCTTATTATATATCTTTAAATTATATAATGCATTAGTATTAGGGTAAACATGTTTGGGTAGTTGGGCCAAAATCCCCTAATCTGATCCCAAAACCGTAGAAATTTCAAAACTAATCCCGTACCAGAATACCTGTCCCAGATGTTCTCGGTTTCCGTCTGGTTCAGTTTTTTTTTCATCCTGAAAAGGAGCAAACACACTTTGTTTCTAAGACGAATGTAAAAACTGTTTTCATGTTTGTTAAGTAAAACCCAGTTTTTAGGATGCTATGTGTAGTGCCATTATTTTCCATGTGCATGTGATGACATTTCATACATCCCATGTAGGAAACTTTTGGTATTGTGATCTTATATTATAAATATTGGTATTACAGTTTTGGTGATACAAGACAAAGTCAGCCTGGAGTTGGACTTATCTGATGAATATCAGTATTACCGTTTTGCGCATGCATATACCCGGTCACAGGTATTAAAGTATTTTAAAAGGTGGCCGAAAGGGGTGGGTCTTATGGGTTTGGTAACAAGCGGAAACGGTTTCAGACTTTCAGGTCAAAATGAGTATTTTTTTGCACAGGATGACACAAGTCAAGCAGGGTTGAGTTGACCTGAAACATTATATGTTTAATATGTTTGTATTTTCAATATTCTCTTCTGTTGTAAATATGATTAGAAAGAAACATATTTTATTACGACAATAATACAATATATCAACCTGACTTTCGACCCATTTCTTTGTAGCTAAACTTTTTGACGTATATAGCATAAATCGAGTTGTCCCTTTCATATAGAAATTCTTTAGAATCACGACCGCAAGTATTTCTGAGGTTTTAAGGTAATAAGTGGACTCGAATAGATATGCTATCAAAGTACTTTGTTTTATGGGCAGTTAAGATAACTACACTAAAAGAAAAGTTTTGGTATTGGTTTTGGACGATGATTTGTTAATACATGTTTAGAGATGCAAGACGTTTGTTGGCTTGGAAATAGTCTCTGTAACTGACATGGTAGTTTGGTGAAACAATATATGTGCACAAGTTCCCAGTCTCTTTGTATGACCCAATCTTCTGTTACTCTTTAGGTACACCCAACTTTTAATTTGTTGTAGTTTACATTGTTTGTTGCAGTAAAATATCTATAGAACTCTTTTATTGGTCTTTATAGTTGCATTGCTACATATTTATTTATTTCTTGATCTTGTTTTTTCTGGAAGGCAGATTTTATTAACCAGCAGTCTCACTAGCAAGGAGCTAGAAGAGAAAAATATACAGCAAAGAAAAGGATACAACAAGCATATCAAAATAAAAGACAATTAAAACTGAAAATTACACCAATTCTTCCACTCCAGAAGCTGCATTTTAGAGCGATGCTTCAACCAAAGGAATCCAAGGGTTTTAATATCCCCTCTGAGGGCTGAGAGCAAAAGTCTTCTATTTTTAAATATTGGCTCATTCCTCATCTTCCAAATACACCACATTGCCACAAGAATAATTGCTTCGAGAACCCTCTTCTTATCCGGAGGTATAGGCTACGATGAAGGGTGAGTATGTCCAGAATGGAAAAAACAAATATAAGAGGCAACCGCCACCAAGAACCAATATAACTCCAAACCATTGTAGCGTAGTAACAGGAAGTGCACAAATGCTCCTCACATTTTGGAACTTGAGTGCAAAGAGGACAAAGCTCCAACCCAACTCGAATCCTCCTTTTATTAGAGACTGCTTTGTGGGGAGATGACCCAGTTAGCGCGCTAGGCCATGATATTGACCTTAATTGGAAACCACTTACACCAAGAAAATTTAAACTTGGGTGGCTGAATTAGGGATGGGGTCAGTAGCGCATGTAAGTAGCTAACCGAGAAGACTTGTGAGGAGTCTCCTTCCCACACCCACCTATCATATACTATATAATTAAGCATTTAGGTCTTTACTTTAAGATCTGTTTTAAAATCTAGGCTGTCAAACACAATTTTGATCATGATGTGATTATATGGAAAATGAGGGGGGGTGATTGCTTATCTAGGCCAGTGAGGAGAGTGACTTTCAATACAGAATCACTTAAAATAAGCGAGAATCTCATAGCTAGGTATTTATACTTGTTTTAATATGATATATAAGACGGTTTTTAAATGTCTTTTTTTCTTACCCATTAGATGTGAGTATCTTTCATGCAATACATAAAAGAGTTTATGCTCTTCTTTTTTGATAAACTAAATAACAAACTAATTGATGCAATAGATTTGGATGTCATTAACTACCCATGAAATAACTATTAAGTTGCATTTGTAATGGGACTTCACGGACTAAAGTGGCCATATGTTATTGTTGAACAACATTTATGACAAAAGAACTAAATATAATTACAAATGGATATTTAACCAATTTTTTTGAAAAAAAAAAAAAAAAAATTAACAGGTCACATATTTTAAGATGTGTGTCAAAGGCCTTAAACATCATCCAAAACTTGTTAATTGCTACGTGAAAAAAATAGGTGAATTATAATCCAGAGCATATATTAAAACCATAAATGGTCAGCATCAAATAATTTAAAATCAGAGCATGTTGATGGTATTTGTGTGTTGGTTATGACAACATTGGAATTGAACCACTGTTGAGAGCTAGGATAGCGGTGCGAGATGAAAACTAAACATTGATATTACATGAAAGAAAAGCTTGGATGCCTTAATATTCTTGCATAATTTATAGCTTGACAACTAAATATAGAGTTTATTTTTTTAAATAAATGAAAACGACTATAGAATAAATGAAAAAGACTATGGAATAAACTGAAGAAGCATATACAAAAACAATTAAAGTACAAATTGTATAACTTATCGGCGGAAAGAAATCACACGTTTTAAGTAGATTAAAGAGGTAGGGTTTGATAACAGAGAAAGACGGTAGGAAAATTAAACATCAATCAACCACATATCTTGTCTCTTATCTAGTGTTTATTAATTACTCACCCTTGACAATTTTACAATTCATTTTGCCATTAAACGAACACAAAATACTCAAACTATTATATCGTCAAAATCATCTATACGCCACTTATTTTTTTTAAAAAGAGTGATGAGTTATCTTACACTTATTGTTTCCCTTCTTTTATACCCTTATTACTGACTATCCTTTCATTAATACATATATCCTAATTTAATCATCTTACCAATTACAAATTAATTGCAACATGACATTATATGATGTAGAACAATGTAACAACATTAACTAATTCTATTTAGAAGGTGTGAAATATAGAGGCATTGGTTCACACTCATCCAAAGCCACCGGAAACCCCGAAATCTCATCCGTCCAAGGATTAAACTCATCACGATCAACGCTCCTCATCGCGCGCCATATCACACTACTACACTTAAAACCCGACCCGAACGCGATCTGCCAGACCCGATCCCCTTTCCCTACCCGACCCTTTGCCTCCTCATACGCCAGCTCATACCACACCGAACTACTGGAGGTGTTTCCATACCTATACAACGTCATTCTAGAAGCTTCCATGACCTCATCCGAAAACCCTAGGCTCTTCTGCAGTTCATCGAGCACCATTTTCCCACCGACGTGAGGGAGAAAATGCTCAACGGAGTCACTGTAGCTAGGTACGTACGGCTTCATGTTCAACGACGGAAGGAGTTTTGTTCCGATGTGGTGTATGATGTAACGGAGTTTCTCGTTGATCGGGAGGATGAGGTGGCCTACGGTGGTTAGGTTTGGTTTGATGGTGGCGATCGCGGCGGCGAGGAGGTCTTTGGTGACGGTGATTCCGACTTTTCCGGCGGAGTCTTCTTCACGGAGGATGCAGTTGTAGGATCGATCGGAGCTTGAGGTGTTGGTGTGTACGGCGTGAAGGAAGTGGTATTTGGAGTTGTGGTGGTCGGAGCGGCGGTTGGAGAGGAGGACCGCGGCGCCTCCGACGCGGAAGAGGCAATTGATGAGGAACTTTGATCGGTCTTTGCCGTAGTAGAAGTTTTCGGTAATGCTCTCTGTGCTTACTATCAATGCGTAGGAGTTGTGGTGCACCTGTGTAGGTTAGTTTTTTTATCAGTTTTCTCTGCAATTTTGCTGGCAAATTTGTAAATGGTTTGATGATTTTGCACTTTGTAGCACATGATTAGCTATAGATGGTGATATGTGAGAGTTTTTTTTGTTAATGGTGTTACTAGTGTTGCATAAATTGGTGCTAGCAACGATTTCGGTAATCAGTCACCAACCAACTCGATTATAGCTAATAGCTCAATTAATCGGTTAAATGTAAAAAACGAGCAAAAATAGGAGAAAATCAGTCAAATTTAGTCAAATTTTGGTAAAATTCGGCCAAATATCGAAGAAAATCCAAAAATGGTCAAAATTGAAAAATTATAAGTATAGTTTTGAAACATATTGTATGATAAATTTGAAAATTAACATATAAATTTCCAATCTGATTAATCCTTAGTCGGTTTCCCACCGCCCGACTAGGGCCTAGTAATTTTTACAACCATGGGTGTTACTTAGCAAAAGTTAATGGTTTCTTCTGCCATTTGGAATAGCGGATGTGGGTTATGTGGCATAGGGTGGCAGGTTGGTGTGTTGACTTGGCACTCAATCTGTTTGACACGTAATGGCGGAACACCTAGAAACCTTAAGGATTTCAAAAATACACCAGAAACCATCAATCTTTGCAAATTCACACCATTTCAAATAAAGTTTGAATGATTGACTAATAATGGTGCAAATAACCTGTAGGAGCTGTTTAGCGAGCCCGATGGCCATAAGTCCTGCACTGCATCCCATCCCAACTAGATTGTAGGTGATGATGTTTTCTCTAAACTTATACGTGTTAACTATTTTGCTTG
Organism: Flaveria sonorensis; assembly: GCA_025506505.1. Taxonomy (NCBI): domain Eukaryota; kingdom Viridiplantae; phylum Streptophyta; class Magnoliopsida; order Asterales; family Asteraceae; genus Flaveria; species Flaveria sonorensis. The sequence goes on along the minus strand of CM046424.1, from coordinate 63,160,937 downwards.
AAAGAGATGGCTCTGTGTTGTAAATACAACAATTCACAATCAATATCCCAATGTCCTGACATTTTACGCCTGTTTTTGCTAGAAGCGTGTCTAATGAACCAAATACAGCCATCTCAATTTCCTTCCTTGCAGCTTCCATTGAAGGTTCATATGTTCGTCTGAAAAATATTTCTGCAAGATAAGTGGAGTCACCAAGGCCAGCTCTTCCCAAGATTCTCTTCATGAAAATCAGTAAGTCTTCTGAGAAATATCCACTTTCTTTTGCTTGCGTTATAAGCTGATGCTTTGAGCACATTAGAGAAGTAGGAGGCTTGTAACACGTGAAATCTATTAAGTAAACTTTGCATGAAGCTTTCATCGTCATGATAACTTTAAAAGATAAGTAAAGAACACTGATGAGTAGGGATAAGAACACAATTTCTGTGTTGGAGTGGGTAATTTCCTGCAGATTTTTCAGACATAGGTTGATGGTGATCATTATTGTAGAATGTAATTTATATAAAGAATACTAACAGATCTTACAAAATTTTAAGTGAACTTGTATGATATTAACCCAGGGTGGAATGGTTGATATAGAGAAGTGATTGACAAAGTAAAGGAATGAAATGGATGACATAATTTTAGAGATACATTGAATCTAATGGCAAAGGAATCCATTTCATTCTATTTCTATTACCTTGTTTGGTTAGTTTGAGAAAGAAAAAAGAATCAAGTATCTAGTTTGATCAGTATTCTTTTTTTTTGTTACTTTATTTGGACATCTGGAAAAATATAAAATATTGTGTTACTTGTAATGATTAAATATTATTTTCCTTATGTTATATCTAAACCTGAAATGTATATTACCTCTGGTTAGTGCATACTGAATAGTTTAATAATCAAAAAGTCCAAAATATTAAAAAATCCAACGGTAATTATAAATAGATTATGAAGACTCCAATAAGATTATTTTACAAAATTTTGAAACATTACTTCAAATAAAATTAGTTTTTAATGATTAAATCTTATTAAACTTTAGACTTACTTATTCTTCAGAAACAAGGAATCACATTCTTTATTGAATGGTTTGTATGGTTAACAAACATGTCGTTTTCTGGATTCGTCCCAACAATGAGAAAAATAAGTGGAATAGCTAAACGCAAGTACATTCCATTCTACATACATATAAAAAACTACTTATAATGTTTTATTATCCTATTTTTTATAATTGTATGTGTGCATACAAACTCTAATTTATAAAACTACTTACTGGCCTAACCGTATGTTATGTGAAATGCGTGAAGCTCCCATATTGTTAAATAGGGGTAGAAACTCTTGAATGTGGGCTTACCCTTTTTATAACAGAAATCCTTTTATGTTCATCTGGTTTTCTTCTACAAATCTCAAGTTGTTATGACACAATAGATTTAATTATTTTATGTTACAATATTTTGATTTGTGGGTACATTCAATTCTACTGGCCAGAGTAGTGTGCTTCATATTTTTCTGATTTGAAGTTAATGCTATGTAAATGTTGTGTTGTTGCTGTGTATGAATATGCATGGTCAACTTTATCTGAACTTGACATAACTTTGATGCGTTAAGTGACGAAACTATAACTTTTTAGTTCGGTAGGTATAAAGTTCTCTCCTCCAACTATAATATAAAAGGTGTAACTTTAAACGTTTACGAAGGGAATCTGATGACAGGTGTAGTGGATACCCCTAGTTGTTCCGGCCAAACGGGTTTACAACACATCGGCCAGTAGAAATTCTAGGCCACCTGTCTCCTGTACAAAGGCTATTGGCTTGCAGCTCACTCTCCAGTCTTCACCATGAGAATTCCTTATGCTCTTACGTGTTGATAAATTTCATGAGATCTGGGCTGACTTGAGCGTTAGATGGTGGTCCTTCTCCCTCAACCCCTTCTAACGGGTTTTTCATGATGTTTACAGCTTTACTACAAGATGGAGAACACGAGGTGACTGGTTGCAACAAGGGGTCAAGAAACGTTGGTTCAGCCACAGATGGTTGCCTTCATGCGTATGCACTTTGAATGATTTTGCATGGTCAAACTTACTTTGAAAATTGACAGAAAAGATGGTGGGCTTTACGTGTCACATATTTGTTGTTCCATGTTGCTATGTGCCTATTTTGAATTTGTATCATGGGTAAAATTGTATATGATAGACATAAATTTTGAGTTTGGATGATTGTTATTCACAAACTCTCAACATACAAAGTGATCGTATATTTTTAAATTATATAATCTTAAATAAAACAGTATAAAACTACGTATTTAAATTTCCAAAAAGAACAACTAGCGATGAGAATCAGAGTTGCGGTTGAAAATTTATGAGCTAGCTACCTTATTATGTATTATTCAAGTGACGAGTGACTTTATAATGCTCTAGTTGAATTAGTCAATGAATGAATTGCATTTTGCTCATACATGAACTTATATGGGCTACTAACTAAAACTTTATCAACATAATTGAATTTATTCAAGTTTTCAATGAGTTATCACAAACAAGTTGTGAGCCTCGAGTTCTTTTATAGGCTTGGGATAAAGTGTTTAGAGTAAAGATAAAAGAAGGTCATGGCGACATAGACGTTGATCATAAAAGAAAATTGCATTCGAGATGGCATGGCTTAAAAGTAAGTATGATAAATATAGTAAAACGTAAATTAAAATTACATTTTTATGTTAATTGGACAATTTCTATAATTTAAATGTTGTTCTTATTTGATGTTTTCACTTTTCCATTCATCAACCAACAAGATTTCGAATCTTATGGCGTGCAAGTTTGATGGTGATTGTGTTAGTAAAGATCAAAGAAGTATAAGGGGCGGTTGTGCAAATATCCACTTTCATGGTACAATAAGGGTAATTGTAAAAAGTACAAGGGGTCAAACATGTTTTACCCTTTTTATCACCGTATCACTCTTCTCCCGGCGGCAACCACCATCTACCACCGCGCACGGCGGTGCCGACCTAGGGTTAATCCTCCTTCAAAACTCCGGCGACGTCATAATATTCCGGTGAATTGAACATTCAGTTTTGAGCAATTCTAAATCGAACCTGCATCTTCTTCTTCAAAAAGCGATGCTAGGTCTTTCGTACGGAGAGATTTTCCTCCTCTTCGGAGCCACCGCGGCTGTCATAGGTAACACCGCACCCGATACCTTTCTATCTTCTATTCAGTTGATGCTATGATAAGTTCATTGAATTGAAAAACACATCTTCGAGCGATTTGTATGTTGATTTGAACCTTGTATGAACTGTTTATTGCTCTAGGTTACCATACATGTTTGATTTTCATATTAGCACGATGAGTTGTTTGTTGACCTTCGGTTGTACTAGTTAGATTTGCTTTTGGTTGTCTGTTGTTTGTTGATTTGAATTGTTGATCGTCACCAGGTCCTAAGGATCTCCCACGCATAGCACGAGTAGCTGGGAGGTTAGCTGGCCGGTCTATTGGATACGTTCAAATGGCTCGCGGTCAGTTTGATAATGTGATGCAACAGTCTCAGGCTAAACAGGTGTCTCTACAATTGTTATGGATTTTTGATATTTCTAGATATATGTTTGAGATTGAAAATGTTCAGGATAGATTAGTTAACAATTCACATCAGTTTGTTTATTTGGAAATACTAGTTTCATCACAAGATTCTAATACATGTCTATGTATGTAAATATGGCCGTAAGAGAATGGTAATTAGTAATTTAGCCTAGAAACATGCTGTGAGATCTGATTGTAGTAGGTTTGCATGATAGTTCTTACTTATTCTATAAGTACAATCTTCAAGCTATTGTGCTTGATTATTTCCCTGCTGAACAGCGTTAAACCCTCTCACCATATTTGTCAGTACAGATAGACTATACTTTGTTTTTGATAGTTTGTTTCTTTCCAATCTAGGTACACAAGGAACTTCAAGATACTATTGCTCAACTTGAAGCCATACGTCATGAAATCCGAACAATTTCCTTTGTGAATCCTGGTCCATTAACTAGAAGGCTAGTGGAAAATGTTGGCCAGATTCCAGACACTAATGGTTTACCAATCTAAACTTCGTTTAGAACTCCTGGATATCATTCTTTTCCATGATCTCTGATTATTAACTTCTTTAATATTTAGGGAATACTGATCTTGAAAAGACTAGTGATGGTGCACTTCCACAGCCAACCCCATCACTGCCAACCTCTGCCTCTAAGGTTTAAAGAATTAAAGCCAAAATTCAAATTCATGTGCAAAATCTGTAATGAAAGTTGTTGATGGATATGATGATTTGCACTTCAGGTCCATAATTCAACTGCCTCACCCTCATCTGATATGCACAGCCAAGCTACAGCTTATGCAAGGTTGGCTGAGTCAGCGGCTTTGCGTTCCGAACCTACAAGTAATGAAGTTATCAGTCAGCTTACCGATGAATCTGGCATCACTGTTCTTCCTGTTTCAGCCCAAGAAACAGGATTATTGCCCAATCGCAAGGGTGATTACCATTCTAATTCTCTCATATGTTAAGTTCTTTCTGCATACAACAAAGTATTTTATGGAGGTGCATGGAATAACAACTCTTATCAAATTGTTAATTGCAGCTGATGCGAAGGGCTCTGACATCATGCTAGAGTCGATTCTGGAGGCAGAGGTAGCAAGAAATGCAAAAGATTTCTTTGCGCAGCCCCAGAACGTAATCAAAAGTGAATAGAGAGAAGGCAAGTTCTCAGTTCGTACCATTATTTTACCATAATATCATCCTGTTGTCTTCTCTTTATTATTATTTTTTTTGTTTTTACTTTTTGTAAATCCGTCTGTTAGACTTTAGCATATTTTCATTATCTTGAGAAAGGGAATGGGGCTCATGTGGAATGATCATAAATAGATTCCCTCATTGGTGCACCCCCTTTCGTGTAATTAAATCAGTAGACCACTTGGAATTGTTTTTTGGTACTGCTTTGATATTTGCTACATTCTGTTATTTAACCACCATTTGACCACCAGCTAGCGTTTATAGAGGTTTTATATGTCAAATCTGATCTGAGAACTGAAAGATAGAGTTGATTGCTTCCCTCCTTTTCACCCTTTTTAATAACGAATAGCAGTCGATGATATGCCACGTAGTGAATAGCGGTTAAAAGCGACCGTTATTTCATGTTTAGCGATACACTAGTAGAAACAAAAAATAGACATTCACCCCACCAAATTAGCTAAAATAGCACTAAATCCTGCTTCTTTATAGCTTAAATAAACCTTCACTAGTTATATTTATAAAAAGAATAAAAATAAAATAAGTAAAAATTAAAATAAATAAAAATAGAAAAGTCGCTATTTAAACGCTACAACCAAATAGCGACAGATGACCTATATGCTACGTAGCGCGCTATAGCAAGCGCTATTACCGCTATTGACAAGAGGGGGTAGTGGTATTAATACATCATATATGCTACTTGTTTTGTCCCATAAAAAACTGCAACTGCAATATCCCTATTTGATGCCAAATTTATATTTCTTCCTATTAGTAATCCTTATTAATAATTATTATAGGAGATTACAGATATTTTGTGAACAGTTAATACTTCTATCATCTGGAACTTAGCTTGTGTCCATTTCCAAAATGATATATCTGAAGTGTAGTATAAGATGGAAAGTAGAGATCTTGATATAAAAAAGCTTGAGGCACTCTGAGGCTTTTGGTCCCAAAAGCAGAGGCTCGAGGCGCGCAGATCATGTACATGGGGCATGCAAATCACATTTGTGAGGCGCACGTCTGTGTACAACAAATAAGCTTTATATACAACCAGAAACTGCATATCTCTCATTTGTTTTATGCATAAACCTATACATCAAGTAAACCTTTAATAATTGATTAATTTCTACATCCTTTAGGTTGTTTTTACATATAAACGTCTTATGGACCTAACTTCATCCAATTTTGACCCAGAACCACATAAGTCGTGCCTTTATCACCCTGATGCGTTTTCTTCAGCGCCTCGCCTAAACCAAGGTCGAGGTGGGTCGTGCAGCCTGGGTACTGGGTCAAATTGTTGGGTTGGGATGGTGTTGTCATCCTTTTCTTTTTAAGTTTATAAATATAACTGTTTTAATATGATTACATAACTCATTTAGATCCAGGAACTAACTTTACAATCACTTTGTTTATGACAAGTGAGACATCACCATCATGTTTTAATAACCCTATTGAAACCATAAAGGCGTTGCATGCCTTTTTAAATGCATCCATGTTTGATTGGTTCAGGACTCTTAAAATTAAAATAATATACATAAATCTTATGGATTGAAATTGGTCCTGTTGGGGATATCGTCTATACACATTTGAAACATGTGGATGTCCTTTCAAGCTTGCCTAATTGCTGGTAGCTGGCTGTTCAACAACTGAATTGTCTTGAGCAGTTGACGCAATTACTTCCCCGCTTTTATTGCTTGCCTTTCTTTAGTAATACATCAATGTCGAAAGGACCACCTCAGTAACAAAGTTCCTGTTATAACCATATACAAAATAGGGTAGGTTTCCTAAACTTTACACACTATGATTCCTGTTTGTTGGTTTTAATGTAGTTATGTATTGTTAAAATGTGTTTACAGAGGAAAGTAATGTTTTGGGCAGGCTTTTTCTAAGATGGAATCTGAAAAACTGCAACTTCACTGTAGAATACCATCCTTGATGCTTAAAGCACAAGTCTTGTTATGTTCTTGGTTTGGAAGTGAAGCTTACTGAACCTGAAAACAAATGGAAGGAGTCATGTCTATTGTCTAGGATCCTTTACGAAAAACAAGCGGGATGTAGGACTTCGCATTCTTGACCAGGCTCGTTTTTCTTTTTGGGATTACAGGCTAATGTTTATATTTTTGGGTATGATATTTACTAGAAATATTGTGTAACCAGCATTTAGATCTTGTAGGATCTTGCTTTAAGACCAATATCGGGGAAGTTTGGGATTGCGTATTATAACTGTCCGTTTATTCACTTGTGTTTTGATACAACAAATAAGCAGTGTTGAGGATGGTTGAGAATCCCAATCCAAATCACCTATTTGATTTTTTGTTAGTGAGATAGAACAGTTTTAAAAAGTTAGTCATGAGCGTCTTATTTTAAACTCGAGACGGGCCTTGAAGCAAGTAGTAAGGTTAGTAATTTGTGATTTTAATATCATGAGTTCAAGTTGTGAGAAACAGTCTTCTGTACATAGTGTAAGACTGTAGGGTGAGACTGTATACATCATATCGTGAAACAATCCATCTCCTCTCTGAACCCTACGCAAAACAAGAGCTAAGTCAAACACTGTGTATGTTATTTTTTCGTTTTCTTTTAAACTGGTTATCTGATTATTTTAATATATATAAACGACTTTAATAACAATCTCAAACACCCCCTTACCGGCCAACCTGACTTCAAGTTGCTTCTTTTTATAATATTTCATAACCATAAGCATCTTTAATAATCAACATTGAGACTTTTCAAGAACAACCGAGATGCTGCATCTGAATTACCATTGTTACATTCATATTAATTAAGGATAAAAAGTTATATTGGTTTTTTAAATCTTTTTCTAAAGTGCAACCAAATCAATCATTTAATTTGGGTCAATGTTGGGTTCTCTAAAAGAAGTCTACTAGACACAATCATTCATCATTAGGTTCATGTCTACCTCTTTTTATCATATTTTCATTATCTTTTAAGTAAAAAATGAACTCATGGGATTATATGTAATGACCATGATGACTTTCAATCTTTCAGTGTTAAAAGAGCAATGTCTTTATATGATTACAACGATAAATATAATAATACTTGTTTCCGTATTTAAGAAGATAACTTGGAGAATGGCATAACTTTTAGCGACATTAAATAAATAAAGCCAGCATGTTGTTTAATTAAGATATGATCAAAATTGGAGTGATAAACGGATTGTGTCGATGCGTCGAATCTGACCTTGAAATTTTTTGTATTCGTATGAACCTGAAGACGATCTGTTTAGCGTGAAACTTTTTTAATTCTTAACTTATGAAATGATTAAAGATCAAGTATCCCAATTTGATTATTTGTGTGTACATTCTTAAACCATAACATCTACCTTATAGCTCTCCTTTAACTATTAAGCTTTACACAATAAACTAGTTTGAATTTCGATGAGGACTTATAAAAACGATCATGTAAACCAACGACTCCACTAGGTTGCCATGAGGTCTATATGTTTATCTAAATGCATTCATGTGTTAAATCTTAAGTTGGTTCAAACTCGTTTAGACCAGATCGACTCAAATATGTGATATTCATGCTAAATTCGCAACGAGTAGTCACACCCTAATAAAAAACATCTAATTTCGCATGTAACCACTTTCATATATATTAAAACCATCATAAGTTTAAACTTAGCTGAAACACACATTACACAAACATATCTATACATATTTGTATTTCATCCTTCAAAATTCAATCCTCTCTCTACACTTAACACACCAAACTCATATTTATGTTTTCACATTTTTACATATAAATTTGGTTCATTAATTACAAATTACTATAAATCCAACCCTCTAGCTTCACACCCTTTCATGATTCTAAGTCTCTTGCAAGAAGTAACAAACATCTCCCATGGTACATCTCCAACAAGCATCCAATCTCCATCTTTATCTTCATAAGTTGCTGCATGCTTTGACCCATTGTACCCTTCACTCTCAGTGTACAACCCTATAATGCACGTAAACATCTCCTCCAAACTCTTCATCAACTCCCCATAGCTTTTGTACACTTTCAAGTCGATCTTTCTTAGATATGGAGCTCCATCCATGCTCACTTTCACAAACATCCCCGAAACCGCCTCCGGTTCGACTTTCTTCCCTTGTAATATGTTTTTCCTGTAAGATCTCACCGGTGGCCACCCTACTACTTGTGCCCTGAAATCCATTTAACAAGAATACATTAGTTCATGCATGTGGGTGTCTAAACAAATAAAAAAGATTAGAACTCTTTAAAGTATGTATTTTTATTTATTTATTTTTGCCATGATCATTGTTTTCAGGTAAAAACTGAAATTTATTCCGCTTTTAAGTGTTTCGTAAATGCTATTTAATTACAGAAGTGTGTGTTCCGTAAATGCTATTTAATTACAGAAGTGGCTGTATTTTTCATGATTGACATATAAGCCACTTTCATAAATAATATTTACGGAACACAACACTCAGCTCCGTTATATGTCATTTACGAAACACCTAAAGGTTTTTAATTTTTATCTGAAAACCGTGATAAAATGACAGTTGACAAAATTCCCAATTAAAAAAATATTCAAAGATGTTCTTGCAATGTTATGTTATGTTATGTTAATTATACTTACTTTGCCGGAGGTGCGGATCTTGATTCATCGCTTGCATTTAGACCCATCTCCGGTGAACCCCTTTTGTTAGTTTTAACCGTTGTTGATGTTGTCGTCGTCGTGGTTATCTCCGGCACGTCGTCGGTCCCCGGCAACGCTAGCCTTAGCTCGGTTGCTTTGTAATTAAGATCCATATTATTGATGAAGGTTAGATGTATTGTTGTGTATGAAGTGGATGAGTGTGATGATCTCCGGCGACTTTCTTGATTTTCCGGCGAGTGAAGTATAGAAAGTGGTTTGTGGGTGGTTGTAAGGTTGAAGATGTGGTGGTTATATATAAGATTGTGGTTGGGTGATTTTAGGTTCCTTCCTATCTTGTGCATGAATTTCATCACCATGGGAAATTTAATGCCCACTCGCACATTCACCACACGCGCACCCTTATCAACATGTTTTATATATTTTTTTGACGCGAGCCTACGCAATCTTAAATAGGAGTGTTTAAAATCAGATATATGAGATTTTGGATATTCGACTTTCAGATAGTAGAAATTACTATACGTATCTAAAATTTCGGAAATTTTAAATACAGATATGGATAGTGATTCGAAATACCAAAATCCATTTTTTAATTTTTTATTTTTTTTTATAATAATTAGATATATGCTATTATAAAAATAATATAAAAAACCAACTCATATCATAAAAGTCCTGATATACACTAAAAATCTCAACCTAAAATAAAAATATGTTTAAAATTTAAAAGTATAAAAAAATATTTTTTATAGTTTTTGGATTTTAAAATCACTATCCGAATCCGAATTTTCAAATATCAAAAAATCCGGATATTTCAGATTTTCGGATTGGATTCTTATATTCGGATATTTTTGAACACCCATAGTCTTAAAGCTACCTCACACCTAAACGACACTCATCGTTAGAATTGAACCTAAGAGTCTATCCGAAGAGGTAACACCTCTTAGAGCATTCACATCAGGTTTCTTATCTTTATTATTATAATTACATTAAAAAACACTACTTTTTTTCTCTTATTTTCAATTAAATAATATTTTATACTTTTATTATTACCTTTTCTTTCTCCTCTACTTACAGCCACTTTTAAAAATATTAAAAAATTTATAAGGGTTCAACAGTGATTTCTCAAATATATAAATTGAACAGTAACTTTTCTCTCTCCTCCACTTACAAACATTTACAACCATTCTTTAAAATATAAGAAACACACTCACATAATTATAAAAAACCTACTATGAATGCTCTTAGGGGGTGTTTAGGATTGCTTCTCAAAACAACTTATTGACTTATTAACTTTTCCAATAAGTAAATAAGTTAGTATGAACTGACTTATTAACTTATTTCTCTCACAACCATCATATTGTCAAATACTATAAAATGACTTTTTAACTTTTTAAAAGTTAAAAAGTTAAAAGTTGGTAAAAAAACACTCCCAAACACCCACTTAAGGTGGACACGATCAACTCGAGTTCACCTTTTGGTTTTTTGGATAGATTATGAAGTATGAACACCGCCACAAGTGTGACTGCTTGGAGGTAAATCCACACACCTATTTGAACTTTTAAACTTAAAAACATATAATAAATATTTTTACAGTTGTGAGTTTTCTTTTGAGAGTTGAGGTGTAGTCCCAGCAGAGAAACGAATAGATGAACCCGATTAAAATAACATATATCCTCAGAACCAGAGTCGTACATTTGTCGTTCAAAAAAATATACAATAGACGTTTTGTTAAACTTATTAAACTACGAATATATACCACCTTAGGCACATATTGTTGTGTTAATTTATTTTGTAATACAGTTTTATCAGCATTTTTAATACATACGGTAACCTTTCTAAAAGGTAAATTTACTCGTGGCCATAACATTCCTTCTGGTCAAAAAAATTTCGTCGTTTTCTTTTATTAATAACTGTATGAATTACTAATAATTTATTAACTCTTTTTTAGATTAAATAGTTTTTTAATAAATTAATAAAGATATCTTTTTATTAGTGTTATTTTTAAAGAAATAAACTTTTATAAAATAAGAAATTTTCTAAACATCAAATATTTTAAAAACATGAAATATTTTAAAATTGATGTTTTTAAAAAGTAAATTTTTTATAAACCAAAAATAATTAAAATGAAAAGTTATAGTATGGAAATCTTTAATAATGATATGTGTTTTTTCAAAACGGTTTGTTTATTTTAACTTTTTTGAAAAAAAAATAAAAAAAAACTAAAAATTGATACCATTGTCTTATTACTTATAATCCTTACTAATACGTAACTTTAATCATATTTTAACATATCCTTTTATAATTAATAAATTTTTAATATATTTAATATTTTATTTATTAAAAGAAAGTTTATTAAAGCTAATAATGAATATAAATGTATTTTAATATAACATTCAAATGGCATTAATTATGATATTACATCCAAAGGCCTTATATTTCTATATGCAAGAAAAGAAGCCAAAACACAACAGTCTGTCACCACGAAAATACACCAAAATAAATGACTCAAAGTATATAGATAACAACTTAAAATACAAAATACAAACAGGGGCATTATTATGAATTATTACCATAGTTTATTATCATAGCAAGTAGATGAACTCTTTGTCAAACTTGTAGATAAGTTTACTATGCTACTTATCTACCAAATAGTTTTATTTGTCTACCAAAATGATTGATCTTTGTAGTATAAATACCATCTCAATGTAACCGAGAAGATGCACATCTTGTATATATTTTCATGAGTTATATATTTCTCTTCTTCTTGTTCTAACAATTCTCTTTAAAGTTCTTAAGGTTATAACACTAATCTTGTGTTAATTATTGTGATATTATATCACATTATCAGCACGAGAGCTCTTAAACTCTAATCAAGAATATCAATAAAGCACAAAGTCATCCATTAATCAAGGTAAGGGCTTCATTAAGTATAATATATAATATCTTATATTGAGAAGATAACTAAGATAAATAAAGTAAGTATAAATAAGATCTTATTATGGACATCTTGATAACCATGAGACTATTAACAAACTAACTTTTATTTATGCATCTAACTTTTGATTATACAACTAACATTATTCTATGTCAACTAACTTTTACTTATGCATCTAACCTATTATTTATGCATCTAACTTTTACTTATGCAACTAACATTTACTTATGCATCTAACTTTTACTTAATCTTTAGTTATACAACTATAATTTTTTTATATGTCAACTAACTTTATACAACTAACATTTTGATTATATTTATTTGTACTAACGTCTTATTCTAACTTGTCGTTCTTATTCTCTTTTGTTTTTATAAACTAAATTCATGTTTTTATAACATAATATTATACTTATCTATTTTATTTAAAACTGCTGTTAATATATACACACACGACGGTTATTAGCCGTTATAAACAGTTATATAGCCGTTGTACATAACCGTTACAAACGGTTATAATTTTAAACTATAAATTGACCACTATCAACCTATTTTCAATAAACAGATTATCTTTTTTTTAAAGTTTATCCAAGGCAAATTTTCAAAGATGATACACCCGGTTTTAGTACTGGCAAACATAATCCTTATTTTAATTCTTATCACCATTGCTGAACTACCACCTGAAGAATTTAAACTTTTCTTATTTCTATATTTGTTTATAGCTCTACCGCTTTATTGTATCGCAATGCATATTGATATATATGGATTCTAATAATTATCTTACTATTTGTTTAATTGTTGTTCAGCAAACAAAAATGTCGAACATTGCGAAAATCAAATTTCCAGCTCTTAATATCAATGGAGAAAACTTTATGCCGTGGACAGCTCATGTAAAAAAGACATCTTAAATCCATAGGTGTCTTAGAAACTATACGAGAGGGAAATGCTTGCTCGGAACAAGACAAAGCGAAAGCTTATGTCTTTTTGCATAAGCATATTGATGAAATGTTACAGTTTGAATATTCAAATTGTGAAGATCCATATATTTTATGGAAAGATTTAAAAAGCAGATTTGATCACCAAAGGAAAGTTCTACTTCCCACTGCTAGAGATGAATAGAACAATCTCAGGTTTCAGGATTTCAAAAAGGTAAACGAGTACACCTCTGCTTTGTTCAGGATATGCTCGACCCTCAGATTCTGCGGACAAAATGTTACCGAGGAAGATATGTTGGAGAAATCTTTCCCCACATTTCATGCATCAAATATAAACTTGTAATAACAATATAGGTTGCAAAAGTTTAAAAGATATTCTGATTTAAAGTCATTTCTCAGCGTAGCAGAAAAAAATAATGAGCTTTTGATGAAAAATCATCAAGCTCGTCCCACGGGATCATTAGCAATTCCAGAAGTAAATGTTGCTACTAAAAACTTTGGAAGAAAGTGGGGACGAGGTCGTGGTCGTGGTTCTGTTGATAAAAGTTACCCTAATGGTTGCAACCATTCTTTCAAGGGTAATTATAATTACCGACGTAATTTTTATAGTCGTGGACGTGGTCGTGGCCGTGGATATGGCCATGGTAGAAATCAAAGAACAATCAATTACCATGCTCCACAAAATAACAATTTAACCAACACAAAGGGAATGAAGCTGGTAGGTCCAAAAATAATGGCACTTCCTGTTTTAGATATGGTAGCACAAACCACTGGTCAAAGGCTTGTCGTACAGCTCCATATTTATGTGAGCTATACCAAGCTTCTCTTAAAAAGGAAAGAAAAGGAAGTGAACCATGTTGATAGTTTTGATAATCTCAACGTTGAGTTGAACACTGCAAACTTTGACATAGAACTCTGAAACACATGTTGCTTGACCACAATCGTTATTTGCAATAATTAAGTGTTTTCCTATCTTTAATTATGTATTTTCTTCATGTAATGTTTTCTTTCGATTAAATAAAGTTCTTTTTAAAATATAACAATATCATCGTTATTCACTTATTATTTTTTTTATACTTTCAAGATTAAAATGAACATCATTGGAGCGCAAGATCAAACAAATGAAGCAGATATATGTATAGCGGATAGTGGAGCCACACACACTATACTTAAATCTAAGAAATATTTTTATGAACTTAAACCAATAAAAGGAATCATTAATACAATATCAGGACCCACAAACCTGATAGAAGGAGTGGGAAAAGGTAATTTAGCATTACTAAATGGTACAAAGCTTATAATAGAAAATGTTTTATTTTCCCCAAAATCAACAAGAAATCTGTTGAGTTTTAAAAACATATATCATAACGGATATGATACTCAGTCAATGACTGTTGATAGTGAAAAGTATTTGCATATCATAAGCAAAGATCAGATATTAGAAAAACTGCCAATGTTTCAGTCTGGTTTATATTATATACACATTAATTTGCCTCGGGCATATATGGCAGTTAAAGAAAAATTTTGTGATCCTAAAACACTTAACTTATGGCATGACAGATTAGGTCATCCAGGATCTACAATGATAAGAAGAATAATTGAAAACACTCATGGGCATCCATTGAAATATCAAAAGATTCCATAATCGAATAAAATTCCTTTGTGTACATCTTGTTCTCTTGGAAAATTAATTACGAGGCCTTCGCCTGTGAAAATTGAAAAGGAATCACCTCTGTTTCTTGAAAGAATTCCAGGAGACATATGTGGGCCAATTCATCCACCATATGGACCATTTAGATACTTTATGGTTTTGATAGACGCGTCAAGTAGATGGTCTCATGTCTCTTTGTTATCAACTCGTAATGTAGCATGCGAAATTTCTTGCACAAATTATCAAATTTTGAGCACATTTTCCTGATTATACCATTAAAAGGGTGAGAGTTGATAATGCTGATGAATTTACATCATATGCTTTTAATGATTATTGCATGTCTGTAGGAATTATTGTTGAACACCCTGTTGCTCATGTACACACACAAAATGGCTTAGCTGAGTCGTTAATCAAACGTCTACAACTAATAGCTAGACCATTAATATTGAGGACAAAACTCCCTGTGTCTATTTGGGGTCATGCAATTCTTCATGATGGATCACTAATTCATGTGAGACCAAGTGAAAATCTTAAATACTCTCCCTTACAACTTGTTTCTGGCAATGAGCCAAACATTTCCCACCTTAGAATTTTGGGTGTGCTGTGTATGTCCCTATTGCACCACCACAACGTATAAAAATGCTCAAAGAAGGCTGGAAATATATGTTGGATATGAATCAGCTTCCATCATAAGATATCTTGAACCTTTAACGGGTGATGTATTTACAGCACGTTTTGCTGATTGTCACTTTAACGAATCAGTTTTCCTAGCATTAGGGGGAGAAAAGAAAAAACAAGAAAATGATGTCTCATGGTATGTTCCTTCATTATTGTATCTTGATCTAGTAACTAAACAATGTAAGAAAAAGGTTCAAAAGATAATACACTTGCAAGAAATTACAAATCAATTACCTGATGCATTTACTGATACAAATAGAGTTACTAAATCTCATATACCAGCTGCTAATGCTCCAGCTCGAGTTGAGATTCCAAATAAGCAAATAGATAAAACAATGGCTCATGTATCTCATAGACGTTTAAAACAAGGAAGACCAATCGGTTCCAAGGATAAAAATCCTCGAAAAAGAAAAACTCTTGAAAACAAAGTTGACAATAAAGTGAATGATATTGATGCAACGCTAAATACCAAAACCTCTCATGAGGAGGATTTGGATGAAAATAACAAAGAAATGTCAATTAACTATGGTCATATCTTATGGAATTGAGATAAAATAGAAGGTATTGATGAAATATTTTCTTATTCCGTAGCAAGTGACATCACAAGTGGAGATGATGATCCTGAACCAAAATCAGTTAGTGATTGTCAAAAAAGACATGATTGGGATAAATGGAAAGGAGCTATACAAGCTGAATTGGATTCACTTAACACACGAAAGGTCTTTGGACCTATTGTTATTACTCCGATGGCCGCAAAGCCTGTAGGGTATAAATGGGTTTTTGTACGAAAACGAAATGAGAAAAATGAAGTTACAAGGTATAAAGCTAGACTTGTAGCTCAAGGTTTTCACAAAGGCTAGGGATTGATTATGAGGAAACATACTCTCCTGTTATGGATGCAATAACCTTTAGATACTTAATCAGCTTAGCAGTCTCTAGAAATTTAGAGATGCGTCTTATGGATGTTGTCACAGCTTACTTGTATGGATCACTAGATGGTGACATCTATATGAAAATACCTGAAGGTTTTAAATTCCCCGAATCATTAAGCTCAAAGCCTAAGGAAATGTATTCCAGCAAATTACAAAGATCCTTGTATGGACTCAAACAATCTGGAAGGATGTGGTATAATCGTTTGAGTGATTATTTGACAAGTAAAGGATACACAAGTAACCTTATTTGTCCATGCGTCTTCATTAAGAAGACAACATCAGGATATGTGATCATAGCTGTGTATGTTGATGATCTAAATATAATTGGGATGCAAAAGGAAATTAATGAAGCAATTACTCTATTAAAGAAAGAATTTGAAATGAAAGACTTGAAAAAACCAAATATTGTCTTGGTTTGCAGATTGAGCATATGCATAATGGAATACTTGTACATCAGTTGACTTATACTGAGAAACTCTTAAAGCTTTTCAATATGGACAAAGCAAATCCCTTAAGCACACCGACGGTTGTTAGACCACTCAATGTTGATAATGATCCATTTCATCCTTGCGAAGATAATAAAGAGGTTCTTGGTCCAGAGATACCATATCTTAGTACAGTTGGAGCTCTTATGTATCTTACTAACTGTATGAGACCTGATATTTCTTTTGCAGTTAATTTGTTAGTAAGATTTAGTTCAGTCCCTACTAAAAGGCACTAGAATGGGATTAAACATATTTTTCGATATCTTCGAGGTACTATTGATTTATGCTTGTTTTATCATAATAATTCAAAAGAATGGTTGGTTGGTTATACAGATACAGGTTATTTATCTGATCCTCATAAAGCAAAATCTCAAACTGGATACATATTTAAGAATGAAGGAACTGCGATTTCATGGCGTTCTCAGAAACAAACACTCATTGCGACATCCTCAAATTATGCTGAAGTCATTGCACTACATGAAGCTTCAAGAGAATGTGTGTGGTTAAGATCTACGACACAACTTATATTAACTTCTTGTGGATTGGAGAAAGATAGAAATACAACACCAATCTATGAAGATAATGCAGTTTGTGTCTCACAAATGAAAGAAGGGTATATCAAAAGTGACAGAACAAAACATATACCACCAAGATTCTTTTCATACACTCAAGACCTTATTAAAGATAAACAAATTGAAATGAGATACGTTCAATCTAGTAATAATTCAGCTAATCTTTTCACAAAGGCACTTCCAAAAACAACTTTTCAAAAAACATGTTTATGATATTGGCATGCGGCACGTACACATAATGTGATGATCTACAGAAGACAATTTGAGGGGGGGGGGTTATAAACTGCACTCTTTTTTTCTTAGCTAAGATTTTTTCCCTTTGGGTTTTTCTTTAGCAAGGTTTTTAATGAGACAGTACTTAAACTCTTGAAGTTTGAAAAATGTCATCCAAGGGGGAGTATTATGAATTATTACCATAGCAAATAGATGAACTCTTTGTCAAACTTGTAGATAAGTTTACTATGCTACTTATCTATCAAATAGTTTTACTTGTCTACCAAAATGATTGATCTTTGTAGTATAAATACCACCTCAATGTAGAGGAGAAGATGCACCTCTTATATACACTTTCATAAATTATACATTTCTCTTCTTCTTGCTCTTTAATTCTTTTTAAAGTTCTTAAGGTTATAACACTAATCTTGTGTTAATTATTGTGATATTATAACAGGCATCACATATATTCCAACCATATAACATTTTGCTACTTATTATGCTAGAAGTGTATATGCGTTAAATCTAACCCTACGTGCTTATAGTTCAACTGGTTCGTCCAACTAGTAATCTCATTGCCTACTACACAGAGGTCGAAAGTTATAAGTCAAGTGACCAAAAGATATTGTTATTTCTTGTCGTGTATATATTCTATTAAACAATAAATATGAGAAATGTACACTAAAACTTTAATGTGTAAATTGGCCTAACATGTAACTTGTAAGAGTGTGAACGTTGACACAAATATGAATCTTTTTATTTCCATTTTCCTCTTTACCTTTGTAAGTTATAAAAATGACCAAACATGCTATAAACTTTTTGTTTTTCAAATGACTAAGGAACCCCCAAACATATTTAAATCCTTTGTTTTTTAATTTTTTCTTACATTTTATTTTTGAGTGTAGAAGTATTAATCATTTTGCAGCATACATTTAAATATAATAAATTGAAATGAAAATATAACACTTGCATTTGTTTGAAAATCAATTTCTTCTACTTTCATCTAAACTTGCAAGGAAATTAATATTAATCTAATGTTCTTAATATACATTGCATTTTTAAGTGTTTATAAATACAATATATTCTATTTGCATGTCCTCAACATGTTTAAATATTTTATTACGTCTCTTTAGTTAACTTTCTCTTTAGCACTAGACCCCAACCCTCCACTCTTTAAACCATTTAGTTGGTGATTGGTTTCAAACTTCATGAATACGCTCTATAATGTCAATTTGAAGACCCTCAATGTGTTTAGATATTTCAATGCATTAAATTGTTTATTCTTTTAACAATTTTTTTATTTGTCTTGGTTGAGGTTAGAACCCATAACTTTTATTTTTACGAAGCTTCTCTCTTACCACTAAACTCCAACCTCTAACCCATTAAAGTGTTTAGTTGGTGATCGGTTCCAAAGCTTTTTAGGTCAAATTTAAGACACAAAAAAAGTAATAAGCATCAAATGTCATAGCTTAAGTATAATTATTGTAGGTTTGTATTTATACCTTTTGTTATATATTGTAATTTTAAAATGTTAATATAAAAAAATAAAATAAATAAAATTTAAAGTAAAACGGGTCATGATTGTCTTAACTAACGTAAACTTGCCGTGTTCGTGTTCATGTATATATGCGACACAATATTCAAGTTTATGTTGTGTTAAAGTTCACGTGAGGTTCAATCCACCAATTCACAAACATGATCCATTTAACACGTATGCTTACCGTGTTCCTGTAATGTACCAATCACTTCTTTACACATTGAGAATGATTTAAAACTATTTGATTATGCTTTTTCTCTAATAAATAAACTAACCATGTTAGATTAAACCACCCTTCTCTTATTGTCGTCTGCAATGGATACTTTCGTGTTTTGCCTCACTGGCCGTACCAGTGTTTTTTTTTCTCTTCTATCTCTCACACTCATACAAAATAACCTTCTGTCGTTCGTGTTTGTCTACAGCCAAAAACTTCAAACATACAAAACCGATCCGCTTTCGCCTCTTTTCCACATCCGCGTCATCTCACCCACCGATGCGATTGCACAAGTCAAAGAAAATAATATTTGACTTTTAAGCGCGTTAGTGTCTATTCGTAACAGGAGACACCTTGTCATATAACACAGCTACAAATGTTGGTCACACGAGTGGCACATTCACGTCACCTCTAAATGCAAGGGGACACAACCCCACCGTTAGTTATGGTACACCGTGTGGTCCTCTTCATCAACGGCTGAGATTCGTTCTCTTTGTTGACACGGAGTCATAGCTGGACCGTAAGATCAGGGTCCCACAGGGGGAGAAATTGCATGTGACGCGGACCAGCTTTCTGTCGGTTGATGGAGACCGTGCCAATGTGTGGATTATTGATTGGTGGGACCCGAGGGAAAGATTGTGTGTTACGCGCCATGTGGTGTGGGGCGCTTTTGGCATGCTCAAATTATGTGGTGTGTTTTCACTTTCTAAAGTGTCGGATTAATTAATTCTTCATTAATTATTAGAGATGTTAAAACCAGTTCATGAACAAAACCGGTTTATTAGCCCGACACTAAAAACCGTTTTTAAAAACCGGTTCAAATAACAAGACCGGATAAGCATGAAAAAAACCGGTTTATAAATCAATTCGAATATTCAGTTAGAAAAACTATTTTGATCACAAAAAAAAAAACCCGGTCCGGTTAAAAGAACGAACCGCTTCGGGGCAAAAAATGGTTTGTGCATGTCTATTCTTGATAGTTGTCAAATTCACAAATTAAGTACAAAATAAATTTGGTGGGTTTGAAGTTAGAGGAGTAAAACTATTTTGAGATCTATGGTTCGAGTCCGGTCTATACGGATTGGTGCAATTAGTTGTAATGTAGATTAAATAGACTAGGATAGGTAGCGTAACATTTAACTGTTATAAATGCAATAAAAATAACAAGCACCATGATCTTGAACCTGCTAAAAGTTAATCGGTGATATGAGTAATAAACTGTAACCAAGTTACTGGACTTGTGTAAATTGAATTAGCTGTAACAGTTAACCGGTGGTTCAGTTACGCTATAGCCGATTAACAAAAGTTGTGGTTGGTTTAACGAGTTAACCGAACCAAACCACTTATAAACTTGAACCTAGTAGAAGTAAGATGAAGAGTAGAAGACAACAGCTAGATATTTGGATAGCATGCTACAAGATTAAACACTTAAAGTTCTTGCATAAATTTATAATTTTTTAAAGATATTTTCAATCATGATTTAAATTCAGGGTTATTTATAACTTAGTTCACTCAACTTGCATGTATGATAATATGATATGAACCATTTTAGTAATTAAATCGATAAAAACAAATAAGAAGCCTACAACTCTTTCAATTGGAACTTGTTACAAGGTACACCGTACACACGTGTATAGTAAATGTTAAAAGGGTCATATATGGACCACAAACCACACGTGAAATTAAATTAGACTTTTTGGGTTGGGCCCTATCTGTCTTCATTGTCCATAAGCTATGCGTCCCAACAGCCCATTATCCATACGTTGAAAAATATATAATCAACTGTATATTTTTCAATTCAAAATTGTCTGCTGCTCACTTGTCATAACCAATTACTACAAAAGAATACAAACAGTATATTGAAGAAGTTACGAATTCATATCTAATCGGATAGACACAACATGATATTTGCATCTTTACACCCAATTTTAAAAGACAAATGGTGGCCCATAAAGATAGCATATATTGGTACTCTACTACTATGAAAATCAAAATGATGTTTAACCATAACCATCAATAATATGGAGTTGGTTATATAACTGATAACCTACTTAACCGTTAAATTATCAAACATTAAACTCATAGAGTTGAGCTTTAACCATCAAATACCAACAATGGTTATAAAAGAACGGTTGTTAGTTACAGTGGAAGGGTTATCATTGATGAAATGCCATATTTAACAATGAATACTTGAACAAAACATTTAGGTAAAGATGAATGTTTAATATAGAATGGAATTTAAGTAGAGAGTTGTAAGAATCACAAAATTCTTGTATGTACTGTTTTAATTGCGATACATAAGATGGACTTTAACTGCTTACTTCGCTCTCTTTCTCTTTTATATAATATCACTTGAATCATTTACACTTTTTTACTACATTTATTTAGAAGAAAGAAGGATTGTCAAACGGTATCATAAAAGGACACTAAGAAACCAAAACACACTAATATTTTTCAAAAACAATTAAACATCCTAAACACCTTATTTGCAAATATAAACCATCACAAATCATTAGCGAAATCTACACTTCAACAAGCTCAAAACAAGGACATGGCAACTCGATTTAGAGTTTTCATATATCATGATAGAATAAAACCACTTGGGGAATTTGTTTGTGGCAATGGTAATATAATAATCACAGGACCTACATATGTTTTCTTATATCACGTACGGAAATCACTTTTCAAAAATAGTATTTTTCACTTTTATTGTATGAGTTGCACCCAATCAACTTTGAGACAATGTTGAAAATGACACTTAAGTACAAGACAATACTTAATTTATACTCGCAAGATACTCGAGTAATACTCACATATATGATAAGACGAAGAAATGCAATATACATTTATACACACATCCACATAATCAGTCCACGTTTCCATGAAATATTATAAATTTTCAAGAAAAGTTTAACTAGTACATCATCTCAATAGAAAAATATGACATGTTTTTACTTTTGACTGGAGAAAATACTCATAACTATCATAACTAACTATAACATTTTTTTAAATATTCTTGTAAGTGTTATATTGAAGTTACATCATGTATGAACTTTGTGCAAAGTATTAGTCTTAGGGCTACCAACTTATACGTTAATGTTGGGAAAACTTTCATAAAGTCAGTTTGTCTTCAGTTATTAGTTCAACACCTAGGTTGATTCTTTGATCATGATAACCAACAAATTTGTACAAAGTTGATCGTTTAACATCTTTACCGAGTCGTATAAATAACATTTCTTTTGTAATTTATGAAAGACTATGGGGCGAGGAATGAGGAAGAACATTTTTATTGATCATATGATTATTCCAAAAGACGGTTACCAACACGACTAAATAATACATAAGAAAACAATTACAAATTTGAGGCTTACGTTCTTAACAACATCACCTGACCAATGGCATGTGACAAATGCAAAGAGTAACTAAAGTAAACAGACGACAAAGCAAAAAGTTCCAATGTTGCCACTTTATGTCATTAGTAACTATGGCTTAGTGACACCGCTGAACTTACTATCACCCTGGTTAAATTAGATCCCACTTTGGGAAAAAGCCCTTCGATGTTGTTTAATTATGGTTGTCTTATCTTATAGCACATTCACTATAAATACTTCTAAAAATAAATACTTTTGCATGTTTGTTTTAAATGTGATATATTAAACGGTATGTAATTATCTCTCTACCCTTACAGGTGATTATATATAATGTTTATAATTGCTTATATGGTTTCTTTAATTCTATAGTTAAGACTTAAGATTGATTATTTATTAAACACGTCTATATTAAATAAAAATAACCACAAACCATGTATATGCTTTAAAATAAGGGACGCACGTGTAGAATATGATTAAGTTTGGTTTGACTAGTAATGATTAATCTAAACTAATATTTCTTTACATTTGTCACATTCACATAATCCCTTTCACCCTAATTTTTCCGCCCATTAAATTTATTTTATTTTAAAAAGTCAAATAACTAATTTCTTAAATTTTCTCTTTCTCTTTCTATATTATAAATCCAAGTTTTTTTAATAATTAATTTTTATAAACATTTTTTTTATTAAATGAAAACTATGTATTTTGATTAAAAATATACTTTTTTAAAATCAAAATTGGCGAAAACTATGAATTTTTTCTAAAACAATGAAACATTTTTAAATTATGAAATATTTTAAATTCAATCTTTTTAAAAGATAAAAGTTTTATATTTAAATATTTTTTACAAAACAAACCTAGAGTTTTTAAACAACGAGATATTGATAAAAAAAAAACGAGCTCTTTTTAAAGCAATAATTCTTTAAAACGAAAGTTAAAAATGTTTTATCAACTAATCAAAGTACTTTTATATTTAATGTTTTATAGTTCCTAACTTTTCAATAATAAATATTTAGTATTTTTTTTATTTAACTCGTGTAATACATGGGGTTAATACACAGGGTTATAACATAGTGTTGTTTATATAAAAAAAATTATAATAACATGTAACAGAAATTAAATTATAGTATGCAACAAAAGGAATCATACAAAAGAATATGAATCATTTTTGGTTGATGTCTCATAATAAACTAAAAGATCATATATCTCCCTTGATTAATCTTACGACATTGGTGAGATCTTTTAAAATTTCTCGCTTTAAGTATATGATGAGATTTAAGTTTTTTTTAAAGTGAATTATTAAAAAAGTTTATTGCTTATTGCATGATTTTAATTTTTTTTTCCTTTAAAGTTAAAAATAGTGAATGAGATTTTCTCGCTAACATGGCGAGGGTAGTGAATTTAAAAGCTATGCAGCGTGTGTGAAAGGTATTGTATCGTTGTGTGTGTTTAAGTATATAATGCTAGACAAATTTGTCTTATGTATTTTCTGCTCAAAATGTTAGTTAGTTGGAGATGAATTTGACTTAATTGGGAACCTATGGTTGGTTTTTTCTTTATGTATAGCTAAACTATTTTTATCATCTACACACTCTGAAATTATAATTGTTATTATACAACTCTGTGTAATACACGTGACTATAACTTAGTTTCTAAAGTAGAAAACTAGGCTTGTGTCTTTTATAACCATTTTTCTAAATATAATACATGAGAGTCAATAAATGAACGGATCCTTAACAATATGGAAGTCAACAAATCAAAGATTCCTAAACAATATGGAAGTCAAGAAATAAGATGATCTTCAACAATAGGAGAGGCAACATAAACAAATTGGTGGGAGATAAAGATCAAAATCCTTCACTTTGTTTGTAAATAGTTTGAGGTCGCATAGAGTAGAGTGGTTTTTGAAGTTGATTTTAATGCTTGGATAACATGTAATGTTGTATCAGTTGTTTTTCTTTTCTTTTTTTATTGTGTATCTTGGTCTTAGCTAGCCGTCTTTATTTAAATAAAATTGTTCTTTGTCGTTTTAAAAGAAAGTAAAAAAAAAACAATAAACAGTAAAAGAAGAGCAAACACGGGACACAATGCTCTCACATATGATGTGTTTGGGGTTATCATGTCATTTTGAGTCTAATACACGTATTCTTACTTTGTATTTTTATAGGTGGTTGTTTCCACCCTTAGCATTAAGTTGCCTAGTACACCATCATGTCCATGGGGTTTAGTAATGAGGTGGGCCGTGAAGGGTGTTAAACACCACCGTGATGTGACGTTAAGGGGCATTAAAAACCTGATAACACTTTAACGTGCCTGAAGAAATTCCTATACACACATATTTAATATTAATTTTAAATTGAATTGAGGGGCGTGAAAGAGGTGAGCCCGATTCCATAAGGTGATGTAGAGTGCAAGAGGAAGAAATGGGTGATGTGATGCTATGTAGAATTAAAGGACTTAAGAGTACACCCAATGGTGTTAGCTTCACACCGACTCTAACCATAGCCACTTCCGACATGGTCAACAACCTCTTCCGGCTACAAATGTCAGGGCTCGACCCCTTTTCTCCGGCACACGCTTCCGCTTGGATTACTCTGTCTCTCAATGTTCGACATCACTCTTGAACTTTGTGTTTTCTGTGGGTCGGATCTCAACAACCTTTCTTGAGGCCCAATTTTTTTCCTTAATCCAGAAATTAGCCCACTTTTCTAAAATGATACGGCCCAACAGCTTTATATAAAAAGCTCTTTTTAAAATATAATTAATTATTTAATTTAATGTATTTCCAAAAACAATAATTTTATGTTAGTTTAATAAAGTTAAGTAGTCTTATATCTTAAAACTAGCTTTAGTAAACCTGTGTATTACACGGGTTAAATAAATACAATATTAAATAAAATAAAAATTATTATTTACAAAACGATATTCTAAAACATGATATGATTAGAATTACGTATGCGTAATCACTATAAGTAATAAAATAATAATATAAACTTTTTAAATTTTTTTGTTTTTTAAGATAAATTAAACATTCTGTTTTAAAATAACGTTTTACAAAATTTTTATTTTTAAAAGTTTCCTTACTATAACTTACTATTTTAATTATTTTTGTTTTATAAAAGTTTACTTTAAAAAAAACAATCTTAAAATATTACGTAAAAATAGTTTAATTTTTTACAAAAAAATTCATTTTATAAAAAACTATTTCTATAGAAATAACATCAATAAAAATATCTATTTTTTAATTTATTAAAAAACTAATTATATTATAATGTAAAATAAATCAATAATATTATTAGTAATTATTGTAGTTATTTAATATGAGAGAAGCGGGAAACGTTTGATGAGAATTAATGTGATGCTGACAAGTGACACCCCTATTTACCATTTTATTAAAACCTTAAAATATTAAAACCTATATATATAGAGTAGGGATATATTTTTTAAAACCTTATTATAATTTTCTTTCGTAATTTTCTGAAAATCTTAAAATGTTATATATATATATATATATATATATATATATATATATATATATATATATATATATATATATATATAACATTTACAAAAATGAAAAAAAAATTAACGCCTAAAATTTTTATGGATGAGATTTGATATTTCGTTTAAATAATAAGTAAAGTAGATATAATAAAGTAATGACTTAGTAAATGTACGTTATTTTGCAAAAAAATAAATAAATAAATAATAATAAAAAATACTACTATTAGACTTTTAAAATAAATCAATAAAGGGAATTGTGTTCCTAGAATTTTTTAAATGTCAAATAAATTATGTTTATTTAATTTAATTTAATTATTTCTTTGGTATGGCGTTATATATACAATAGTATTATGATTTACAACTATAGATTAATACATAACTAAAACAAAAACACCTAAGATACATCTTCTCTCTCTATGTTATGTGGCATTACGAATCCGGTAACGTCTTGTCTTTCTGTATTTTATCTTTTTAAATTTTGATGTCATCAAACTTAAAGTAATTTATATAAATATCATTGTATTCATAACCAAATCGAACAGTAAACCACTCGTCTAATTCACCAGTTGGATCAATCAGACTGGATTAAACAAATTATATGACATCATTTTATATATCTACTTTAAAACAAAACATGAAAAATATTGTATGCTTTGGAATGAATTTGCAATTTTAACATCATATGAAGACTTAAGCAACTAATATATTGATCATGAGATTTTAAAGAAGAAATAAAAACTAAAAAAAATTAAAATCCAGTTTGATCATTCGATCCAGTTCACGGGTCCAACTAGTAACCAGCTGATTCAAATGAAAACGGTCCAGATAGACATAACCAGACCCACCAACTGATATGACCAAAATATAAAAGCACACTTGTCGATATGTTATCTTGAATTGTTGATGACTTTAGTGTTGTTCGTTTTAAGTACTTGGGATTTACGCATGAGCAAAATAAAATCCAAAATAGCTTCGATACAGGTTAGGAAGCGTGTAATACACACTCGTTCTAGGGTATTCTGATTTCTAGTTTTGACGAATGAAACATGGTTAACGGGGTAAGCACCCCTATGAGGTCCAAGGGGAAGAACTAGGCAGCCACTAACAATTGAAAAATCAATTTTTAAATGTTTAAAGCCCCTAAAGTAGACAGGTTAGTAGAAATTGTTTGATTTGCTTTAGCTTATAAATTAACAACAACTGCGTGATTAATAGTAACTTATGATCAAGAAAAAGAAATGAGCGGCTAAGCAATCGAAGATTATGGTGTTTTTCTTGACTATCAATAATTAAATAGGAACCGGATTTTTTTATGACAGAAGCCATACAAATAATATGAATTCACCAAACCGACACGCTGTTCTTTCAACAAACCGTTCATACAAAATTCGATACATTTTAGATACACTTTCATAATAGAAATACACATATTAGTACATAGATATTTTATGATCTCAAATTACCCATCAGAACACTCCAACACAAAACTCACAAAACCATATTAAAAATCACCACCAACACAACCCACAAAACCTTATGAACCATCATGTTGACTAAAATAAGCGCACATACACCTTATCTTGGTTAAATGATTACTTTTTTTATTCCCCTATAAAAACAATATACCGACTCCAATAGACCAAAATAAAATTTCACAATTCACAAGCACGCAACACACACTCTCGATTTCGACTCCCACACAGATGATCTAGCGACCCCTTTACCACAATCACCAACTCACGTCGTTTCTTCACAAATCATCATCATCATCATCATCATCAATCTTTAAATCATATGCTCATAGATCCACGGTATGTCGATCGATTTCTATTCACAAATCTATGTATATCTATCTACACATCTACACACACACGTATGTTCGTGTATCGTGTGTGCTAGGGCCTATAGTTTGCTCAATCGTTGGTGATCTCGTTTGTTGTGTTCAATGCAGGCGAATTAGCTACGTGAATTCGATGTGTTTCCCCAAACGGTGGTGCTAACATGCACCTGGTTGAGGATTTAGGTGCTACGTGAGTCGTGAGGGCGTTTGTGTGTGTGGTTACGGAGGGGTGTTTGGTGTGTGTTGGTGAGTTGCGTTAGGTGTTGTTGTGTGAAGATGTCAGGTAATCAGGTGGTGAAATTGCGGAGGAAGGAGTTAGCGGCATGCATGACATGCCCTATTTGTGATAAGTTGTTTCGAGATGCTACTACGATTCCTGAATGCCTTCATACGTGTGAGTATTCATCTGTTTGCTCATTGAATTCGATCATGATCTTCGGTTCAGGTGTGTGAGTTTGATTTGGGGTTAAGTTTGTGCAACTGTTTGGTATGTGCGATTTCGCAATTGGGTTTCTTCATGGTGATCTGGTTATGGTGTTTTTAATAATACTTTGCTTATCGATTATATTTCATGTTGAGTGTCTAGACCGTGTCTTGCTAAGTTGATTTGTGGGAATGAATCAGTTACCTGTTTCCTTGATTTGATTGATCGTGTTATTTGGTTTCTGTTTGTAACTGTAGTTGATATTAATGTAAAGGGGAATTATAATTCCCCTATAGTTTAAATATATATGTTAATCTTGTGTTTGGCAGATAAATTCATTGAGTTGGTCTTGGGATTGTTTAGAAAGTTGTAATGGAATTTAGGGTATGCATGTTAGTCCTGTTTTTGCCCAAAAAATTGATGGATTTGGTCTCTGTGCAGCTGAAACTTTGTCATGAAATGTAGGGTGCAAATTAGTTTGGAACTTTACTTTCTCTTTAGGGTTTAAACATGCATGCAATTCTGATTGGAGGTTGTATAAATGTCAATTGAAAGTAATTAATTTATTATCATCTATTGTTTAGGCAACATGTTAGTGGTTATGATTATCTATTTAGGAATTGATAAATTAGTTTTAAAAAGCATTTAATACTGGTTGCATGAAAAATGATACGCAGTTGAAAGAGGGAAATTTCTATATATATTACTTCCTTGAAAAATTAAAGGTTGTCAGACACATATCAATACCACATCATTGATTTCAATACACACATCTGAACACTCCCTAAATATTTAAGTTTCCTCATTTTCATGTAGCCCTAGAAGTTGGATGCTTATGTTGCAAGGTCTTCTTTGTTATTTCGTGAATGATTGGATTCTTCCACTCTTTGATTTTGTATCATGATTTCCAACACTTAGAATTTTGTCTATTCAGGTCCCAAGATATTTGTATCTGCTAATTGTGTTTTGCCTCTTGAACATCATCCAGTCTGCAGGAAATGTATTCATAAGAAGCTCACAGATGAGGAGCTTGAATGTTGTCCAATATGCAATATTGACCTTGGATGTGTTCCTCTAGAGAAACTGAGGTAGGTCTCTCTCATGTACGTGTGTGTGTGAATTATTAGTTGAAATTGCTGAAGAGAACATAATGGACACACCTATTATATAAGTTGCAGTTTTTGTCAATGTAGGGTTGTGTATAAATACATAAGCACTGTTTGAAACAGAAGCATTTTATATAAGATAGAATCATGATTTGATTGACTAAAATTTCCATAAGATGGATGTGATGCTCACTAGATCTGAATAGATTTACATGCAACTATTAGGATGTGTTTTATCCATGATACATAATTGGGTTTGACTGTAATGTCTGAATTACATGCATCCTTTCTTGTGTTTTGCAATTTGTATTGAAAAACGATTTGATAATGTGTACATTTATTTCATGTTTTGGCAATAACTTTAAAGCATGCCTGCAGTACTTAAGCTTCCTTAACAAAACTGATTTATTTGATGCTGTCTTTTTTTATATGTCAAACTCAGTTCTCAAATATTACATTGACTCAGTAATTGTTAAAGCATTAACCCTGTACAAGTCAATTTTCTGTGATTATATATATATTATAAGGGAAATTGTCAATTGATAGACGAGTGATCATGTTTCTTTCATTATTCAGGCTATAGTTTGGGTGATATGTCAGATAAATGTCTTGGTATATGATTTTCTGTAAATCCTATCTTCAATACATTTCCAAATGAGTCTGCTTGTATATTTCCCTTTTTGGGTTGATTGAACATTGAAGTACTTCATTCAATAGAACTCCATATCTGTTCATTCTATTTGTTTATTATGTTTCTTTTCTTTATACATATTCAGTTTACAGTTGTATCTCTTCACAAATGTTCACTTGGTGCATTAAGTCATCAATATATTGCATAAGCTTACATCAAAGATAGAACTAGTGCTGAAGTGATTTCTCTTGAAATATACATTATTTTTGTAAATTATTGAAGTGATCTTTAATATTTGTCCTAAACAGGCCAGATCATAATTTGCAAGATGTTAGATGGAAAATATTTCCTTCAAAAAGGAGAAGGGTAAAGGCTCCTGAAGTAGTGCCTTCAGTTACATTACCATTAAGAAGGAAAGAGAGATCACTGTCCTCACTGGTAGTCTGCACTCCCAGAGTGTCACCACAAACTACTTTGACTGGTAAAAGGTCAAAAGGACCCCCAAGAAAGAAACCACGTGGGTCCTCTTTCTATGTTGACAAATCTGTCAAGAAAGAGGATGACTCCATGGAAGACCACCAAGATAGCTCAAGCTCAGATGCAATGTCAAACAAGTTCACACAAAATTTGAGGCAGGTAAAGATTACCAATATATTCCAGGTTTCTATGCATTCCTTTACTTCTTAAATTTCCTTCAATTCATGGGTTTCAAGACAGATGCTTCACTTGTTATTGGTTCATGTGCATGCACCCTCTTATGCATTTTGGTTTATGCCAATCTACCATTGCATGGGAAAAAAGTATTGCTGTCAACACTCGCATTCAAAGACTTGGTGTTGGTCCTCGGTTTCTGATGTTGACGTAGGATGGGTGGATCTGATTACAAATATGATAAAGACAACAATTTTAGTGTTCCTAATATTTAGCATCTCTTGATTTGTCTTTATAAGTGTTTGCCTTCAAATCAGGATAGTCTTTCAGAAGATTTGAACTGTTCTGTTATTTGTGGATTTGCATTTGATTGTTGCCATGCAATATCTTCTATCCTTTCTTTCAAATCTTGTGTTTGTGACACATAGATCTCATAAAGGATTCACACCAGCCTACTTACTCTTGCCGAATTAGCAGTTGAACTTACTTGCTGTTGGCTTATCCTATCGTCCTTGCCTGCACGAAACACATGGAAGTTGATTTTCATTTTGTTAGGAAAAAGGTTCTCGTTGATATCTTCGTGTTCAATTTAATATTGAAATATTATCACAGTGTTGATATTTGTACAAATTTTTTGCCAACTTCTAGATGGATTTACGATTCAAGCTACATGTCTGATCGTTCCTTGTCTTTAGCTTGTAGGGCATATTAGACTAGTCATGTACTTGATTGTACATAGTCTTGAAGGTTTTTGTGTATCATAATCAAGTCTATATATACATCCTCTATGTTAACTCTTTTATTAAAACAGTTAATATACAATTACCTTTCTGCCTTTAGGGCTATTCTTAGCAACCATCTTTTAACTTATTTGATAAGAAAGATTGAAAAAACATTTTCATTTTGTAATTTGACAAGTGAGGAAAAGTAAGGATTTGAGAGAGCAAAGTAGATTGGAGAAGTAAGATTTTTTAGATGTTTGGACACGTTTTCTTCTGTTTAATTTTATAGCAGTTAAAAGGTAGTTGTTAATAATAGAGGCATTCTGTTAGCAAACCGCTAAATTTAGTTATTATTATTATTTTTAGACTATATTTAAAATATGATTACAAGACTATAATATTACAGTACTTTTCTATGTTTTGAATAAGTGACAAAGAGGCTGCATGCATTCAAAATACACTTTTGGGGGACTTCCAACCTGACTTGACCCTTTCTTTGTAGCTATTTTTTCATTTACTTGTTTAACATTGCCTGATAGCCTATAACGACCCATGTAAATGGGTCAAATTATAAATATCTTTAACTAGAAACAACAATACATGTGCAGAATTCTTCAGCTCCTGAGCCATCTAGTGATCATTCACCTGATAAAGAAACAAACAATGGCAAAGTTGATCCGTGGAAACCTTTCAATTATTTGGTCGAAGTGACAAATAGGAGTAAATCTTCTAAATTTACTTCACAAGGATCCACTGTCAACTCAGAAACGCCAATTACCCCAAAGAGTGAAGGGCATTCCCGTAAAACTAAAGGAAAAGATCAACTGAAGCGTTCTAAATTTCAAGATGAAAATGGGAGATCTGATGTGGATGTTACAGAATCTGCAAAACCTAAAAAGATAAGAAAATACGGCAAAAATAAACCAGGTTCACTAGCTGTGCTGGATGTTGATGCTAATAATGCTATTGGGGACAAAAGAATAAATCCTATCTGGTTCCATTTGGTACCTTCTGTGGAACAGTGAGTAGTTTAAAAACATTTTTTAGTTAATTAATGACATTTTCTTTCTTATGTTCGCTAGTTAATTTCCTATTCAATTTGTCAGGGAGGGCGAGCCTTTGGGGCAGATAGAAGGAAGCTTTGTTAGACTAAAGTGAGTTTGTTTTTCTTGCTATTTTTAGTGTTTCTTGTTTATAGTTATCTTGTTAAGGGACCTTTTGTTAGTTAGAAACAAGTTTCAGTTTTTAACCATACAGATACTAAGTTTAGGGACTTACCAACATAAAACATAAAACACAAGAGAGTTTTTTGGAGTTTGTCCATTTAAAAACGATATTATTGCAATGATATTCTAAATTTTTTTTTTCTTGCTTATGTCAAGCATATCGTGTTATTTTGCATCTTCTATAATTTTGATTGTGAATTGTGATATTTAGGATACAAGTTATATATATACAGGAAAACTATGGGATATGTGACATAGATAAGCTCCATATGAGTTTTCATCTATTGACTTTGAATTCAAATTCATAAGTTTTAGAATTAAAACATTATATTTTCATAGGCGGAAAAATTAGCAGTCAGACGGGTTCGTTAACGGAAAAATTAGCACCCTTTGACCTTTTTCCCATCTTTTCTTAAAATCTCATAAATAATGAACATATAAAATATGATATAACTAACTATATATTAAAATAACGATCCAAATTTTTAAGAAACAGTTAAAGAGGTTGCAGACACTTAATATACTTGCCATATTCCCTTCAGCCTATTGCTAGTATCCACTTTCAGATGTGCAGTTAATTTTATTTAAAACCTAAAACCTATTCTGTAGCTTTT
Organism: Flaveria sonorensis; assembly: GCA_025506505.1. Lineage (NCBI taxonomy): Eukaryota > Viridiplantae > Streptophyta > Magnoliopsida > Asterales > Asteraceae > Flaveria > Flaveria sonorensis. The sequence goes on along the minus strand of CM046424.1, from coordinate 63,127,351 downwards.
ATATTTACCTAAATTCCTGTCTCAATCCACCAATTTCACACATGCTTCTGTGTGTGCGTGCTGTATGCGGGGTTTCAAATCTTTATCTACTTGTGTTTATTTGATTCTCATATTCATTCGTTTTGTTTTTGATGATTTTGCACTTTTCATAATACTTGATACTACACGTATAATCCATTATCTATTTTTTCATGTTACAATGTCAGATGTTTATTTATGAATATGTCACATATGATAAGCACGAGTACACATGCACCAATGCCTCTAGTTTCTCATAGGTCGTATATTAATATATGGGTTTAACATTGTTTCAGGGATGGTAACATACCCGTTTCAGTTATCCAGAAATTCGTGATGAACAAATTGAAACTTGGAAGTGAAAATGAGGTTATTCCACTATGTACTAATTTTCCTTTATTCAATTTCATCATGCTACATGCATAGTAGAAGAATGTTTTTTTTAAAGAAAACTTTCTATGTGTTTATTTGATATCTAGTTAACCATTATGTATAAGTCTTCATCCAAACAAGGGTGAAAGTTTTTGCAACTATATACTTATCTACCCTTTCTATAACTTCTTGATGATATTTATGCAAAGCATTCTCATCTTGACATTACCAAAGGATGTTCTGTATTTTCATACATTGACTCCTGGTCAACACTCAAGTTGCTATTTTGTTTCAAGAAATAGGAGGCAAAATAGGCGGGTTGGGTAACACTTTAGTCAAAATGGGTCAACCTGCTACATTTTCACATCTATATTTATAAATTTCATATTAGTTAACCTATTGAATATGACTTTAGAATATTTTTATTACAATAATGATCCAAATCTGTTGTCATGTGCTACTTTTAACCTTGCTTATTCCATTTGACCCACTTCTCTTGTAGTCGAGTTCCATAATTTTACCCATTTGAATATCGACCTGTTTTCACACAAACGGATTCTAATCACCTCCCTAATTCTTCCCTTAAATTTTTTCCAAACATGTGCAAATTGTTTTTTGGCAGGTCGAGCTCAGATGCATGGGCCAAGCGCTCGTGCCAACAATTCTGCTAGGTAACCTAATGGACACGTGGCTGCAGAAACAACCAGTATCACAGACTGTTTCAGTCACAGTTGGATCATCGGGTAAGGAATACATGATGGAGATATCCTATGCTAGAAAGGCTTTGGGTGCAGGTATCTGTCTGACTCCAGCTAATTAATGACCACACCATGTGGTTTTCGCGTCGACAAAGAGCAAGATGTTATGATGTGAGCCATGTGCTGGCTGTGTTTGTTCTAGTTTTATAGCTTATGTAAGAGATAATATGTCTGGTTATAAAGTTTAAGTTGCTATATAGTAAGTATTATAGTTATAGGTTGTGTTTTCTACAGTAGTCTTTCCAAAACTTTGTTAAGGTTGGTGAATTTTGATATGTTACTTCTGCACCCTCCAACTTTCTACTAGTTTACACTATTTTCTGCTGTTACACTAGGGTATGGTGTTTTATGTTTGTGATGGTCTTATGTTTTATTGTTGTTGGAAGTGTTAGGTTTTGTTTTCACATATATTAAATTAAACTTTCACAACACATTTTTAGCCTGAATCTCATCTTATAACAAAGCAACGATAAAAAGTTTTTGAGAGCAGTCCGACCAGAAAATTGTTAGAATAACATATTTTCTAACCAATCTGGTTTTAAAAACACTAGTTACAACATATATTTACATTGATTTAACTACCATCTTGTAACGTTGTTAATTTACAATGTACTTGAATCAAATTTACAAAAAATCTCTATAAAAGAAATAACAAAGAAAAGTAAATTCAAATCCCGGTAAAACCAAGTTCATCAAGAGCCTCCTTGCACCTCGGATCAGCATTCGTGACCATGAACCCGAGTGGGTTAGCATACCGACCCTTGCCTCTGATCCCATGCTTGTTGGTCAAAGACACCCGAACATGGTTCTCATCATCCATCAGTTCCGGACAATTTGGGTCCGGGCTTTCACTAACAATGATTTCACAAATCTCCTCTTCATGGTCACCAACCGCGTTCAGTGTATACTTCCCTTTCTCGTCACTACTCCCCTCGACCCTATAGCTTTCCTCATCGCTCTCTGCTTTGTGGCACACAAGCGTAACTTTTGTATTCGCCAATGGGTAGCTGATCTTTGTAGGGATTTGTATCCTGCATGGGTCACAGTAAACTTTACCTTGAATGATAAATACATCATCAGGTACAGTTTCTTTTTCTTGGATGATAGGTTCTTCCCCATTGGTGATTGAACCTTTTTCTGGGATCATGAATTCGTCACCTGGCCCAGGGGCGACATAGTCTGTCACCTCGAGGTCAAAGTCATCGTTGAGTCCAGGCTCGCTAACCGGGGATGGGATATCCAGTAAGTCGTCTCCTAGGGTCATATATTCTCCTGCACTAGCCGGGGGAGGCGCACCACGATTGATCCAGCTGCAATGAATGTTTGTAGCCAAGGACAACAACATGGGAAAGAGAACCAAAATGGTGGCATGATTAGCCATCTTCTGTTCCTTCTTTTTTCTAAATGGGTGGAAGATGTATCGCGGCAATGAGCGGCGGCGGTTGTGGTGGCAGCAGGGCGGCGATGGTGGGGGCGGTGGCGGTGGCTTAGATTGATGGTTTGAATGGGATATAGAAAGGGGTTTATTTTGAAAAGTTGAGGTTGGGAGAAAAAGATGGTAAATGGTTAGATTTCTAGTTTATGAAAATCATGACAAACACTAAAATTGATCTATATATTATTCATTATAAAGGAGACTCGGAAACCTAACATCTAAACTACATTAAGAAACATAATACATATATATATATGTTAGTGTTCTCGTAATATTAAGTGTTTTGCATAAAAGACTCCCCTAACAATAGTATCGTGAATGTTTATACATACTTAGATGTCATGAAAGAACTTGTAGGTCTTGATGTCATCTATGATGAACTTAACCGCACCGATGCAACCCATAACTGCAACAGCTGAGAACCAGGTGGCTATAACAATGTTCAGGATCACAATTGGGCTAGAATTCTTGGGCATTTTCCCAGCTTTTAAGTGTGCTAAAACAGGAAACACAAAGTCAAGTGGTGTGAACCCAATGGCTCCACATATGGACACAAAATCCCCAAAAAATGGCATGGCTGCAGCCACTATGGTTATCAAACCCATGTACATAGAGGTGAATACGAGGCGTAGGACATGGTTTTCCAGAGGGAATCGGTAGTTTGTTTGTTTGATGTAAGATTTTCCTCAAAATACGCGTATGTCGGCCTGCAATATATCTAACCAAACACCAACAAAATCTTAAGCCTTCAAAAAGCCTGATTTGGGTTATGTATCATCTCAAACGGGTCAAAACTTGCCCAAAGCGTATCTAAAATGGATAAAACCTTCCAAATCATTTTTATTCAAAAAATTTGTTTGTTAATGCAATAGTAATTCTAAAAATTTAGTGTATTATGGTTAGAAAATCAAACAAATTACCTGAAAACAGCCAGATATTTGGATTACAGCAAATATATTTGCCATAATAATTGTCCATTCAGGGGTTTTAAGAGAAGCAAGGATGAAAGGCTGGACACTTGTACCAAATGCCCAGTAGCCGATAAATGCCAGTTGCCAGTAACTCGATAGAATAACCGCGTATGCAGCTGCTATCCCTTTATACATAGTTTTCTTCACGGGTTCTCGAACAGTACTCTGAAAAAATTACAGTTGTGTTGGTTTAAGTTGTAAAACAAGATTCAACTGTTTATCTACATATTATGAATGGATTGTTTTATGTCATGTTTTACCTCAAAAACGTGGGTTAAAGAATAAAAATAGTTAAATGGATCGAAAGTCACCCGAAGTGTATTTACAGTGCATACAACCTCATACATCTTTTTATTTAAAGATTCGGATTACTACTTTAGTTCTAAAGTTTTGGAAATGGTATTTAACACATTAATTATATATAAAAAATTGGAAATTGATTAAAAAAAATAAGATGTTTGTTAGTCAAACCCATTCAGTATTAAAAAAGTTATTCATTCTGATCCAAACTCGTTTTGACCTGGGTTTAAAGTTTAGGGTTTAGTATTATACAGCTTGCTAGTGTTACTACCTCTACTACAATATAAATAGCTCAAAACTTAACCAAAAAGTAAAAAATTTGATTTTTTTAGTTTTTTTAATTTTTATACATTTGGTATCATTTCGCGCAGGATTTTAAGATCAAATACCTGTATTTCAGGAAGCATGGCATCACCAAATGAAAATGCAATAACCCCAAGACCATTAAAGGCTTTAAACATCTTAGAAGAAGAGCTTCCATGGAGACTATAACTTATGCTTTCTCTATCAATGTTCTTCCCTGTATTTAAAACCGATAATCGGTTGGATCATGTAAATTTTTAGACAGGTTGAGTTGACCTGTTATCAATCTTTTGTCATTTCTCACAAAATTCATAGATTAATTGTATAATTCTAAATGGTGACAAAAGAATATTACCAAAATAATGATCAATATTTAATCAAATAATTTAGGAGGTTGTGAACAGTTAGCTTGTCATGTGAGACCTTAACATGTTTGATGCTTATGGCTAAACTTATTAACTTTAATCATTTAAGATGTTAGTGTTTAAATTATATATTTTCATTATCTAGTATTTTTAAAAACAGACTGGACCGGTGGCTAAGACCGATTCTATTTGGACATCCTCCACTTAAACTGGTCGGAGCGGTTAAACCAACAAACCAGATCGATTTATTATGAGGTTTAGGATATAATATTGCAAATCAACGTCAAAAGATAAAATAGTTTCATATTTTGTTTTAAATTAGTTACACATAGATATATCTTGTAGAATTTTTTTTAAAATTATTTATGACACCATCTACTATTTCAAAACGATCCGACTAGTGTACCGGTAAGACAACCGTATCTATGAATAAATTATCATTTTAACATACCATTGTAAATTGTTACACCAATGGCTGTGCCAGCAAATCCAATTGTGCTCAAAGTGCAAACAGCATTTAACCATCTTAATGAATGAATATTCGGAAGTTGGGAAAGTACAAGCTCAAAGATCCCAAAGAATACAACAAAATGTTGAAGCGTTAAACTACCATCCTTGTGGTAGTATTTGTACACAGCCTGCACATCATCATATATTTGTCACATCCAATATTTTTAGAAAAAAAAATAACAGCAATGGTGGACGCGTATTTGCATCGCGTCGACACATTGATGTACGACTGACCTTAAGGCTACTTCCAGCAGCAATTTGAATGGCGATATTGTTGCCAAAAGAAGCCACCTGCTGGAAAAATGCAATAGACCAGTAACCCCAATTTCCTTCAAGACCAAAGTTGATAAAGAAGTCATGATTTAAAAGTTTAAACACTATAACAATCTTGATTTTCTTAATCAACCGGAAATCAAGCTATAGCAGTAAATTCATTCATACACAACTGTAGTTACTTCGTCTTATATAGGGGCGGCTCAACGTATTTTGCGGCATAAAGCGAACTATGAAATTGAGGCTCTTTTTGTGAAAGAAAAAACCGTTTCTTTTTATTATATAAAAGATTTATTAAATTTTTATCTCAAACATTAATCAATATGTAACTATATTATCTTTTCCACTAACACAATCTTATTCCTCAATAACTCTTTCTTTCGGTTAAAAATATTACAAGAATACCGTAAGTGTGGAGGCCCTTAAAATTTGAGGGCCTAAAGCGGTTGTTTTAATTGATTGTAGTGCAGAGATGCCCCTGACTCTTATAGAGTAAAAATATCACACCACCCAAATGCTTGTTACACACCCACATAGAACTGCATAACTAGGATCGCGATAGATTTTTTAACCGGAAAAAAGGTCGCAAAATTAGCGATAAAAACAATTGTAAAGTTAGCAACCGGAATGTGTTTGGTCGTTAATTTTGCAACTATATCACAAATCCTATCGATGTGGTATGTGTTCAGATCCTTGCAAGGGCAAAATTATATGGAATTTTAAAAATTGTCGATCAAAACAACACTTTTGGTGTCCATGAAACCTATCACCCATGCTAACAACGAGTTTAAGTAAATTATGATTTACGTTAAACATATGGTCTTCAAAGGTTATGACAGGAAAAAGAACAAGATTTGAACCTTTACATCTGGGGAATCAAGTGTTTATTAATTTTTACCACATAGGTTGACAATAATTTTTATGTTATGCAACATTTTCAGAATCTGAACGGATGGATCGGTCAAATCAGATGACTATATAAATAATATAATAATTGAAACTATTTATATATCTCTAAATTAATATCAAACAATATGTGTTTTGGTGTAGTCTTACATTTGTAATAAAATACAAGGACTTAAATATCTAAAATATGGATTCTCAAATACTAAATGATTAAAATAAGGGAGTAGGATTTTGAAGAGAAATGAAATAGAAAAATTGAAATCCGCTCGACCACCGGTCCGGTTCCCCGGTCCGACTCGTAACCAGCCGGTTCAATTGAAAAGGTGCCAAAATAGGCACAACCGTAGCGGTTCTATTAACGGTTCACATTTTGATCATATTCTGAAAACACTCATGCCATGGGTTTCATCTTGGTATAAGTTAGATAGATGAAGCATTGATGAATGGAGAATATATACATAAAAGTTATAAAACTACTGACCATAAATGCTACGAGCAAGATGTCTATAAGTGGGGTGCTTCTTCCCATCCCACTTCCATAAAGACGCAATCAGAACACTAGAGTACCATGTGGTTAACGTTGCAACCACCAAGCTAATCACCCCTTCATCATGCACAAATAAAACATATATCAAACACCTTAACGTACTAATCTCAACACAAATCAACTCCAACTTCACTACTACAAAAAACAATACCAAGAGGCCATCCAAGAGAAGCGATGGCGAATGGAAGCGGAGCGTAGGCTGCAGGAGTCGCGATAGTGGTTGCAACATGGAACGCCGCGTGTTTCCATGAACCTTTACCTGCAGTAGCATCTGTGTTATTGTTACTTTGAGTGAACAGTTTGCTACAGTTAAGACGTCCTGCTTCCCGTGAATGATGTCGCCGGAGTAACTCTCCGGTGGCGACGTTTCGCCGGTTGAGGCCATCTCCTAGTGCTCTGAAGTTGGATTAGAAGTGGTGATTAGCATTTTGATAAAGAAAAATTTAATATAAGTTGTTATGGAGGATATTGCTTTGACATTGGTGACATCTTTGACTTGATTACAACCGTCACTAAATGGTATAAAAATTAATTCAAACTGAGCCTAAATGGTACGCAGACTTTTTAGATTTTAATGTATTTAGATCAATCATGTTTTGTCTGTTTTTGCATGTTAGGACATTGGGGCTTCTAAATTATTGACAAATTTCTTTAAATTTTTAAGAAGTTTTTAAGTATTTTATCTTTTTTTCATGTTACGATATTGGGATCTTAGATTATTTACAAACTACTTGGATATTTAGTAGTATCATACTCGACTCAGCTTACTTCAGCTACACCCGTCCAATTCCCTATGTTACTGTCCAACCATCCGGTTTTATAATGGATGTGAAAATGATACTACCGGTGGGTATAATTAGTTGGATGTTTCAAAAACTATTTAAGATAAAAACAAAAGAATTTTTTTAATTATCTGAAAATTCCAACCCATAAGTACATTGTTAACCTACTGGATCAACTAAAATGTAGCTTGTGCTGATTACAAACAATTCTGAAAATAAAACTTAAATTTTTTTAACAGCTAATGCCTACACCCTTTAAGGTACACACCTAAGAGCATTCACAGTGGATACTTATCTTATTATCTTTATCTATATAATTACACGAAAAATCACTATTTTTTCTCTCTATTTTTCAGTTAAATAATATTTTATACCCTTATCATTATCTTTTTTTCTCTCCTTCACTCACAATCACTTTCAAAAATATTAAAAAATTTATAGGGATTGAACAGTAATTTTCAAATATACCAATCAACAATAATATTTTTTCTCTACTTCACTCACAACCACTCAAACCATTCTATATAATATAAAAAACACACTCACATCTTTTTAGAGATTCCACTGTGAATGCTTTAAACCATACATACGCATTTGATCGAACCTAGGTCTTCCCCTTAAAATTGGGAGTTTGGGGAAGGTTTTAGTGAAGAGGAAGCAAAAAGTATAATGAAAAAAGTTATAGGCCGTGACTTGCTGCCTTTTGTTTCTGTTGGGCCAATATTGCTGGGTTGAAGTTGTTGGTTCAAGCTCTTTAAATGGACTAAAGCCCAATAGATGTGTATTTTGTTTTTTTTCCTTCAACTCTTCAATCAAGAAGAGTTGCACAAACGGGTTTGGGCCGGACCCAAACCGGGTACAACCCGGGTTTGGGCCCAACCGGGTTTTTTGTACCCGGGTATGGTGAACCCGGGTACGAACCCGGGTCGGGTTCAGCGAGATACAAACCCTACCCGGTATACCCGGTAGGGTCGGGTCGGGTTCGGTTTCGGGTATGAAACCCGGGTTCAACCGGGTTTTGCCTTTCTTTTTTCTTTTCTTGTGTGTGTGTCGAACACCGGTTCATATGTTTTTTTTCTTATATTTTTCTTCCTTTTTTTTTTTTTATTTTTCTTTCCTAACGGGTTCACTTAAATGACAAAAATTTAAACAACTTAATATATAAATATATACAAATCTTGAGCAGAAAATGTTACACTTATAATATACAAATATTAAATACTTTTATATAAAACATTTGAATGACAAAGAAATTAAAAAGAACATGAAAGACATATAATATTAAAACAACTTAAAAAATAACAATATCGTAATTTTATCTACTACGAGATGCTTGATCAAATGCTAATTCTTCATCGGATATGCCAGAGATACTCCGTCTTCTACTCTTCATCATGTACTTTAGCTTCGAGTGTAATCTCGTCTTCGAGGCTTGTTTGGTCTTGTATACGATCCGTTGCGTCTAAGTGATCCTTTAAACAAATGCACATCCACTGCTTCCGGAGTTAGTCTTGTTCTTCGTAATGATATTACCCTGCCACTAAGAGAAAAAGCAGATTCCGAAGCTACCGTAGAAGCTTGGACGCTTAGTAAATCACGGGCCATAGCAGAAAGAATCGGAAATTGAGATTCTTTTCCTTTCCACCAAGCCAAAATATCGAATGCACGATAATCTTCGGTAGTCATAGTGGAAATAAAATCCGTTCCACTATATCTACCGAGCTCACTTGTTGGGGTGTTACCCCTTTGACGTTTAGCCGTCACATCCCGAACAACATTCAACATAGTCAAAAATGGTCTTTAAGCGAGGTACTAGCACTTGAGGTTGATCCGCTTGGCATGGTTATATTTACGTTAGGCCCATATCTATTTAAATAAAAATTATAAATTGTTTTCAAACTATGATTAAAATTTTCTTTTGCCTCGTTTGAAAAATCAGGGTTTTCGTCATGCATATCCAAATTGTCATTTATCTCATCTATCAAACATTCAACCCCCGCAACATTTAGAAACGGATTTAAAGCGGCGGCACACGTAAAAACGGGTGGTAAGTCCTTAAAATATTTTTAAACTTTTCTTTCATTGGTTCTATCATTTGATTAAACATATTATTTTATTTTGAAATTTTTAAAATTCAAAGACATAAAAATATAGTTCTTGAAGCACCGAATAACTAGTGGAATAATAACTCCCGATAATTTTGTTGTTGAGTTTTTAAAAACCTCAAGAAACTCGGATAGACGTTGAAGATTCTCCCAACCCGCATCCGGAAATGGGTCGGCTTCACCATTATCCGAAAGACTATTATGAAAAGCTTTCAAAGTGCCCTTTTGTTTTAAAGCACATTCAAACATGTGACAAGTCGAATTCCACCGAGTAGGTACATCCCAATTAGGACCTAAAAATCTAGAGTGCGTATCCTTACAAAGTTGTTTATAATCTTGATATCTTCTTCTACTTTTTTTAAAAACGTCATGTAACATAAATCGAAAAGATGTAATAAAGTTATTAACATATTGCCCGGATAGTCCGTCTTGCACTACTAAATTAATAATATGTGCAACACAACGAGTATGAAAAAAATCACCGTTTGCAATCGGAAGATATTTTAATTTTAATTTTTCAACCGCGGTTGTGTTGTTAGAGGCGTTATCAAATGCAATTGAAAAAAGTTTATTTTTAATTTAAAAGTACTTATTACATTATCTAAAAGTAAAACAAAAATTCTCCGGTGTGTGGATGCGGAAAAAGATCAAATGCAATCGTACGTTTCATCAATTGCCATGAATTGGGATCCACCCAATGAGCGGTGACGCAAAGGTACGATTCGGGTAAACCGTGTGGAGCCGACCAAACGTCACTAGTTAAGTTTACACCGGTATTTAAATTTTCAAATAATACAATTAAATCTTTTTTGCTTGTTTTCATAATTTTAAACAATAACGTCTAAGTGTAGTACGACTTACGTGAGTGTAACGAGGTTGAAGCGTCTCTCGAATTAAGTTGGTCAACCGAGGATTGTCGAAGTGACTAAAAGGCAAAGCTTCTTGAATCACGAACTTCGCCATTCGATCTCGAACCGTATTAACATCGTAATTAAAGATTCCACCGTCTCCACCCAATTGTGTTTGTTGCGAATCCGGATTACTTTTCAACGACTTACAAAACTTCTTGCTAATGTGTTTGTTTAAAGTCGTGTTAGAATCTTTAGCAAGCAAAGCTCCACAAAACTTGCAACGAGCCTTTACAGACCGTCACTCAACTCAACCATATCCCAATTGCACCAAACATCCATGTTACGATTGTGTGCAAGAACACGAACGACGGTTGGAGCGTTGGACGAACCTTGACCAACGGAAGATTGTGAGTGAGCCATATCAAGATTGAAGAGAGTGAAAGTGTAAAACGAGAGAGTGAACGTGTAAAACGAGAGTAAACAGAGAGTATTTTTTGCGTTTTTTGCGTATGTTTTTGCGTTTGAGACTTGGGTACTAAACCATATCAACCCACACCTATTTATACTAACTTATAAGCCTAAAAGTGACAAAAAAACGGTCACAAATCGATCCCACGGCTATATAGCCGTTAAAAAACGGCCACTTTTAAAAAAAAAAAACGGTCGAAACCGGGTCCAACCCGGGTTCAACCGGGTCGGGTCGGGTTCGGGTCGGGTTCTAAGAAATTCTAGAAAATCATACCCGGTTCCAACCCTACGGGTTTTTTTCGGGTCCAACCCGGGTATGCATATACCGGGTCGTACCCGTACCCGGTTCGGGTCGGGTCCACCGGGTCGGGTCCGAACCCGGTTTTTATGCCCAAGTCTAGTCGGGGCCCAATCACATCAACTTTAAAGGAAAAAAATGGTCTCATCTGAGATTGTTTGGGATTTCGATAACTATATATACAATTATACGAGAATATGAACTCGTTATTAGAGCCCTTAATAAAAAAAATATTAAACTAAATAGTTTATAATAATATATATATTATATATATATTAAATCCTTTTGTTGCTAGATTTTATTTTTTGTGTTCGCTATTGCGTTAAATTTCTTTTCTCTGATGGCAGATTCGTTTCTCTTGTGTTAAATTCTCTTTTCATGTGCCTTTTTAAAACTTTAATTTATACTTAAAAACTTAAAATTATAAAAAAAATTAAACTAAAAACTATATGAACTTAATTTTAAATAGAACAAAAATTAGTTGTTTTAATAGAAAGGAATGACAAAAATTTGGGCCGTAACATTACAAGGTTGTGCGTGAATAGGTTATGTCATAATTCACATAACGTATAAAGTATATTTAGTTAACATCCATAGCAAGGGATGTGAATATAATTCTGGGATATTAAGGATCAATAAAAGTCATGTTAAGTTTGATTGGTCCAATAAAAGTTATAGAAGAATCTGTTTCTGAGTGTCTATTGCTACATTGCTTGTCGGAGCTTGTTAGTTGTTTGTTTCTACGAGACTATGTTGATTTTCATTAGGATGGCAATTCCTGACACGAAACCAGGTTACCAACACATATCTAATCAGGTTTTGAGTCATCATGCCTAACACGTATAATAATTAGGTCTTGTTTGGATGGCCTTAACAAACTTGATCACAACTCTGATAGAACTTATCATTAATAAATATACCATTGGCTAATTTGGTTTTATAGTCTCAAGAACAAAATGTTAAAGAGATAATCTCATCAGAACTTTAATATTTAGTCATCTATCACTTTTTCATCAATTGTTTGTCAAGATTTTAAAGTTATGGTGATGAGTAATACATTTTAACAGCATTCTACCATTCAGTCAACACATAGAAAAGAAACTTAAGAATTTCATATCAATGTATCCCCTTTCCATCAACTGTTTGTTTGACCTGCCTATCATTTGAAAATGTACCAATTGTGTGCCTCGACTTTGAGACGGACCGATCATAAGATGCTGAGAAAAGTAGAAGCTCATAACATTTTAAAACTAAACCAAACCGTTACTAATAGACCTGATATAGTTTTGATATATCAAAACAGACTAGTTGGGTATGGGTCAAACAGGTAATGTTGTTTGTCTTATGGTCTAGATATAAAGTTTTTTATATATAGTTGGTGTCAAATACGATTACAAATATTATATCATTTCGATAACAGTCTAAACTTTTTAAATAAAAATAACATAGGACGTTTTATACATTAAAAACACACTTTGACAACTCTTACCCCATTTTCCCGTTTTCTTGTGAGCTATATTTGTAATCTACTTGTTTGACCCGTTGGGTCAATATATGTTTATGGGTCAGCAGCAAGAAAGTTGAACCATCTTGATCTATGCATGTACATATCTGTAAACAGTGTGCATGAGCATGATTGCTTTTGCTTTGTTAAAGTAATCATGCATGTGTAGTAAAATATATTTTCATCTTTATTCTTTAATACTTGAAAAGCTTTTACTTATAATTGAATTGAGTGTAACACGTTAATCATCTAAATAAAAATATAAACCCATTTGGTGTTTAGACTAGTTTTGATGAAATTCATAGCAAATTGTTAACTGATACATTAGAAAACTATAAACCAAACTGACAAGGTTAGCTGACCTGCTAAAAGTAGTTTCGTTTTGACAGTTTGAAAATTGAATCACTTTTTGTTTTCAAAATCGTTAATTTGTATTAGATTTATAACGATAAAAATGCATCAATAATATATTGTGGCAAAAACAAAAATGGCACCAAAAGGTTTTAGCGGTAGCGTTTCTAGTGGCATTTTTTGTATGCCACTCATTCCTATAGAGGTTGTTAGTGACATTTTTTTGTTTTTGTTTTTTGACAATTTATGTATGCCACTAATTGGCACTTTTTGTAGTGATAATTTAATATAGCACATATACGTAAATACATATTTTAAAAGTTAACTGATTAAAAATGGTTAATCTAACTGTTCATTTTACACAACCAGTTTTATTGTTTTAAGTTCCAAACCATCAATCAAACCGTTAAACCATTAACCATCAAATCAAACCATTAAGCCACCGAACCAAATGAACCGACCGATATTCTCATACTCTATATTGTATATTGTATGAATATTTACATCTTTCGGAATAATGTTCTCGTGTTACAAAACCTTAGAATCTAATTCCTTGACGCTACTACGGACCGAATTGTTTTGCCATAATCTGTTAATCAAATTGTTTATACTTTGGTAGTGTGAATTATCCCCTAGCCAAAGGGTACGTACAACACAGCAAGCATAAGGTACCATCTACCAACCATGAGAATCAGATTCACAAAACCCTCTACAGCACATATCACTGGTACAGTTGTACTGTACAAGCTAGATATGCACATACATACTATTCTAATGATGAATTTCTTTTGTTTCATTTGTTGGTAGCAGAACATTATCAAGATTCTCTAAGGCCATTATTTGGGGACATCTGATCCCTAGGAAAGCATTTTCCTTTTAGTTGATTTGTTACCCTCACAAAAGCAAATATATATACATATTATATGTATATGTGTGTGTCATATATATATATATATATATATATATATATATATATATATATATATATATATATATATATAAAATTTATATAGTGTTTGCTACAATGTGGCTTTTGTAAAAGCATCTTTAAGTTGTTTGCTTTCCCACTTCTCAACAAAGTGATCAATGTCTATATGGTTTTCTATAAAGCTGTAGTAATGTACAACTATTAATGCTATGAGGACTTGTACTTTGTGCATCGAGGCTTGTACAATTGAAGTCGATAAAAGAGCTTATTCTTGAACCAAATGAACAGATAAGGGCATAAACAAAAAGGTTGGGTTCTAAGGGGATTTGCATTATAATAACAATCTTTAAGCAAGGGTTTGTCTCTCCATTGGGAGTTGTACAAGTTGTTTGAATAGTTGTACCATTGGATAATATTATAGTGTAGATATTTAAAAAGTGCCCAATGGTTTTTGAGGTGCATCTAATGAGTGAATCCTTTTTCACTTTTGTGACCATAAAATCCAAAATACAGCTCCAATGCCATTACAATGTAAAAGAATTTCAATGATTTGATTTGTGTGAAAGAATATATAAAATACACCAATGGAAATGGATAGTTGTAAGCCCACTTTATTCCATTTGTCTTTGTTTTCACTTCACTTTTTTACCTAGAAGTAAGGTTAAAAACTTATATTATAGAAAGAACGATGACTTAAGCGTCCTTTAGTTCTAACATTTCTGTAGAATTGTTGTAATTTGAATTTAAAAAATCACATTTTGATTGAAAAATACAAATTAGAATGAATTTTCTTAGATTTATGTAAGGAATGTTACTTTCATTTATTACATAGTATATCAAATTCAGTCAAATAAATTTCCACCCTCCCATCCTGACCATCTTCTCGCCACTTAATTGTCACAATGCCACAATGGTATTCACCTTACATTTTAATTCTAATAAATTTCAATCCAACCCAAACCTGATTATTTTCTCGACTAAACGTATAATAAATTTCAATTCCTTTAAATATCTCAGCGTCAATTTCAGTTTTTCAAATTCCAATATTTTGATAAATTTCTAGCTTTAATTCCTTACAGTTCCAATTCTTATAACAAATATCAAAAACATTTATGAACCAAACAACCCTTAAGTTTACTTCCCTCAGCATCCTATCGAATGATCATCTTATTCACGAGATTGATCGCTTCTTAATAGGTGTCTGACTAAGCTATTTATAACTACTTCAAAAACACTTTTTATTTAACCAAGATCTATATACACAACAAGAGCACCACCCATACCAGACTCTGCAAGTCATAAAAGATGGGGAGGAGGCCATAACAAACATATATACAAATTTTTAAGAACATACATTACCAAATTACATTCACCCCAACATTACGTCTTGATTCATAATGACACACTTGGCCCATCCAATATTATACATTCGAGCCGGCCCTCTAAGATTTCCCGCAGTTCATACTTTTCAATCATTTCACTTTACTTTCAAAGGTTTGTAGACTAGTCGATCCGTTTGCATTATTTATACCTATTGCGTATATTTTTCAGCCAACAAAAAAGTTTTTACTTGTATCTCACTTGAGACATGCCTTTGTATGTTGTTAAAATCAAATACTACTTTTTTCACTTTTATTTTTCATTTTGCTGTCACATGTCACATTTCTAGTTTCCTATGATTCTTTCTTCATGTATGTTTATTTTTTACCATTATTGTTTTATTACTTACTTAAGATTTAAATAATATTTTATATTATAAATCTTAATTACTAACTATTTAACTTTTTTATTTATTTAACATACGGCTTTCTAACATAGTAACATACATAGAAAAACGTAAAAGCTCACAAAACTAATTCCTATTCTTACAACAAAAACAAGCATGTATAAATAAACCTTAAGATGTTAAATGTTTTAAGTGAATTAGAATTCAATTATCATATTTTCATTCACATTAGCAACTAGTTTGTGCGAGTCGAAGAGCACCCCGTTGCATGCAATGAAGTGAGGGTGAACCTCTCGTTATTTCGATCTGATTCGAAATTTAATTTTGAATTATACATACAATTTTTTTGTTCCATAAATATAATTTTAAAAGTATGGGCATTTAAAATTGATTTATATATTTGTATTAATTCGATCCAAGTCAACCCAAATCTGAATTCAAATCCAATCGAATTTCACATTTAAACCAAGTTTAAAGTCTTAATCCTTTTCTAATTTCAAATTCAAATAACCCGATTAAATTAACTCGGATAACTTATATTTCAATTTGTTTAACGACCTTAAGTCATTACTTGATAAATGGAAAATAAACTTAGGACTTGATCAAGTCAACCCTTTGGTCCCCTTGGTCAAGGACAGGAACATGGTCCACACGGCGCAAATTAACAACGAGCCATGAAGGATAATGTACGTACGTACTCGGTCAAAAGCAAAATTAACCAACGTCGTCATTTTCGGTTTCAACGTTGTTGCATCTTTTATTTTGTAACGGCTAAATTAACACTACATCTACATAGGATGCTTCTCGTTTACGTGTTTGTTGGAGCCTAAAGTTTTTATGATTAATAAAATCAAGCCGTTGTGAATGTTGAAAGAGTCTCTCCTAGTAGACTCAAATTCTATCCATCTTATTATTAATATATATTATTATTATTATTATTATGGATCGTGCTATTTATTTTATAAAATGGGTTTTATTTGCTTTTAGAATTTATTGTTTTAGTTTTTATTAAGCCATGTGTGTTTTACTTTTTTAATAATAAATTTATATATAAGTTTGTTCATTAAGGAATTAAAATTGTTCACGAACGGTTTATGAACAGATAACTGAACAGTGCACGAACACATAATCGATCAATTCACCAACAGAACACATGCATATACCATTTAAAGTTAAACACTTGACTTGATCATATACATGATTATGAACGAACATATTACCAAACGTTCACGAATATAAGCAATTATATAAAATATAGAAAAAATTCAACGAAGGAACATACCTAAACAAATGAACAAGAACGAATGTAAAGGAACATAAACGAACACCTTATCAAATGTTCATGAACGCAAATGCACTAACGCGGTCTTTGTTCATGTTCATCTATTTAACTAAATGAAAAAGATTTATTGTCCGTGTTCGTTTATTTATTAAATGAACGAATAAAAACGAACTTCCAGTCGAACAGTTTATGAATTATTCACTAAACATTCGGTTTATTTATAACGTTAGGTAGAAGGATTCTTTTTAGGATTTGTATACAAAGAACAATGATTGAATAATAATAATTGGAGTCAAAATGATGGAATATCTTGAACACCTCACATGAGGTTTTTGTCAACAAGAAGAGATTTGTCAATAATAAAATCATGGTTATCGTCTTCACCAATTCTTTTAACTATACTAAATCAAAAATACTTGCCTGAACTTTCTTTTAACGAATTAAAATAAAACTATGAAAATAAATGAGTTAATTAGTCAAATCACAGATATATAGAAATATACAGGTAAAACATATCAAATTGATTTAAATAAATAAAAATAATTCAAATAAAGTTATAAAATTGAAGTGATATAGATAAGTAGAGTTTTGTTAATTAAAAAAATGTAATAAAAAAAGACTATGAGCTATTAGAAATTCAAGGATCGATTTGCGTATAAAGAACAATTATTGAAGAAAATGATATTGGAGTTAAAATTATGGAATCTCTTGAACACTTCACAGTTCACACGAAGATTTGTTAACAAGAAAAGATTTGTCAATAAATTCATGATTGATGTCTCAGGCGGTGTTTATTATTTAAAAATTATATCATATATTTTTTCTTGAAAACTGATACTTAAATTTAATTGAATCTGTTTTGTATAAATGGAGAGCATGTTTTAAGCAAATATTTATACAGATAATGTGAATATACGATATTTAATATAATACAAATAAAGGATAGCATGAACATATCCGATTGTTGTTTGATTTTAAAAGAATAAATAATGTTAGAACTATATGTTTTTATCATGTACACTGTGATATATTAGATAAATCAGTGGCAACATAGTAAATATACCAAAATTGATGCCTAAATAATTGAAGGATATAAACGCATTTGCAGAATTTAATAACATTTTCAAACGATTATTAAATGGTCGTTTGGTTCGTAAAATGTTTTGCAAAGGAATTGGAATTGAAAATGAAAATAGAACTGAAATTTAAATCTTGTTAAAATTGATAATGTTTTTTATTGGTTAATTTTAAGTGGAATTAGAATGTTAATTTTGAACATTCTATTGGAATGTTAAACATTCCATAGGTAAGTGGAACAAATGTAAATTTCAATGAATGCTGTAAAAATTTCTAATTCTAATTCTATCCGTTGACCAACTAAAAATGATTTTAGATGGAAAATTTTTCATTTTCAATTTCAATTTCAATTTTAATTCCTGAGAATTCTGTGAATCAAACGGAGTCTAAGATCGTGTGGGCCAGCTTTGCTCGGCAATTCGAACACTGTTAAGACTTAAGAATTATAGAATGATGTTGCATTTCAATAGGTTATATCAAGTACGTATATACAGAAGAAAGACTAAGTATTTAATTACTCTCAAGTAAATTTATGTGTAATTGCATAAAACGGGAGCTTGAATATGGAATTCCAATCAATCAATTCTCATGTTTAATTGAAGTAACTCAAGTATGTAATTACTGTTTTATATTTTTATTATTATATTTTCTTTTTTTTATATTCACAACCACTTTTAAAAATATTAAAAAATTTATAAGAAATGTAGGGTACATACACTCACAACCAAAATATAAGGAATCACGATACAATCCTCATAAATTTATCTCTCATTCACTCATAACCACTCACAATCATCCCCATAATATAGAGTACATACTCACGTAACAATAAAAAACCTACTGTGAATGCTCTTAGCTCGTTTATTACCAATCTTCACAAGTAACCTAATGGTAGGTGTGAAAGTTCTCATAATGAACTTAGGTTTAAATCTTTCCTAACTTTAGATAATTACTGTTATTATGAAAAAAGTTTTTTTATTACCATTATATCAAAAAAAAAGATTTACGCTTAATTAATTTTATTGTTACCTTAAAAAAAGTCGGTGGTGTTCTTATTTTACGTACGTGTCAGTATAAACTCGAGTCCGTCTACGTTTTGATGTAAGTTTTGTACAGAAACGAGACATGTCAAATATAAAATGCTTCCGTGCTTTATTTTTAAGTATGTTTTGTGTTGGTCTAGTTTTGACGTAAATTTTGTTCCGAAATGAGTCGTGTCAAATATAATATGTTTTCATTCGACGGAATAAATTTGAGTTACTTCAGGTCTCGACGTAAATTATTTTGAAAACGAGTTGGGACAATTGTAATCTATACGTTATCACGCAACATATGACGTCGTTGCACGTGTTTATTTTATGTACATTTGATTTGATCTACGTTTTGATATAAATTTTATTTGGAGTCATATCAAATATAACATGTTTTCATTCAATTATATAACTTTGAATTACTCTACGTTTCAACGAAAATCTAATTTGAAAACGAGTCTGGTTGATTGTAGTATATACTTTATCTATGACGCCATCGAAAAAACTAATTTTATATATGTTACAGTGCATGTATTCATAGTGGTATCGATATTGTATATAGAAATGTCTAGAAAAGATTGCAGTGTCGATGCTTTCTAATCAAAAACACATATAACTAATTAATTAATGGATAAAAAAAAAATCATAACAATAATATAAAATTGAAGCAATATTTCTATATGGTTTAATGTCCCCCACGAGGGAATATCGTATCGAGTTTTCAATAGCATGAACTAATGATTATTATATTACCAAATGAGTTTATTTTTAACTTAAAAACAAAACGAAGACTTAAAGTAGAGATGATAATAAGTGCATATGAGATCGTCGGACATCTTAATTTTGTATAATTATAAAGTTATGTCTCGTATACGGTTTTATATTCATCAGGAACCCATTACACAATGCGGTTTTTTGGGTTCGTAGTTATACTCATCGGTATCAAGCGTATTCGTTTATAATCTTCTATGGTTTAAAAAAACCTATTGGGATTCTCATGGCCCTAAAACCCACCTTAAAACCCCACTAAAATATTAGATACCCAACTACACCTTCAAAAATTATATAAATATAATACATTTAAGATTTAAGATTTTAACAAAAGTAAATTGTCATTTTCATCCATCTTGTTCGGTGAAATTATTACTTTAATTCAATAGTTTGTTTCTCGTATCTAGGTCCTCATCGTTTACAAATCTTGTCATTTTGATCTAGTCAGTTAACCCCATCCAAGTTCTTTGTTAAATGAGAGGTATATCTTTCATTTTACATATATGTTTTTTTATAACTTTTAACATGATTTAATTTATCATCTTTGAGTAAATTGCCAATTTAGTCCCTTTGTTATGGGCAGACATGCCACTTCAGTTAAAAAAAACCACCATACCACCATCACATCACAGAACACCACACAACCACCACCTCGTCATTAACCACCTCACCACCACTTTGTCGTAGAACCACCACCCTGTCATAAGCAACCATGCCTTGAAAACGAGAATCGTGAAGGTATTAGTAGTGTTAAATGTTACAAGTTCAATATTGCCGGTCGATTTCTAGGGTTTACATGGTGGATGCGATATGTTATGTGTGTTGTTGGTGGCAAACTGGTGTGGTGTTGGTGGTTCTATGATAGGGGTGGTGATGGTGGTGATGGCGGTTTGGTGATTCTTTTAACGAGATGGTGGTGTGGTCGTACAAGATTTTAAACGACAAGAACGCAGATGTGAAAAAACAAACTATTGGATGAAAGTGATAATTAACATGAAATTATTGGAATAAAATGAAAATTTATCTTCTAAGAGCATTTACAATCCATCCCCACATCTTATCCTTATAGTTGTATTAAATATCACTAATTTTTTTTTTAATTAAATAATATTTTTTAATACATTTATTATTACAATTTTTTTTTTCATCCACTCACAACCACTTTAAAAATTATTAAAAAATTTATGAAGGTTGTATCGTGCTTTCTATATTAAAAAAATAGTGTTATACGCCACATATAAATTTAACCGCCACTTGGTTTGACAAATCGCACGTTAAATAATATTTTTTAACCTATACACCTTATATGATATTATACGATACGAGACGTATAAATTTAACGGAAGCGTTGATATATAATAAACGGGTGTCTCATTGATGGAGCCTTTAGCCGTCAGTTAGATATTAAACACGTCTCAAAGCCAAGTCAAATTAAAAATTATATAACAAAACTAGGCTAATAAATATATTTTTATTACATTATTCTAATTGTGGGACCCACTTTTGAAATATGTGACACAGACGGCAGTTTTCTCCTCTGACCTCCTCTTCTTGCTCTACTTGTTCTTTATTATTTAAAATCATCACTCCCTCTCTCTCTTCTTCAGTTTTTATTGCAGCAGTTCCCCCTATCTCTCTCTCTAGAAAACTGAAATTTTAAATACAACATCATGGCATTTTCTTTCTTTGGGTGTGTGAATTCTCTACGTGAAGCAACAAAAGTCTTCTCTTTCACACCTCTTTCTCTCAATCCCACAACCCCATATGGTGATTTAAAGAATCTTGTTCTAGGGTTTTCAAAAAGTCCCCAAATTATAACGTTATTCAACTTGATTTCTTCACTGCACTTGTTTTTTATCCTTGTTTCCATCTGGGATTTCTTCATCTTCATAATCTTGCTAACAATTTCATCCTAGTTTACTCCTAATCATACCAAAAACCAGGTAAGCGTTTCATAATTTCTTCAAGAAACCTATCATTTTTGGGTCTTTTATGACTCATGATCTGTTAAATTTGTTGTTTTTATTGATGGGTTTTAGTGTTTTAGGTTTTTGGAATTGGGTTTGTGTTAAGTTTTGATTTTGAGTGAAGATATGGAAGAAGTTGAAGCTGCTAATAGAGCTGCTGTTGAAAGTTGCCATAAAATTCTTAGCCTTTTGGCTAAACAACAAGATCAAGTTCAGTACAATAACTTAATGGTCCAAACAGGAGATGCTGTAGTTAAGTTCAAGAAAGTTGTAACTTTACTTGATAATGGTTTAGGTCATGCTAGGGTTAAAATGGTCAAGAACATTTCAGCCCCTGTGCCTCGAAGCATGCTGCAAGACAACCCCACCACCATCATCCACCATCAGCCACCAAAGCCCCTTCATTTTCTTTTGGAATCTCAACCAATTCAAGAAATTGGATCAAATGTTGTAAAGAACACTTTGTCTTTAGGGAACCATAACCCTCAGCCTTCACTTGAGTTGAGCTCAAATGGGAAGCATTCCCTTCACATCCCCCAAAATGCCCCTCACCCTTCTTCTAATTACCATTTCCTTCAGCAGCAGAAGCTCAAACAGCAAGCTGAGATGATGTATAGGCGTAGTAGTAGTAGTGGGATTAATTTGAATTTTGATAGCTCAACTTGCACCCCAACAATTTCTTCAAATAGGTCTTTTATGTCTTCTTTAAGTATTGAAGGGAGTGTGGCTAATTTAGATGGGGGTTCTTTTCGGTTGATCGGTTCATCTATTTCTGCTGATCAAGCTACATATCAACACAAAAGGCGGTGTTCGGTTAGGGGTGATGATGGGAGTGTGAAATGTGGGAGTTCTGGTAGATGTCATTGCTCCAAAAAGAGGTTAATATCATACATTTTCAGTATTATGAACTTAATATGTTAATGGTTTTCTTTTCTAATAATTAAGATGATAATTTGTTTAATTTTGTTTTGTTTGATCAGAAAACATAGATTAAGAGGTCAATTAAAGTACCTGCTATTAGTAACAAGCTTGCTGATATCCCTCCTGATGATTATTCATGGAGGAAGTATGGTCAGAAGCCTATCAAGGGTTCTCCACATCCAAGGTACCTTTGTTTTGCTTTCATATGCAGCATATATTGTGAATTATGAACCTTAAGTTAAATATTTTATTTAATAGCATGTCATGATCAACATGTATGTTTCCCATTTCATGTTTGTGCCATAGTAAAGATGAGACTTCCATTTTAGAAGAATTGAGATCAAAGCGATAGCACGCGTAGACCACATTAGAACTAATTTTGATATATTTGTTCCGAATGTGATCCTCTTATTGCCAACTGGTTTTATGATGGTAGATCCATGGGTCTTTTGGTGTAGTGGAGCCTGTAAAATTCTTAAATTTTGTGATTTATACTAGAATTTACAACCTTTATTAACTATAAAATACAAACATTTAAGGATGTTAAGTCAGACACATTTTTAAAGCCCCTCCATGACGTAGTATGCCCCACAACATTATAGGCAGACCAATATTGTCTATGTGGTATGCACTTGAATGAGCCTGAAATATGAGTGCTTACTTTGTCAATTGATATAGAGATACACTAACAATTGTTTCTTCATATGCTATCGGCCCCTCAACACCTTAAAGTCGACTAATTGTAGTGTAAAAGATGTAATTGATTTAGTGATACACTAAAATTGTTTCTACATATTCTATCGGCCCCTCAACACCTTAAAGTCGACTAATTGTGGTGTAAAAGATGTAATTGTAGCATACACCCAAGAACTGTTTTGTAACAATAGGCGGATACCAGATGATTTAATAGAATAGTGTCATTGAAATGGGTTTGTAAACTATGAGCTCTATGCAATTTTACTGTCACTGAAATGGGATATTGTGTTATCTTCAATTCATTAATTTAAAGAAATGTGTTTGCGAGCAGGGGTTATTACAAGTGTAGCAGCATGAGAGGTTGTCCAGCAAGGAAACACGTGGAGAGATGTTTGGAAGATTCAACAATGCTCATAGTCACCTATGAAGGTGAACATAACCACCCAAGGTTACCTTCACAATCTGCAAACACTTAAAATACCTTAAATAGACCCTGTTATGTTGTCTGTTATCGGGTTGGGTCGCTCCTGTATATATTTAACGGGTTTTCGGGTATATTTGGAGCTAGAGTTATGGCTAAGTTTGATCAAATCATTATGTCGTCTTTGTGGGGTCCGTTTAATCTTTATGAATGGTTGTTTTTTAATTTTTTTTCAAGATTAGTGTAGGTTTTTTATGGTAATTGGTATGTAATTGGCTGACAGAAAATCACTATTGTTAGAATGATGGATTAATTTGAAGGATGGTGTAATTGATGTATTTGAATTGTTGGTCAATTTGACTATATGAATTTGTGGTGTCAACAGAGTATAATCTTTGCTATATATAGCAAATGTTGTTGGGGTGGGTGGAGCTATTGGATTAATTATATATTTTATGAATGAGAAGTCAATTATGGGTGCTCTATTTAGTCAAAAAATATGTTCTTTCATAACAAAAAAGAACGTGTTGATTTTGACTTTTATGTCACGTTCTTGGAATCTTGACTTTTATGTCACGTCAATAACTATCATTGGTGATTGTCCTTTGCGTGTTATACCAACCTTTTATTGTTTTAAGGTATGTTTAAACAATTAAACGAACGCCTACTATGTACATATAACGAACGCCTAAACCCTAAACAATTAAACAATTATAACGTTTGGATATTAGGTTTATTAGTACGAGTCCACGAGTTCGTTAGGTTTTTAAGATTTTTGTTTGTATTTTATTTACTGTAACTTTTATTTAGTAATATCAATTAATTATTTTATCATCATACATACTTACATAGTATTTGAGTCTTAGGATATCGGTCACCTTTCTCCGTCACGCCTCCATAGGAAAAAAGTTAAAGAAAAGAAAAAAGAATACAAACCCTGGTTGTCGTTTTCGAGTTTAAACCTTAGCCAAATAGCATGGCCCTGTCCCATCTCTGTTTTTGTTTCGTTTGTTTACTGTTCTCAGTTTTTATTGAATAAAGCTTCATTATCGGTTGGGAACTCAAGCCAACGATTCTTTTAATGAATCTCACCACTTCCGGTCGTCACGTTCCATTTGTTTTTGCTGTCTAAGAATTCACCACTATTGATTTTGTGAAACTACATGTTGTAAAAAAATAATCCATTGTGATTTTGTGGTGTGCTTTTGTTTGCTGCCACCTGCGGTGTTATATTGTTATCTTGGGGCAATTGTTTCTGCAATTTATTTTTTTTGACCGGCGATTATTTTCCATTAGTTGGTTATATTTTTTTCGTCATCGTTCTTTTGGTTCATTCCTACTTCTTTTTCTTTTATTTATTTATTATTTTATCGGTGTTTTAGCCGCCACCTAGGGGCTAGGACTACGGTCCATGACCACCGGTCTCAAACTACGGTTTAATTTGATTAGTTTTCTTTTTAGATCTACGCATCTTATCTTTGATCCATAGATCCACTAGACTACCACCTGACGGTCATTGGCCTTGCTTTTTGTTTCTTTTTTAGATCTAAGGATCTCGTCTTTTAATTACGGATTCAAGAGACCTTCGTTTGCTAGCCTTGATGCATCGCCTCATGACTACGATCGTAGGTTGTCGACTTACCTCTAGCAAATCGTCTTTATCATTCGAGGAACCAAGAACTAATGAACTACAGTCACGTAACCCTAATAAATTTGATGATATCTTCTTTAAATATTAATGACTTTACTAGTCAGTTCTGTCAAATTCTGCCCTGCAGCCACCTATTTTTGATGACTTGGACTACGTCTTTGCTATGCAGTTTTTAAGACACTAGATACAATGAAGTAAACTTGGATAACACAATCAATCAAAATATGAATTACAAAATCAAGCACAATATGGATTTGATGGCAAAAGTTTGGATTTTCAAGTCGATCGAAGCATGTTTATCTTATTATTTAGTTTGTTTATGTTTTTTCATTTTCAGTCTTAGCGTTCGGTTTACTTCCGCTAACACCGCGAGAGAGTATTAAATATTAGGTTTATTAGTATGAACCCATAAGCCCATTAGGTATTTAGGGTTTGTCTTTGTAATCTATATATTATAATTCACTATTTAATAATAATCAGTCAACTCTTTTACCATCTTACAATATGACGAGTATGAATATACTAGACGGATGAGGTGTTTTCTCTTCCACCCGTATGTCAGTTTTCTCGTTATACTGATATATGAGAGAAGGCTATACAAATCGTTAGTGTGTCGAATGAGACATAGGAGCATGACGTGATTGCACGCACCACCAACAAAGGCTTACACGGGCGGTATAACCTATTTTCGCTTTATATATTGCCTATATGTAGTTGTTCTCTTGTTAAAGTTTTATTCTCATAAAAAGTAATTTATGTTTATAGTCATATAACAGTCGTTTATGTTGCCATTAAATTGATGTTATTTAGGAGCTTTTGACTATACGCACGCTATTTACCTTATTTAGAAACATGGAGATCAACTAGTTAACGAGATCTACAACATTGTTCGCCGTCAGGTGTTTAGTATTTTTTATATTTCGATTGTTTTTTAAACCTTCACTATATATTTCATGACAGTTTGCTAAGAAACCATTACAAGAACAAGAGATATTTATATTTCGGTCAGATGTTTAGTATTTTTGATTTTTTGGATTCTTTTTTGAACCTTCACTCTATGTTTCATGACAATTTGCTAAGAAACCATTACAGGAACAAGAGATTTATATTTTTGACATTTGCATTGTTGTTTTGAATTGGTTAAATTGTATTTTGGGCTGTTATTAATAATGTGTATATTTAGAATTGTTGTTTTTGATTGACTGAAGTACATTTGGATTGTGTAAATTCGGCTCCAGCTTTAAAAAAGTTAGGTAATTCGGTTTAAACTAGGCATGGTAAAATGGCCAAGTCAGATTGGCCAATGAGTCGAGAAGGGACTGGGTCGGAACCCATCATTCTAAAAAGGTATGAATTGAGTTTGGGTCACGTGTTTGAACCGAAATAGGATTGTTTGAAACATATCATATTTTTTAGAAAAGGTACAAAAATAGTTCACCAATTATACTTGATGTTGTGGTGACTTTTAAAAAATCTAAAACAATTAATTGCATTTATTTCAGTCCAAAAATATGAAAAAAAACCCAGGTCGATAGAACTCGCCTTGAATTCTTAAGTTCTTCTCTCATTGACGATTCACAACTTTAACTCTATCTAGTGGCAACTCTTTTCCTTTGATAACCATAGTATTCACAGTTACTTTTTGTATGGTTATATCCAAGCATACTGTTGATATTTACGATGAGATCCTAGATGATTGGTTGTGTTTCAAACACATGGTATCGATCCATGAATCAAAGTTTATCAAATCAACTATAAACTCTATAAACTATTAAATGATAATTACAATGCCGTCCTTTTACAACACGTAAAAACTTTTCAACAATTCTATTACTTCAATTCAAAACTTGCAATACGTCTTATAAAAAGTTTAATCATACTCAAGACGTTGAGATACACAAGATAATTAAAACTTTGAGATTGGCTTACGAGCAAAGTATTTGAGTGAAACTAGTTACACTTTGTATAGCATGAAATAGTTGTTTGGTAAAAACTATTTATGTAACTAAAACAAACATAGTTAAAATTTAATAAGCCAACCATAGGCTAAATTGTTAAAAGGCCAAACAATGATTAACAGGCCGACAGCAGTGGAGGCCGGAGTCCATGATTGTTTTTTTCCCTGGCCCAAATCATATCATTAGAAAACAGGCCCAGTTACTGTTTCTTTTTTACTTTCCCAGGCTCACCCGAAACATAAAAAAGTAAATAGGACTTCATCTTGTTCCACTTGTACAATAACCTATATTTTGAATTATATAGCGAACCGGTCGTTTTATCAGTTTTTTTGTTAGACCGGTCAAACTAGATTAAATGATTTATCTACTTTTAATATGAAAATTATAATATTTTATTACGTACTTTTGATTTGTGTTGTGCACTCATTCAAGTTATAAGCTATTTAACAATAGGAAGTTATCCTGTAAACTAAGGAAGATGATGCCAAACTCCTAGGGGATCCGGTGAATCTATTCTCGGGCCTTGTAAACGCCTCCATAACCCTATGGGTGTTGGTTATGCCGAACTCGTTACCTTAACCTCAAGGAAGGGGGTGTTGAAGGCAAGGCTAGTAACCGGAGTGAAATTGTAGGAAGGTGATCGTACGGGAAGGCGTGTCTAGATTACATACTTTTCAGGGAGAGCTAATACTTGTTAAGAATTTTGGTTTTACAAAGCTTCGCCTAAATAAGAGACACATCCGAGTTAATCTTAGAGGTGGAAGTCTTATTTTGTTTCTCGATAGTGAAATAAGACCAAACTCATAAGCTTATTATCTTAGGTCGGAACAAATTTACTTTTTATGTCCTGATGTTGCTTGTGTGGTTACATGGGACCGAAAAAGGGAAAGAAAAAAAAAAGAAAATATGTGATTTCTCTCGCTTTTGGCATAGACTACACTAGGTGGCGGAAATCGCACAACGGGTTACCATCTAAGTGGTAGAGCACGTCATTTATGGTTACGTCATTATGCCTAAGCTACGAGGGCTCGTAGACCACATGTATACTTAAATGCGCTCGGCGGAACTTTACCATAAGATTTGGATAATCCAATGCACGTTTGCATGGCGTAGTCCTTCGGATCGAACAAATGTTTGAAACTAAATTTATTATCAGGATGATATTGGGAAGATTCAGGTGATATCCAATGTAGGTCCAACTTTTAATTCACTCGAGGAATTATGCGCTCTAGGAAGGACCACCATGGTTCACATCTTCTTGAGAATCCATACATCCCTTATTAGTGTAAGACAGCTCTCTCTCGAGTACATGTATATATTCAACTTCAATGAGAAAAAAAATAAAAATGGAGCACCTAAAAACATATATTCACATACCAAGAACTACAGCATTACCCTTTTTCATTCCAGGGTGACAAATATATCATACTATTTAAGCCTCTTTTTCAAGCTTTTCCCTAAGGTCTATAGAAAGTTGAAATCAAACAGAATGTTTATATTTATCTATCTCTTGGCTCATAATGAGAGCATGTTTGAGAAAGGATCTTAGAGTGTGTAGGATTATGCCAAGGAGTTTCTTAACATCTTTTTTTCTTCTTATAAGAGTTTTTTCATGAAAACTTGGTCTGGTAAGGAAGAAAAGGAAACAATACAACATAATGTTAATAAGAGCCCTCGTAGTTTTATAAGAGTTTCTTCTTATAAGAGTTTTTTCACGAAGTCCAGGATGATTGGTATGTTAATAATTACATGTACAAATATTGTATATTCATCCCTATTTTATGCATTTTTGGTTGTGAATCATTCAAATAGACACTTATTTATGTTTATATTGAATGTTTTAGGTTCCCGAAGAAAGGTTGATGATTTTTATGGAAAAACTCAAGATTTGGTGAAGCTTTAAGGAGAAAAACATTCTGACATGCCCATATTCAAACCAGCATGCCCATGTTGAAAAGCTGAAATTTATTTTTTATTGACCTGATGCAGAACATGCCCATGTTACTTATGAACATGGCCATGTTTGAGCTGAAATCGTGATTAATACCCAATTCTCCCCCATTTGAGACATATTCACATTTTTACATAAAACCCTAGTTCTCTTAAGCCTCTTAGGTGATTTTGGGCAAACTTTCAAGAAAAGACTAACATCATGCAACCTATTTTCATTTGATTTGGTTTGAATTCCTCTAGATCTACTATGAGTTTTTTCATTTTTTTAAGTTTGGGTGTGATTTTTGTAAGGCTCATAGGCTAAACTCTTATTATCACTTTGATTTTATGAAACTTAGTATGATTTAACAACTTATACATGATTCTTGGTGTTGTTTTATGTTAATGGCATGATGAAACTTGATTATTCTTCAATGATTATGTGTATTTGTTCTAGTTTGATGAAATGTTCAACTTTGTGAATGTTGCAAGCATGCTATATTGGAAAACCTCATGTTCTTACAAGACTTATGCATATAATTACATCTTTTGTATGTAATTTTGTGAAATTTGACTAGGAATGATGAATGAAGGTTGAAGGTTTAGTAAAATTGATCAAATGTGCATCCTTATGCTTATATTCGACAAAACTATGGTCTATGTCATGAATCTCTCTTGTCATTGGTTATGGGTTGTTTTGTAATCATGATATGATGTTTATGAATTGGAGAGTAATTGTAGTTTTGTCTATTTTACGCAAGTGGATGTGGTTATTATGTGTTTATCGTGTTAACTTCCAAAGATTTGTGGAGTTAGATAACCCTGACGAGAGTTTAATTCACCTTTCACATTAACATAATTGTATCATTCATTTCTCATTGCATGACTTTAGGTGGCTATTGTGTGTTTATCGTTCTAGCTTTCCAAAGAGTTATATGTTTAAATACCCTTGATATTATTATTAATTTTAATATTCACAAACCCAAACTCAATTGATCGATTAAATAGTGATAATGATTTAGTATTGAGAGCAATTGTGTCCACGGATCGATACTCGGTTCTTGCCTAAAACTATACTACTATGTGATATGTACACTTGCCTATTGTCTGTAGTTGGTTTAAGAGTGATAATCATTTCTTAAATTAAAACTCAATTGTATGAAAGATCCTTACTAAAGATATATATACTTTACACACATCAATGACCCAACTATGAAAGGGAAAAGAATTGAAGAAACATTTAGATTCAAAAGATTAGTAATTACCTGAATAATTTTAAGGTTAGAGATGGAAGACATGTCCCCTAAAAGGATATTTGAAAAATTCTAACAAGATGTTCATGTCCCATATCGTGTCAACATAAAAGAAATGGATCGGTCA
The DNA here is from genome assembly GCA_025506505.1 of Flaveria sonorensis. Taxonomy (NCBI): domain Eukaryota; kingdom Viridiplantae; phylum Streptophyta; class Magnoliopsida; order Asterales; family Asteraceae; genus Flaveria; species Flaveria sonorensis. The sequence continues at coordinate 63,096,493 of CM046424.1, read as the reverse complement.
ATATTTTAGGATTGTTTACATGCATATGGGAGCAAGTTAGGACCAACAAACTAAAGACTTAATAGAAGACGATCAACTCAAGGCCAACATAAAAAAAAAAGTAGATTACTATGTGTATCCCTGACGTTTGCCAAATTTAAATACTTGAATCCTTGATGTTTAAATCCATCTCTTTTCTCCCTAACGTTTTATTTTTGTCTCCATTTGAGTACATATGACTAACACCGTTAATGTTTCTGTTAAAACCTTTGTTAAAAAGACCAAACTATCCTTGAAATTACCCATCCACCTATCCATCACTTGATAAACTAAGCCAGACTCGTTACCACCCCTCTCTCTCATACACACACTCTCTCTTCCCTTCCTTCCATCACCACCACCACCACCATAGTTGCACACCACCACTACTACCATAGTTGCACACCACCACCACCACCACCAAAGCCACCCATCACCACCATAGCCGCCAATCACCGCCACCACAGCCGCTAATCACCACCATCACAACCCTCCATCACCACCAAATCGCAACCACACACTCTCCCATCACCACCAAATCGTAACCACCACAACCTCTTATCACCACCAAATCAACACCATCACAACCCCCCATCACCACCAAATCGACACCACCACAACCCCCATCACCACCAAAACGCCACCACCACAGCCCCCAATCACCACCATAGCCTCCAATCACCACCAAATCGCCACCATAGCCCCATCGCCACCCACCACAGCCCTCGTCACCACCACCACAGCCCCCCATCGCCGCCACCACAACCCCATCGCCACCACCACAGTCCCCCATCGCCGCCCACCACAGCCCCCTACCACCACCACAGTATTTTTGTTAGATCACTTCATCATGAAACGAAACCCTAACGTCCTTTGGCGTGAGGATGCCGTAGTTGTTGGGGCTCTCGGCAATCCTCGATAACGCCGGAGACTGCTGCGGTGACGTTGAATCGGAGGTTATGAAATCGAATTTATCGTCGTCGTTGGTGAAATCGTAGCTTGAATCTCTCCATATAGGGCTTTGATGATCTGCAACAGGGTTGAGCTTGTACGGTGGTAGCTCTGGTTCTTTGGTGGTGGTACTTGCGGCATTGCCGTTTGTAGCCTTCTCGATGTCTCTCCCGCGGTCGTCAGAGTTCGGCGGCGACGGAGACGAACGCATGGCGGCGGCGGCGGTTGTGGTGGAAGTAAGATCAATGGTGTGATCGTTATGGTGGACTAGGATTTGGTGTTCTTCGGGGTTGATTTATGGTGATTTGTTGAATGATTTGGTGAATTTGTTCATGTATTTGAAGGATTTGGATTGAAGATTTGAAAGATTTGGGGATTAAATTAATGGTTTATGGTTAAAATATATTGGGTGGGTCCCAATTTTTTTTATTTTTTGAATTTGAAGAACAGTTTTGTCTTTTCATAAAATATATAACAGAAAACTTAACGGTGTTAGCATTTAGGATGCAAATGGATGAAAAAATAAAAAGTCAGGGGATATAGTGACATTTTTAAACTTTAGGAATGCAACTAGTTATTTTTGGAAAATGTTAGGGATGCAAATAATAATTTGCTCTAAAAACAAAGTTACTTCGGTATGGTATTCGTGTCAATAATCCAACGAGAAAGTGGGAATGAATAAAGATAAGACAAAATAGGCCATCATACAATATGGGTCGTAGTTGGAATAGTATTATGCAAACGAAATAGTGCCTTAAGATATCATTCTCCACATGTTTATAGAGATGATGGGTTCATGCCAAGGTTTTGGTTGTTCTTTAGAAAGAGACGAGAACACATGTAAACTTAAACATGATTTGTCACCTTCAAACAGATAGACAAAGTAAAAGAACATTACAAACACAAGTGTATTTGCTAAGAGCTTATGTGATTTACTTTAATGAAAGATAGGATCATTATTTGCCACCGATATAAGTTCTCGTAAAATAATAGTTTAAACATTATATCAAATCAACATATTTTGATGCTTTGTATAGAATAAGGTGCATGACACCAACATGTGGACATGTTATGCACAAAGATTATCATAAAAGAAGGGGTGAAAGTTGTCCAAGACAAAGAAAAGAGTTACGCAGACAAAAAAAATAGAATTTTAAAAACAAAGCACACCTCTTGTTGAAAGTTTCACCATAGAATGTAGTAAAGTTTGGCAAAGGATAAAAGTTAAGTCTAAAATATGTTAGACCTTCCGAGAAATTTGAGAATAAATGTGGTAGCTTACAAGTTGATGTTACCTTAAATGCTTAGTGGAGCGAGAACACAAACCCTGTGGTACCGGATGCGGGATTGAATTTTCAATAGGGTTGTGTGTTAGTTAGATATGCCCTACTATAGGTGGAGAACGGGAGAAACAACACAATGATGCTTAACATATTAAACTTTGATCCTTCTATTCCCCACGGCCAAGACAACTCCAAAGTGTTTAGTTATAAGTCTTTACAAAGATAATTGTCAAGATGAATCATCTAGGATTTTAAAATCTCATCATGACATTATGAGTATGACTTAAAACACTCAAAACCATGGGTACTTATAAAAAACTAATATATTTAACCTCTTTTAGTTTAAACTCAAATACTTCCAAAAGTAAACTTGATAATGTTAATGTGAATACACCCTTAGAAATCTAACAAAATTCGGTAAAGAACAATCAAAGTACCATCAAATTTCATCACTTGTAGCTAAGGTTAATCCAAAATGAATTGAACATAGAAACACACAAACTTTTAACTCAAACCCTAACTTTAACTCCACCCTCAACCCTCAATCCATGCTTTACCCATCTTGCTTTCTCCACCGTTGATGAAAAGTCATCCAACGGCTCACATTTAAACTACGGTGAAAGCGCCAATCCGTGTGATCACCCATTCAACCAATCAAATTCCAGAGTTGGATTATTTAAGCCCCCAAATTTCTCGCATATCTTCACATACCTGCAAATCTTACAACCACCGATCAATTCTCGCCGGAACCCTAATTTAACCCTAGTCGTAATGGCGACGGCAGCACCTGTGGCGGACACTCCGATGGCAGCGACGGCGAAGGAAACAAAAGCCAAAAAAACCAAGAAAACATCTGCTCCGAAGACGAAGAATGCACCTCTGCATCCCCGTTACTTTGAGGTTCGAATTACATCATCAAATCTAACATTTTGACAAATTGAGTTAAGAAACTGACATTGTTTACATTGAATTTGCAGATGATTAAGGACGCCATTGTTACGTTGAAGGAGAGAAGCGGTTCGAGCCCTCAAGCAATTGCGAAGTTCATCGAGGGGAAATACAAGAATTTATCAGCGAATTATAAGAAACTGTTGTCTACCCAATTGAAGAAAAATGTTGCTGATGGTAAGCTTGTTAAAGTTAAAGCTTCTTACAAGCTGCCGCCGAAGAATGCTCCGGCGACGGCGAGTACATCGGTTCCGGCGACGGTGAAGAAAGCTCCGGCTAAGAAAAAGACTGTTGCTACCCCTACAAAAGCTAAAGCCACAACAAAGCCGAAAGCTAAAGCTAAAGCTCCGGCTGCAAAGGCTAAGACGGCGGCGGCTACGAAGGGTAAAGCGGCTGCGAAGCCCAAGGCAGCTGCGGCTTCGAAGGCTAAGCCGGCCGCTAAAGCTAAGCCTGCTGCTAAGGCTAAGGCGCCAGCGAAGCCTGCGGCTAAGTCGGCTAAGACATCGACTCGATCGACGCCTGGGAGAACTGCGGCGGCTACGAAAGCTAAAGCCCCTGTGAAGAAGGCGGCGGCGGCTAAGAAGACGGCTTCGCCGAAGAAAGCGGCGGCTGGGTCGAAGAGAGGGAGGAAATGATGAGGGTGATGAGTTAGATGGACTGGTAGTGTAGTATTGTTTGTTTGTAGGGTTTGTTTTGTAAATTTTTGAGACGATCGTTAACTGGTGTATCTTGATTCTTTGCTTTAGACCCGGGGAAGACTTAAAGAAGTTTAGATCTTGATGTATTTGACTTGGTAAACGGTTGATCTGCTTGATCAATTATGTTATTTTAGTTGTGTGATTTTGTTTGTTATACTTGAACTCCATGATTTTGTTATCTATACACCAAATTTATTATTTAATTTTGTTTAATATCCCACATACCATTCTTTATATTTATCTTTATTTTATTTAAAAATACTTATTTTATTAAATATAAATATTGATGAGTAGTAAATCTTTATGTTTAATGAATCACTGTTAATAGAATTTTAAAGTTTGAAGATAGAGAAGACATGAAAATACTGATAGAGATGTAAAATATAAGAAATTTCTAAATAATAACGATGAAGATTGAGATAAAGATAAAGTTTTTACTATGAATGCTCTTAGTATGGGTTAGTGTTTTTGTATCCCTTCCAAAAGCCTTCATGGACTTGTTAATGTTTGTGGTCCCATTTCAGTATTAGTTTCTTGAGTTTGTGTTATTAGAGGAAAATTTAAGAATTTTTTTTAGGCTTGCTATATTTGATGTTTGCGTTTTTGATCTGACTACTTTGTATTGATTTCTTGTTCTATTTGGTTATCTTTTGGTTTCTTTGGATGATAGCAAGTTAGCAACCCTTCAAACTGATGCCACTTCCATCATAATATATATAATTTTGTTTTAGGTAAAATTTGTGCTAATTAGTTGCAATTATGAAGTGAATATGGACATATGATCATCTATGACGGCCTCATATGGAAATTATATCACATATGTCTTATTATCTCATTCATTACCAGTGTTATATTGATGCAGTTCTTCCTAACAAATACATTCCTTTACTTTGCTTTGTGCTTGTAAACTAGTTGATTCTAATGTAAACAACAATACTACCTTCTTGCTTATGATATTAAGCTGCAGTTGATATCTTGTCATTTATAATTGTTGTTGAGTGTTCACTTACACATGACAAAGACAAATTTTAAAAGGAAACAAGTACTATAGTTCTTTAGGAATGTATGTATGCATCTAGTATGTTGAAACCTATACGGAGTTCATGATATAAAGAGAATAAATCAGTTCAGAAACTTATGTTGTTGCTAAATGGTGCTCGTGGTATTTCTTTGGTATCCCTCTCCCTATTGGTAATGGTTTTATGGTGGTTTATGCTTGGTCTCACTCCCGGAATGTATGTTCTAGTCCGAACCCAAACAAGAGCTATTTAGATGGACTCATGTTGACCCAAACCTGTCTATTAAATCTTATTAGAAATAAATTTTAGAAAAAAAGTAATAAGAAAAATAGTTATTAATTAAGATTTTAATTGAAAGTAAAAGAGAAGTAATAAAAAAAAATATATAGGCGAGGATGGGGAATGGGATACATGATGAATTTTAGAAAACGAAAGATAAATATACGGGGTGGTGAATTTTAGTTAAATTATATGGATAGAGATACAAGATGAGATATGAATGCTCTAAGTATAGTGATCTTGTTTTTATTTTAACTGTTTTTAAACGTCTGGTTTTCTTGCTAACCGATCAATTCATAGTGTACCCTATAAGTGTACTTGTACTTCATGGACATTATTTGTGCCACTCTGTTGTGCATATATGGTACGACAGAACTTTGATCCATATCAATAAGTGAAATGGTTATGGTTGACCCTCAAGCAATTGAGTACATTGCATGACCATGTGGCAATGATAAAACTATCTAATTTTTAGTTTTCATTTAAAGATAGGTAGAATATTACTAATTTGACAAATTGAATATTACTGATTTGACAAGTTGAAGAAAGCGACGCAACAAATAAAAATGAATAAAAAGAGCTTAAACAAGTAAAATAGGGAGGAGGAGTAAGTTTAGCATATCCTTTTTAATATCCATCAAAGATTGCATGTATTTGTTGCCTATATAAGTTTTTGTTAGCATCAACAAATGTTTGATTCAAAAATGTTCCTTTGTGGCTTCAGCTTTCTGAATAGATTTCTTGAGCTCTTTCTGGATGCTTAACCTTGTAGGTGACAAAACAATGTCTTTCCAAACCGACCCATGTTCATTCGCTGGGTTCGTCTGCTTATAAAGTTCGTATATCGAGTCTGCTGCTTCGTTCAATCTTTCCATCATCTTCAACAAGTTTATCTCATCAGGATCAACCAACAAGGTCTTTTCTTTATCTTTCCATCCTATTAGCTTTATAAACCATCCTTCAGTCAGTAAATGTGTATGCATATGCTTGTATGTATATGTACGTGTGTGTGTATACATGTATAATACTACATATACCTTTGGTGGTCCTTCTAAAGCATTGGTTAGATATAGTCTTGCATTGTCTACAAGCTGACAATATGTTATAAACGCGTTGGCGAATCGTTTGTGTGATGTTAACTGTGATCTAACTCTCACAGCTCTTCGGCACATAATGGCCCTCCTGATAACAAAGGAAAATAATAAAACACGACATCATATGAGAAAGCGAAAAGGGTATATAATCGATTGATTAGATTACCTTACGCCTCTTATGACAGCTAAATAAGGATCACAAACAACACCAACTAGTTCTATCCTGTATGGTCTTCTCTTTTGAGTACCATCTATTAACTCACTTTCTTCCTCAAGTTCCCAATAATTCTCAATAACACTTCCATCTGAATTCACTTTGTAACCGGGCCCCATACGGTAACGCTTGCGATGAACGTTTCTCGCCATTGTTATTGTTTGCACAACAAAGGGGACCCACGAGAGGGTCCCGTCCATGATTACATCTCTACCTTCGTTTAGCGCTGTTACAAGGAGAGATGATGCTGCATCTGTAGATGATTGATGCACCTGTAAATTTGTATGTTCTAAACTTGTATCACTACAACAACACATTTTCATCTATCTTTTAATAACTATATATTTAACGAACGTACTTTTACTGCATTTCAACTGCAAGGAACGTATGCTCCTTAAAGTAGAAAGTGGCTAAAAGTATGTTACTTTTAAGTGTAACTTTTCTTTTTTATCATGGAAAGTTCCATCACAAGAGCATTTTTTGTGGCGTAAAGTTCTATGATAAAAGATTTCTGAAAGACAAAAAGAAAGGGTCGTGCCAGCTCAGCTGTATGAAGCATGTCATGATGGCCCCTAGAGCTTAAAGCTCTGTAAATAACATCAGATTCTTTGAAGGCATCTGCCTCTATTACAACTGCATTTGCTGATGCTCCTGCCCAAAATGGTCTGCAAATTCAACAACAACATCATAAACAATTAACAATATGCTCAAACTTATACACTCTAAAACACTATGCAACACCCAACCAGACTAGTGGGTTTCCAGTGGAGAAAACAGACAATATTAGTTGGTATGAGAGTTTGGATGTTACATACTATCTGGTAAATATTTATTTTGAAATGGCTTACTCTTTGAGAAGGTCTTTGAGAACGGTACTCTTTCCAGCTCCCATGCCGCCACCCATAAAAAGAAGAACCGGGCTACGATCTTTGTGGGCCATCGGGACCATAACATCAGTGCACTCTGAATCATCTGTAGTCGCGAGGCCTATCGCCTTCATTTCCTCAAGTAATGTTGTGAACACTCGTGCTACTTTTAGGTTCTTTGTCACCCTCTCAAATCTTTGTTCCCTGTCTCGTGTCAAACAACTTTAACATCAAGATATCATCAATAATCGCGTGTTTTATGATACAGGAACACAAAAGTATACCTCGTGGCTTGCATCACTATGTTCTTGAGCTTCTTTTTCGGTTCATGTCCATCAGGACCCAACACCTACATTCTCATAATAAAAACTTGTTATAATATTACATCCATAATATATATACAAACTGCTTATGCGTTCTCAGAGTTCTTTACATAAAATTTGTTCTGTATTAAACGCGCCTGTGTACCTGAGTGATCATGTAAGAAGCATGGCTCCAATGAAAAGCAAAGTAACTAAGAATACATCTCTCAAATTCCTCAACCAATTTTATGAACAACGAATCAGCCTGCGGGTCATCCCCAAAGAACGAATACATATCTTCCTCGCATCCTTCTTCTTTCCTGATATAATCAGCAGCCAATTTGCACAAATACGGGCATTCGCGAGTATCACGAAAGCCCATCTGTCGAGCTGCATGGATCAAAACACATACATTCACGTATAAACACACATGTTGCATACACGTATCATTTGTTGTGTTTTTGGTTTATGTAGGATGGTTTTTATACCTACATAATCATGGAATTTTTCAAGCTTCAACGGCTGTCGGGTTTTTGAAACGTGAATCCACGGGATGATCTTGTTGTAGCGTGTTAAGTTCTTGTATCTAATGTGCATAGCTGCAGCAATGATCAAACCGATTGCAGATGCTAAGATGATTTGTGTGTATGTGGAGATGTTGTCATCATCAATGGAATCGAAGATTTTGGATGATAGAAATTCTTTTAGTTCAGATGCAAATTCTTGCATGTTTGTGATTTGAATTTGTGTTACAGGAGGAGATGAAGATGAACACAAGGAGGAAATATTTGGATCTGAAATTTGCAGAAGAGAGGGAATGAAAGGAAACAATGGAGAAGGAATTTGTGTGAAAAAATAAAATTGTTTTGTGTGGTTAGATCCATTAATGTTTTTAATTTAATTTTTATTATTAGTTTTAAAGATAAAGAATTAATTTGATAATTTTAACATAATACTTTTTACAGAAAATATATGATACATTAAGAAGACAAATCAATTTAACTTCAGACATATCTTTTTAATATTCATTTTTTGTTTATTTTATAGGATTTGAACTTACATTAAATTATTAAAAATAAACATTAGATGTCATTATGTCAAGAGATAACTAAACGATTCATTGTTTAACCATTGATTTGAGTAAATAGAGATATTATTGATTAGTTAATCAGTCAAATTATACATGTCAACATAGAGTACTCTTATAAAAGCTACCTACTTAAAATGCGCTCAAATGAATCTCGCACCACCCACAACCATTGTTTGTCGCCATCATCGACTCGTCGTAGCCAACACCACCACAACCGACACAACCATAAGTTTAGTTTGTGTAGGAATATTACATGTTTTTTAATAGTTTTTTCTTTCTTTCTATAATGACTAATTCCCACACACTATAATTAAACCTTCGACTTATACCCTTAATTATATAAGAAAGGGACATTTTTCATACATAAGTTTTTTTGACACATTATAAAAAACAAAGTAATTATAAAATTGACGAAGTACAAAGAAGATGATGTAAAATTTGTGACATGATAAAACAATAGGTATGAAATCTGAGATGGTTTATTCAGAAAAAAAGAACAGAAATAACATATAAATGACTGAAAACAACAAACCACCTTAATAAACTGTCTGCTTACACTTTAGCAAACCTACAGGCTACACCAGCTTATATATAAATAAATATTCACATTGCAGAAAATATTTGATCTAAACAAATCAAAATAGCTAATCATCCGGTTCCTAGACCACAAACATTATGTATACGATAATAGAAAAACTCACATTCATCTCAACAACTTATTTAAAGAAACAAATTCTATCAACATAAGACCATGCCGACCGGTCAATCGAACATCATATAGGTGCCGAACAAGTAGTCCTAAAATGACCCGTTTGATTGCACCGACTACAATGCACGACCCGTTTCTCCCGACCTCTATCCTCCGATCGGACCCTCCTTTTCCTCGGTCTTCCAGGCGGTCTAAGTGATTTTGGTGGATTGATAACGATTTCACTCACGTTACTACCTTCACCTTGTGAAGTCCATCTGACATTTCTTTCCAACGTGTTTTATCAGGAACCGGATGGATCGTTTGTGAATATGCTTTCCTGTAAGTTGCAACCGTAAAGCAGCTTTCAGTAAACCGGTGAACATTTTGTCTGCACGATAAGAGAGCCGCTACAGCATGAGCACATGGCAGCCCGTAAAGCTGCCATCCCCGACACAAACAACAACGGTTTCTAATATCAACAATATTCGTCCCTTCATGTGAAATAACCTCAAATTCAGCCTCGTTTGCTCTAAGAACTTGATAAGTGCGCGCCCTATCGATGGCTTCTGAAACCCGTCTTTCTGCAGTAGGAACAAGTATTGAAGTCCACTGCATGCTGGTTTCACGCCTCTCGTTAAACCATGTCATTAGCTGCCTACGGATGCATTCCATCATTTGTATAATGGGAAGCCCGGAAGCTTCTAGAATCCAGGCATTTAATGATTCGACTATGTTCGCGGTCAAATGACCAAAACGGGTTCCCTCAAAATAAGCTGTAGCCCATAAACGAGCAGGGACACGTCTAATCCAATAAGCAGCTTCTTGAGATATCTCTTCAATTTCCAAGATTTTGGACTCAAATTCCATAACTGTTAGGGCGTTTGCTGCATCCCATAAAAGGTTAACAAGCATAGTGTTGTTAAACTCTTTTCTAAAACTTTCGCTAAGATGGCGCATACAGAATCCATGAAAAGCGGTCGGGAAATTGGCTTCCACACCATCAATGATGCTTTTTTGTCTATCAGATAAAATTGTAAGTCTTGGCATGTTTTCAGTGTTTATTTCCAGTAAATTATGCAACTCAGTAAGAAACCACATCCAATTTTCGTTATTTTCTTCATCAACAACCCCAAAAGCCAAAGGAAACAACGCCCCATCACCATCAAAACCTGTGGCAAAAAGCAATGTCCCAAGATACTTGCTTTTCAACACTGTTCTATCAAGCCCAATAAGCGGTCTACATGCATTCAAAAACCCGTAAATCGAAGCTTGAAATGAGATAAATAACCGTTGAAAACAGTTATCATTTGAATCACATAAACCGAAGCTATACTATCAGGATTTGTGCGTCTTACTTGATCACAATATTGTGGTAAAAGACGGTAATCTTCTTCAAATGAACCCCGCAAAGCTGCCATAATTCGTTCTTTACCCCTCCAGGCTTGTTTATATGATAATGTAATCCCATGAACACGATGGATTTCCTCTAGAATCTCTTTCGGTTTGCATTGTGGGTTTTCTCTGAGCCGTTGTTCTACAGAATTAGCAACCCACTGAACCGAAGCTTGTTGGTGACCGAGGTGGGCGATCCCACCACACGTATGTTCAGCATGGATGGTTCGGATGGTGAAGGTGGGGACACCTGGCAGCTTAGCAGCGTGTATTCTCCATGGGCACCCTTCACTTGCACACTTAGCAGTGAACCGACTTTTATCAGATTTAACAGTTTGTATCTCAAAATGTAAAGCAATGGCAGTGCGTCTCAACGCCCTTCGACAGCTGGTAACATCAGGGAATTCTTGACCAACCATTAGTTCAAAGTTTGGAGGCGGGGCTAAGGTTCGGGTTTGGATTACAGGGGTTGTGACCACAAGGTCTGGGCGTTGAACTGATAATGGGACCACACCCATTTCGGAATGCGAGTGTGGGTGCACCACGAGGTCTAAGTTTTCATCAAGCTCATGATTCTCCACAACTGCTAAACCATGATTGTTAGGTAAACCTAATTCGTGAGTTTGATCAGAAAGAACCAAATGAGAATCATGGGATTTTACCCTTTCTTGATCCATAGCATGATCAAGATCATCACCATCATCATCATTTTCGTCATATCCATTATTATGTTGGTTGTTATCTTCAAACTCAGTTGGTATCTCATGGTTCATTAGCAACTCACGATCAAGACCATGACCGTGCCCATGACCATGGCCATGGCCATGGTTATGTCCCAAACGTATATCTTGATTACCATTTTCGCCTAATTTTATTTCATGTTTGTGGGTATGCCCTAATCCAATATTACGATTCTGCCCAACCACCAAATTCTGACCATGCCTTAATCCCAATTGTTGATTCTGAACCAATGGTATGTCTGTTCTTTGTCCGATAATCATCTCATGGTTATCCATGGTGTGCTTATTACCTGCAGTACTCAGACAAACTCTTGCATCCACGAGAAAAGAAACATCAAAGAGCCTGTTTCATCAAAGTTCACAGTCAAGATCTTTTCTTACCAGAGTTCACAACAATTCAAATCATACATCGACGGTTCAATTCATACGCACATCCCACCAATAACTTAAACTTAAACAAGTTTAATTCATCATCCATATGAAGTGACATGAATTGACTCTCATACATAATAACTCCATAGTTTTAAAAAGCGGTTGAGGCGCGCCTCGAGGCGAGGCGACCAGAAAACAAGTTTGAGGCGGCGCCTCAGGGGGTTATTTTGTACGTGCGCCTCATACGGCTGAGGCGATCAGAAAAATTGCGCCTCAGGGTGTTTTACTGTTTGTTTTCGATGTTTTAGACTTTTTGTGTCAATTTCAAACATTCCATGTCTTTTTAATGTGTGTTTTTGATGTTTTTGATGAATCCGATGATGAAATTAGTCTGTATTTTATTTTTTATAAGAGACATAATTTTTATATTTATTTTTTAATTCCGCCTCGGGCTTACGCGTTCGCCTCGAGGCTTACGCCTCATGGGGCGAAGGGAAAACGCCTTGAGGCTCGATTCCGTTTAAACCTTGAATAACTCTATGTTAACTATTACCCGTTGTTGCCAAACATGTTACAAAAAAAGTTTGCTATTCCAGATCATAAAACCAGTTGCTTAAACTAAAAACAACTGCATAATTTTACACTAACACAAGCAAATAACTTTCTAACATTGACAACTGGCCTGATTATCCAAATTTGAATAATCAAAATTTATCCCCCCAAAACATCAAAAACTGATACTTCATCTTATATATTAGAATAATCAGCTCAATCACACATCCAAACACCCCCTAAATCAAACTCTTTTTCAGTTGTGCAAGAATTCGATGAGAGAAGCTTAACTTGCCGGCACTTAACATATACCACCAATCGAACACCTACCCACTTCTCAGGTAAATATGAACCATAGAAATTTCACAAAACACATACATAGACTCACTAAAACTCACATCAATCACTACATAAATGATCACGTTAGCCACAAACTCACAACACAATAACACAATTTCACATCAAGCCAAAGCAAACCCAGATCTAAAAAACAAAATTACGCAACAACAACAACAAAAACCCAACAATACATCAAATGCATCTCACTCACTAACAGATTAAAAGCGTACCAAAACCCCACCGGATCCGGCGACAAGAAGCCCAAATCGAGGAAAAACAATGTCGAATCCGGATAAAAAGGGTGCAGAAACCTGCAAAAGAGGAAAAGATTGTGAGAAGAGAATCATGGGGTGAAAGATTAGGGTTTGGAAGTGGGGAAATTGGGGGAAATTGAAATAGAAATAGAAATAGAAATTGGCGGGGGGTGATTGAAGTGAGAGGTGAAATACCTGAAAGAGGGCTGAGAAAAGGGGGAACGAAGGGCACAATTGGGGAACGAAGAAAGAATGAGAGTATTGGGGGTTGATAAAATTAGGGTTTGTTTTTTGGGTGTGAAGAGAGGGTATTTAGGTCACCTCAATCATCTTCTCTTTCGTCCAGTGTAATTACTCTTTTGCCCCTCATCCACTACACCCTTGGTGTGCTTGTCAAAATATTAAAATATCATGGGGAAATTCTGGAATTTTCGCTATTATTTAAAAGCTTCTTTTAACATTTTCTTTTTAAAATATTTTTTTTATTACGTTCTCGCTAATACAAGTATGACAATTTTAAAATACGACTTTTCTGAGATAAAAAATGTCACGTGTTAAAATATGAGTAAAACTAATTAAATTATTTATTATTAAGTAAAACAAAAAACTTTACAAATTCATATATAATCGGTTGACTTTTTTTGATGGGCAAACACCTATATTATATGGCAGATGCCCTTGTAACATAATTTATATATAGTCGGCCACCATTGTTTTGGGCAAACACCTATATTATATAGGTGTATGCCCTTGTAATATAGACGGGTCACCGGTATTTCGGCATATGGTTTTTTTTTATCTCAGAAAACAAATTCAAACGACTATAGTTTAAGATCGTCATCAGTTGGATATGATACATAAACGGTGAAAGATACTTTAAATGAACATTTTGAGAAAATTATCGGGTGAAAGGTACGTTTTATGAATTTCTCAAATATTTGTTATGTGTTTGTATATTTGTAATTTGTGTAAAGTTGTCGTAGGAAAATGAGTTTGAATATATGATTATTAAATCGGTTAAATTTGAATGACCGGCCCAATGGGTTGTTACTAAAGCAACCTTCGGCCCCAAGTTCTTCAAGCTTCATTCAAAGAAATTGTTTATTTTATACTACGCTTTTGTTTTTAATAAGGGTCGTCTTTAGGGCTGCAAACGAACTGAACGTGTTCATGAACTATTCATGAATACTTACCGAACAATATTCTTTGTTCGTGTTCGTTCATTAAAAAAATTAACATGTTCATGAACTGTTCACGAACACTTACCGAAAGCAAATGAACACAATCATAAGCAAACGAACACAAACAACTGTTCATGAACACAAACGAATACAAATTATAATAGATTTATTTTAGAATAAAATTTACGTTTATATTAAGGATTTTTCATTGATGTGTAAAGTATATATATCTTTAGTAAGGATTTTTCACACAATTGAGTTTTAATTTAAGAAATGATTATCACTCTTAAACATTACACAAAATCAATCAAAAATAAACAAGTACTTAACATAAATATAAAAATACTTGATATAATAGTCATAAAAATAACTGACACAAAATTTAAGAATATAAACGAACACATTAACAAACATAAACGAACACATTGTCGAACGTTCACGAACGGACATTAACGAACATATTATCAAACGTTCACGAACATAAATGAACGAACACGGCTCGTGTTCATGTTCGTTCGTTTAACGAACGAACGAAATTTTCGTCTTCATGTTTGTTCATTTACTAAATGAACGAACATAAACGAACTTTTCGCCGAACGGTTCACGAACTGTTCGCTGAACATTCAGTTCTTTACAGCCCTAGTCGTCTTTGAGGGTGTGTAGGGCGGACAACCACATGACTTATGTTTAGAGGGGTCTAAGGTTGTTTTTCTTTAGGTATAATAAAAAATAAAAACTTGTTTGTAACTATACGTTTTATACTAGGCTCAATACGTCAAAGGAAAAAACCAATTTTACAAGGTCACTCACTCAATCTTATCTCTATATCCATCTCTATCTTCAAAATTTAAAGCATTTGTCTATTTCCTTTCTCCATCACACACACCATCTCTTTCTTTATCTACAAAATATATATAATTAGCTATAATAAATCTCTATATATAAAGGTTCACTATTCATCCTTCATAAAATTGTTGTGAGTGTTTAAAAAAAATAATAATAATAAAATAAGTGTTTGTGAATACGATAAAAATAGATATAAAAAATGGGATGTGAAAAGTTTTTTAAAATATACTAGATTTAAAAAAAATGTGTTTTCAATTCAATTATATAAATAAAAATAAAAAATAAGTTGTAAATGCTCTTAGTCACCTGAAATTTTACAGACAACCCTAAATTTAGTTTGGGACTGATACAAATCACATAGTACTTATCTTTGCATAGCAAAGCGTTCAGCTTATTTTAAATAGATTGAAAAACATGTGTAGGAACAATGGGCCATTTTATCCTACTGGTTCTCCATCCTCTTTTGTACTAAAAGAGTTCAGTAGTTCACTAGTTCTAGACCTTTTTGTGAAATTTTTTCTTTGCGTGTATGAGTTTGGCCCCTTGAAAAAAACAGTTCACGCTTGTTATCCATAAATGTAAGATGAAATGTCCGATCCATCGCCACCAACACCACCAGTCTATATATTCTTTTATTTTTTTTCTATCAACCAAACAACAAAAGATAATAATTTTTTTTTATTCTCACAAGATAACATTATGTTTAAGTCATTTAACTTATTTTAAAATATAATTTTTCGTATACAAGAAATCAATAAAATATAGCTACAACTTAAGTTTTAAGCATATAAAAATCATGATATAACTAATACTAGATTATATCAAGTTGGCTAGCATATTAAAATTAAGTGGAATTAGTTACAGGTATGGTCTTCATGGTAAGGTTAGATTATGGTTTTGATTCCAAAATTTTGTAAATTAAACTTTTAGTCTTTGTTCACTCACGGATAACATGAATTGACCAATGATACTATATGACGTTATATTTTCTGATGGTTTTATGTCAAATTACTATTATGTCTATGCATTTAAAAAAATAGAAGAGCATAATGATAACCACCTATTTGCTTGTTTATGAGTCGTCTAACCCTCCATCTATGCCAATAACGAAAACATCATTGGTGATGAACAAAACCAAATCAATACCCACCTCTTTGTTCCTAATTAAAGTCCGACTAGTGAAACAATTAAGAGCGTATATCCTAATTTTCTAATGTTAATATGTCTTCTCTCTATCTAAATCATTGTGACTAGCTGAATTTATTGAATTAGTGCTAGATTGGACCTCAAATTGGTCTAATTTGTTTAGATTTTTAGTGTTTAGAGTCCTCAACACAATAATTCCCAACCTACACATGATCACTTATTCATAATTACATATACATCCTCACTCGATCTCACCCCGTTCTTCAATCCGTACAGAAAACCCACCTTCCATAATCGACGTGAAATAAGCTACGTAAACCGGCTCAACACCCTCATCCATCACGGGCACCACTTTAAATCGTCGTAAAACACCTGCAACCACCCTTTTCATCTGCAAAAACGCCATCTCCTTCCCCAAACAAACACGCGGCCCCGCCTGAAACACCGGGTACTCATAAGCATCCCTAGGCTTAAAAACCCACTTCCCCAACACATCCCTCTCCAACCACCTCTCGGGCCGGAACTCCGCCCAGTCCGGCCCCCACAACTCCTCCGACCTACCCATTGCATAAATATGATACGTCACAGGATAACCTTTCTTCACGAAAGTGTTATCCGGTAACACCTCGTCGGTGGCCGCTTGCTTCGCGTCAATGGCCACCGGCGGGTACAGTCTCATGCTTTCACATAACGAAGCATGAGTGTAAACCATATCTTTCACTTCATCATAAACCAGTTTTTCCGATTTCTCCCTTATTTCTTTCAAAATTTCGCTTTCGACTCTAGGGTTCTTGTAAATCAACCAGAAGAACCACGTCAACGCCGCCGACGTCGTGTCTCTTCCCGCCAATATGAAGCTGATCACGATATCTCCGACGAACTTCACGTCGGAGATACCGGAGATCAGAAACCGCGAGAGTAAATCAACGGAACCCAGAGACGATTTCTTCTCAAGCTCATGAATTTTCTCCTTCGTGATCATTTCAGCGAAATTCCGCACAACAGCAACGGCGTTACGCAATCGCTTCTCCGAACCCACGTTGAAGAATCGCTTAATCTTCCATATTAATGGCAGATTAGCTCGCATTCTACCAGTGGAGATCATCACAGCTTCATCAAACGCTGTGGCGAACAAAGCATCAGGCATCGAGGGCATCAAACAAGCTGGATCATACCCAAATGCGATCTTACATATGTTATCAAACGCAAATCGTTGAAGCACATCTTGAAGATCGACAACAGTGGTGGTTGAACTTGAAATCGAATCAGCGAGAATCGGCAACAGACGGTGGTTTAGCTCATCGTCCACCACATGTTCGACGAAATTCCTCAGAGACTTTGTATTGAACTCGTGAATTGAAATTTGCCTTTGGAGCTTCCACCCATCACCGTCGATGTTGATAATACCATCACCGAGGAGATCGTAGAGTGTGGTTCTTGCTCGTGGGCCTTTTGGGTAGAGGTGGAAGCTGGATTTGAGGATGTGGCGGACGACGGTGGGGTTGGCGGTGATGAGGCGGACGCCGCCGAGGGGGAGGCGGATGACGGCGGTTTTGGTGGGGGTGGAGTTGACGATCTCCGCCGTCCATTGGATGAAGCGGTGGCGGTTTTGGAGTAGGGGGATTAGGGATCCGATGAGGGGGTATGATTTGGGGCCATTGTTGCAGGTGGTGGTGGTGAAGAAGGTGGTGATGAGAGATTTGAAGAAGATGATGAAGATGAAGGTTATGGGAAAGAGGAGTATGGGGGGTGTGAGGTTGAGGTCAATCATGGTGGATGTATGTGTGATGTGATGAATATTAATATGGGTTTTATAGATTAATATTGTGTTACCGTTGTTGGTATGTTTGACGGCATAGATATCGGGTTATAAGAAATGTTTAGGATTGTAAAAACGAGATATTTACGTATTAGTTAGATTCGATGTAGTTGTATGGCGACCCTAGGGAACGTCAAATTTGTTGATTTGGACACAAATAGGATGCTAAAGCCACTATATCATGATTAAAAAGGCTTCAAACTCACGTTTAGCCAGCGCTTAACATACGTTAAAAAGGTGCGCTAGAGATACCATTGTTGCTAAAGCCGCTACATCCACTTTTGACAGTCTTTAATAAATTCATGTATGTCTAGGTGACATCCAAACCAATACACATTGTCTTAGGATTTGGTTATTTAGACACCCCAATCTTTTATATCAACACTCGGATGCCTTATACGTCGCGTATGGGTCCATACGCCACGTATAGGGTGCAAAAACATTTCCTGACATGTCACCCTATACGCGGCGTATGGACCCATACGTCGCATATAGGGGAAAAAAACATCCCATGTCATCAACCTCTCAACATGAATAACCCAATGAAAGATTCTCAAATGAGTAAAAATACAAACATATAAGCTCAGTGTAAGTAAAATAAATAGTATTGGTTGATATAAAATATGGTATATAACTATTAAGACACTAACAAAACATGAAATAGAATTAAGATAAACCGATAAAGGTACTTAGGTTGATGGTTCCAATGAATGCTTTAATTGTCGTTTCCGACAATTAGAATCTGATATTTTGACACAGTTTATACGGGGATAAGTTCACCTAGTTGTCATTAAGTATTAAAGTTCATGTTCAAACCTTATTAAATTATTAGTTTTCTTGTTGATTTTAGTATCGTCTAGGAGTTTAACTGTGCGTGACAATCACGGAGAAAGTATAAAGTCGGCCTAGCATGTAGTTGGAGATAGTAAGAGCTAACTTATATATTATCAAAATTATATACTATATAATATTACAACAAAGTGTATTTTAGTATTGTGGTGTTATGTTGGATTTGTTATATCCGGCGGTGTATTAAACAATTATATTAGTGTACACATGTATTCTTGAAAATAACAAGATTATTATGTTTGAATAGGTTTGATGAATTTAAGTATATTATGATCATCACTAGTTGATTTACTTGTTAGACGAACAAATTAAGGAAAGTTAAAATTTATGATGATATAATGCGTGATGTTTAATAAGAAAATAGCAATTTTCACTCACGTTCCACCAGAGAAAAAACGTACATTACGTGTAAACAACGATTTGCGGTTCGATTTTGAATAAATTTTACATGGAAACGTAAATAATAGATTCACTTTGCAAGAGCATGTTCGAAAATGTTAGGTAACATAGAATCTATTTAGAGGGCGAAGCTAGGTAAAGCAAAATGTAAATAAATAAATAAATAACACAAAAGGTAATATAGATACAATTTAGAAAGATTTAGCCTAAAATAGTTTTGATAGCATCTTTGCTATATTTATTTACATTACATGTCTAAAAGAAAAAAACGGGTCAAATATATTTTAAACCTTTTTAAATTTCTATATAATCTTTTTTAAAGGCAAATTGAATTTTAATAATTCAAACTATTATCTATTGACAGATAATAATCCATACTATTAATTTATCCGTTGACACTCCAACTTTTACTTTTTTTACCAACAACAGTCCTAATGATATAATTTTCAGCTTTTTACGTTTGATTTTGACTTCGATTCCAATCGCAATAATGAATATGAACGAAATAAAGAAACATACAAATTAAACTGAGCCTTAAATTAATACAAATCAAATGTAAAATTTTAAAAATTATGTTACTGGAAGTGTTGTTAGTAACAAAAGTGAAAGTTGAGAGTATTGCTGGCAAAATTAATAGTTAGATTATTATCGATCAATAGACATACAATAGTTTGGATTATTAAAATCCAATTTGCATTTTTAAAAATCAGTTTTGTTATAATTAAGGCAATAAAATTTAGATTTAAGTTGTTGTATCATAACTACAAAAGATTTTGGGGTTATTTGGAGAAAACAAATATGAACATACCTATGAGGCTACAATAATATTTGACAAAATAATTACGTCATCATTACCCAACTAACATCTTATAAATTAAACTCCAAACTAAATGAATAGTGTTATGCTTTTTGATGTCATTGCTTTCAGGATCAACGACCTCTTGACATAGTCTCCTATGTTTAGACGTGTGGCCTGGTTCCCTTTCTTTACTAGTTCAAAATAAAAGATAAAAGTTCGTTAAATAAGAAAACAAGTGGTTGAACGGGTATGGAGAGGAGGGATGGGTTTCGCACAAGAGGCACATGTAGGTGATGTTTGTTTTTCTAAAAAAAATGTCTGCGCAAGCTCTTTTATTGCGCTGCGCAGACCACGCGTAGACATTACCATATGCAGACTGTTTGTTTTTACAAAGACGTTTCATTAAAAAACTACTGCGCGAGCTCTTCTTGGTGCAGATTTGGCCCAGCTACTAGGGGTGTTCAAATTCGGATATCCGAAATTACGAATAGTGGATTTCACAATCCGAATCCGAAATTTCGGATATTCGAATTCAAAAAAAATTGTATTATTTAATAAAGTTTATGATAATATAATAATTTTTATTGAAATTTTTTTCGGATATCCGAAGTTTTTATTAAAATATCCGAAATATCTGAAAATATTCAAAATATTTAATTAATATTAATATTTTTACATTTTTATAAAAATATTATGGATATTCGGATATTTTCTGAATCCAAAATTTCGGATATCCGAAGTTTGGATATCCGAATTTCGGATTTTCAGATATTTCGAATTTGGATTCGAATATTTTTGAACAACACTACCAGCCACTTCTAAAGTCTGCAGAGGGTTAAACACCATCACCCACAGTCACCACCCACTGTCCACCACCACCATCGTCCACCTCCACCACCACCACCCACCACCCACCGTCCACCACCACCCACCGTCTACCATCACCACTATCGTCGTACAGCACCACCATTTTATTTTAACAATCTGCGGACGTTAAAAACAGACATTCTTATTCTTGCAGACTGTAGTGGTTTGGTCCACATTTTTTTCTACAGATGTATGCAGATATGGTTCGTAGACTGTAGACATTTCATCTCTGAAAAAATAAACTACACCTTAGAAATGCCGAATACTATAATAAACCAATATATTTTATGTTTTGTCCCAAAAAATCACTCAACAATTTTGCATATAAAAAACTAACATACTTTCTGTTTTTCGCATAAAAACCTCTCAACATAAAATATGTTGTTTTTTTACGTGCAAAAAATTGTTTAAGAACTATTATGTTGAGGGTTTATTATGAAAAAACAGAAATTATATTGATTTTTTATCTACAAAAATAGTTGAGGTTTATGAGACAATACACAAGTATGTTGGTTTTAAGTGCAAAAAGTTGTTCAGAGACTTTAATAAGAAAAGACTTAAGGTATATTGGATTTTTATGATATTTGCCCATAGACAAAAAAACAAGATAACCACTACGTCAAGCACAAACGTACATTAATAGGTATAAGTATTATATAATGTTACAAAATTTGAAAATTAAAAAATGAAACAAAAGCTGCCACTTGGCTGATTCTGATTCGTGCAGTAAACATTGTTCACGACCTTGGTGTTTTAATAGGTGTCTATATTAATAAATGATTTACATTGTGTAAACACATGTCACCATCATATTAACTCTAACATTTATTTTTCCGCCCAAATCATTTATAAATTTTAAAAAATTAAAATAACTAATTGCTAAATTATATCTTTCTCTATTTATCTCTCTCTCTCTCTCTCTATTTATCTCTCTCTCTCACTCTCTCTCTTATCTTAAACATTTTAAATTTTTTTAAAATTAATATTTTTTATAAAACATATTTTTTATTAATTAAAAACCAAACTTTTTGATTAAAAAACACAAATTTTTGAAAAATAAAGATTTTTAGAAACTATGAATTTTTTTAAACGACGTATCTTTCTACACATATGAAATGTTCTAAAACCGAGTTTTTTTTAATAAAGGTTTTATATGAAAATATTTTTCTAAAAAAATTAAAAAATTATTGATGCCCGGAGTTTTTAAACAATAAAATATTTATAAAAATGATATTTTGGCAAAGAAAAATTTTATTAAATACAAAAAATTATTCATAAAACAAAAATAACTAAAACCCATTGTTTTGAAATAATAGAATTTTTATTTAAAATGATATTTTTCAAAAACAATATTCTTAGAACGAAATATCTCTTAACATATTTCTAAAACGAGTGTTAAAAAACACTTTTTAAAATGAAAGTTTTAAAAAAATAATAAAATATTTTATTAATAAAGTACTTACTCACACATAATTTTAATTATATCTTATATTAAAATAATGTTTTATATTTTCTAGTTTTTCATTAACTTTTAATATTTTTTTATTTAACCCGTGTATCATAACCTAGTAAGTATTATATAATGTTACAAATTTTGAAACATAAAAACTTATTTCATTTAATAGGTGAGATTTTTTGTTATAAATTTGAATTTGTATGTATTAATCTGAATTACATACGTTAAATAAATAGACACGTAAAATATAAATTATTATATAGTAATTGGTAAATTCTTATACTGAGTTATTTATGATAATTAGTTATTTATGAAAAGGGATGATATAAAAATGTAATGTAAAATAATATACATGTTATCATAATAGACGTGTAAAAATATATATTATGAAACGCAATAAATGGTAAAATCTTTTTCTAAGCTGAATTCTTTTTAACAGTTTGTTAATTATGAAAAGGGATGATATAAAATTATAATGTAAAATAATTTACATGTTTTTTCAATACGTTTATTATACTTTAAAAGACATAGAGCTAAGCATTTAAGCATAGTATACAACGCCTCAATACAGAATGGCAAAAACGTATATTGTTTGAATTCGGCTACTATTTCCTCGCCTCCGCTCCTCTCTGATTGCAGAGCTCAGCCGCACTCCGCCACACCATCACAACCATCGTCTCCACCTTTCCCCGCCTATTATCTCATCGCTTCCACCACAGTTGCTTCCAGTGGAGGCGATGAATCGACTCCGGATGAGCTTTAGTTGTGGCTTTGACCATGGGGATAATGCGATTCCGGTTAAGGTCTATTTCTTTTTCTTCTCTGGTTTCCTTGGTGCAACCGTCTTTCTGGCAGGCATCGGTCTCCCCACTGCATATTCTATCTGGCAGGCACTCGAACAGGCTTTAGCAATACATCTGCTGATCGAATTCAGAACATGCGCGATCAATTGCGTCTTGTTTCAAAGGGTACCTCCACCGTGGCTGAATTTGGTCGCCAATTCAAGCACATCGTGGCCCAACTTACTGCCGCCGGCCAACCCGTTGTTGATGCTGAAATATCGCATCTGTTTCTTCGTGGCTTAGGCCCTGGATTCGAGATGTTTTCCACAGCCAATCGCATCGTCAAGCCCCTGCCACCTCTTCGTGACCTCATAACACAGGCCGAATCATATGAACAGTTCAATTCGTCGATCCATGATACCTCTACCCCTCCAGTCGCTTTTAATGCTAATCGTGGACGTGGTAATCGTAGTGGCGGTCGTGGCTAGTGTGGGTCTGCGTCTGGTGGTAGGGGTCGGGTTCTCGCCGACCCCCGCACTGTCAATTGTGCCGAGAAAATGGTCACTATGCATCGGCATGCCCCCGTTTGTCATCATTTGCTGCCTCAAATACCTCTACTGTTGCGGATGTTACCAAGGCATTTCATGCTACTTGCAACATCAACCACTCCACACCCGACTGGTTTGTTGCGGATACCGGCGCCACCGATCATATGGTTCATAATACCCAGTCTTTGCAACACAGTTCTCCCTATGGTGGGGACACTAAAGTAACATTTGGCAGTGGTAACTCTTTATCTATATCTCGTATTGGTCATAAACTTATTTCCCCAAACATACAATTGAATGAGGTTTTAGTCATACCTCGCATCGTGCAAAATCTGTTATCCATTAGCAAATTAACCAGAGACAATAACGTGGATGTTTTGTTTTCCCAACCATATTTTTACATACAGGACCGAGCAACGAAGCAAGTTCTAGCACAAGGAAGGTGTGAAAATGGACTTTACATTCTCCGGTCTGAGACGCGTGCATTTTTGGCGTCTTCAAATAAAGCTTTGTTTGAGTTGTGGCACGCACGGTTGGGTCATGTATCTCATGATACTCTTATGTTACTAAATAAAAGTGGTTGTTTACAATGTACTTCAGTTTTACCCAAGCCGATTGTTTGCAATTCTTGTGAACCGTCAAAATCGCACCGCTTACCATTTATTACTAATGAACAACGTGCATCAAATCCGCTTGACTTGGTCCATTGTGACCTATGGGGTTATTCACCCGTTACCTCTGTTGACAACAGCCGCTACTATGTCATTTTTGTCGACGATTATTCTCGGTTCACCTAGTTTTACCCATTGCAAACAAAGTCTCAGTTTAAGGATGTTTTAATGACTTTCATCAAGTTTGTTCAAACCCAGTTTAATCGTAAAATTAAAGTATTTCAAAGTGACGGCGGCACCAAATTTTTAAATCACCATGTCAAGGTAATATTTGAGGAGAATGGCACCTTTCATAGAGTATCTTGTCCATACACGCCTCAACAAAACGGGCGTGCGGAGAGAAAACATCGCCATATCGTTGAATCCGGTTTGGCCCTCTTGTTCAACAGTCATATTCCAGCTAGCTATTGGGTCTATGCTTTCAGCACCGCAGTCTATATTATAAACCGTCTCCCTTCGAGACTATTGGATAACAAATCTCCGTTTGAAGTGTTATTTCATATCACACCAGCCTATGACAACTTTCGCGTATTTGGGTGTTTGGTTTACTCCTATCTTCGGGACTACTCCGCTCACAAGTTGTCCCCACGGAGCCTGCCATGTATCTTCTTGGGTTATTGTCAGCAATACAAAGGTTACCGCTGTCTCGATCCGGCTACAAATCGTACTTATATCACCCGTCATGCGCGGTTTGCCGAGCATCTTTTTCCTTGCCAAGGAGCCACTTCACCCGAACAGTTTAATCCCACTTTATGACACACCTACAACGAGTCCATCCCACCTATGCCACCTACTGTCCATGTTTATGCACCACCCATCAAACCCTTCTCACCTTCTATTTCTTGTTGTAATGACCCCCTTCCCACTGCCTCATCAATTCACCAAATCATACAACCTCCATTGGTCCATGATGCTCCTGGTTCTCCACCACCCTCGCCAATAACGGCTTCCACCGACTCATCCGATGAGTCTACATCGACTACCCCGATGATCACTCGTTACCTCCATCACCGCCGCCACCCTCAGTTCAACCGTCTCACCCTATGATTACTCGAGCCAAGGCCGGTATTTTCAAACCCAAAAACCACGCAGATCTTGCCTTCACTGCTCTTCATTTGGCTTTATTTGCTAACACAGACCCAAAGGGCTTCAAGTCTGCAAGCAAACATCCATACTGGATTGATGCCATGCATCATGAATTATCGGCACTTCATAACAACAGTACTTGGACCCTTGTTCCACATCCAACAACTCAAAATGTTATCGGCTCCGACGGGTCGATTGATCGGTATAAGGCTCGTCTTGTGGCTCAGGGGTTCTCACAGCTACCGGGCTTGGATTTCTATCATACGTTTAGCCCGATAGTCAAAGCTACCACTATCCGGGTAGTTCTCTCCCTCGTGGTCGTTAACAATTGGGCGTTGCACCAATTAGATGTAAATAATGCGTTCTTACACTGTCGCCTCGGTGAACAGGTTTTCATGGAGCAGCCACCTGGTTTTGCTTATCCTCGATTCCCGGATCATGTTTGTCTGTTACAGAAGGCTATTTACGGTCTTCGTCAAGCCCCGCAGGCTTGGTTTCAGCGCTTGAGCTACTTCCTACTTCAAAACGGCTTTGTGGGCAGTAGAGCGGATCCTTCGCTATTTATTTTTGATCATAATGGTTGTTATCTATACCTACTTGTGTATGTCGACGATCTTATCTTAATTGGTAACGATCCAATGCTATGACTCGTTTTATTGCCACCTTACATAAACGATTTGCTATAAAAGATCTTGGCAGGCTTGGATATTTTTGGGTCTGGAGGCATCTCACATCTCTAATGGCATCTTCCTTTGCCAATCCAAATATGCTACCGACATACTTCAACGTGCGGAGATGCTTGATAGTAAACCGGTGTCCACCCCCTTACAAATGAATCGCTTACTTCAGAAGGTGTCCCTTATTCGGACCCACGAAGTACCGCTCGCTTGTAGGGGCATTGCAATACTTGACCATCACTTGTCCCGGCATCACATATGCTCACAATCAAGTGAGTCAGTTTTTGAAAGCTCCAACTACCGCCCACTTTCAATGTGTTAAGAGAATTCTCCGCTACATCAAGGGAACGCTGTCGTATGGCTTAACATTCTCTCGGCCGTCAAATGCTTCGGTTCTTGGATATTCTCATGCCGATTGGGCTCTGTGCATTGACACTCGCCGTTCGACCTACGGTTACTCTATCTTTTTGGGCGATAATCTAGTTTCCTGGAGCGCCAAGAAACAACCAACTGTTGCTCGCTCCAGCTGTGAGTCAGAATATCGTGCTATGGCCAATACTGCTGCAGAGATTGTTTGGGTTTCTAATTTGTTACGTGAACTGCATACTTTGCCTCCAGATTGTCCCACTCTCCTTTGTGACAACAAAAGTGCCTTGTTCCTCTCGCACAACCCGGTGTCCTCTAAACGTGCCAAGCATATCGATCTTGATTACCATTTTGTGCGTGAGCTTGTGCTTCTGGGAAACTTCGGACCGCCTTTGTTCCTACCAAGCTTCAGGTAGCGGATATTTTTACTAAGAGCCTCTCCCGGTCTCAGTTTGAGTTTTTTCGTGATCGGCTTGGTTGTCAACCGCCACCGTTCCGCTTCCGGGGGGGGGGGGGGGTGTTAACGTGCATTAATTCTTGTCCATTCACTTTCTCTTTATTCATTGTATGTGTATTTATAAATGTGTATATATATAGATGCATTCCTCCATAGTGGGGAGCATTCCAATCCAATCTCTTAACAACATGTAAGTGAAAAAACTTATGTGAAGCAATTTGGTTGAGTACACAACGGCCTCCTATTTAATTATATCATTAAGACATATTGGATTCTATGTTCAATTTACATCAATTTTGAAATTTCATTAGAATGTTGTTTATATTTATGCTGTAGCAGAAGTAATCTACATATTTCTCTTTTTATCCAATATTGTATGTGCATGATAGAAGAAGGCTACAATCCGTCTTGATGTAATGCAAGCATTTTTTTTTTCCTTTCTTTTCTAGGGGTTGATGTGGGAGTATATGCATGGATTGTGCCTAATTATGCTATTGGAGGTGATCCTCAATGAGCATGTTGGTGCTTCTTCTTAGGTTTTTATTCTTCTTTTTTCCTTTATATTTGTAATCATACTTTATTTCATTGTGATTGTTGTTCATGAAAAAAAAACACATTTAGATGTTGTGATATATCAAGAAAGACCGTGAAGAATATTTGTTGTTTTTATCCGGTTAAGTTTTTTCATCCACAGATATTTTGAAAACTGTATAAATACACGAGTTATCACTACAAATCATTGCATCTGAATTTGTCGGGTATCTTTTCCTCCAGTGAGCCAATACCCCCTAAATTCTCACAAACCACTGTGTTTGGAAATATCATTTCTCTACAGCCACAGCTTGCTTAGGTTTGTCCAAAAATATCTCAAAAGTACCCTTAAGACATAAACTCTACAGATTAGGTTACTTTCATGACCGTTGAAATCATTAACCCTTTTAATCAGCACATACAATTCATTTTCTCCTTTGTTGTTATGTAGTGTGTCAATTGGACAAGTGTTGGGTGTTATAGCCGCAACACGCGGGTTTTCTTACTAGTTTGTCATATAAAAGACATACCATATCATATAAAAAAAATTGGATTTAGGTTCATATTGAGCATTTTTTTAGAATAAGACAATTTAAAAAACAACAAATTTCATCATATATTTAATATATAAAGCCAAAAGAAATAGACAATATTGGAAACAAAGTGGGCTTTATATTTTTATCTTTATTATTTACTAGGGAGTTTTTATTATTATTATTCTTTGCAATTCTTTACGCGTCTTTAAAGTTAATTTGAAAAACTAGAAACAAGGCTTTATTGGCCGGGCGGCCTATAATCATGGAGGATATTGTCACTATGTCGTATCATTGGGTGACAACGAGGTCAAGGAAATGATATTGTCTTGTTTTCTTTGTTTTCTCATGTTCTGTTTTGTTTTGTTTAATGCATCACCATGACACCATTCATACGAAAAATCTAGTTAACAAAAAACAAAAGGAAAAAAAATCACGAATAACAGTGACACACCTGCAATAATTGATTCAAATTTAAAAGATTACGATTTCCACTTTTCAAATTCAAATATCTTTATATACATTACTTTTTCCTAAACATCAAATCATACAATCACCTATGCTATATAGCCTTTTATCTTTATTATTAACAGAATGCCCATCTAAATTAAATCACACAAGTTATGTGATGAGCCTCTTGAATCATCACAACAATACATAAAACTTCAAAAGTTCTACGCACTAATGTTAATTGTAAAGGGGTTGTAACACAAGTTTTATGCTCTATCAGGGTGTTAAATTCTAAGAGCAACCCACCATGACACATTCCATTATGTTGTTCAAATTGAGTGACAGATGTTATAGTTTCCAGCATATTATCTTCCTACTAAAATCTTTAACGATCACATAAATATCATGTGCCCGAAATTCGGCTGGGGTAGATGGTATTTTAGCACCCCTGTTTCTAGCATATAGCATGTGCAAGACAAGATTCATTCAACACCAGCATAATGCTATCAAAAAGATACACATTATACATGTATATATAACCCATACTATATATAAAGCATATGAGTTTGATATTTTAAGATACCGTAAAATTAAAAACAATCACTACATTCAATACATAAGATACAATTACTTTTGAGTGTAAAATAGTGTTTATAACATTATTTACAGATTACCTCTTACAATTAGTTACATAATAATCTTACATTTACCAACACTTACATAGAATTTTATATTATCTACCCATAAATAAAACTTAATTTGTTTAAGATTTCAACTATATCTGTTAATCTATCACATTTAAAAGTTTTTTTGAGACTACAATTATAACCTATGTTTTTTTAAACGTTTTGAAGTAAACTTTTTGCTGAACCGATCTATATTTTGTGATGTACAATAAATTAATACGTAAATGTACAAATAATCATACAGAACCAGTTTTTTAGCTTAAAAAACATAATACACTTTTGTAAAAATACTACAAGAATAACAAAATATCATAAACACATGCTGGATGTAAAATGTCACCCCGCCGCATTGCGTGGGCACCCTTCTAGTAAAAACATATATAGGTAATTATATATTATTAAATTAATACAAATCAAGATATAAACTTATTTTCCATATGTAAACAATTTTGATATAAAGGAAAACAGGTCCTGATCCAAAGACTGTTTTCCCCTAATTAAACAATCGTGTAATCGTTGTAAGTATGCGCATAGGTTAGTAGACGTGGGTTGAAAACCAGTAGCCAACTAGCCAGACATGATGCAGCACACACACACAGATCAATCCGGTCAACCTTAAAGTCGAATGGTGCACATAACTGCAGTTTTGAAATCTATAGGTTGCAGGGGAGGTGGTTTTGTGATCAGGGTTCTCCATGTCATACTTTGAGGGTGATATATCTGTAAGAGCAAAGATGCTGATCTTTGTTTTCTGCACTTATGATTTTCTGTTGCATCAACATCACTCACACACCCCATAACATGTAGCTCGCCATTTAGTGCAACAAACCCGACAGAAGATTCATCTGTTACTTGTTTGGGGATGCTGGTTTCCTTTTTCCAACGGTTGGAAGGCCTGTCA
Organism: Flaveria sonorensis; assembly: GCA_025506505.1. Lineage (NCBI taxonomy): Eukaryota > Viridiplantae > Streptophyta > Magnoliopsida > Asterales > Asteraceae > Flaveria > Flaveria sonorensis. The sequence continues at coordinate 63,066,341 of CM046424.1, read as the reverse complement.
TACCTAAGAGGCAATAACGTTGTAAGAATTTGTTTCCAAAAATAAAAGTAAATATTGTGGTATAACAGCAATAATGTTTTAAAAAAATGTACCATAGGTTCAAAAAGAATTCTTCTTAAGAGCATAAACAGTACAACATAACCTTTAAAAGTGTACAACTCCACTAGAAATGTCACCAGATTGTTAACATATATTAAGATACATCACTACTGATGCAAGAATCATAGATTCAAGTTAATTAAGATCACAAGCTCAACTCTTGGGGGCTGGCTTCTAACAAAAAAACTAAGGCGTTCCTTTGACTAACTTTTTAGATCGTCTATTTGGCAAAAATAATACTTATTTTTCATGCGATTTCTGATTTATTTCACAATTGTTGTTGGAGGATGTTTATAAATGAATCAGAAGGCTTTAGTTTCACAAGGATAGCAATATGTAACCTTGAGCTTCGGGGTCCCAGTTTCACATGAGAGAAATTTCTGTGTGAGAACATTTAGATAGTCAAATATATGTTATAGATGTAAATATTTCCTCTATGGGACCCCACATGCAGCACACAAAAAAAGAAAAAGATCTTCTAAATATAGCATTAGTAGATTATAGAATTAACCATTAATCGGCCCACGTTATCTGAAAATAACACCACCAAAAATTCAGTGCTACTGTTTTAGTACTAAAACTCCAACTCTGTTTAAAGTTTAAAAACTTCAAGTTTAAAGACGTGATAGAGAGAATGGCTAAACTTAGTCCCGAAGCAAAATTAATCATAGTCTGTTCTGCTAAGATAGCTGCGTAACGCCATCTACCTGTCTTTTAACTAAATACAGTATGTTACAGATTTACATAAATGTCATCTATTAATTAATTTTGCATACATGTCATCAATCACACAAATTGACAAATATAATCAATTAATTAATTATGCATACATGTCATCAATATCCAAAATGACAATGCACACTGCTTTAGTGCACACTTCCTCAATGGCAAGATGACAAAATTCCCATTCAAGAATCACTAGAAGTCAAAAACAAATGGCTGGTTCATATGGTAATTTTTTATTTCACAAAAACAGAGTAATGTTGTTAGAGTTAAACAAAACAAAACTAGTATACATCAGTTAGTTTTCATATGATCAAGTGTCCAATTTTATGATAGCAGAATCTTGTTTAAATTACATGCTAAAATATCACACAACAAAGATAACATGAATATGAATATGCAACTATGTGGTTAAGCAAAATGCGCTGCAGAGAAGATTATAATGGGAAACTACTGCAAACTTACCTAAAAATGTCGCCCTTGTCGAGCATGAAAACACCAGGAAAACCGCCATTAACATCTTCAATTATCGCGATTCTCCCTAGCTTCCTTCGCTCCCCTTCTTCCCACATATCATCAAGCTCTCTCCACTTCCCCATCACACCATTCTTCAACTCCATAACAACAGCATCACTGTAATACTCATCGACCGGAAAAACACCCAAAACAGTTCTTGATTCACCATACCCACCCATAACCCAAAACTCTTTATTATCACCCTCATTACCAACCATAAACCCCACACAACCAGCTCGAAACCTGGGCAACCCATCTAAAGACACCCATTCATTCGCACCAATATCATACATCTCAACAGAACTCATCCTACTTCCAGCAGCTGCAAACATCGTGTGCCTAGACCCACCACCAGCAGCGATTATCCGATTCGAATTCGGGATCGCAGCACACGCAAAGCTCCCACGAGGCGAAATCATCGGAGAAACTGACTCCCAGCTCTGTGTCATGAAATCAAAGCGAAACACAGAGGAAGACGACGATGGACGATCAAGAGGAAACGAACGGGTGTCAAAAAGCGACCCACCGAGCACATAAACGTGAGAATCATGAGCAATTGAGGTGAAATTACAGAGACCGTACACATGAGGGTTACAAGGCATAGAAGGGAGATTACACCACGCGAGATTTTGCGGATCAAACACACAGGGGGACGAAATCGTAGGGTCTTCAGGGAAAACACAAAGAAGGTGAGATAAACCAGAGAAATGGAGATGATTACGACGAAACGAGATTAGGGTTTTCGAAGAGAAAAAGTGATTCCACAATTTACAGGTGGATCGAAGGCGAGCGTGATGCGAATACGGAAGAAATGAAAGAATCAAAGCTGATAGATCGTCTGGTAGACCTGGAATTAGGGTTAAAGTTAGGTTTTCACCTTCATCGCTCGAGAACGATGATGATTTCGACAGAACGGTGAAATTCTTCATCATCACACCATCTGCAAATCAGTATACAGTCAGCTGTTACGCAAAGGATCGAATTCCTGAATCAATTGTTATCAATCAAAGTATCAAACGATATTCATGTGCAAAACAATGGAATCACTGTGATGGGGGAAAATGTTGAATTTGTAAGAGGGAATTTGGGGACTGTAGTAATGCCACCGTAGTCAATAATGGAGAGATTCTAGAGCATGTGAAGGGTAATATTATAGGTGTCGGCAACGGCCGTCGGAGGCGGTGGCGTAATTGCCGACGAAGCTTCGGAGCTCCGGTTGAGTGTTTGGGTTGGGTCATGGGTGTGGAGAATATTATTATTATTATAATACAGTTACTGTAACTGTACGTCATAAATTCCAAAATGTCTCCTCACTTGATGCACGTTTTTTTTACCTTTTGGTTTCCAACTAGAAACGAAGCTGGTGTGATGCGACGTGTTGTACAGTGACGATTTAGTATGAGAGTTTTTTTCTAAAATGATGTTGTTATAAATTAAATTTATTAAAATAGATGTTTTTAAAAAGTATTTATTAAAACGAGTATTTATTAAAAACTTTTAATTTCTCACTCATAATATTACTGGACAAAAAAGTTTTAGTTTTAATTAAATTTTGTTATTTTAAAAGTGTTAAAGGAAAAAAATTTTACAAACTCAAATCTTTTTTTTGACCTGCAGCTTAAAACTAAAGTTTATTTTAAAATAAAATGTTTTTAGTTCTTCACAAATGTTTTTTGAAATTAATTTTAACTATAAAATTCAGATATCAATATTTGAGGCGATTTATCTGCTATTGTTACGAGAAATTTTATTAGATATTTTTTTTCACACATTCATTTAAATATTTAAAAAAACAATAACTTAAATTTATATTGTTAAATATTTCTATGGTACTGAACACAAATAAGATATTGAAATCAATATATGTTCAAAAATTTAAAGATAAACCATATAATTTTTTGTTTGATCATGATACATTTATATTTTTTATTTATATTTTTTATTAAATTAATTACAAACGTGTTCCAAGGTATATATGTTCAAAATTAAAAGACACAAATGTTTGTAACTTTTTCATAGAAATTATAAGAATTATTGATAAAAAGATTACAAAATAATATTTATAAAAGAACTGTAGAACATTAAAAAAATATTTTTAAACTAAGATAGGTCCATTAGTTTTATTTATATCTAAAACAAAATGTGTGATGATATATATTATACTTGTTTGTACGTCTCAAATACTAGTATAATATTTGTATTTAAAAAGGTTTTAAGATAACATTTATGAAGAACTAAAAGCAATTAAAAGATTTTTTTTTATAAATTGACACATCAAAAGAATTGTTTTTTTTTAACTTATTATTTTGTTGTAAGGCCCTGTTTCCGGAAACCTCACAGTTGGACATTCACAACACTATTCATAAAACATTTCATAATTCATTATCACATTGCAGCGGAATTTAAACATTTAAAAGTCATTCATTTATTTATAAACACTGTTGCTAAGTAATACATGTTTGGTATAGTTACAAAAGATCATTAGTTTGCATTACAAAACAACAATGTTATATTCATGAATGGATATCAGCCTTGTCCCGACGAGTAGCCTCCCCGAGTGTCATCCTCAGCAATATTACCTGCCAACTGAAAACGCATAAAAGTCAGTTTTGCTGAATGAGTCCTAGTTTTAAAAGACATTATTTAATTAAAGAAACTTTTTTTATCCAATAAGATTATGAGTGTGAAAAGAAAGATTTAAATAAATACCCGTTTTGGTAAATACTTTTCAAAACACCCATTTTAGTAAATAAAATTTCTAACAACACCATTTTAATAAGAAACTCGATAAAAAGGTATTATGTCTCGTGAATTGTAAACAAATTCGTCAAAGAAGTTAGCAAAAAGAAAAATATTAAAGAAAGCAAATATAAAATATTGGTTTTAAAATACGAACACAAAAAATAAAAATAAAAAGGTTTGTGAATGGAGGATTTGAACACGTGTAAACAAAATGATATGCAGTCTTAACTTACACGACGCTAAACTATTTGACCTCTCAAAAGAAAAATCATCAACATGTCTCTTATTAAATACGCATCCTTATCAAACACATGAAGGACTCGGTGCCTAGCATGTACTTGGGTGATCATTATGCAAAAGAGTCATTACAACTATATCTATAATTGAATCTTAGATGAATACATTTCATAGAATTTAAGACATTTAAAACAATACTGGCATGATCAAATATATCTTTGTCTTATAAAAGATTATTAATAAATTGCAAAATTAGTGTTTGCTAATAAACCTTTTTTATGTATAGAATGAACTTTTTGACACGTTGAACATGTTATCGATCACCTTTCCATTCAAATGGCTCCTTTACAGAAATGACAATTCATATATGTAACCTTGGACGCCAGCATAATGACACCCATGATAGTGAAAAGGTTATCAGATTTGTTTAAAGTTTTGAATGAAATCTGTTCCATACTTAATACATCAATAAATACAGGAGCAATGCGAAATTACAGGAGACTATTGTGGATTGCTATAACAACCATTTGACTACGTAAAACTAATCTAGAAGAAAATATATATAAACATTTAAATTACAATCTTGGACTATCACTTAATATGCTCCCGCAAGATGGACGATCCCGAGATGAGTCCAATCTTGGATAATAAGAATGAAAACCGCGGTCGAAGTAGAGGCTTGGTGAGAGCATCAGCTAACTGGTCTTCACCTGCAATGTGCGTGACCTGTAATGAACCTTCCTGGACCTTTTCTCGGACAAAGTGGAAATCCAAAGCTAAGTGCTTCATTCTAGAGTGGAAGATCGGGTTGGTCGAGTAGTTAGTTGCACTTAGATTATCACAGTATATGGTTGGAGTGTTGGTGGGGTGAAATCCAAGTTCAGCAATAAGAGAATGTAGCCAAGTGATTTCCGTTGTAGTAGAGGCGACGGCACGAAATTCAGCCTCAGTGGTACTGCGAGCTATAGTATTTTGTTTCTTTTGAACCCCAAGAGATCGGATTGGAGCCAAGGTATACGATATAGCCTGTAGTGCTGCGGTAATTGTCCTTGTCTCCAGCCTAGTCAGCATCAGCAAATGCATGTAAATTAAGAGGTGAGTTGTAACGTATGAGTATACCATGATGCAAAGTACCATTGAGATACCGTAAGAGACGTTTTAAAGCTGTCCAGTGAGCGGTTGTTGGAGCATGCATGAATTGAGACAGTCGGTTGACAGCATATGAAACAGCTGGACGAGTAAGAGAAAGGTATTGGAGAGCGCCTACAAAGGTACGGTAGTCGGTAGGAGAGGAATGTGGTGATGCACCGTGTAATGTTAACGGATCAGAGGAAGTCATTGGTGTGGAAACAGTCTTACAATTAATCATATTGGCTCTTGTGAGAAGATCAGAAATGTATTCCTTTTGAGACAAGAGAATGCCTTTAGAGTGTGGGATCACTTCGATACCTAGAAAATATGATAGATTTCCAAGATCTTTTAGAGAAAACTTGGTGGCGAGAGTTTGGATAAAGTGAGTAACATGAGAAAGATGGACCAGTGATGATTATATCATCAACATAGACAAGAATATAAATAGAGGATGAGCTGTTTAATAGAATAAAAAGAGATGGTCAGAGATAGTGGGTTTAAAACCTTGAGTTTGAAGATATGTTTTCAACTCATCATAACAAGCACGAGAGGCTTGACGGAGACCATATATAGCCTTATTGAGCTTGGAAACGTGGTTTGGAAAAGACGGATTAATAAAACCCGGAGGTTGAGCCATATAGACAGCTTCATGGAGATTGCCTTGTAAAAAGGCGTTGTTGATATCTAATTGACGAAGTGGCCAATTGTGAGAGATAGCAAGAGATAAAATAAGGCGAAGAGTGGCTGGTTTAACTACGGGACTGAAGGTTTCAGCGTAGTCAATGTCGGGATGTTGATGAAAACCTTTGGCTACAAGTCATGCCTTTAGGCATTCAACGGAGCCGTCTGGATTATATTTTGTACGAAACAGCCATTTGCATCCAACGAGATTTGGAGCATCAGTTGGTGAAACGAGTGTCCAGGTATTATTCCAGGTTAAGGCATCAAACTCATTTTGCATAGCACGATGCCAAGAGGGATGTTTTAAGGCATGAGTAATATTGGGAGGTTCAGATGGAGTGGCAGAAAAAGTGTTGAAAAGTATGTAATCGGAGGAGGGATATTTGGAGTTTGGTTTAGGATTGGGAAGAGTGTTAGGCTTAGGGGGTGGAGTAGATGGTGTGGATAATAATTGAGGAGGAGGTGTGAGACTAACAGTGTGTGATGAAGAAAAATGAATATGGGCCGATGAAGATTGGGCTTGAGAAGGGATAGGAGATAAGAGAGTTGGTGAGTTTGGTTGGATTGGAGAGTTATTAGAAAAGGTGGGCGTTTGGGATTGGACCGAATCAAGAGGGGAAATATTGTGATTTTGGTGGGTGGTGGACCTGTTTGATCATGGGGATGGTAGAAAGATTGTAGTCCAATCAGTAGAAGTAGGGTCAGAAGAAGTGGTGGATTTCATGAGATCATTATATGGAAAAACGGTTTCGATAAAAATAACATGTCGAGATGTATATAATTTAGAGGTGATTGGGTTGAAGGTATAGTAAGCGCTTTGTGTAGGCGAGTAACCCACGAAAGTACAAGGAGTAGATCGAGGATGTAACTTATGAGGTGAGTAAGGCCGAAGCCAAGGGTAGCATAGACAACCAAAACTTCTTAGTTTGGTGTAATTTGGTTGTTTGTTGAAAAGTTGAAAGAAAGGGCAAGAGTTATTTAGAGTTGGAGAAGGAAGTCTATTGATAAGATAAGCAGTGGTAGTAAATGCAAAGGTCCACAATTGAACAGGTTAGTTAGCATGAGAGATTAATGCTAAACCGGTTTCAACAATGTGTCGGTGAAGCCGTTCGGCATAACCATTATGTTCCGGTGTGGGGGGAGGAGAAGTAAGATGAGAGATGCCACAAGAAGTAAAATGAGATGTGACTTTGAGGTATTCTCCTCTGTTATCGGAGAAAATTTTTTTTTTTCGTTGAAAATAATTTTCAACTAATGTTTGAAAACAAATAAATATGGATAAAGAATCGGATTTGCATTTTAAAGGATAAAGCCATATATATTTTGAGTAGTGATCTACAAATATTATGTAATATTTGTAGTTATCAATAGATTCAATTGGAGAACACCATACATCGGAGAATATTAGATCAAGTGGAGCATTTGATGATAAAGAAGTATTTGATAATGGTAGACGATGACTTTTATTCACTTGACAAGCATTACAATGATCATGAGATTGAAAATTGAAAGAAACAAACGAAGACAATAGCTTTAAAGCTTTATTATTAGGATGACCAAGTTGATGATGCCAAGTCATGGATGATATGCGTTGCAAATGGAAAACAGATGGTTTGGACGGGGTCCGCAATTCGTACATTCCTTTAATTGCCGATCCCTTAAGCAGATGGGTTTGTGAAGGCCGATCCTTAATAACAAAAACAGACGAGTAAAATTCAATGAGAATATTGTTATCTAAGCATAAACGAGAGATAGAGATGACATTTTTAGATAACGAAGGCACACACAAAATGTTTTTAAGAGTGAAAGAAGTTTGGGAAGTGTAAATTGTAAGTGAGCCAATATGAGTTATTTGAATAGGCGAACCATCATCGATGACGAGCTCTTCGGTTCTATCATACGGTGAATGTAGGGATAAGTTATTGAGATCATTGGTCACATGATGGGATGCCCCTGAATCAAATAACCAATTGGTGCCGAAAGGTCCAGATGTTGACATCATGTTGTTGGGTTGTCTAGAAGCTTGCATCATGTTGACTTGTCCATTTGACATCATATTCGTATTCTGGTCAGTAGCTTGCATCACATTTGCTTGAGAATGTTGGACCTGTTGACTTTTGTTATGAGATGGAATAATTATATTGGGGTTTACCTTTTTAAAAGCTTCATAGTTTGAGAGAGTGTGTCCTTTTAAAGTGCACCATTGACATCTTCCCAGAAAGGGACGAGGTTCGTTTTATGAAATCGGTGGTCCTGGCAGTGTTGGTAAGATTCCGGCTGACGAGTGAGAGGAACCGGCTTATCCTCCAGGATGATATCGGTTGTTGGGAGAAGATCTGGGTTGATTCCTTGACTTGTTGTTACTTTTGTTTTTGACTTGATGAATTCCATCACTTACCTGTTAAGAGATGACTAACTCTTGGGTAATGAGTTTTTCATGTAACTCGGTGAAATCAATGGGTGTATCACGAGCATGGACAACATCTATGGTTGCCTTGTATGAATTCTGATCTAACCCATTAAGTACAACATCGATTGAATCCTCATGATCCATCTTCTTGCCAAGTATGGCCAATTCATCAAACACGGTTTTTATAGATTGCATATATTCCGTGATTGATTGATTAAGAATTTTAGTGATGTTTCTTAACCGGTACTGCAATTGTTTTATATGTCCGCGAGATGGTGATGCATATGTAGCAGCCTATATTTTCCATGCTTCATATGAGGAGGAAGCATTAGTAATAAGAGGAACAATAGAAGGGGATAGACTACCTACCATAGCACCATAAAAGAGACGATCTTGTCGGAACCATTGTTGGTAGTCCTTGTGAGGAGTGCTCGTTCCATCAGCGGCAATGATTGGAGAAGGGGCTGGACATTCACCATCGATATACTTGTGCAGATCTAATCCGTAAAGGATTGCTTCAATATGAGTTTTCCATCCTAGATAATTTGTAGATGTGAGTTTGAGGGTGCTTGGGAAGGACACAACTATGAGATCCTTGATGGAGTTATTGATTACAAGAGAGTTATTTTCAGGCTCTGATATGGTAGGGGATGTTGATCGAGAAGAAGATGTTGATTGAGAGGGAGAGGGTGAGCTTGGATCTGATACCATGAAAAGGTTATCAGATTTGTTTAAAGTTTTGAATGAAATCTATTCCATACTCAATACATCATTAAATACAGGAGCAACGAGAAATTACAGGAGACTATTGTGAATTACTATAACAACCATTTGACTACGTAAAACTAATCTAGAAGAAAATAAATATAAACATTTAAATTACAATCTTGGACCGTCACTTAATAGATAGTACATATGAAACTCCAAATCACTTTGGTTATGCCATGTCATCCTTGGAAACTTTTGAAAGTACACATAAAAATAATAATTATCTTGTATGAAGGCATGCCTCTTCTCAAGGAGCTATCATGTATTGTCTCATCAATTTAAACTAAGACGTCTTCACCCCTCTCAAATTCTTAATTGGGTATTTGTGTGTCTAAAATAGAAGATTAAAACCTAAGAGCGAACAAGTTAAATAATTATTAAATAGTCAGAAACCATTGTCACATTGTGCCCTATATTAATTATGAACGAAGGGGAAAGATTTATAGTTTCAGCCACCGGAGTTTGATAACTTGTTTATTTATTAGTAAATTATCATCAATGTATACACTATTTGTACAAATATTAGAATATTATAGTGTGTTTATTAGTACATATAGTGAATGAAATGGACAATAATCGTTTATAACTTGACGGTTGTTGTTTGAATCACTAGTGTATACCACACATATATATAGAAATAAGAAACTAATGAAAATCAATATAAGATGACAAAATGACTCAATTGTGGCTTGATTTAAAATGTGTTATGAATTGAGAATATCATGTTATACAAACTTTTAGACTAAGAATGCATCACGTGACGAACTTGAACTAAACCTACAAATTAAACAATATAATTACTTACACTAAAAATATATTTGTAACTATTAATGTTGTTGCAATTGTATAATGGAGTTAATTTGTATGGAATAACATTTAAATGTATGGATTTTGTGCTGAGTTAAATGCGTTTTTCATCACTGAGGTTTCATTGAAATTGACATTTGAGTCCGAAATTTTAAATTTTATCATTTGCATCCAAATGTTTCATAAAAATTATCATTTGAATCCATTTAACTACTCCTAATTAACACCATTAACTTTTTTCGTTAAGTTTCTTACATTAGGGGTATTTTTTTCAAAACAATTAAAAAATAAAAAATCAACTCTACGTGAGGGGTTTTATACGTTCGGTTTCGTTTGGTAATCACCTTTACGATTTGAATCCACTTATTAGATAGAATAAAATACAATGATAACCACCTAAAATGACTCATCTCAAACTTTATAAAATATACACACAAAAAAATATATAAATAAACAAATAAGTCATATAACAAACCATTTGAATCATAACCATAAAAGACAAATCATCATAAAAATATAAAAAACAATAAACAATACGACATTAACATTCCATTAATAATAATTATAAAATATCAATTATCCTAATCATAATTAAACTTTAAACCAAACAAATCCATTATTTAACAAGATAGGCAAAATTAATATTACTACTAAACCAAAATACATTAACTAGACAAAACAACAAATGATTACCATGGAGTTAAATCGTAATCGTAGTTACCAAAAGAGACTAAAGGCATAAAACTTTTCACGTGGGCTGGTTTTTAGTCAAAACGATTACAAAATAAAAAACCAGCCTGCATGAAAAGTTTTATGCGTTTAGTCTCTTTTGGTAATTACAGCTTCTTAAGTTTCGTTAAATATGTGAGTTGGTTTAAATATATTTTCTGTGGTGTGTATCTTATAAAGTTAGAAATGTGTTACTTATAGGTGGTTATCGTTATATTTTAATTTATCTAATAGATGGATTCAAATATCAATGGTGGTTATTAATGTGGAGTTGATTTTTTATTTTTGTAAATGTTTTGAAAAAAGTACCCTTAATGTACGAAATTTAACAGAAAACGCTAACGGTGTTAAATAGAAATAGTTAAATGGATTCAAATGATAATTTTTGTAAAACATTAGAATGCAAATGATAAAATTTAAATTTTTAGACTCAAATGACAATTTTATAAAACCTCAGGGATGAAAATCATATTAACTCTTTTTTTGCTAAATCACATTTAACTCTTTTTTTGCTTGATTAACCGCCCATAGTCTAGAGGTATGGTATTATTGATGATTTTCCTTCAAAAAAAAGTGTGTTTAGATCTCAGTAAATGTAAATTGATAAAATTATTAAAAGAAAAAAAGTGCTCTTAAAAATGTAGTTGATGAACTACTCTTTGACTGTTTGTTTCTTGGTTTGACTTTGCTACCTTTGTAATTACGAGTTTAATATTATCATATTATAAACATGTGTTATATCATAACGATGTGATAATTGCATTTTTAATATATATTCTAGAGATTTCCTTGGTTGCTATTGATAAGAAGCAAAAACATTTCTAGGCGTATTTTTGTTTCCTCGTATGGATGTTTGGATACTTAATTATGAGAAGGGTTTAAATAAATGAGAACCTGATAAAACAACGTGAGCTACAAGATTTTAATAAAAAAGTGTAAATAACAAAACATAATAAAAAACATTCTCAACCTTGTGCTTATTTTCATTCAACGATTTTTTACTAACTGAAAGTTAACTCCGTTAGTTGTTTTATGATATAGACAACTTATGTGACCAAAACACTAAAAAGAAAATTGAAATCTAACATCAGGTCCGTCAATCTAAAACTAATGCACCCTAAAACCCATCAATCTTCATCTCTGATCTGAATCCCTTGACTCGTTGAAGATAGATTTCAGGTGACGATGGAGGCTAGACATCGAAAAACAGACCTGATAAAGGCTAAGCGGTGACGGAGTTGAAAATGGCTCAAAATTGGCCCCATTTAATCAAAAACACTAATGGAGGGTTAACTCTCGGTTAGTATGGGATCGTCGGAAGAAAATAATGTCACAATTTGGAGTGTCTGTAAATATTTCCTGAATTTGGATTAATCCCGGTGTAACACCCGGAAAATTTTTATAAGAAAAAAAGGGGAGAGAAAAAGAAAAGAGAAGTATAAAGCAAGAAAGGTGAAATAACCCAAGTTGAAGGGTTAAAGTTGTGCAAGAGGCAAACTTTAATATTATTATGTTTAAAAGTGGGCATGGCCGCCCACTCTTCCTGCTCTCATCAACTGCCTCCGACAACAGAAAAGAAGAAAAGCAGAGTCCATCGGTTTTTAGAGAGAAGAAGAAGATATGCTCGTAAGTGAGTTTTTGTGTTTTTGTTCGGTTTCAGCTGAGTTTTTAGCTTCGGGACCGAGCTTATGTGTTTCTCTATTTTCGGTTGGGTGTTTTGGTGTGTTTAGGTGTTTGAAGTCCTAGTGCTCTCGAGTTGGAGGAGTTTTACTCGAAGGCTGCTGTAGGTGAGTTCTAGATCCCCGATTTTTCTGTTTTAAACATGTTTTGGGGCTGAAATGCATGTAAACTGTTATTTTTGAAAATTTCATTATGTTAACCGTATATTTTTCCCCTGTTTATGTGGGTATGTGTGTTTGTGAATGTTTGACTGAATTACAAGGTTGTATGCTTGTTTTACTAGCTTAGTGTGCTAGATTTGGGCTAGGATTATGTAAAAATGATGATCGGGAACTGAAAATTCGCATAAGTTAGAACTGTATAGTACCCATGCGCCTAAGTTTTTGCCCATACGCTTGTGTTGCTCATGCGCCTAAGTTTCCCATGCTCCCAAGTACTCATGCGCCTGCATAGTACCCATGAGCCTAAGTTTTTCCTATGCGTCTAAGTTTTTCCTCATGCGCCCAAGTGTTCCCATGCGCCCAACTGTCCGTGCGCCTGCATAGTGCCCAGGCGCTCACATAGTGCTCATGCGCCTAAGTTGCCTTAGAATTTTTCTGAAATTTTGGGAAAAATAAAAATTAATGATTAAGCTCTGGAATGTTTTGATAGATTATGTTTGTTCTTGTTATGCATGTTGTGGCCTGTTATTGATGTTCCTTATTATGTATTATTACGTGACTTTTCATGGTGTGTTTATGCTCTTATACGTAAAGTATTATCTTAAAAGAAGCGAAAGATTAAAGATAATGAAAAGTGGAACATAATGAAAGAATGTAAAGTCTTGCAAGCAATTGAAAGGAGGTTCACAACTCATTGAGGGGTTGTTAGCTCAACTGTGTGCGGTTTAGCTAACCCATGAGGATGCACACAGGGGTCAATCTTTGTGATTGACTAAAAAGTACGAAACGGGACCCTTGTTGCTTGCCCCAGGTACCAGAGTCAGCTTCGTGCACAATGTTCGGGGTCTATTTATAAGCCCCAGGCCCAATACCAGCTTCGTGCATAATGTTCGGGGTATTGCATATTGGTCTGGATGAAAGTGAAAGATAATAATGAAAGTTCGAAACGTACGAAATGAATGAGAAGAATGATGAAAGATAATAATTATATTATCAAGATGCACGTATGATGTGTGATCATGTATGAAAGTAATGAAAAGGTTTTAACGAAAGAGAAGTATTTTATTTATAAAACTAGAACTCACTCAGCAACGCTGACTTTTCATGCATGTTCAGTTGTCAGGTAACTTGTTGCTGATGATGGCACGAGGGTGAAGCTACTTTGCGGACAAGACTGGCATCCATCTCATGCAATAATATTGATGTTGTTTTGTAATACAACTAAGTGACATTTTGTAAACTTTTAAACGATGATGTATTACTTGGCAAATGTATTTATTAAAGCATGAAATGGTTTTTGATGAATTATTCCGCTGTAATATTTTATTACTTAATAAATTTTAATATGTTTTGATATAAATGAGGTTGTGATTGACCAACTGTGGGGTTTCCGGGAACGTGGCCTTACACCCGGCCAATAGATGAAAGTTATGATTATTAAAATCCAATAACCCTAAAAAATTATAAAACGAAAAATAACATAAAAATAAAAAAACAAAAAAGTTTCCCTTGTTTCTCTCTTTCCTAAAAAAATATATATATAAAAAACTCATTTTTTACGAACTTTGTTTTACACATATGTAATACCAGATTTAGATATGTGTAAAACCAATTTTACACCAGATTTACACATGTAGAATGACTAATTTACACATGTGTAAATAACGGGTGAATGATTTTTTTAAAAAAGTATATCAATATGGTATGCGTTGAAAAGATAAAATATACCTAATTTTATGGTTAAAATTTTATGAAAAATAATGTTGTGAAAAAAAAACTATTAACATTAAAAAAAATAAAAATGACATACGACTTGCATGCAATGTTAAATGTGTGGTTTTTAAAGTTCTCACAAAAATGATTCTCAAAATAACTCTTCCTTTTTACTATGTTAGGTTATGTCTTGATTTACTGGGGAAAAAACAACCCAAAAATGAATTAATTTAAACCTTTAAAAATCATTAAAGGTATGGTTTGATGACATTTTTGTTTCTATATCCTGACCAAACGTTGAACATCATTGCAATCTCAAATTAGTTGTTTATTTATTTATTTTTTAAATGTAACTCGAGAGTTAGGTTTCTAAAAAACATATCTTTAAAACCAAGACCATTTGAAGTACCTGTTTTTAAAAAAGATCCTTGGACTTAAAACTTTATAACACTCTCGGTGAGGATGAACGTGAGCCTCAGATCTTCACTTCTAAGCTGCACAAGTAACAGTTGTGCTCCTGGCACACATTTAAAATAGGTGTATTTATACTAGGGGATGTTTCCCACAACATTTAGCATGTGGTCCCTTACTTTGCTTTATTGTACAATTCTTTATACGATTGTCCGCTCCCTTACATATTATATACTGTATTGTTGGGATCCACTACTGGCTTGATGTATCAATTGTTTGTAGTGGTGACAACATTACATACGTTTATTGTTTTTCGTTCAAAGTCAACCATCGCTAGATGATTTTTTTAATGATTGCATGCTCCAAATCCATTGCGTTCCAAATTTGTAGTAAAACAATGCGGATCAGAGGTTACAATATTGGTTGTGTGTTTCGTCTAAAGCATTTGGCTCCAAATATGCTAGTTTGATGGTTGACCCATTAGGTCCCAAGTTGGTTCGTAGCTCATGTGTGTATGTCTCGAACTCTTTTAAGTTAAATGGGCCTAAGTTCAAGCTGGGTTCACACTGTTTACATGTTTAAAGAATAAGACTGTTGGGTGTCAGATCCAACAAATAAATAAGAAATGTGAACCTATCGTGCACACACTAAGAACAGTATGAGCAGAAGTAGGGTTCGTGTCCTAAGGGATACGTGTCAATTGTTTTATACCAAAAATGTTTTGGTATAGTTACTTTGATTGATTATGGGTTAAGCAAGATGGGCGTTTTAATTATAAACTAAAACTGGAAGTAAATTGCAAAAATAATAAAAAACTCCAGCAAGCTGACACGACCGTGTCAAAACTGTAAAGGAAATTCCACGCTGCAGTGTTAAGCTTCTGCTAGAAAAACGAAATTTGACATTTTTTTTGTATTTTTTTAATTGGGAAAATAAATTACTAAAAACGTTAATTAAATTATGAAGTAAATTCAGATATGAAAACTAATTTCAACATTAAGGTAATTTCTTGATTCGAGTTGGCTTACGATCATTAACGATTACGGTGCAATGACTATTTTTTAATTAATGATTTGTATCGATACTAGACATCACGCCCTAATGTCTAATCAATCGCAGTTCGTTGATTAGAGCCAACTCGCTACTCTAAGCTCACGCAGTTCGGATCTTAGCGTGCGGGTTGCAATGATAGAAGTATCAGATATAATTAAACACACACGTCATTCGGTATGTTTAACTAGATTGTGTGATTCTATAACGAGAATTAATTCATAAACAAACTCAAACCGTTAATTGTTCCTTATATCAAAAATTAAAACTTGATTAGGGTTTTAAAATTTGAAGAACCTTATTAGAAAAATCAATAAAGTGGTCAATTTTATTAACAATCTAATATATACAAGAGTAGATTCGGGTTTAAGATCAAGAATCAAACAAACAAACCATTAAAACAAAAACATCTCATAAACGTTTCACATAAGTTCAGACCAAATCAAAGAAATTAAACCTTAATGTTGAAACTAAAAGTGCTCTAGTCGGACATAACGACTAGGTTAGTGACAAATCCAAAAAGAAAACTTACAAATCCCAACCAAAATAATTAAAATATCTTAAAAATGGAGAATTCACAGAGATTCCCTCTTCTTCTGGTCCTCGTCGACCAAGATGCAAAAATTATTTTCTCGTAGCTTTTTCCCAAGATGCCTCTTTCAATCCTCTTTTCTCTTCTATTTATCCATTCTTTTTATTTCCAAATCCACACTTTTAGGACTTTTTTTGTTGTTTATCTTTTTTTTTGAGTTAATTACACAAATAGTCCCTGTGGTTTAGCATGGTTCCCAAGTTTAGGTACTAACCATTTTTGGTAACAGGTTTGGGTATTGTATTTTCAATTTGGTAACGACTTTTGGTATTAAGGCTAACTTCCGTTATTTTTTTTTGTTAAATTAAGGGTATTTTAGTCTTTTCAAAATTGTAAGACTAACTTTACATTTTAGCAAATTAAAACAAATGCCTTCATCTTCTTCACCCCACACCTGCAATTGACTCAATCACCATCAACTCCGAATGCATAATTTACCCACACAAAACCTCCATTATCAAACCCTTAAAGCTCTTTGTTTCAGATCTTCCTATGCTCTCTTGCCAATACATCCAAAAAGGTGTTTTACTCTCTCTACCACGAAACAAAATCATCCCAAATATAAAGCTTTCTCTCTCTAAAACCCTCTCTCTCTTCCCCCCTCTCGCCGGCCGCCTCTCCACGCCACTGACGGCCACGTCCATATGGTCTACAACGACTCCGACGTCGGTTAGGGTTTCACGAGGAGGAAAAGGCTACCGACGGTGAAGAGGATTTTTGTTTCTTTGTAGTCGGAAGGTAGATCATGTCTCCAGGATCGTCAAACTCCTCCCACATGTTCGATTTTCCATCGGCGGCGGAAGTTGAGCTGGAGGGGTGGTTTTGATTTGGGTATTGACGTTTCATATCGTTGATGAAATGAATAAGGGAGCTTTTGTGTGTAGATCTTGATTGAATGCTTGGATGGTGAATGGGTGGTGAGAATCAGAGAGAAAGGAAGAAGATAGGTATGGGTTGGGTTGATTTTTTAATTTATTTTTTAGTTAATACACAAATGGTCCCTTGATTAAAAGTGAAAGATAGAATTACAGAAATAGTCCCTTAAATGGTATTTTAGTTATTTTATTCAAATTTAACAGAAAAACTAACGTCTGTTAGGCTTAATACCTTAACTCGTTACAAAATTGAAAGCATAATACCCCAACTTGTTACTAAAAAAGGTTAGTACCCAAACCTGGTAACCACGCTAAACCACATGGACTATTTATGTAATTAACTTTTTTTTTTCAAATAAATCTATGGATAATCATCTCCAACAATAATTCCTAAACTTTAAGAATTATTGTGCACCCTTTTAAATTTTGGATTTTCTTTAATAATATCTCTATTGTTTTCACAAACCTTTATTTCCTATCCCGACCGCATCAAACCTACAAAACCAATATAAACACACCAAAGTAGATTCCATTCTATTAAAACAACTATTATATGAAATAAATGAAAAATACATACAAGAAATGCACAATATATGCCAAAAATACTATAAAATTACTATAATTAATGACTAAAAATATAACTAACAAAGCCCAACACGAATAACGGTCTACACTACTTGTTCACTCTCTTTTTACACACATATAAATGGTTTTAGTTTAAGATATATGTAAAAAAGATTGTTATTAACAAAATTGTAATACTTATTTAATGTTTATTCAACTGTTTAAAAAGAAACAGTGTACATGTCCGTGTGATGTGACGCAATGACACTAAAGTCGTTAAGTACATAAAGTAAATATACACTTACACAGTCGGCGGGGGCATGATGTAAAAAATAAAAAATCAAATTTTAACACAAACACACACACATTACAGAGGAGGTGAGATTCGTAACTTCATGAATAAACGAAACCTTAATATAAACCCAAACGATACCTCAGGGAAGTTGAATTGTTTAAAACTTATGTTAAAAGGCCGTTAAAAAAGTTCACCACGTCATAGTGGAGATTTCGTTAAAGAAACGAGAAAACTCACCAACAGTAGAAAAGAAAAAAAGAAAGATCAGTCCAAGCATCTTCATATGCTTGTGTATTTATACTTTGACTACTTGTACGACATCATGACAACTTGATTTTAAATTAAATTTACATTTAAACGTAATATAAATGAGCATGTTGCAAAGGTACACTAGATATTCATAATAGATCATACTTTGAAAGTTATTGTAGAAAAACGAAAAAGAAAGAAGAAAACATTACGGGTGCAACACGTGTCATATTCAAGAAAAAAACTTAAAAAACCATGACAAACTATAATGTTTAAGTTGTATATACGACTAAAGACGAGGGGGCCAAAGAAAAAGTAATGTAAGAAAAATGTATAGAAAGTTATGCCTTGTGTAGTTGTGTATAAGAGGCGAGTAATATGATGATTGTTAGCACATAGTTTCATTTAAACAATAGTTATACTCGTTTAATTTCATATAACATAAAAGAATTTGAATTCACACCATTTAAGAAAAAAACAAATATTTGTTATTATATAAATATATAATTTTTTTATGACCAAATTACTCTACTCCTAGACTACATCAAATTACACCATTATTTGAGTTTAAATCCAGTACTTTTATTTTAAATGACAAAAATTTTATCAAATGGGCTAGCCTAACATTAGCTTTGTTTATATAAATATATAAGAGTTAAATGCAATTTGCAACCCTGAGGAATACACCAGATTGCAGGTTGCAACCTTATTTCAGAATTTTCGCTATTTGCAACCCTCACATTTCCAAACTCTGCAGTCTACACCCCTCCGTCAACTTGCTGTTACTTTATTCCGTGAATGTGAGGGTAAAAGTCATTTATACCCTCCTATTCTTCTAAATAAAACCCCCAAAATCGTGAACGATAGCCATCAAGGAGAAATACATTGCAATCGTGAACCCTAGTCGCAAACGAGAGCCACCAAAGAGAAGTCGCGAACGAGAGTCGGGCTCTCAAAGAGCCATTAAAGAGCAGCCGACCTATTTGCAAACCTCACGTTCATCCAACCTTCGATCTTCAACAGCCAATGTCTACTTCGGTTTCGTCTATCTCCTCTCATCCAACCGGTGATTTCTGTGCGAAATGTGGCTCAGAGACAACCATTCGAACCTCAAAGACCCAAGCTAATCCGGGTCGATCGTTTGTTTGTTGTGTAAGTCACGTTGATTAGGTTGTTTCTACTAAATTCTTGATTTTGTTTCTCCCTATTACTGATCTAATTGCAATTTGTAGAAGAAACGATGTGGATTCACCACAGCTTCTAAGTGATTCCTTATCCAATAACTCATGTCAACTTCAGGCTCCACTACAGGATTCTCAGGTTCTTCTATGAAAGGAACAAAATCTTCATCACACTCCTCTAGTAAAGTAGGAATTCTATGCCTACTAGATGATGATCCTTCTTTGCCACTTAAGGAATTCAGAGAACTAAATATAACTTTTGAAAACCAATGCTCAACATAGATTTCAATTACCTTACTTCCATTCTTAACAAATTCAAACAATTTCTCAAAATCAACCTCACTAACTAACACCTTCAAACCTAAATTTATAGCAAGGTAAGGTTGCAAGTAATGGAAATAATACACCATGTCAGCTGCATACCCTACCTCCTTGAGTATTTCTTCCAATTGTTTTACTCCTATGTCTTCCAAAGTAACATAGTCAACAAAAAATTGCTTACCATCAACATACTCCATGTTTGGATAATCTAAAAAATAACCTCCATGCCAAATCTTTAGGCTTGCCATAACACTCCCGCCTGAAATAAAAAACAAAACGCACATTGTAGCCTCGGATTTAAAAAAAATGCATTTCAAGTATATAGAAATCAATTGTAATTTAAATACACCCAAAGTCAAACACATTACTATCATGCAAGATACATTTCAAACACCCAAAGTCAAACCATAATTCGAAATCAACACTGAATTTAGCATTCAACAATGGCATTCAGCAATGGCATTCAGCAAATACCAATCAACACATTCAACAATCGCATTCAAACACTGTTGCAGAATCTACACTCAGTTGCTGAATCAACACTTACTGTATTCTATTTCGGGATTGAAATCGCATTCAGCTCGAATTGACCGCATTTGGGGTGACCGTCGGGTGTCGCAATCCTTCAACATCAGGTGGAGAAGAAGAAGATGGCGTATAGAGAAGAAGAGGGTTTCAATTGGCGAGTCCCTACTTTCAAGAATTAGAGAAGAAGAGGGTTTCAGGTGGAGTAAAATACACTTTTACCCTCACATTCACTAAATAAAGTAACAACAAGTTGACGGAGGGGTGTAAACTGTAGAGTTTGAAAATGTGAGGATTGCAAATAACAAAAATTCTGAAAGAAGATTGCAACCTGCAATCTGGTGTATTTTCGGGATTGCAAATTGCATTTAACTCGATATATAATTAAGGAAAATTGTTTTTTCCCCTGTCCCACCTTTGTAGGATCCTAGTGTTTACAGTTGAAGCAAAGCCCCTCTCTCCCCCGCCAAATCGCCACAACCACAACCACAAGAACATCCCACAAATCAGCGAATTTCTACAAGACTTCAAACGCCTCCGATTCCTTAGGGTTTTTCCAACAACAATGTCTCACCAATCGCACACATCCAAAAGCTCCTTTCAATCTCTCACTCTTCACCATTGCCGTCCCGCATCCACCTCGCCGGAGACACCACCCTTATCTCCACACTTCCGGCCACTTTCCGATCACCATCACGCAACATCAATGCGATTTCAGCTTTTGATTTGTGATTGTGGAGATACGTAAGCGATGAATGGCATCGAAGTAAACAGGCGTTGATTCGAGAGTTGAGATGGTATGTTTACTCCTGATTCGACATCGACGTTAGTTTCATATGCTTGTTTGTTGATATCAGTTTTATGACTTGTTATATGGAATTGTGGATGTTTAATAGCAATTTGATTTCAGTTTTTGATTTGTGATTGTGGAGATGCGTCGGAGAGGAATGGAACAGAAGTGAGGAAGCGTTGATTTGGGAGTTGAGATGGTATGTTTACTCCTGATTCGACATCGACTTTAGCTTATATGTTTATTTAATTACTCATCTCGGTTTTGTAGCTTATTATATGGATGTTGTTGATGATTGTGGTCTGTGGTCTCTCTGTGATGTTTTGATTGGAGATCTGGTATTGTTGTGATTTAGGACGTTTAGGCATGGGGTAAATGTGAATTGAGGTTTGATTATGATGTTAGATGATATGGCTGTGTGTCTGCTTCTCGTATGAGACTCTGACATTGGTATTGCTTTCAGTTAGTGTGGAATTAGGTGGGCAAAATTATACTATACAAACTTATGTAACTTGCACAGAATTTTAGATGATAAAACAAGCACTAAAAACACACATATACATTACTTGAAATGTGGAGGGTATTACAACAATTGATAGGGTGTGAAACAGTTACAGACCAACGGACACAATCTTTATATTTGGTGCCAATAACCGCCATTTCTAATGACATTGTTTGACTTTTACTAAGGGGACTATTTGACTGTGTTTTGACGCATTAATACATACATTTGACTATTGTTTTTGACTATTAATTTGATGTCATGTTTAAGGCCAGCAGTTCCGTGTTAGCTCGTTTATTGAGCTTACATTTTGAAATATTTTCCACTTGTTTAGACCAACTCATGATTGAATAGCTATGGCATCAATTTAACTGGCAATTTCTATGTTGCCTTTTTACTTTATCTCTGTGTGCACTGAACTACTTGACCGATGAAATTTTTACAATCATGAAAAGTGTATTGATTATCCTTCTGACATGCATGTCCATGGCACTCCTACCTGGGATACAATCATTGGGGGGAGGGGAGGGGGGGGGGGGATTAGCTTTATGCACAACCAAAAACTAAAACCATGCATCTTGTTTACATATTGGTCTTTTTAATCATGCAAATCATTCATAATCTTTTCATCCCTTTGGTTGTCTCTATGTATCATCCTTTTTCAGACCCCAATCTTGACCAATGATGACCAATTTTGACACAAATTGCATGAGGCGCCGCCTCAAGGCCCTGAGGCGTTTTTCTGATCGCCTCAGGCGCTATTTTTAAAACCAAGGCTGCGTGTGTAATGAAAGTACTTGCTTTTTTTGACACATACAGTTATACTTGTAAAGGTGATTTTACAAGCATACAGGTGAAACCTTTCAGATACGAAGAGGGAATGATCATCCATCAAAAGACCCATTTATGGTTGTGCAAAGAAGTATGGTTTCTGAAATGAAATTACTCAATACGTTATCTTTCCAAGCAGAATTCACTTCAACATTGTTGTTGACGAAGTTGATCATAATTGCCTACCCAAATTTAATGTTTGTTTAACTGGGCGTTTACACAATGTGGATCACTACCTTACACGGTCTAGCATTTCTAGGGTCACGGTTAGAAGATGTCATAATTAGATGAAAAGACGCATTCAATATTTGGTCCTGGAATTTTATTATTTGGGAGCATAACAACAGAAGCATTTGCTTAGCTTATATTGGAACATTAAGCAACCAGCAGAAGTTAATTTAATTTTTAGCATATATTTCATTCTTTCAAGATAACTTCCAAATTATGATTACTGATACATGATATGCTGCAATTCGAATAGCATTTTGCGTTGTCAAACGCAGTTGTTTTTACTAGCACAGCATGATTAGATCTGCATACAAGTGACTAAATGCTTTATATTTTCTATGAGAGTTAGTTTGAATATTCTCCCCTAAACATTTGGCATTTGATGGGTTGAATTAATATGCAGGCTGCTACAGTTAATATAATTCTAGGTACTCACGTATGGGTGGAAGACCCAACAGTATGTTGGATTGATGGACAGGTTACTAAGATTAATGGACAGGAAGTTGAGATCGAAACAACTGATGGGAAGAAAGTAAGATGATTTTACACTCTGTCAATTAAGGATTAGTTTCCTTTTAATTTTTTCAATCGACTGTATTAAGTGAGAAACCTCGAACCTGGAAATAATGATTAAAGCACAGAACCTAAAGAATAGCTCTTCCTGGGCTTTTCGATAAAAAGTTGACATTTAGCCTTTTAAGAAACTTCATGAGCTCCATATAGAGGTAATTAAGCATACATGCCAAAGAATGACATTCAGCACTCCTGTCTCTAAATCATTTATGCACCAGCATCACAAGTATTTTTAATTTTAATATCTAGACTAATAAAACTGCAAAAAAGAGTACAAGGGTATGTAGTATGAAAGTAAAAAATCAAAGTTGAAAGTAAAGAAATATGTCCTAGTTTCTTAACTCGGGAATCTTTCCCTTAATTGTTAACAGGTTGTTGCAAACTTATCGAAGATATATCCGAAAGATGAGGACGCTCCAGCTGGTGGAGTTGATGACATGACTAAGCTTTCGTATTTGCACGAACCTGGAGTTCTTCAAAATCTGTCCACAAGATTTCAACTCAATGAAATCTATGTAAGGAGATCTCTAAATCCAATTCATTAATTGATTTATTATTGCAAAATTTGGTATGTGTTGCTATAGCTACGGTCTATGATAATGCCGAATTAAACTCTGATATCATGACAGACTTACACTGGAAATATCCTCATCGCCATTAACCCATTCCAAAGGTTGTCTCACTTATATGAAACTCATATGATGGAACAATACAAAGGAGCACCACTGGGGGAACTAAGTCCTCATGTTTTTGCAATTGCTGACGTTGCTTTCAGGTAATTTTACATTCTTCTTGCCTTGTAAAAACTAACACTGAAATGATTATACAAACAATTTTACTTGAGATGAATCAGGGCAATGATTAATGAAGGAAAAAGCAACTCGATCTTGGTTAGTGGTGAAAGTGGGGCTGGTAAAACTGAAACGACTAAAATGCTTATGCGTTATTTAGCCTATTTGGGTGGCCGTAAAGGCACCGAAGGAAGGACAGTTGAGCAGCAAGTTCTAGAAGTAAGATGGCAAATTCTCCTATATTGTTTTCATGTATTATGAAGACATTTATGTGCTTTAGTAAATAATTAGCGGAGGTTAGTATTTGTCACCCCTGTTACGACAGGTTTAAGCATATTCTCTCTTAAAGAACCCGTTCAAACCTCGAATGTTATGCTTTCCATGTTCTAAAATGCAACAAGTTTGCCTTTATAAAGTTACATAAATGTCCTCAAGTTAAGGTAGTCAAGCCACATCTATGCAAAAGAGCTCGACTACGTGGAAGTTAGAAATAAGATAGATATCAAGTTGAGTTGGTAGAGGATGCTACCAGTTTCTTAATCTTCAAACATGGCATATTTATAGAATTACGTACCACGATTTGAAACTGTCTAATCTTTGTGAATACAAATTCTTTCTCTTCTGTTAGATCCTTGATTGATAGAAAATAAAATGATAAATTTTTTAAAGAACAAAATTTAGGATTATAATTCACCTAATAAGCTAAGGAGTAGGTGATGAGCCTTCTAGTATTTGCTCCACCAAGAAAATTGAAATAAATTTATGGTTGCTGGTATTTTATTTGCTTTGTGGTGCTAACTAGTAACTTACTCAACTCTCTTGTTTAAATGCAGTCAAATCCAGTTCTGGAAGCATTTGGAAATGCAAAAACTGTTAGGAATAATAATTCAAGGTGCAGTACCAGTTTATGTTTCAAACTAAAGAGAGCCTTTATAACTGCATTAATTAAATGTGAAATTATGTTGTCACCGACTGATCTTTCTTTCATTATCTTTTCTTTTCTTTTCTTTTTTTTCTCCCTTTTGCTGCAGTCGCTTCGGAAAATTTGTTGAGATTCAATTTGATAAACATGGAAGAATATCTGGAGCCGCCATCCGAACATACCTCCTTGAAAGATCTCGTGTTTGCCAGATTTCAGATCCTGAACGCAATTACCACTGTTTCTATCTTCTATGTGCAGCACCTCCAGAGGTAGATTTACAAAAATACACTTTTCATTACTAATATGCTATCTAATAATGAATTATAAATATTTTCAGGAAATTGAAAAATATAAACTGGGAGATCCTAAAACATTTCACTATCTCAATCAATCAAATTGCTACCAACTTGTTGGTGTAAACGAAGCTCATGATTATCTTGCCACTAGAAGAGCCATGGATGTTGTTGGAATAAGTGACACAGATCAGGTCATACAATCTTCACTACACACACAAACACACATATGTATGTATACTATTATATCTGGGATAATGCATACATAGGCCACCCAAGTATTGAAAAGTTTTCACTAAGGTCACCTAAATATTAATACACCTTAAGGGATCACCAAATATCAATTTGGTTTCCTTTAACTAAAAATAAAAATTACTCCCGTATTTGAAAGTTTTCATTAAGGCAGTCCTAATATTAAAGCGGCTTTAAAGATCATCCAAGAATTAATTTGGTTTCTTTTGTATAGATTTAGGCAAAAACTACATGTGTGTGAAAATTGTAAAATGACAAGATGCTCCTGAATTTGAAGATTTTGTCACATAAAGTTGGAAAATGATAATACTGACCCTGAATTTGCCCAATTATGTTTTGACAATCCAGCTAGAAAAGATTGTTTTGGGTAGTTTTTGGGTATATTTTTGTTATTTTACAACTCTAGATGTTTACAAAACCTGTAAGTTTAGTTGCTTTTGGCATTTTACAATTTCCAGCAAATATTTTGCTAGATTATTTACTGTTATTCTAATTAAACAGTAATAACATGTTCTCCTATCTTCCAGGAAGCAATTTTCCGACTTGTTGCTGCAATTCTCCATCTTGGTAATGTCCAATTTATCAAAGGAAAAGAGGTTGATTCATCCCTCCTGAAAGATGACAAGTCAAAATTTCATCTGAAGATGACAGCAGAGTTACTCATGTGCGTTTATATATTTCTTTCTTTCTTTATTTTTACAAGAATAAATGTATGTGTGTGTATACATATATGCATGTATGCAAGTATTATCCTTTCTGCATCTCTGACTTGCTGTTATATGAATTGTAGGTGTGATCGTGACGCGCTGGAGGATGCACTGTTAAAACGTGTGATGGTCACCCCAGAAGAAGTTATTAAAAGAAGTCTTCCTCCTGATGCAGCAACCACTAGCAGGGATGGCTTGGCTAAGACATTATATTCCCGCTTATTTGACTGGTATTGCGAGCCTCTTTTGCATAGTATGTTGTTCTGTGTACATTTATTACAACAAACTTGAATTACTAAAGTGGTTCTGAAGGTGCATGATTATCTAATCTGCAGGTTAGTTGATAAAATCAATATGTCAATCGGACAAGATCCAAATTCGAAGTCTCTGATTGGTGTTCTCGACATTTATGGTTTTGAGAGCTTTAAGCAAAATAGGTAAATCTGATGCGCTGGAGTAATTATGTATATGGCTTCTTCAGTGATATGATTGTGATGATCAACAAGAGTTATCATGTGCAGTTTTGAACAATTCTGTATTAACTTTACTAACGAGAAGCTGCAACAACATTTCAATCAGGTGCGATTTCTGGCTTTTCTTACATATTTGGTCAATGTCTATTCTTTCTTATTTCTGAACCGATCATTGACGCTTATTATTAATATTATTATTATTTTTTTTGATTTCATACAGCATGTGTTCAAGATGGAGCAAGAGGAATATACCAAAGAGCAAATTGACTGGAGCTATATAGAATTTGTTGATAATAAAGATGTTCTAGAACTTATCGAAAAGGTTCATATGAATTCAAAATTTGAAGTTTTCAATAAGGAATAGTTTCTATGTGATCATTGCTACATGTGGATATATGTTGACATATTGTATAATCTACAATCCAAATTATAACTCTAGACGTTATTCTTTAATGGTTGTACAACATTTGCAGAAACCTGGTGGAATTATTGCTCTGCTTGATGAAGCCTGGTATGCAGTATTTACAGCTCACACACATATATCTTTTGATCCAGTTTCTTGCATATTTACTTTAAAGGGTGGTTTAGGAAAACAATGATTTTTGACCCAGGCTTTTTACTAGCTTATAACTACTTCTCTGTTGCCAGCATGTTTCCAAAGTCAACTCATGAAACATTTGCACAAAAGCTTTATCAGACATTTAAAAGCCACCCACGGTTTGTCAAACCCAAATTGGCTCGCAGTGATTTCATCATTTCTCATTATGCTGGAGAGGTAATTAAAAATTTTTATTTGTAGTATATCCAAGTTGCAAACCTTCATCAAAACCTGATGTGCTTTATATGCATATTCAGGTTCATTATCAGTCTGAACTGTTTCTAGACAAAAACAAAGATTACGTTGTTCCCGAACATCAAGATTTGTTGTTGGCTTCCAAGTGCTCTTTTGTAGCAGGACTTTTCCCTCCAATCCCTGAGGAGACAAACAAATCTTCAAACAAATCTGCTAAATTCTCATCGATAGGTTCTCGCTTCAAGGTGATTTTTCTCTTAAAGTAATCCAAAAACAGGCTAGCTTACACAGAGAAAATTAGTCAAATGGAGAATACTCACAAATCATGAAATGCGTAATTTTCTCCATCCAAAAAGAATAGAAGAAAATTATCAAAACAAATATGTCATGTGAGAATAAATCTGGGTTTTGACATCATTTTTATTAATGCAGCTACAACTTCAACAATTAATGGAAACTCTGAACTCCACAGAACCACATTATATTAGATGTGTAAAGCCAAATAATCTTCTTAAACCTTCCATCTTTGAGAATGCCAACATCATGCAACAATTGCGTTGTGGGGTGAGTGAATTCAAAGTAACAATATTTTAACTCATTTTAGTAATTTTTAATCTCATATAGAGTCTTTTAACTCATCATGAAGGGTGTTCTCGAAGCAATTCGTATAAGCATGGCTGGATACCCAACTCGCAAGAGTTTCTTTGATTTCCTTAATCGATTCAGTCTTCTTGCTCCAGAGGTTTTGGGAGCAAAGTAAGTAGAATTCATTGTGATGTTTAGTTAGAACAATGCTGCATATAGGCATGCATCTGTTCTTACATTGAGTTTGTTTCTTATATCAACAGCCTTGATGCAAAAGATGCATGTAAAAAGATTATTGAGAAGATGAAGCTTCAAGGGGCTCAGGTAACATAAGTTAGAAATTAGTAAAATATTTGCATACAATCCTTATTTCTTAACGACATACTATTCTTATCTTGACTGCTAAGTAAACAAAGATTTAATCAATAGCTAGATATAATCAGGTGAACATGATACATATTTTACTTTTATTTTAATGTTGCTCTCCCTATCTTTTGTACAATAAGGTTATGGCAGTCGCCAGTTTACAGCCCCTCTTAAAAACTACAAAAAGGCCAAATAACACAGGGTCCTGCATGCAATATATAATCTTGTAGTTTCCACTCAGAAATATTTCACAAATCATTGTACTAAAGAAGGTGTATCATTGTTAGGACAGATTGGGAAAACAAAAGCTTTCCTTAGGGCTGGTCAGATGGCAGACCTAGATGCACAGAGAGCTCAAATACTCAACACTGCAGCAAAGAAAATTCAAAGAAAGATAAAAACTCATATTACTAGGAATCGTTTTCTTGCTTTGAGGAAAGCTTCTATTTCAATGCAATCTCTATGCAGAGGTTTGTCTTTCCAGATAACTTCACCACTTGAAATGTCTTTTCTTACATAACTTCCCATGATTCTTTGTACATTTTTGGATTCTATCAGTCAAACTTGGGGAGTTTTTATAAAAAGGTTGCAGACTTCCATTAAATCTAGTTAGGGTACTATTGAATTTAATAACCCCCAAAAATCTGCAAACTCTCATAAGTTCTTATCTAAAGTAAGGAACTTAACTTTTTTCCATCTTGGGTAATCATCTATAAGTTGTTTTCTAGTTTAAGGTAACAAACTTTCAACTCTTATTTTTGGTAAGTGTGTGCCTGAAAATGGTTATTTCTACCTCGCTGTCCAATCTATTACTTACCTATGTCAAGTTCTACAACTACCCAAAATAGAAAAAAGTTATAAACTTACAAATTTTGGAAGAAAATTTAATATTACCCTAAATAGAATTTCAATGAAAGTTCGTACCTTTTAACACGATCAGCCAAATAAAATTCTACTTACGCATTGTCTTTTTTGCATGCCATGTTACTGCTATCTTGTTTCCTCCATTTACCTTATCAATAGTTTCACTCCCCCTCTCTTGTGTTCTTTGTAATAGGAAAGCTTGCTACTAAATTATTTGAACACATGAAAAGGCAGGCTGCGTCACTTAACATACAGAAAAATTATAGGAGACATTCATTTTCGATGTGGTACAACAGGCTTAAGCTCTCAGTCACAGTTCTTCAGACAGGCTTGAGAGCAATGGCTGCTCGTAATGAATTCAGACATAAAAAGACAACTAAAGCAGCACTTCTTGTGCAAGTCAGTACTTGGTATTATTTGTTGCATGTTAAAACCAAACTTTTTCTTTTTTTACTATAATGAGTCATATTTGCAGGCCAATTGGCACCGTCATAGAGACTTTAAATACTATAAGAGACTGATGAGATCAGCAATCGTTACACAAACCCGATGGAGGGGGAGAATTGCTAGAAAAGAGCTTCGGAAACTTAAGCAGGTTTGTAGCTGATATCACTGATATAACCTTTTTGGATATTAGTTGTGATTTCTTGGGCGACCCTACTATTCGAGTTGGACTTTATTGGGTATGTATGTATGTATGTTTGTTAGTTGTGAATGTTTAGGCAGTCTTTGATTTGCAATCAGTAATCGCTGAGTATGTTTGATAATAGGGTGGAATGGGAATGAAAAGTCAGTTTCTAAGCCCACCTTTTTTGGCAGGTATTGAGAAGCCCCAATTTTGAGTATTAACTCCTTAAACTTATACCTTCATATCAAACCCCTGTTGTCATTCCCATCTGTAAGATGGTAAAAGACTGAATTCAATATTATTGATAGGTTTGGTTAAATATATAGAGAATATAATGCAAACCCTAAAACCTAACTGGGCCCGTGGGCTCATACTAATAACCCTAATAATATTGTCTAATACTCCCCCACAGTCGTAGCGAAAGTAACCTGATGCTGTGACTGGGAAACAAAAAAAAAACATAAAACAATAATAATAAGATAAACATGCTTCGATCGACTTGACTATCCAAACTATTGCCAACAAACAATATTGTGCTTGATGTTGTCATCCATATTTTAGTTGATTGTGCTACCCATAGTTTGCTTGATACTTCATGGTTCTTGATTCTTGGAATAATAAATTGAGACCCGGAGACCCTAGTCGTTGGCGATGTCTCAAGGCTAGCAAGCGGCACTCTCTTGGATCCATAGATCAAGAGATGACATAAGTAGATATAACAAAAAATAAAAGAAAGCAAGACAAGTGACCGTGATCAGGTGGCGGTCTCTTGGATCCGTAGATCTAAGAATAATAGAAATATTTAATCAAACCGTAGTTTGAGATCGGCGGTCGTGGGACCGTGGTCCTTGATGCGGCTAAAACACCGATAAACGAAAAAATAAAAAGAACAAAGAAAACATAGTAAACGCTGCATATTGGGAGCCATAATCCAGAAACAAACCAAGAGAATGGATGTGAACGAACCAAGAGAATGTATATGGGTAATAGGTTTGAATCCTCAACCGATAATGAAGCTTTATTAAACATAAACTAGAAAATAGAAAAGAACGAAACAGAAGACGAAGGTGGGACAGGGCGGCGGCGGTGGCGGCACACCACCCTGTCTAGGGTTTGAACTCAATGGCGACGGCTAGGGTTTGTATGTTTTTGTGGTGGTGCAACGGAGAAGAAGGTAACCAGAACTCTAAGGCTCTAATACCATGTAAGATGGTAAAAGACTGAATTCAATATTATTGATAGGTTTGTTTACAATATATAGAGAATATAATGCAAACCCTAAAACCTAACTGGGCCCGTGGGCTCTTACTAATAACCCTAATAATATTGTCTAATACCATCAAGTTCCCTTATTCCCAAACACATTATCTAAACACCACCTTGTGCTTTGTTTGGTTAGCATAGCACTCTGTTTTGTAGGTAATAGAAACTAAATGAAGATGATTGAAATCAATAGGAAAACATGATTTTTTGCGCAGGTTCTGTTAACAAGTGTAGATGTAAAAGAGATTGAGATATCTAATATGTTACAATCTACCGGTATATATAGACAGAATAACTAATGGACTAAGCTAATGTGCCTAACCCTAATGACGGCTAACCCCAATATATTCTAACAATAAAAAAATCTCCTTACGTGGGGGTTGTGCCTTTAGTTAAATGGCAATGTGAAGATGCCTCATTGTTACGGCTTCAGTTAATGTGAGTGCACCCATACGCATTTACTGTATAAAAAAATGAGACAAGACATGATGAAAGCATGTATTTGTTTAATACTGGGTTTTTTTTGGAATTTAATCCTCTTCATTTCCCCATTCAGTTACATCAAAGTCCCATGCATTCAATTGTTATGTTGTTAGTTGCTCATTTTCAATATATACAGCGTGCAAGGGAAACTGGTGCACTCCAGGAAGCAAAAGATAAGCTTCAAAAGCAAGTGGAAGACCTCACTTGGCGTTTACAATTAGAAAAACGCTTGAAGGTAATAGTAGTCTGATACAATATGCTTTTCATGTATGGCTACAAAATATCTGTGTGGAATTTCGTTAGCAGGAGCTAACAAGGATTCATCACATAGAAAACATATGCTTGAATTTTGACAAGATCTGAATGCCAATTGTACAGACTGACTTAGAAGAAGCAAAAGTACAGAAATTCAGAAATTGCAGAACTCGCTGCAAACCATGCAGGCTAAACTTGAAGAAACAAATGAATTGCTTACCAAGGAACGTGAATCTGCGCAGAAAGCAATTGAGGAAGCCTCAGCTATTGTTAAAGAAACTGCCCCAATTCATGTAGAAGACACAGAAAAGATTGACAAATTAAGTGCAGAAGTGGAAGAATTGAAGGTAATGTTGGTTGCAAATGAATTTTATATCCCTTCTTTAACCCGTTTACAAGGTGTTGATTTTAATGCTTCTACAGATATTAGACTAAGTATATGGAATTAAGTTCTGAAGTAGCTACCAATCGTATGCTGCTAGAAAGATTGTCTTTACAATTGCTAGCTCGTAAAAGAGGTTGTATGTAGATGGAAAGTGGAAGTTCCAAAATTTTATTAAATTTTCAATGTACATGAACTGGATTTTACTAGATGAAAATTAGAGTACAAGTGACTATCAGTTAAATTTCATCACCTGAGTTATGAAAGACAATGGTAGAAAAGGCTGTTTTATTTCATACTGCTTTATATTTGAATGCAACCATACCCGAGTTAAGAAAAAATTATCTCATGCTCATTCTCTCCTAGTTCCCCTCTTGTCATGCAGAGTTTGTTAGAATCAGAGAGAAACCGAGCTAATGAATCTGAAAAGAAGTGCACTGAAGCCCTTGAATCAAGTGAAAATAAGCAGCTGAAGTTGGAAGAAACTGTAAACAGGGCAAATCAACTTCAAGAATCTTTGACTAGGTAACCATTACAGTTAAATTCATCATACTAAGAACAATTTTCGTTAGGCCTACTTTGTTATAAGCATTAAAGAAGTGATCAAGAACTATAGGTGTGCTTTAATTTAAGTAAATAATCCAACAACAAAATATTAGATGAATCACAGATCATAAGTAAAACACTAGTTTTTTCATTAAAATAAGCTCATCAGTTACAACGTGCGATAAAGACTTGTTACTCATCACTCTTTTCCAACAGCTTAAATGTTAAATATTAACCATGATATTTTTGCACAACTATAATATAAATCTTTCTTTTTAGGCTTGAGGAGAAGCTCACCAACATAGAGTCAGAAAACAAAGTTCTTCGCCAGCAAGCTTTAACAATGGCACAAAATACCAAGCTACAGGCAGCACGATCAAAATCAATAAGGGTACTCATAAGATTCTTCATTTTCATCTTTAAGATATATTCTAATACTTACATCTCTATCTTTCTTTTTTTTCTTTCCTTTTGAAAACAACAGAGGACCGAAAGTATAAAATCTCAGTCTGTGGTAAGTCAAAGTTTCTAAAACTTTGATCATGGTTTCTAACTTTCTATATGTTTTCATAACCATATACCCTATATACGTGATTAATGTAACTCATTTTTATAATTTCTCTACTAAATATTACAGGATCTTCATAGCCCTTCAATGCAAATGAGGGATGCTGAAGTGGAAGAGAGACCACAAAAGTCACTTAATGAGAAACAACAAGAATATCAGGATTTGCTTATTCGATGTATCGCACAACCCCTAGGATTCTCAAAAGGACGACCTGTTGCTGCATGCATCATATACAAATGTCTCAGACAGTGGCGGTCATTTGAAGTTGAAAAAACCAGTATTTTTGATCGTATAATTCAAACCATAGGCCAAGCAATTGAGGTATGAATTTCAGGTATCATGTTTTACATTCAGTATAGTTATTCTTAATATAAATTTCCTTTTGAATGAAGACACAAGATAACAATGAAGTCTTAGCCTATTGGTTATCCAATGCATCAACTTTGCTGCTGCTATTGCAACGCACGTTGAAAGCTAGTGGTGCTGCTGGTGCTCCACCGCACCGAAGACCTACATCAGCTACCTTATTTGGAAGGATGACTCAGGTAAATGGAAGAAAACAAATTAAAAAAGAATTAAGGGAAAACAAAATAATATTAGTTGGTATTTAAAGTGTACTAGCATTTGTTGACTTTGTAGAGCTTTCGTGGAACTCCACAAGGTGTAAACATCTCGTCAATAGATGGGCAGTCGACTGGTGCATCTGACACATTACAACAAGTTGAAGCCAAATACCCTGCTTTGCTATTCAAGCAGCAATTAACAGCATATGTTGAAAAAATATATGGAATGATACGTGACAACTTAAAGAAAGAGATTTCTCCATTGCTTGGATTGTGCATTCAGGTACATAATTATTGCTAATTTAACTTCAGTCACAAAATATTTTTATTATTAAGTTTGTTTGAAGGTTTAACATCTTATGATATGTGAGTGGTTTAGGCACCAAGAATATCCAGAGCGAACTTGCTAAAGGGGACTGCTGTTGCACTAGCAAGTGCTGCTTCTCAGGATATTCTAATTGCTCACTGGCAAGGGATCGTCAACAACATTGGATGCTTCTTAAACATGTTGAAATCTAACAATGTTAGTGCACCGTCCTCATGTGTTTGTTTCTCTATTACCATGTGGCTAACCTAGAGGTGGCATTTTCGGCCCATTTACTCACAAATCTGTCAAGTTGGGTCAAACGGTTTGAATGGAAAAAGCAGCTTAAATGGAAATATTCCAAAAGCCGCCCAAAGTGTATTTTTAATAATATTTGACACATTAGCTATTTAGAAATTAACTCAAAATTATTGGCCAAACAATGTTTCTGTTCAAACTGGTCCATTTCAAGCCATGCAAATAATTGCCCCTTTTGACCTGATATCCAACCTGCTTGACCTGTCCCATCCATTCTGTCACCTCTAGGCTGACCACTTGTTTTTTTTCTTTCACACTATTGGTTGTGCTTGTAGTGCTCCCACTTTGTTTGCTTTGGTTTATCTATCTTTTTGCATCGTATGGAATAGTTATATTCTTCTTATTTCCACCGTGACTAGTTTAGCCTTTTTCTCCTCTTGTTTTTAAAACCCACATTATTGTCTTTCTGGCAAGTTACATGTGGTTAGAAAATTGGCAGGCCATACGGAAACAAGAACCCAAAGACGTCATTGAAGTTTTAATGCAAGATTTTAACTTCTTCTTGAGCTGAAATTGACTGTGTAGCTACTCTGAACTTTTATTTTAATGCTTCAATTTATAGAAGCTACACATGTGCTCATTTCATCGGTTCATTTATGAAACATTTGTGATTCTTCCCTTTCGTGCGTACATCAGTATGGTCTGAAACTGTGCCACCATGACAGCTATATATCCTAAAGTTTTGTTTTCTAAACTTCTGGGTTTACATTGTATTATTTTTGCAACTTCATATTAGAGTCAATCACTCACATACATAAACATACAAAATTATAATTTTACTTTCATATTCTGATCATATGAATTAAGTTAATTTTGTTAGTTTTTTCTTACTCCCAAAGGAACTAGATTGTCATGAATTCTCTTAGGATCCAAATAAGGGGAAAAAGAATAATGCACACTATATCATGCAGCAAACATTTATTTGTTGATGTTTTTGTGGAAGCTAAGAAAATACATGTAATTGCTTTACCTGTTCATTTAGTTGTTTGAGAGATTTTGTAACCATCGAATTTTGGATCTATGAACACATTATATTTTTACATCCGACCTGACACTAATCACCGCAACAACTAATATAAGACGTTATTTGTGGCCTATTTTAGACTTATATTATGTGTGAATAAGCTTTCAGGTATTCCTCTTTGAAAGTGTATTATTGCCTCTCTCTTTTTTTTTTTTTTTTTTTTTTTTGTTTTTTTGTTTTTTTGTTTTGGCATTGTGATAATTATAAGACACATTGTTCTCACACCACTTAATTTGTAAGCCACATGTTGCTTTGTCTAATAATTTAATTTACTTTATCGTATGATACTGAAAACTTCACTCACATGACACATTTTCTCTTTGTAGGTACCACCATTTTTGGTTCGTAAAATCTTCACACAGATATTTTCTTTCATCAATGTACAATTATTCAACAGGTTCTGAGACAAGAAGCTTCTAAACACACCTATACCTTACTTACATGGGTGAAACCTTGTTCATTTATCTTAAATTTTATGAAAAACGGTTGCAGCCTTCTGTTGAGACGAGAGTGCTGCTCTTTCAGTAATGGGGAATATGTCAAGGCAGGATTGTCTGAATTGGAGCAGTGGTGCTACAAAGCAACTGAAGAGGTAAACTTTTCTTTGTTCTCCTTACTTCATAGCATATGTTCTTTTACTTATATTTATTAGCTGTTCTTTCCAAAGTTAGGGCTTCAGGATATATACATATATAAGGGGGAGGGATAAAACTCAAAGCAGTATATGTTGCGAGACCCCACACACAAAATATGAACCACTGATCAAAAAGTTAAATGGCTCACATTTGTTCTGTGTGTTCTCGCATAAATTTAGTGTTTTAAAAGGATCATCTCTCTCTACATGTGTGTGTGTATTATGTATGTAGTGTAGGTTAATATATGAGCTTGACCCAATTGTATATTGGACTTCGCTCATTAGAGGTTTTTGAAACCTTGTATCTACCCCATCAGGTTTTCCCAATTTTCACTGACTTTGAGAAATCAAATTCCAGTATGCAGGATCAGCTTGGGATGAGCTCAAGCACATAAGACAAGCTATTGGGTTCCTGGTATTTCATCTTATTTTCTAATTGTCTATCCTCATATTTTTAGTCCTGAAACTATATAATATGTGTGCTGTCAGTCAACAGTTTTCACTTATTGGTTTAGGTTATTCATCAAAAGCCAAAGAAGACACTGGATGAAATAAGTCATGATTTGTGCCCAGTAAGTCTCAGGTCTCATATTTCAATAGAGAACATTAGACATTGATGCAATATTAAATTGATGGTAAAATCATTCCACCTGCAGGTTCTTAGCATACAACAGCTCTACAGAATCAGTACTATGTATTGGGATGACAAATATGGCACACATAGTCTTTCTCCAGATGTATTTACCATATGAATAGTTTTTATTAAATTAAC
This sequence comes from Flaveria sonorensis, assembly GCA_025506505.1. NCBI lineage: Eukaryota > Viridiplantae > Streptophyta > Magnoliopsida > Asterales > Asteraceae > Flaveria > Flaveria sonorensis. The sequence continues at coordinate 63,029,171 of CM046424.1, read as the reverse complement.
TAAACTCATGTCTTTAGCTGTTATCAAGATATTAGAGGTGGCAAAACAGCAGGTTGGCTAATGGGTCAAAACAGGTCGGCTTGGCTGACCTGGAACACATTTTGTTCACTTTCTAACCTTTTTTATGAATAATTTTGGTGCTATAAATGTTGTTACAATAATCAACTAATTTGTGTGCATTAACAATACCCTTTGGGCAACTTCGGATCCATCTGACCCATGTGTACTATTAGAACCAAAACACAACCTGAAATTCATTGGTCAAATTGCCACCTGCAAAAGATATGAGGCCGACCTTGAAGAACACCTAATAGACGTAAACCGGTTTTGACAGGTAATTTCCAACATGAGGGTGCTGATGACTGAAGATTCAAACAATGCTGTCAGCAGCTCATTCTTGCTGGATGATGACTCGAGGTCAACCATTTGACATTGGTTTGTAGCAATATTTCTCTTAACTGTTATCTCTATTTATTGAAACAATTTGCGTGTGATGGTGCAGCATCCCTTTCTCTGTTGATGACCTCTCCAAATCAATGGATCAGATCAACATAGCAGATGTTGAGCCGCCACCACTTATTCGTGATAATTCGGGTTTCAGTTTCTTATTGTCACGAGCTGAATCATGATCATTGGGTTTCAGTTTCCCATTATAGTTCGCTTATCTGGAAGTCGACCCATGATAGTAGGTTGGATTTTAGCAGAATGTTTGGTCTATTTTTCCTGCAAAATCAACAAAGAGGAGTGTATTCGTGATGAGTATAATGCTTTTTACAGTGCAAAAATCATGAACAATGTCACCAGCCAAGAACGTCGACAACACTTGCATTCATGACGCTCCCCAACGATGACCGAAAATCTATACAAAAAAAAAATACTATATTTCAACGATGTGATCTTGAACAAAAATAGTGTGGCTTTCTATGATTTATAATAACATAATGTTGATTACCTTGTAAAGATGAACAAAGGACATTCAGCCTTTCGAAAAATGACTTGTTCAAAGCATTGTCAATTTCTTGCAGGAATGTTACTGAAAAATCCCACTGTTGATAACTGTTTAAACAATATTTCACTATTTCTACCAAGAAAATTTAAAAATTAAGTAAACAAATAAAACACTTTCCTTATCAATTTATGAATTCACCAGGTAACTTATATTTGAAAAAAACAAAGACAAAATTTTACTTAAAAGAAATGAGCATTGGTATTGGGTTAGTTGGTTTTGATTACACAAACTCGTAATAGGTAGCATTGAGTCACCATGCACTAAATAATGTATCTTAATTTGTGGTTTACATAGTTGCTCTTAAATTGATTATAGAAAGTCATAATAGGTTATAATAAGTTATTTTGGTGTTAGATACATGCTTATGATTAATAGTACATTAGTAACCGTTAATAGCCCTTGCAGTGTGTTAGTGAGTTGGTTTTGATCAATAACGTATCATTAGGTCATAACAAGTCATTTTGGTGTTAAGCATATGCTTTTGATTACTACTAATAGTACACTGAATTCCTTGATTAATGGGTCTTGTAATGTGTTAGCAAGTTCATTTAGATTGCATTACACCAGGTCAAAACAAATTGCTTTTGTGTCAAAGATAATGATTATGATGACTAGTAACTAACGAGTCTTAATTCTTCTTGTAATTTGTTAATGAGTTGGTTTTGGTTGCATAAACACCCATTAAGTCAAAACAAGTAATATTAGGTCATAACAGATAAATACAAGACCACACATTATCATGTGTATTTCCTAGTTCGATTTCACTTAAAGCATTCAAAGGATCATCCGGAGAGCTGGGAAGAAATCCATGTAAATGACCTGCGCATCTTTTAAACACATAGAAAGTCTAGACGAGCACACACGAGCTAGGCTATCACATACAAAGATGAGATTCCAAGACCATCTTCGGTGAATTTTAGTTTTAATGCCACTAATTTCAATATCTAAGATACACTTCCATAAAGTGGTCCCAAGACAAACGAATGAAAAGCTTAGGGGAAAGTCTATCTGTTATCATTGATGGATTACTAAGGGATGTTCCATCTAAAAACTTTCCCACGGATCACGACCCATGGACGTTCCCATGGATCATTGAGGGAAGTTCCCATTGATGTTTCGTTGGATTTGTTAGTGTCGATGGTCTAACAGTGATAACCTTAACTGCCGAGTTATGAGGTCTATCAGTATTCACTAACCAATGACATGTTACTTTTAATTTTTTTTTTTTGGGTTTTAATGGGATTTGTTGGTAATTACCGGCGTTCATCAGTCATAAGTCGTCAATGATACTCATTTTTTATAGTGACCATGGGATTACGTATGACAATCTTTGATTTTTCCTTTTTTATTTTGATTTTGGTTTTTAATGGTTCGGGATGATACTAATTATTCTAGAAGTGCTCTTTTTCCTCGGCTATAAAGCCTCCACACTCTTCCACTACACTTAATTTCTTACTTGTTTACTTTACTTGTCCCTCTCAAACACACATACATTCAACTTTCAAAGAAACTAAATTAGTACGTGTGCAATGGATCACAAGTTCAAAAGCAATTGGGAAGCTTCCAACTTCATCTTTTATCAAAAAGATCATTCATCATCATCATCATGTAGTTATCAAGGCTATTCATGGGCTAGAAGAAACTTCACTTGCAACTTTTGCAACAAAGAATACAAGTCCGCACAAGCTCTTGGTGGTCACATGAACATTCATCGTCGAGATAAAGCCAAACTCGGGCTCTCATCACACCATCCAAACCCTAATTACCCTAACCCTAATAACACATCACCACCTTCACCCGCGGTCCGTTACTTACCTTATCATTCTTCTGTTACATTCCCTATGACAAAAGATGAACACCCAAAGCTCCCTTTGTTCGCTTGTTCGCGAAAAGTGGTCTTGCGAGAGAGTATGAGTGTGACAATGGAAGAAGTTGATGAAACTAGGGTTTTGAAGAAGTATGAAATCTTGAACATGGAAATGGAGATGGGTTTGATTAAAGATGGAAACATTGAGTTGGATTTGGAGCTTCGACTCGGGCGATGATCGATCTTGATGATGATCATTCATTTTCGATTATGTGTGTTATTGTTTGTTTAGGGTTTTAATTCTTGTTGTTCACTAGCTTGTAACTTCTTTTACTTTTTGATCATTTACTTTGTTTCACCTCATAATCATCTTTAATTCGTCTCTTTCTCTTTCGCTCTAATAAAATATTATGAGAATTGAGAACTAACTTGCAAGAACTAATTTAAATCACACATTAATGCATGTATTTATTAAAAGTTCTAAATGACTATTATAACACAATGCATGTTACATTGCTATGTGCATGTCTTTGAATTGATACACACGTTGACACGTATGTAATGTATAAATGTGTGTGAAATTTGCTTTAGAAAGTGTATAATTATTTAGAAAAGAATTTTTAAAATTAAAGTTTAGACATACCCCTTAACTTTTTTAGACGTAACGTTGTAACCATGCAGAAAAAAACTTACAATATTCTATAGATATTTATCCGTATATCACATTAATTAAAGAGATAAAATGTTATATCGATCTACGGTACAATTTTTCCTAAGAAAACTAGAGTAGATAATATATATCTAACGTACGTTAAAGAAATTTTACGGAACTTATTTTTATTGAATTTTGAAATAAACAGAAATGCATGTAATTGATATTTTTCATCTCTAGTCCTATCAAACATATATATTCTAAGATCATGTTAGTAATAATTATGTCACTGAAGCAATCACACACACTTGAATACGTATTTTAACAACAAAGTGAGATACAATCATATAAACGTATACACATTTATGTGTTATTGTATGTAGCCATAAGTAAATGTTGACCAAAGTTGTAAGCTTTATGTCAGCATGTTGAATGATGGTTTTGATTCTTACCTCAAAATGACAGAATAATTTTTTAACATCAGTCTTTTTTCTATGCTTGCTCTCTCTTCTCTCATCTTTCACATTCATACTTATATTCATCATTTGTATAAATTTGTTCTTTTCCTTCATTTTCATAAAGAAAATGAGCATGCATGATCTTTAAAGCGATGGAATGGAATCAAGAACAATACACAAATTAAGTTTCTTCAATATACAAGAGACCATATCCGAAAGCTCAAAACTTTCATATAACTAATTAACTAACTTTATATTCATATTAATTCACTAATTAGCAAGAATTAAAGAATGTGAATTATTAATAATTTAACCATACCTTTTTAAAGATATTTACTTATTTAATTCATTTATGTTATAAAGTTAAACTGAATAATAACTATTAATAAAGTGTCATATAGGTAAAAAGAGTCATAAAAGGAATAAGCTGCGTGATTCAAAAGGTTTGAAACATGATTAAAACGTATATAACTATACATGTGGAATAATGACAACACAAAATATACATATTTTTACACATATCCATACCAAACGATAAAGTAAATATATTTTGTTTTAAACAAGTTACATAGATAATAAGTGAAGAATTTATGAGAAGTGTACAAAATGATTTTATACCCTTTTACCAAAGCAAATCAATAGTTAAGATGATGCACATGTCAATTTCTTAAATAAATCATGTTTAACAAAATATGGCAGCGTAAGGTTGAATTCTATTTTTAAACTAACCTTTAAACAGGACCACCTCTATATGTGTGTATATTATTTATAACATTATCCCTTTCTTTTAACTGATAACAAGTGGACCTCTAAGGCGCGCTAAATGTTTTTCTGACCGATGGCGAATACCTTAAAATGAATAAATTGGTTTCGGTAAAATTACTCATATTAATTGCCATATTAATTCATTTGGGGGACTGAAGTGTGATTGATGACTTATGGCAGTTAGTGGTGTGGGGTACCAAACCAAACTACCAACACATTATGCTTTTGCTCCTTCAATTAGCAAACAATTGTTTTTAACAGTCACTTTCATAGTTTCATGATGCCTCTTTCCTTATTTGGTAACCATACATTTTGCATACATTACATTTGTTTGGGTTTGAACACGTCCGTTATTAAGCTAGATGACACATGCAGGGCAAAGATCAAGGCCACAAGAAGTCGACATCTAAATGATCAAAACTAAAGCAAGAAGCGGTGATGGATCTGGAATAATTATTCATGAGGGGCAAAAATGAGATGATTTCATAATTTTAAAAAGGGCGCTGGGGATTTTCAGATATATACCCAACCTTCTACTTGGGTCCGCCAATGGCAATAAGGCCACATTGGTATTGATTGGTCACACATCGGATCAAAACGGCAACGACAACTTCAGATATGAACATGCCTAGAGCAACGGGAAAAACAAAACAGTGCTAGTGCTAAGGATTTGGGGGCTTAGGAGGATCTAGAAAAATGAGCCCCAATAAAAAAAAATTATAATAGGTTTTAAAAATGTTTCTTTGGGATGGACTAATTAAATGAATTAAATGGTTTAACTCAAATGAAAAAAAAATTAAAATGTGTATTGAACTAATTTAAATTGTGTAATGAATCAATCCTATAGATGGTTTATCAATTATATATATGTGTAATACTAAAAATAAATTGGGCCCTCGGGAGATTGAGTTCTAAGCGGTCTTGTCCCTCCCTTGGCCCGACCTTGAAACAAAGACATTGTAGTTGCAGGAGAGTACTAGGATAGATGCTTGCTCGAACTGTAAAAGAATGGGGACGACTTGAAAGAGTTGGAAATTGAGTAAAGTTTGATATTAAATGAGATGTACACACATAAGTTGGTGTAATTTCTACCTACGCTATGTTCCTGAATTCATTTAAGGAGTGAAAAGAAAAGAAACGAAATGAAATAAATAAGAAGTTGTGTTCCTGAGTTTTTTTTAATGAAATGAAATGGAAGGAAAATAAAAAAGTTGTGTTTCCGAGTTCACTTATGGTGAGAAAAGAAAGGAAATAGAAGGAAAACAAGAACTAAAAACAATCTTTTCAAATCGGAAGAAAATAGAGAGAAAAAAAAAGAAAAGAAGTGAAAAGAAGAGAAAAGAAAAAAAAGGAAAAGAAAATGATTAATTTCTTTTCTCTCGTTAAGTAAACTCGGAAACATAGCGTAAGATATAGGAAATCAAGGCAAACACGTTTCTATAGGTAAAAATATGTTGAAACTTCTTTTTAAGAGGTCAAGTCGGTATAAATTTAAATTTTTAGCTGGTCCTATATGGTTTGCTGAGGTCTCTATCTTTTTGTTGTCTTGCTGGATTTTTTTTAAATTATAATAAGAAGAGTTAAAGTTGATTATACTTTCTAAAGTATGATAAAAATAATAGTATTGGGATTTTTATATATTTTTCTTTTCTAAGATCATAAATTACATATTTTCCCAAGCTAAAAAAATTATTACATATTTTTCCTTCCTAAAGCATATATATTACATATTTATCCATTTCATTAAACTTAATCTATTAAATAACTATTTTACCTCGTTTTTACTATGGGATTTTCACATATTGAAGTTTTATTATTATAATTTTTTAAAATTTTTGACAATTTTATTTTGTATTTGGATATATAACTTTCATTATTAGGTATGTTGGTTTGAAATAAAGTTTTAAATGAAATGAAATTTTATTGTTTCTATTAATATAGAAGACCCAAACTTGAGGGACTATGTAATTGATAGTTTTAAGAAGTGATATATGTTAAAATACTTTATTAAAAATACAAGTAATATAATCATTTAATAAATAATTTCAATAAAATAGGTGAATATCTAATATGTATATATAATTGATATTTTGATTTGGTTAAATATCTAATTAATGACTTTAGGAATGAAAATATGTAAATACCCCCTTTTAAAAGATTATAGATATCAACTCACCTTCAAAAGTTTCTTCATTTGCTTTAGTTTTAGTTCGAAAATTTCATCGTTGTTTTAGTTTTAGTTTAATAATATAAAACATTTTGTGTTGAAATTGAAAAAAAAAATATGAAACTTTTATATGGAATTTTTTATAACTTTTCAAGTAAAATGGTTATTTTTTCCAACATCAAGGAACAAAAATCGAGTCTAGCATTCTCCGCATTATAAACAATAAAAATAATGAAATATAAATACATAATGCTTTAATGCATCATTTAGTTAACTATATGCTTTTTTAAAGTTAAAATGTTGTGCGGGATCAGTCTGACTAGTCAATTATAAACGACCCTTTTAATAACCGGATTGATTTTAGTATTGTCAAGTTGGTAAATGGTAAACCTCAAATTTTTTTGTTTGTGCGAATCAAATTCTTCAACTATTTATATTGAAGTTACAGATAACTTCTTTATTTATCCTAAAAAATTAGCTTTTATAACAACCATTACAATGTTTCTTCAAGTGTGATCACTTTAACTTTAACGAATAGAAAGAAATATCAAAATCCTGATGATAAGTGATATGTCTTACAATTAAAACATAATCTTGAAAATTCTATAAATTGCCGTTATAAGCAGTTATGTTCAAAACTCTGATAAAATCTTTTAATATTTAAATTAAAGTACGTTAGAGATCATTTCTATACTTATCAAAATTGTTTTTTATAATAACCTTTTAAATGTTTCCCCAACTATGTTCATTATAACTTTAATGATAAGAAACAATATTAACATCTCGTGGTAGTATGTGCTCAACAACCAAAAGATTAAAGATTGATTTTTATGAAATGTAGATCCTGATAAAATGTAAATTCTAGTGTATTTATTCTAGAAAATCTAACATTATTTAAAATATAAAAAAAGAGAGACTCTGATCACTAGAGGGTCGTGTTTCCATTAATGACCAATTCCAAGTAAGACTTGGTCCAAATCATCATCAAATCAACCTTTTAATTTGAACAAGAACTAAAGGACCATTAAAAACCTCAAACACAAATGTATAACGTAAACAGTTAGCTAACTAATTAATTGAATATTTTAATGAAATCTATTGGTGTTGTCTTCCAACACATTTCAACTGCTTCAAGTCAAGCAAGACTTCCAAAGTATATATACAAACGCCTAAAACAACTAAATTTTGCCAAAAATGAAAAGAACACAACTGAATTAGGTGACTTCATTTGTCTCATTAGAAATCTTTAACTATGTGTAATTATGTGTATATAATCGAAATTTAAAAAGGGTGTGTAGATACTTTCAAACTTAAAAGTAAATTCAATGACCATTAACCAATACAAATTGTATAGATACGTGCAATCATGTAAACATATGTACCGTCTCATGGATATGATATCCTACTGCATCCTATATTATAACAATATCATTAACCTTAATCTGTACGTAGTTACATGAAACTGTATATTCAATAATAATTATTTTCAAAGCGCGTTAATCGCATCTAAATGTTCATTAGTCCACGCAATTAACGGTCGCGATCACACGACAACCGGATTGTCATAAAAATCCACACACGAAAGACAAACGTACATATAAATCCACACGGTGCTCATACGTCGCGAAAGTTGCAAGCATAAGACAAGACATAAGTCACCATTGAAGATATATTTAAACATATATAGCCGGCTGAAGAACAAGTCTTGTGAATACAAAAACCCTATTCCCCCTTCACTTAGATATCCTGACTTTTCTTCCATAATGTTAAATCACAATGATCAACCATCGTATTCAGTCGACCAGGCACATGATGATGAACCCGAGCCTCAAGACGTGCGATCATATGAATGCACGTATTGCAAACACGGGTTCACCAATGCACAAGCATTGGGTGGACATATGAATGTCCACCGAAAAGAGAGAGCCAAAAGTATTAAAGCTGATTCTACTAACAACACTAGTGGGACTAGACTACACGAGTCGTATTTTATCACAAGCAGCATCCATGATCATAAACAAGAGGGGAAAACTCAAGAATTCGTGTTAACATCGAGCCCTATGATGTATGATAACATGAACTTAAGTCAATACCAAAACCCTAATGGATCAATCACGGGCCCATCTCGAGAGGAGATGAGATTGAGCTTGAATTTAAGCCTGCAGTTTGGTCAGTTACGGAAAGAAGAAAGCATTCGAAGGGGGAATGAAGACGATGAATTGGATTTGGAGCTTCGTTTAGGGCAAGATCCGTGAAAATATTATTGAATTCGTGTGAAGAATGTTGGAGAGATTTTGATTGAAGATTTCATTTCAAAATTAAGGTTAGAAGAGTTGATGTTTTTGTCCAATTTCATGTGTACATGCACTTAAATAAAGATTAATTTACTATATGTACAATGAATCACCAGAGCTATATTCATAAATTGAAGTGATTTAGATATGTTTAAATGATGGTTATCATAGTTAGAAGATGATTATAGTTTATGTATATATAGCAAAACTTCAAATGCAAAAACCTCACTCATGTTCAATGAGGGAGTAACTAGTGAAGCATTTGTTTCATTTCCTGTTAGAAAATTATGAAAGTAGTAAAACTTTTTATTATACCTCTATAACCATGTTAGAGAGAAAACTGTGTTACTGGACACCAATAGGTGTAGTTATTCTAGTACGCGTATTACACTTTGTGCCCATTGTAATAGACTTGATGATACTTAATGATATGAATCGCTTAATGTTTGTAATAGTATGTTTGGATCTTAATCTACACTTCTCTCCACACTCTCAACCTAGCACAACGGAAAACATATATGCTGCTTCCAATCCAATCGACATACCTTTTAAAAATTAAAACGGTGTCTTTCCACTCAACGTTATTGTGAAAATGTAGTTGATGTTCGCGCATCCTTGTTTTTGATAAGGATGCTTAAATGCTAAAAACATATTTAAAGTGATGTTAAATGGATACAAAATATGAAATCATGAGATATGGGGTGTGGCAATTAAAATGATTCTAGTGACACTGATGAAACATGAGTAGTTCAAACTTTTTGGTAGTAAACTCATTTACTTGCTTAGCTGTTTACTTAACGTTCAAATGATGTATATTTTATGTGATGGGCCATCAAATATGATGCGTGAAGAAAAAGCTTTAACTTTTTAGAGTTTGTGGAGAACTAGAAACTTGTCATAATATTTTTAATGGAAAAAAACATATGTTAAGTAAAAAAGTATATATCTCAAACCACAATCATCTCTCGTCACAATACATTCATCTTCCCCGATATCTAATTGATCTCTGAAGTGAACAAAAATAACCCCATAAATAAACATCTATCGTTTTGTTGTCTGCTTTATACAAAAAACTCAACCAATTAAAAACAAAATGCACCAGTGGTCTAGTGGTAGAATAGTACCCTGCCACGGTACAGACCCGGGTTCGATTCCCGGCTGATGCAATTTTTTGTGTTTTTACGTTGCTAAAAGCCTAAAATATCCAAAAAATCAATCAACCGATTTACTGTTAGAACCTACATATTTATTGGTTCAGAAAACATATTTTAAACACTCCTGATAAGAAATCTTATACATCCACCTTCTGCCTCCATAAACCGAAGATTTGGATCACAACCGACCACCGTTAGCCATGCCACATAACTGCTGTTGACGGCTGCAGCCGATCAACTTTGCAGCTGTCACCCTCAACCCGATGTCTCTGTTTTGGATCTGTCCCTGAACTGTAACTAGGTAACTACGCACTTGCCTACACTCATTATTGTCCTTCAATGTACAAGTATTCCGAGTTGAATCAATGGTGAATTGCCATCTGATTGATTAAAACAAGTTAGACATACTTACCCCTCACCCTTGGTTTCATGAATTTAAGTCTTTTTAGTATAACCAAACTTCTTCTCTTCTTTGTGTGTAACGGGTTTTTATATGTAAACATGATACTTTAATCAATTAGGAAGTATTTGGTAAGGCATCCATTCCCTTTGTTATAATACCTTTGACTTGAAGCATCAAATAAGTTGAGGAATAACCATTTTAAACCAAAACATAACCAAGATCATCATTTGACTCAAAAAAATATCACTAATAGTCATTTGCTCTAATGTACAAGTGATTTGCATCGTTCCCTCTTTTAAGTAGAACGATGTTCGAAAAAGTGGAATAATCATCAAAAGGAGGTGAAGGCCTCAATAGCACCTGTTTTGGGTACAGAGGGCCATAGATTCGAATCCTGTCACCTTGATGTGAGGCATTCCTCTTCAGCAGTTGCAGTACAATTCTTTCATTCATCTCCTGCCCTTTATAGTCTTAATCACTAGAAACTCTATATCACATTCACTTACAAGTTACAACAAGAAAGAACCACCAGTGTTTGGTGCAGCACTTGCATTTTGGTGCATCTTCTTTCTTTCCTTGGTCTTCCGCCTAGTGCTACTCCTCCACAAAAGACTTGCTAGAATAGCTTGCATGGAGAGCTACCATCTTTCTCTCTTGACTTTGCTTCGCGTAAACTAATCACACAACTTGGCTCATCGCTCACTTGGGCGCACTGAAATACATATTTGAGAATCGAGAAAGCCTCTCTCTCTGGGGGGATAGCAAGGTCACAGGACATTACAAGAGCTTTGGTTTTTAATTATTTCATGTCATTTGGCTCTCCTATAACTGCTCACTAATTATATTTACAAATTGACAATATAACAAGACTTTGTAAATTTTCCATCTTTGTTTTCTCCATTGTCACATAAACACGTAATTTTTTCTTAATAGAGTATGATAAAACTACGGTTCGACTATGCTTCTATGGTCCAAAATTCTAGAGAATGTTATATTTATAAAAGTTGTAGCTTATTGGTAGTAATCACATGTATTTTTTTTAGCCTTTTAGCTAATGTTTCTATTATGTGCATTTCTAGACTATAGATCATCAACATGAAGTGTGAAGGAAAAGATTCACCTCCTTAGAGTCGGGTGAATTGTTAAAAGCTTGTCATGAAATCTAATTCTGTTCCTTGTGTATGTGACCCTCCGCTTTGAACAACCCTTGTTATTTAGTAATGCATTTTTGAATAACGATGATTATGGTTACAATTTGGAAAACTAAAATTGTTCAATTGGCTCATTTATTGTAGAAGTAGAGTAGCAGAAAAATGTTAGATAACAACAGCACCAGTGGTCTAGTGGTAGAATAGTACCCTGCCACGGTACAGACCCGGGTTCGATTCCCGGCTGGTGCAAATGTTTTTTATTTTACTTAAATTTATGGTCTCTGGATAATTCATTCACGCATTCAAACAATCTTCAGTAATTAACGCACAACAATGTGAACTTGCTACATAATAAACAAAATCCCATATTTTAACTTAATGCTTCAATAAATCCTTGTACATTCACCCAAATCTAAGAAATCATGCGTTACGATACAAATATTTTCAAAAACTATTATTAAGTCACTTTGATAAGAAGAACCACCATGACAAAGATGCATGTCATTAGCAGCATCACAAGCCATGTAAAGCATGAAGTCTTGGAACTCTCTGAATATATAGCCATTGCCTGTGTATTGGCTCGCCCGGTGCTTGCTAAGCTACGCTCCACTGCTTCTTCTGTTGAATCCAGAATCTGCGCTCGAATTATAATAATGTTTAACAAGATTTGATCTGATAATACTCAAAAACCTTTCTGAATGAAATGGAAAGACTTACTTTTTCGGTGTTTTTAATAGATTGGTTCATCATGAGGGTACTCTCTTTAAGCTGTCGTGCCAACCCAACCATTTCATCAGTCAAGTCTTCTTGGAGCTTCCTGTTTAAGTAGCCAAACAATTTGCATAAAAATGATTGGTACTTTAAGACATGCATAGTGGATGCCAAATGAAACTCTCTTAAATGATCACATGAAAATTGCAAATACAATTAATTGCAACATTTCTTTTTTCGAAACTTTTTACCTGGTGGTTACTTATTTACCTAGTGACACCATTAAGAAATTTGTAGACCTTGATTTGGGTAAAAATAATTCCCCAAATTAGTCAATAATATTGAAGGTTATTATAGACTTTGACTAATAGTTAAAAAGTCTGGTTAGTCAAGTCGAAGGTTACAAAATTTTCATTGGAAAGTATGAACAATGCTCCTAACCCTTGTTTTGTACCACTCTACCCTCTCTATCAATAAATAATTAAATACCAACAATTTTGGTTTTTAGACTCTGAAGCCTTGGCACACCTTTATCATGTGATCACAGACTAATATATCGATAGCATTTATTTCCATCCACCAAGTTTCAAACACAGTGTACTAAACTATATACCAATAAAGAAGAATAAAAGTATGGAGCCATATAGCACCTGTGCTTTGCAATATGTGCCTGTGCTGCAGCATCCAATTTTGTAGTGGCTGAATCAGTTGCATTAATGGTATTTTGGCTTCTGTCTTCAGGAGTTAACGGGGTTCTGTTTAATCATGAAGAATCAATAACATAAAACATGAACTCATACTTTCAGAAGATGACATAACTACATAAGCAACAATTCTACTCACGTGGTTCTCCTTCTCAAGCCTGCAGAAGGGGAGATGCTTTGTTCTTCAGTTCTTGTAGTCTTTTGCTTGACAGAAGTTTCAATAGTTGGTGGCTCTGAAGATGATTCTACGGTGTCCAGCTAGCAAATAAACGGAAATGAATATCTAATTAGATGATAATTGAAGTCGGATTACAAATAAAGTGTGAAAAAAACAGAAAAAAAATACTTACTTTAAGATTTATTACATAACCAGACATTATAATTTTTTTTTTGCATTTGAGTCAATCATAGGTTGAAGTTATAACTACTAACCCTGTCTATCATTACCAAAAACCCATGGTAGATTTAACATGCACATGGGTAGGCTAAAATCATAAACCATAGAAATATACTCACTTCTGTGGAAGACAAGTTGGCAGCAATTGCTTCAACTTTCTCAGAGTAATCGCTCAACGTAGCTTTTGAAATTCTACAAAAACCAAAAAGAAGCTAAAGAAACTTATCAATGCTTTATGAAGATTGAAGCCTCGATTGGCAGTAAAGCAGTCTACAAGGGAGAAAGAAGTCAGACCTTGGTAATCCTTCTGGTGTTCTCTCTGCAGCGAGCTGCTCCAACAGCTCCCTTAGAGTGCTAACATACTGCAAAATTAGCACTCTATATAAGCATGATGAAACTGATAACGAATATACGCAACGAACTAAACTGATTGACAGTGGATATACATAAATAACTATTGAAGCATATTATAGACACAATTCAGAAGAAGAGCCATAGATTCATCAACTTGCTACAACAATTTTCAAATCAGCTGAAAATGATACTCAGGCAAGAAGAACAACAATTGGATGGCAACAATCAATTGCTAATGTATAAATGACATACATGAATAAGTTTGGATTGATGGTGTTGTTGCGGAGCAGCTGCAAGCAATCGCCTAAAATTGATTTCAGTTTTACTCAATCCCATCGTCAGCAAACCCTAGAAAACATGAGTACTTTATCTCATTCCACTCAAGCATACAAATTGAATAGTTATTGGATAACATAAACAACAAACAAAAAGGATACAACTGTCTATGATGAAAACATCAAATTGTGAAAGAATAGATGATCCATAACATAAGAGGATATCTAGATTCACACACCTATAGAGTTCAGATGTTTGCAGCTGCTGTTAAAGTGAGATCATTCAACAGCTTCTCTAATCGGATCGAATGAAGGGATAATCCTTGATTATCACTGACGCCAATTCGCCTAATTTCATCATTCAGTGTTCAGATTCAGTTTGTCATTTTAGAAGGTTTTTTGGGCTTTGAAAGCTTCTACCATATTCACAGATCACAAGTAACAGAATTTTATACTTTTCCAATTTTTAAGAGTAAAACAATTTCAAAAAATTCATTAAAAATTATGTTTGATTGGGTTCATCATCTGATCAATATACCCTCAAATCCACAATTCCACTTTTTTCCGTGTTGTTCTTCAATCAAAATCATATTCTGGGTTTGATTCATGAGGTCCGAAATTAAGCAAGTGTAAAGGATTTAGATGTTTATAATGTTGATAGAGATGGAACTGAGCGGATCAGACAACGGTATAAGATTGAAGATAAAGATGACGAACCTAATGAAGAAGACGATTGTACATGAAGACGACGAACATGGTGAAGATCGAAGTACCTTTCAACTGTTATTCTTCTTTTTGATCTATACACACGAGCTATTTGGCCCTAATTTGATCTAACTAACGAATGAAGAATACGACTACAGAAGAAGGCAAAGGCGATGAAGAAGACAAACCTGGTGAGCAGTGTTCCTTACAGGTTATGGGTAACGATCGAAACCGATCTGGTGAGACCTTCTGATGGAATAGACGGTGACCAACGGTTGTGCTTATTAGTTTAGGTTCGGTTATCAGGACACCGTTCCATTAAAAATGTAAGGCTTCTTATACGGGTCGTATAATACTATACGTATCGTATACGGAGTTGTATAACTTTATATAAAGCATATAACCCCTCTGACAGTCCCTTGAATTTTTCTCATATTCGGTATCGAATTTTGTTATATGCGTCGTATAGGTTTATATGGGTCGTTGGGGAGTTGGGGGGTTGGGGGGGTCGCATAGGTCTATATGCTCTGATTTTTTCTCGTTTTCAATGTATTTGACTTTATACATCGCATATGGTGTTATACGAGACGTATAGGGGATGTTGATTTATAATTGGGTGTCCTAATATTAGGACCTTAAATTTATTCAAAACCACTTAAAATAATAAAGTCACCAACCATACTACTCAAATTCACAACAATCAAAAAAGTGGGAAAATGATCGGGTTATAGTTGCGAGAATTGGAACCTGATTTATCAAATGGTCGGTGGCGGTGTTGCCAATCAAAAACCGAAGTATCCGAGACCCCTTGCCAAGAAGGCCCCTAGTGGCCTTATGCTCGTTTTTTTTCTCGCATTATGTGACGGAGTTTGGTCTTTTTCCTCACACCACGCGGTGTGACTTTAGTATGATATGTGAATAAATATACATGTTAATAATGTATATCTTTAAGTGTTTTTTGTTACAAATTCATCTTTATCAATACTTAATTATGATTAATTTGGATTTTGTAGTTTTGGATAGTTGCTTGATGATTTCAAAAGAAAAAGACAAAAAATGCATGAAGATTTTGAAAGTTTAGAGCCTGTCATAGTCATGACTGATTCTTTCAGGACCATAACACGCATCAGGTCCCTTTTTCCTGCGCATTATGGTCATGACTGATTCTATCATGGCTATAACACGCATCAGGCCCTCTTTTAAGCCCTTTTTCTTCTTCATTTTGGGGGAGACAAATTTTGGAGTAGAAACCCTAGTTTTTCTCCATTCTTGTGGTAACTTTAAAGGAGTTCTTTCAAGAGTTCAAGCTAGGTTGAAGATCAAACATTTCAAAGAAGATTCAACTTCACACAACCCACCTTCACTTATCTTTGGTTTGAAATCTCTAGATCTATCATGTTTTCTTCTATTGTTATGAGCTTGGTTGTGGTTTTTGTAAGTCTCATGGGCTAAACACTCTTTATCATTTAGATTAAATGAAGCTTAGCTTACTTTGACATTTGACATGTAACTTTTGGTGATGATTAGGTCAATGTTTATTACAAAGCTATGAATGTTCTTCAATGATTGTGTATGCTTGTTGAAATTGATAAAATGATAAATCTTGTGGGTGTTATAATCACATATTATTAGAAAACTTTATGTTTTAGAACATCTATTCTTGAAATGCATACATTAGTGTGTGGTTTATGACATTTGACTAGGAATGGTAAATAATGATTGATTATTTAGTCAAGTTGAACAAGTGTGCATCCAAATACATATGTTTGTGAAAATCATTGTGTTTATTATGAATATCTCTTAACATTGTGTATGTGTAACCATTATAATGCACATATTTATGATTAGTGTATTCGTGTTAGGACATTCATAAATTTAGGATCTACATAGCTATTGTTACATTACGCGAATTAAGGTGGTTACATACGTTTATCGTGTTAACTTTTCAAATATTTATCGGTTTGGTATCCTTGACGGGAGCCCTAACCATCTTCAATTTTGGCTTAATAATATCATTGGGTCTTCATGGCATAACTTTAGGTGTCTATTATGTGTTTATCGTTTTAGCTTTCCAACGAGTTATATAATTGGATAACCTTGACAGGAGTCTAGTTACATCCATGTTTCATGCGTAGAGGATAATCTCACCATAGGTTCATGTATGTTGTCATTGTTTCGCTAAGCGGATTTGAAGTCTAAGTGATATCTTTCTCTAATTGATTATCTTCATCTTCGTATACTTTCTTCATTGTTTAATTATTAGCTAAATTAGTTAATCATATTATTCACAAATCATCTTTTATCGGCTATATAAAGACAAAGACTTAGTATTAGGAGCTTTCGTATCCACGGATCGATACTTGGTTCTTACCAAAAGCTATACTATTATCCGATAGGTGCACTTGCCTATTGTTTGTGTAGTTAGTCATAAGATGAAAATCATTTTTATAAATTTAAAGCTTAATTGTGTAAAATCTATTATTAAAGTATTTATATATCAAAACACACATCATAGTACTTATTGATTTGTGATGACAAGGATTTTTATCTAATTATATAGGTTCTAATGCTATAACATATATAGAGGCATCAAATCATCGATCTTTTAGACCTTTCAACTCTCATATTAGTGATCATTATAATCAAACCTGCTATATTAATATTCAAAAGTGTATAAAACAACATACATTTTCAGGGTTAAAATCTGATTTTGATACATTGGAATGTTTGTAATTGTCATTATTACATATGTGGTGGACACATGATGATGTTAACCATTTTTTACTGGTTTAAAACCAAGATTTGTAATGAAAATTTTGATAACATTGTAAGCCTATAACAAAGATGGTTTTCTCAGGATTGAAAAAGCCATAGGAACGTGTAGATCTCATTACATATCTCAATGCATCAACTGTTATGCTTTTCAACTTAATGAACAAAAAACAAACATGAGTTCAAACCTAAAGTCTTCATAAACCTAACATCAACAACATAAACTGCATCAATACCCTAAATCATTATGCAAATAAAGAGTAATGACCATAGGAGGATCATGTTTCTACATTTCTTTACTTCAATTGCCAACACCATTATAAAATCATACGCTTCGTGCAATATAATGCAAGCAGATGAGTGCATTTTTTTTCTTTTTACCGTCGCTTTATATGTTTGGTAAATAAGTATTGTTGCTCATCCTTTATTGCCTCAAACAACTAAGTAAATATTTATTATAACTCAACTTTTACGAACATAATAGTTTTATCTATATCAACCAATTTATTTTTTCTTCATTGTTTGATAATATTATTTGTTGTTAGGTTGGTGTCAAAATGACTCCAAACTAGGTACATAAATAAGTAGAATTAATTAAAAAATGTTTAAAACTATGAATGTGTAACTCTATAATCATTTCCATTGTTCACCTTCTATCAATTTTTGGTTCAGTTTTTGGTTTTAAACATCTCATATAATCATATTCTTAACGGCTTATTCATAGAACAAACTACAAAGCATCGAATATGCACGCCTTTTCATGGGCGAAACATTAAAGGGTCGGGAGGTGCCCTCGACCCCCCTTCCTTTTTTGTCAGTAGTGTTATTTTTTGGTTCGGTAGTGATATTTTGTGGTTCGATAGTGTAAATTTTTTTATATATAACGACTTCGCCCCCCCCTTAAAAAGAATATTTTCTCCTCCGTCCCCCTTTGAAAATTTCCAAGTTCCGTCACTGCGCCTTTTGATTTCCGAAGGACCAAACTTGAACTAAATGCATATACAAGGACCATCTGTGCAACATATCGAATTCGTCAAAGTGTTGAAACCCTACAACATCCTCACATCCGAAATCGCCCTTTATATTCGCAGGTCGTCTGCTAGGGTTTCCACTTTAAACCCCAATTCAAATATCGCCGTTAAAACCATCGAATCGTAAGTCGTCGTTTCTAGCAGTTTTTGTTTATATGTAAACTGT
The DNA here is from genome assembly GCA_025506505.1 of Flaveria sonorensis. Lineage (NCBI taxonomy): Eukaryota > Viridiplantae > Streptophyta > Magnoliopsida > Asterales > Asteraceae > Flaveria > Flaveria sonorensis. The sequence goes on along the minus strand of CM046424.1, from coordinate 63,010,196 downwards.
TTGAAGATTCATAGTAATCGATAAACATGAAAGTAGATGATTTCGATCGAATTTCTACTGTATTTGTTTCTGTTTCTTAGATTTTCGGAGTTTTTGAGGTTGAGATGATGATGTAAATTGTTTTCCCTATTGGTTTGATCGCCGATATGATGGCGAAAATGTATTAGCTCTATCTGATCATTTTTCCTATAAAATTGCTTGATTATTTTGATCGAATTGAGTTTTGTTTTTGGATGTTTTTGGTGTTGAACATTGGAGCGGTGATTGAGGTGATGGTTAATAGATTCCCTATTGGTTTGATTTGCTAGAATGATGGTGAATTTAGTATTAGCTCTGTCTGATCATCTACCTTCCAATATTAGACACTAATTCGACCCTTTTTTTATATAATTTTATTTATATATGTAACACTAATTACCAACTTATTTTATTTATGCATAAAGGTGTTCTACATATGCATAAACATGTATAAATGTTTTACGCTTTCTTTCCTTACCGTAAATGTCCGCCGATCTTTGCAACTTTCCTTGACGATTCAACCTATCACTTACGCTGGTGGTGCCTACGGTATATATTAATTAATTACAAACATTCATTAGTGAAGTTAGGGGTTTATAAAATTTGACACTCAACGCTAATTAATGTTGATAGTGAAACATACTCTTACAGCTTGACCGAGTCAAATGGACTGTTGTCGTCTCTGTTAGCCACCACTTTCACCGCCGGTTTCCCAATTATAATTTTCATTACTTTCCGGTTGCCACAGATGACAACGTGAGCTTTAGTTTTGATTGCAACGTCCGATTCCAAAGACATATTGATGCGTTCAACGTGTATTTACTAATTACCAACTTGATTTGTTTACTGGGGTTGTCCCTTTGGTTTTAATTGTTGTTTTTACAAATTTTTTTATTTATGATGGTGTTGTACCTCATGTTTAAGGTATTTTTCAAAAAAAAAAATTTGATTTTTACTTTTCAACCAAACTTTTTATTATTTATTATGTAACCTCACAATAATTTAATTTTTTTTACTTTAAACCTAAAACTTTTTATTTTTTTAATTTAATCTCATAGTTATTTTACTTTTAACTTTGATCTTTTATATTTTTCATTTTTCGCAAAATTTTGAGTTACGTTTCGTTTTAAATTTTACAAGTTAACATGTATGTGTGGTTTAATATTTTTACATTTCACTTTACGTATGTTCTATATTTTGCGAGTTAACACGCCGCAACTTGCGTGGATGGTTTAATGTTTTTACATTTATTTTGTACCCTTTGACAGGTTGGTTGCAACATGGGGTCGTAGATCGACTTAGTTATACTTTTTATGTTTTATGTTTCGGTCTAATTTCTTCCAATTAACACATCGCAATTTCAGTGTTGATGGTCGATGGTGATGATGTGACATTCGGACAATTTGGTATGGTTTTATGCCCCCATCGTAACGCTAGAAGCTTAATTTTTGTTGATTCTAATTATAATTTTTAAACCTTGGGTTATTTTCTTCATGATTTACTTTTACTTCTATATTTATAAATTGAATTTCTTCTTGATCAATTTTTTATTTTTGCTGGTACAATTTAACTATAGTATAATAACAATTTAAAATTGCAATTCTATTTTTTAGGGGATGTTGTAGGAACTCTTTTCTTTATTAATTATCACTAGTTTTTTCCCCTCGCACGCGACACGAATCCAGTTATTTTTCTCACGCTCAATGCTGCATTACGTATTTTGGTTGTTATCGGGCGGACTCGTCGGAGTCCATAAAAAGAAAGTCTTGTGACGAAACTTTATAAAATAGTAAACTTTAGTGGTTAAACTTAAAAGATACGGGATGGGAGGTCGGTTGTTTTTCCCACACGCTGAACCACATAATTTTGGCCTTTATTGTTCTGGCTCTTAATAATACTATAAAGCAAACATTGGTGGTAAAACTCTAAAATATTAAACTTTAGAGACCAAAGCGGAGAACTAAAACTTTACTTTGGTTGTTCGAACTCTAATACCCTAAATTTTAGTGGTTAAAGTCCAAAAACAAATCGATGACCAAACTACAAAATACTAGAATTTAGTGGGCAAAATCGATCGGCAAAAGAAAACGTGACTATGAATAGTCTGGTAACCAAAGTGTAATATTCAAAACTTTTGTTGCTGAAATCAAAAAACTTAAAGTTTACTATTTTTATACTTTATAAATTAATATAGTTCATAATCGTAATGTTAGTCATCAGTCATATAATATACAACCATATAATATTTCTAGACGATGATATATCTCTATGTAGACATATTATCATGTTGGTTGTTGTCATGAAATTTGAATTTCTAACTTTATTTAACCCAAACTAAATATGTTCACATACAATAATCAAAACAAAAACAATAAAACAAATAAACTAAGTTACAATCGATACAAACCGTAAGTAAATTATGTCCACAATGCGATAGACCTAATGTAGAAACGAACTAACGATCAATTCCATCAATATGAACACAAAGATGAAACCCTAAGAAAGTTGATTTGAAAGATTTTAGAAATTAATAGAGATAGCATAGAAGATCAAAACCATAAAAAATGAGGAAACATATTTTGATCCTTGAAGAACAAATATTGAGCTCAAGGTGAGAGAATGACTCATTGTTAATATTGGAGACCTTTGGATATGCCCTTGAATCTTTTTTTGTTGAACTTAAATTCAAGAATAATAGTTGTTAGATAGGTTCTTCATATCTCCAATTTTAGCATATTATATGAAGTAGATTGTCATTGTATGCAGCAACAACCCAACTCTGCTAAGCCCAATCTGCAGCAGCTGTTACAATATCGACAATCCATCAACATTCCAAAGCCCACATCAAATATACGCAACCCAATAATAGAAAAATAGAATACAACCTGTTAGAAACCGTTTATATAATATTTATAGCAACCATAAATTTGACACTAAACTGCAAATAGACGTTTGCCGCACTTATTTCAAAAGTTGTCTTATATTCATATACAATATCATTGACCGACATATATTATACAAGACTGTTGGTTACTCCAAAAAACCGTTTATCGAATGCCCTATCAATAGAGGTAACAGTGTGGTGTGTGTAGTCACACTATAATAAAGTAAGAAAATAGTTTTAAAAAATGACATCAAGCATATAACATTATAACATGCCCAAACCAAACGACTAACGGAGGTTAACGGAGGATTTCGTTTTAGAGGTATTCTCCGTCTCTTTCTCTCTTCCTTTATCTATACATCTGACTGATCATTGACGTCGATGACAACGACGATGACGGCGACTTTCACTAAGATAATAAGTTTGGTGGATAATAATCTCACCTCAGATTCATCAACTATCGGAGCTTGACTTAGGGTTTGATCAGCGCAAATGGGGTTCACTTTGTTCATCGGAAGGCTTCTATTTGCTTCGTTTTTCATATTATGTGCTTATCAATTGTAAGTACTCTGAGTCTCTGATCTCTTCTTTCTGTTCGTAGATCTGATTCATAACGGTTTTTTATCCTGTTATTCTGTTAATTTAGTTGGATTATCCTGTTAATTGCTGTTAATAGAGTTTTTTGCCGTTCGAATGGTCAGTTCATATTGATTTCTAGCTTGTTAACGGCTTAATTAGTTGTTGAATGCTGCTTTTATTCTTCGATTTCTGGCTATCAATTGAAGATGTGATGTATGTTAAGCGAAGATAATTGAGAAGATTATGTGATAGGTTTTGACATAAGGGGCCAATTACGTTGCGCTAAGCTGGTGATTGACTTTTTAAAGACGAAGACGATGAATGCGTACATAGATCTAGATGATATTGGTTTATAGCTTTCTAATTTAGTGATTAGTTTAAACTGTTGTTGATTGCTGTTTGATATGCTTTTTTTCCTTCAATGTTTTGAATTTACTTAATTTTTCTTAGTAAATTGGAGTAACATGCTAACATGTATGTAGGATAATTAGTGTGCTAGATTATGACATATAGATGTCCTTTTATGCACAGCTGGGGATTGAGTGTGTAGAACAATCACTTTGTTGCAGAAATTCAAAATGAACACACAGAAGATAGCAAATATCTAGCTCATATTGATTACTAAGCACAGTAGCATGCTTATTGCTTAACCAGTTTAATTCACTTGTTGACTAATGTACAAAGCTATAGTTCTTCAATGTTTATATGTTTATTTTTATCATTAAACTCAAAGTGTGATGTCTGTTTAACTGAAGAAAATGGAGATATTGTGTGCTAGATTTTTCCAATTATGGTGCGTTAGCTGGTTGTTGATTCTTTTAACCACCATACTGTCTAGAAATAATCGATGTTGATGCTTGGGGTAATTGTGACTTTGACTTAGAAATTTGGCTGATAGTCGCACATTAGATTATACAAAGCAAAGTTATAACTTTGATCTTCATTGAGGACTTGGAGCTAGACTGGATTTGCGATATTTAATGAGAGGCTTCTTCTGCCTTTTTTACTAGTATCAGTACTCTCATATCTTCATTTATCCCAGATCTGTTTGTATTAACCTCCAGATTGCTAAGTGGCAAGTGCTTAGTTATTTCATTGAAGAGGCTTTGATGTTCAAAATCTTGAGATTAAAATTTTCAAATATTGTAATTGACTTTTCAGTAAATTAACTTTTTTTCTTACAATAAAGCCTATGCCTGAGAAGTTGCAATATACTAATGCAACTTCACTTTTCTTAGTGAAAGCGGAATTTTAATGTATAATTCAGTGAATAAACTATAGGAGCGTTGTTCTAAATTTTGCCATTTACATGAGTTGTGTTGAGGTTGAGTTATACAACTTTTAAGAGTGATTGACTGTTTGAACCATCCTTCATTACAATAACCTATGCGTCCATAATTGTTAAACCAAAAATAAAAATGTGTGTTGGTCTTATGGAGTTAGGGACTATAGTTAGTTTGCCTGTAGTTGAAAACCAAAAATTGTAAAACATGGGAACCCTGCTTGCACCATCTTAAAAATACAAGTTCCTATTTATTAACTAATTTAGAATATTAGTTACTGGTACGACTATACAATTAGCCTACTTGACTTGATTAGCTTCTGCAGATATCAGTTTACAAAAAAGAGGAGTAAATAAAAAACTTCTAACTGCATTTTGTACTTATTGGATAGTCTTGCAATTGTTTTTAGTTCCCTTCAAGGATCCTTGGTGTTGATATCAGAATGCCTTCATCTTTTTAGGTATAATGAATTTGGAACTGATGGAGGACCCATTGTAAAGGTTCTTGAACCAAAACTTAACGTGTTCACTAAATTGATTACCTCAAAAGTTGGTGTAAAAGTTCCAGAAGTCGATGTAAGGCTCTCTCCATGCGTTTGTTAATAAAAAATATAAGTGCAATTTATTTTTTGTAATTTTTTCTCAGTCCTCAGCATCGTTCTATGGGTCCATCTTCATTTTCTTTCACATTATAGTATAATATGTATTTAATTTATGCAACTAAAACCGAGCCTTCTTGTGAACAGACTAAACATGTTGTCATGACAATGATTGTTCTTCAAGGCTTTGGTGGCTTTGGTTTCATATTTGGTAGCTATCTTGGTGCCATTTTGCTGGTAAATAACCATATGTTTGTGTTTGGAAGCTCTTATTGACGGTGGACATAATTTTTCAGTGTCTTTAATTCTTTGATCTGCCTCCAGGTTCTGCACCAGCTTGCTTTTACACCTGTATTGTATGATTTCTACAACTATGATGCTGAAGACACAGAATTCGGTCAACTTTTTTCAAAATTCACACTGGTTAACTTCTTTTTGCTTATTTCCTTTTAAGTAACATGCTTTCATTTTTTAAGTATCATAATTGTAGTTCCATTTTAAACCAAACCTTGCCCTTGCTTAAATGTTTTAAAAGAACTCTTAAGTACACATGACTCATGAGACTCTAGTCTAGCCGAAGTTAATGCATTTATCAGAGGTGACAATTTCGACCCATTGACTTCTGAATGGGCTGGTTGGGGTTAAATTTTATCTCAGATGGGTGAAATCAAAAGGTTTAGATAAAAGGATAACAGGTCAAAGGAATTGAAAGCTATCCAATGTCTATTCTTAATCAACCTCCTAAATAGTTTTATTTAAACATTGAGATTGCTATTGTACCCATATTGTTTTTATAATCACAATTCACCCATTCATTTTTAATTTTTTTGAATGATTTTGCCTTTTGAAAGCAGAATATGTCATTGCTGGGAGCATTGTTATTTTTCATAGGGATGAAACACTCGATATCGCTTCGGAAATCACGAAAGATTCCCAAGGCCAAAACGAGCTAGTCGAGATATTTATTTAGTTATGGTCTAGTGTTCTCAAACAATATACGTAAACTGCGGTTTGAATCCCTTTATATTCGACTATCGAAAAGGTGATTTGTATTAATTTATTATTACCCCATAGACTAATAGAGGACTACCAGGGGTGATTCATTTCATACTTGTATCAAATTGAATGGTTCAGTATTGTACTATTTCATCATAGCTGCAATTGTCAAAAACCAAATGTTGCTACGGTGGCATGTACGTTGTGCATGGAAAGTTGTGAAGCTACAAGTTAAACATTGCTATTATGGTTCCTAAAATATCAGAATCAATAGATGGTAAACCTCGTGATAAACAACTAGTAAATTTAGAATTTAAGCCTCGTGATAAACAACTAGTAAATTTAAAAGTTTAAAACTAATTTTAATAGGCTCGTGAGTTGGCTGTTAAAAGAATCGTAATATATGGTAAACCAAATACAAGGACTAAAACTGTAACAAATATTTGAAGAGGGTTGAGGTGAGAATATATTAATACTTTCAAAATGCACGATTTGGTAGGGTTCTAAAGCAACGGTAGAGACCGTACTGATTACGGTTCACAGTTAATAGCAACCATTGATTATAGTTTCTATTTGATTTCATGTAATTTGATTTCAATCTCTGTTGATTATTTGTTCTATGTTGACGTTCTCCGTAAACGACTAATCTCCAATTTGTGTGATAACTTGCTGTTTGATTGTTATATGATCGCATAAAGTGTTCAAAAGAAGAATTTTGAACGTTTTTTACTGAATTCTGTAAATTTTAGACTTCCGAATTGGATTCCGGGTGCGCCGTATTGGAGCATAATTCATAGAATTTTTATCTTGATTTAATATGTTAGAAAGTACAATCGTCATTTTTAACCAAATTGTTTAACTTTGAGCTTAAGTTGTATGCCAATTGAACTGCTGATAATCACCTCAATAAATTGATCATCAGTTATGATAAATGTATGCTGCTGTGTTTGTGTGTTGTCTTGTTTCTGTTTATCTTCATCTGTTTTTGACTGATGTTGTGTTTGTGTAGATTGAAGAATGGGAGAGAAGAAAAAAAGTGCAACAATGTTGATTTCATCAGCAGGGACTGGTTTCTTTTAATCTTTTATGTTAAGAAGAAGAACCCTAGGAAGATTCTGAACAAGCTTGAGTTCAGGAAATATGATCAGCGGGTTAGACGTCATGTTCTTTTCACTGAACCCAAGATGAAATGACAGATATATAGATCTTTGTGATGGTAAGTTAACTATCTTATTATCAGTAGTTATTTGCTATGAATATCAAGAAATATGATGTGCATGCCAAGATGAAATGACAGATATATAGATCTTTGTGATGGTAAGTTAACTATCTTATTATCAGTAGTTATTTGCTATGAATATCAAGAAATATGATGTGCATGCCAATGATAATCTTTGTTTTCTGGGAAGTTTAGATTGTCAGATTGATCAATTTTTGCTGTTAAAGAAGTTTTCTGATTATGTTGCTAGTCTTTTGTATCTGTTTTTATTCTATTCTGAAAATGTGGCGCTTTGGTTTAAAAAAGCATGAGGTGATCTGAGGCATTTTTGTCGCAGTAACCAAGGATCAAGGTACATGCATCACATATGCACGGCCCATGACTATATACAACCAAATAAGCTTTATTTACAACAAAAAACTACGTGTCTCATCTGTTTTACACCACACAGGTTTTTGATATTAACCTCCTAGCCTCCCTGATTTTGATCAGTTTGACCGAGAACTACATGAGGCGCACCTTCCTCACCCTGTGCATTTTCATCAGCACCTCGCACGCCATAGGGGCAACTTTGTAAATCAAGTGTGGAACACTAGTTAGGAAGAAGAAAAGTTTTAAGATTTTGAAAGTGCAAGTCAATATGTAGAAGTTTTATGTTCTCAAACCAAACAACAAATCACTATCAAATTGTGCACAAATTCACAAGCCAAATCACAACAATCAATCTTTGCAGCAAAAGATAACACCAAAAAAGAAAGAAAAAAGAGAATCACAGAAGCATAGTCAAAACCAAAGGTATCAAACACAAAACACCAAGCGCAAATCAAACATTATACAAGAAAAATTCACAAGCTCAAGTCGTTGTCTTCAGTTCTAGTATCTGAACAAGTGACCACAATATATCCATCCGATGCATGCTTCTGTTATTCTCTCCCTGCATACATCATGTTGACTAGATTAGGTACATGTCAATTTTGACCAGTTTAGTCGATGATTTGGGTTATATTTTTATCGGGTCAAAGAGTATAAAACCTCCTACATTGCTTTGTTAAGAATATGCTAGATTATCATTGTAATAATATGGATTCAGTAATAATAATTAACACTTTAGTTATATATAAAATTCAAGATAATATATATATATGTGTATTATAATAACTTTTGGTCCAACCCAGTAGTTTGACCTGTTACTGGTTAGGTTATACCTCAACAATGAAACACATCCAGGTTTTATCACCAAAGGCGTCTATTGCGCCTTTTAAGATAGTCAAACCCAACCTCCTGATAGCTTCAGTGATCTCTAGAAAATGGACACATTCATCACACAGCATCTGTGCACACACAAACCAAAACTGTTGGCGAAAAATGAAATTAGTTCACGAGTTTGTTGTGTTACAAGTCATGATTGTACCTCCACCAGCATTTGCCCGTCGGTGCCAATATTTTCCACGATTATTGGACATACTTTGAGGTCATTCCCTACTTCCATTGCCCAGCTTGAACCTTGATCCTGACTCCCAAGCAACTGCAAAATTGTAATAACATCAAAATAAAGGAAGATGAACTAACATAGAGCGTATAGAAAACGATAGAAGTTAAAAGCGGTACCTTGAACTCGGCACATTTATCAATTTTATCAGCGTGCTTGGTGATGCATTGCATGAAAAGCATATGCTTAATTGTTCGTTCCAAAAGTGAATCGATACTACACTGTGGGAAACAATATACTTGTTTCAACTCACTATTTTTAACAAAAAATCATAAATTGATACAATGGAAAAACTAGTGTTACCTTTGATCCATTGGGTACAAGCTGCCTGAGTTCCTTAATACGATCTTGAATCAACTGTCTATCTATAGGCCGGGGTTTACCACTTTCACCGGGCCTAGCCCGTTTTTTCCTGATCTTAACTGGTTCTCTGGGCCCATCTAACTGGTCACTACATCTACTAACACTAGCCGATGAGAAGCCTTGTAAAGAACGCTCAAACGTGTAACATATTGAACCACTGGTTTGCATATCACTGGGAGTTGGTTGCAGCTGTGAAAGGGGTTTGACCAGTTGACCAAATGGTGTTGACCGTTTATCATCACTGTCACTGCAACAAACACTAGCAACAACCGCTTCCAAGAGGTTTTCAGAGCCTGATCTTTGTGTACTGCTAGTGTCTCCACCCATCTGGTCTACGGTTACCGTCTCCGTTGTGACTGTTTCCCAGTCAAAACAATCCTTCTGCTTACACAATGTGGGTCCCAATGCTTCATACAACTCACATCCAGCAGGAAACTTGAAAAAATTGTTAGTTTCTGTTTCTGGGTTATTTAGCATTTGGCTGTTTAGAAATGCAGGCATGAACAAGTCCCAGTTTTGATCATTGCAAGCTGTTGACTGGATGAAATCTGATATCGGGTCGTTGCTTTCTTGATGATCAGTGATTGTCTTAACTTTCGTCCCCTTCTCCATTGTTGTATCTTGATTGTTTACATGTTTGTGAAATCTCACGGAACCTGAACTCGTGGAGATTTCTGTCTGAAATATAATTGGCATATTAAGATTCTAGATTTATTTTCCTGGAGATGACAAAACAGGCGGGTTGCGTGACAGGCTATAGGATTAGAATGGTAATTTGTTAGGGGGTCTGTATGAGTGTCACAAAACACTTTTTGTTGAAGAAATTTTAAATGGGTCGAAACTGTCACATCCCGTTATTAACCAAGTCGATTTAGTGGAGAGAGATACATACCACGCAAGGAGAATCGTCTTGTAGCTCAAAAAAGCTGTCTCTAATATGGTTCACGAGCTTCAAATCCTCGGTGATCTGCGTGTTTTACAGTAATAAGATTTAAAAGAAAGATTAATGCAAATAGTTTACAGATAAATACACGCGGCAGAAGTAAGTACTTGAAAATTGAAAAAAAAATTGAACGGCAAAATGTGCGACCCTGCTTCAGAGAATAGGTGTTATCTTAATCGGGTCCACCTATTCGTTTCCCGGCCAGGACTGCACCCCCAACCCCCTCAGGAGGAAACCATTGTTGAGAAAAACCCCTGGCTCAACTCTGAACATTTTGTTCAGAGTGAGACTTGAACCCATGACCTCCCAATATTTACATATCATGGGTACCTCACCTTAACCAGTTGGTCTAAGGATCATTGGTAAAAATTGAAATTGTCTTACGCTTTTTAAAGAGCCGAGTTGTATGACCCCGTATGAACCGACAGCAATAACAATGATGGTCTGCATAAGATAAAGACATCAAAAGTTCAAAACACATATCGTTTCATGGAATTGGATTAGAGTAGCAAGATGAGCGGGTAGGCTGGTTCTGTAACAGTCAAAATGGGTAGCTTTTGGTATTAATCGAGTTGGATTGACCCGAAACACTGTTCAGCGCCCAACAAAACTTCTATATTTATAATTAATTATATGTGTTTAACGCGATTATAGAAATTATGTTACATATCAACTTTTTTTGATAGAAAGTGACATACCCTGATCCCGACTTTAAACTGTGTATTCCATCCTTCAAAATGCTGAAAATTAACAGAAAACATAAGACACTATGATACCATATAATACAATATTACTGATATCAAGGTTATTTCTCACCTCGTCTAGAGAACACAAACTATTGACAAGTCGATTCCCCGATATCCATTGATGTTTACCCGTAGCTGCAACCCGTCCAACGACCCTGCCCAACAAAGAATACAAATACGCGTATTGTGCACATGATTATAATAAATAAACAATTCAAATGTTATTAGTCAAATATCAGCATACCCTTCCCCAACAGAATATACACGATAAGACATGTTTGCAATAGCTAATCCAAGATGATCTTGTGGACACCACTCTTCCTTCAAACTGTCATTCGTCTTATTGAACCAGTTGTTGATCTTTGAACAATCAGTATCGTGACTATCGTCACAATAAGCATCTTCCCAACTCAACATCCTACAAACATTTTCTGTTATGGTAAGTTCATGCTAAAATTGCATATTTCCAGTATAGTTAATTTTGATCGACTTTTCGAGCCATCTGATTAAAGCTCATGCCAAACAAACAATGAATCTAGAGAATAATACAAACAAAACACTGCAATTTTGCAAAAATGAGCAATTTTTAACAACCACTAGCTAGCATGCTTGATTAGTTGATTTACTTATAAATCTAAGATATGAAAATCAAACACCAATAACTTTGATCCCATCTAACAAGGTATTGATGCTTCTATGAGCTTCTGGTAACGGATTCTCACAGTTAAAGAAACACAAAATATCATATGCAAATCAAAACAAAATTCAACAAACAAGTAAAAACTAAAGTTCATGAGCATGATCTTACATTTGAGGTTGATGCTTGAGTCTCCAAAAAACAGCATACTTCCAGTCAGTGTTAACACACAAATTCTTGAGTTGTTGGTGTAATTCACCACCACCCATATTCTTTTTCCCCACTAGGTTAGCCAACTATGAACACCCTTACACCCCCAACCCCCAAACACAAACTAAAATGATCTTTTCACCCTCTGCAAACTCTAACTACCCCTGTAAGAACCTCTGCCTGCTTGTTTCCTTCTCAACCCCGCGCGACGTTTTATCGGTGGACCGACTGTGGGAGTAAGCAGACTACCCAATCCCATCTCCCAAATCACTCAAAACCCTAACCCTAACCTCTTAACACTAACAACAAATCAACAGCAAATTAGCAGATTAAGTTTCAAAAGATCGATCTTTGAACAAAATCTGACAAAATTGAAGAACATCACCATCAAAGTTCAAGAAAGTTGAATTGTAATCAGTGTGATCAATCAATTACAAAGAAATAACAGGTGGGTGTTCTTGATAAGCTCAAGATTTAACTAATATCAAAAGACATCGAAGAAATCAACATAAAAATCAAATCTTTTCATGAAATTTCGCTTCAAATTCAGTAAAAGAAGACACCCAGATGATCAAAAGTTTACACAGATGAAGAAAAAGTTGTTTTTCATTTGTGGGTTTTCATCTTTCAAACTTCTGTTTATAACAGAAGAGGCTTGTCTTTTGAGTCAAGATTTACACCCCACCACCTTCCACTTCTAAAGGTGGCTAAATTGGCACAAGAAGTGAAAAACATTTTGCCAATTGGTCCATATCATTTTTGGGATTTATGAGTGTTCTTTTTATAGATAGTCCCATTGATATGGCCAACAAAATGATATTTGAAATAAGAAAAATGTTTCTTATCTTCTTCTCATTTTTGTCACTCAACCTTTTGCTTAGGAAAAACCCTATTCACACCAATCATTTTTATAGCCAAAAGGTAGAACACCAACAAAACATAACCCCATTCATATATATCTTCTCATCATGATTAATGATAACTATTTATTTGTTACTTTTAATCTTGTATGTTTGACTTGTTTTATTTGGATCATAAAATTAAAAAGGAAAACATGAAATAATATCATCTTGTGCTATATACACAGTGTTTTTTTTTTTTTTTTGTGACAAATGAGCCAATTTTATTGGTGTATAAAATTTTTCTTTTTAATACGGTACTGATAAATTATGTAAATCAAAAAAATATAATGGGTGTTAATAGAAGCTAATACTAGGATGGTATATACATAGCCAATGCATCTTTTTTCACATGTGATTATCTTTATGCATGATATACAAGTAATTATGTAATTTCTCTACTTAAGAGTATCTTTAATGAATTAGTCTGCGAACACTAACCACAAAATTTCTCTCTCTTTAGGTGGACGTCTCCCAGCCTCTCTCTTTTCAATTCAATCTATCTCTCTCTTATTCTCTGTTTGTGATTTTACATAGTCACAAAAAAATCCCTCTCTCCAAAATTAACCAACATTACTGTCACGAGAGTCAAAAGCACTGCCACAGGTGCTATTAGTGTATTAAAGGCGCCGCTAAACTAATAATACAAGAAAGATACGTATAATAAGATAAAAAAAAAAGTTAATATTCAATCAAGTTAAAAGAACAAAAAGTCCCACAACAAATATCAAAGCCAAAACATAATCCCATATGAAAATGATAGATAATTTAGATATGTGTATAAATTGATATGTTTAGGTTTTATCTAATTATGATTATCAATGATCTCTAATCATTGTTTAAGATTATGGAGGTTCCTTTTTGGCTAAAAAGGAAATGCATGAAGTGACGACAAATTTACCAAGAAAATTAAATATGGTTAAAAAAGGTGAAGCATAATTATTATCCGTTCAAACTTTAATAATCCATTGGTTTTGCAGGTTAATATTTACAGACGTTGAAAAGTTATTTTGAAATTCAATTTTTTCTTATATATATGAAGTAAAAAAGTAGTTGTATTAAATCATCCTGATGGTAAGCATAGCCGGTTTTAAGGGGTGTGTCGGGTGGACGACTACACAAGACCCAAACTTTGAGAGCTCAATTTTTCTTTTTATCTAGTTATGTTATGCGTCGATTAACATAATTTTTAAAAAATTATAAAGTACTAATAATTATATGTTTTAGAATGACCCAACACATTAATAAACTTTTAAAAACTTGAAACATATTCTAGAAGGGGATCTAATTAACCCGTTATACCTAATCATCTGTGACCATCGATTATTAAGTGGCTATTTTTATTTATCGCATAGGGCATCTAAAATCTACGAACCATGGGCGGCCCTGAAGAGGGTGGGGGTTTGGGGGGGGGGGGGGAGGCGGGGGGCGATCAACGCCTGATCTCCTCAGGGTCTGAAGTTTGTTATAAATTTTTTATATTATATATGTATGTATATATATTTTAAAAAACTACATGCTTTTAACTAACTTATTTACAAACCCAATAACAATTTAATTATTTTACCTGTTGAACCTTAAGGTCTATTAACATTTTTATTAGTTTAATTCACTGCCGATTTCCCAATCTAAACTTATTTTAAAAATGCTAGGAGAGTCTCACGCTTCGGTTAAGCAAGTAAATTAAATTATTGTGCTATAATACTTTTGTTTATTGGTATAACAATTATTTTCGTATTATAGATCTTTTACATACAGATTATTGATTTTATATATAGGGCTCTATTTTTTTCTACTCGCCCAGGATCCAAAGTTTTTCATGGATTCTCGAAGACGGCTTTGTACGGACTGGCCCTAGGTTAGTGATGTGCTCCCTAATTAAAAGATTGTAAGTTCTAATCCTGCATAACATAGGATGTGATGATTTATCTTATAAAATTTTAGGTGTTTGGTGTAGAAAAATCAAATTATGAGGGTTCTTTTTTTTTCATAATCTAGAGAGTGTAAATAAAATCATAGAGTCATATCAAGTATCCATATCATAAATATAAAAAAAGTATTTTCAAACAGTTAGATAATTTTAACATGACTTACGTATGATTAAGGTAAAGTTATAGTAAAAATGGTATTTAACAATTAATAATTTTAAGGCGTCATGTATTAACAATTTTGGCTTCTCTTTATGCGTTTATATTGTAACAAGGTAAAACAAAAATAAATAAAAATGTTATTTTAATCGATTACAAATTACAACAATTGTAAGACAACCAAATGGGGTGATTATTTAGCATGAAGCATAATTTTTCACATTAATGCTTCATTTTTTAAAAAGATTGATGCACCGTCTTTTTGATTTTCTAGTGCAACAATTCGATGTATCAAAATTGTGTGTAATCTGATAAATCACAAAGTTAATTATAAGACGCATTGACAATGTTGGTGTTCATCATTTTACTGCTAAAAACAATTGCATGGAGTGAACACTATACCACCACCATAATTCACATTGATTTTTATTGTGATTGTTAGATATGTACACGTCCGACGTACATACATACGTATATATAATATATTATATATTCTAACTTGAGCATGGGATTAGAAAATTGGTTTTGGGTTCCTATTTTGCTAGCATTAATCATGATTTTAGGTTATCATTTCTTACGGCCAAAATTTTGAAAATTTTTAGAGTATGATATGTCCCTCATAGGCTTGTACCCATATAATAGAATATCTTCCTAATTGTTTTTTTTATTTAATAATAGCACTGTATTATTTTAAGAGCTCTTAAACTACTCTAATTAGGTTTAAACCTAAGTTGTTTTCAAATAGTCTTCTAACTCTAATCACTAGACTTCTAATTC
This sequence comes from Flaveria sonorensis, assembly GCA_025506505.1. Classification (NCBI taxonomy): domain Eukaryota; kingdom Viridiplantae; phylum Streptophyta; class Magnoliopsida; order Asterales; family Asteraceae; genus Flaveria; species Flaveria sonorensis. Next base: position 62,994,468 of record CM046424.1, on the reverse strand, counting down.
AAATGACAAAGTTGATTAATTATGGATGGGGGTAAAAATAAATACCTTCATTTTGTTAATGTTTATAATTCTTTGATCCTAATTCCTAAGCACAACTCGAATTGAATACGAGCTAGATATGAACATGAGATAAAATTAACACGAGTGAAATCAATAGATCAAAATAAAATTAAAAGAAAAATAGGTAGTCAACCTTAGCAGCTTAGCTAACGTGATTTTGTCACTTTTATAACATAAGATGTTATTCAGTAAATCTATATAAAAGTTTAACTGTAAAAATCATAATTTTTTTTACTCTAAATCACTTATATGTTATTAAGACTTGTGATTTCGAAAGAAATTAAACTTTTATTTCATTTGCTTATTTTTTGATCTAAAATATTGAAGATATTACCTTTTTATATCTATATATCTACGTAGGTATTGTGTTGTTTAAAATTACTTGGGTATCTCTTTATGAATTGTAAAAATACCACTTTCAAATTTAAACATATCAATGATAACATAGAAAATAGAATGAGATAATTTACAGATAAATAAAAAACAAGTATGCAAAATTCGTTATAAACAGTGTAATAGAAAATAGGCCAAAGACCTTTCTTATATAGGAAACTAACCATAACCATCACAAATTTTCAGTTAGCGGTAGGCATATATAACTATCGAGATTTTGATAGTTTCAATGGAAAAATATCAACATGAACTCCATCAATAGTAAGGCAAGTTACTCTTAATGAGTTACCCTTCACTCCTTGAGTAGCATGCTATTTTGTACACATGCATTTATTACAACATACTGTAATTTCCTACATATTTTTGTCTTAACTTGAATCTAGCTAATTATACTTTGATAACCTTGATAACATTAAAATCACCAACAATCTAATTTTTTTAGAAAAGGATAACATGAATAGTAACTCAAAGTTTTGAACAATATATAAAAATCTGATTAGGTGTTTAAAGTACTAAAATAAGACTCATAGTAGGAATAAAAATACAAATAAATTCGGTTCCAAACAAAAGAAGTAGAAACATAGGCATATGTTGTGACTTGTGAGGTTGTGAACTTGCAACAACAATGAAACAAAATGAACTTTATATTTTTAAAACCTGAAAACAAATTGTTTGTCCATTTTATTTAAATAATTACTTTAAAAATCTATATACTTTTTGGTTGGTTTCTTATTTCATATTAAAAATGATAGAAAGGAGATTTTGTAGCTTAGCTTTTGAGTGACATGTAATCTTGAAAGGGTGACTATTTAGGCTCCATGTTTATGAGTGCTTCTTTCATGATTATCGCTTATTATCTTATTCTCTACCGAATTCATACACACTGTATTGCGATTAACAATATTGACATAAACAAGTAGAGCTAGAACTACATGTGATCCTTTAAAAATTAGGATAAAATTGAGTTTAAACTAGCTTGAGCTCAAAATAATCATCCATTTAATACGCGAGTTTGAACTTAAGCTTTATATGTCTAGTTTTTACTAAATATGCAAACCTAATATTTATTTAAATATTAAAAATTTAATTTAACATGATAAATATTAAAGAAGAATATGAATAAAATTAAGTAGGTAATATAAGATATGATATATATATATATATATATATATATATATATATATATGTATATATAATCATAAATAGATATAAAATATTTATATATATATATATATATATATATATATATATATATATATAATAGTTAATAAATAATAAATGATTCGAATATGAGTCGAATATGAAAATTCTCGTGAAGGAACCTTGGGTTTTAGACATGGAGCTCGTAACTAGCAGAGCTAGAGCTTTTAAGTCCTAAGTTAACTCGAGTTCTGCTAGCTGAACTCGAATAAACTTATTTACACCTTCAATTAATGTAGTCGTTAATAAATTAACCCCTAAATACTACATTCAAGATCGTAAAAGTCTCAAGCCATACAAAATACTCTCTCACAATTTGTGAAATTTTTTTGGTTTTAGTGATTTGTGTTGTTACAATATGTCAATCAAATAAGCATGTTTAGTGTCGTAAAAAAGAGATCAGGTTAACATGTAGTACTATAAAAGAACGAGTCAGGTTTACAATTAGTTAAGATATTAACTTTGAACAATAAGACAAATTTAATTCAATAATAATATCTAAAAGATGATATTAATTATCGGATGATAATAATCGAATGACACTGTTGTTTTACAATCAAATAGTCTTATACGATAATAAAAATACACTGATTAGTCTTTACCATAGCCTAAGTTTAGCCAAATTCCGTAATATAGTAGTTAAATATGATTTCACAAAATGTATTAGTATGATAATTTTTCATTTTATTAATAAAGCAACATTGGAGATTGAATTCTATTTTTTTTAAGAAATCAATATAAATAATTATATGTATCTTGAAAGTTATGATTTATTCATTTGACTAGTTAACCATATATATATAACATAAAAGGTAGTGGTGTTCTTGTGTTTTTATGAGATATGAGTTGAATTAATATTGATCCCACTTACTCTTAGTGGCCACCAACCCAAACAAAAGCCTACCTTTCTTTCCTTCCTTTTACACGTCCTTTTTCAATATCCAATACAACTTTTACACCCAAACATCTATATTCATTGTGTGTGAATTTTCACTATCAAAGATCTAACCTTTTTTTAAGATAAAACGATTTTACCTTTTATAAGTGTGGTGTCTTATGGTTACTATCTAAACAAAAGCATCAAATTTGTCAACTCACTCATGATTATTCCCACAATAATCCAAAATCTCTCTCAAGGCATCCAATGCTATCATTCAAAGTTAGTATTGTTTCTATTAACTTTTTATTATTCAATCACAAATACATGTTTTTTTAGTAACATTGAAAGTCAGTTTCCAGACCTACTAATCATTGGGATACCAAGCAAAGTAGTCTTCAAGAAATTAAAAGACAAACCAGTAGAAGCTCCTATTAGAGGGACTCACGCGCCAATCACATATAATCGAATAAACACGATCTCACAAACGCTCCGAACCAACTTATTATTGAATAAAAGTTGTTATAATAAGCTACCTAAACACGTCCTAACCAAGTCGCCCTGGTACCAATATCAGTATCAGTATCAGTATTCAAATGTATAAAAGTACATTCTTTCATACGGATCTAAAAATGTCCAAACACAAATATGCAACTCTTCAAAGAACCTTCTTTTACATAGTCCACTACAAGATGTATAAGTAGAATAGATTCTCCATGAGTTCAAAACAAAACAAAAGAAGACAGATCTGAAAATTGAAAAGTTGCCTATTTTGCTTGCTGCTGCAAGGTGGCATAACATCAAATGCTAGGGGAGCCATAAAAGTTGAAAGAAAATACAGTTTTACTACACTCTCTAAAAAAGCCAATTAACGGTGATATTTCCGAGCCAAATGAAAAGAGGAAACTGTGCTAAAGCGATAAACAGTAGCAAGTAATGGTGCCTGCTGGAATCAAAACTTCTAACCTCGGAAAACAGGACACGTTTCATAGTTTTCACCAAAAAGATTCCCATGCACAGGCAAGTCCAGGGCATGAGGAAGTAGTATGAGTAGGATACGATGATTCTACCAAGGACCGCAAGGCATAATCCAGTGAAGGCATACCCGGCGTAAGCTACAATGTCTAGCAGAGGTGCCTCTGCTCCACCCAATGAAAATAATGACATTTTTAGAAGTGAAACCTGTAAAAACCAGCCCACTAGTCCCTTCATGAAGAGCCAGTTCAGTGCTTCTGGGGTAAACCTGCAAATCAATAATTGTTAGAGAAAGCAAGGCTGTGCTATAATTTATTATTATTAATATTATTATTATAAATTCATAAAATCTCCAAATTATATTAAAAAAATACCATAAAAATATTATGATATTTGTATAATATTTGAAAAAAAAAAAGCTAAAACATTTGAAAAAAAAGGTTTCAGGCCAAACCAACCCAACTCATTTCAGCCAGTAATATTTCTTTTTTTTTCTTTTTTCTTTTTTTCTGTTTTGATCCGTTACCCAACCCACATGACCTGTCCATTTGGCCGACGGATCAACGCATACAGCAGGACACCTGATCGCACATCTTTAGTAAAAATCATCATTGTTGCTACTTGCTAGTTGTGTTGAATATAACTTGTACATAACAGCGTAGAGTCTAGAGGTCAGATGATCGATAAAATATCTGTTCCCCCTTGCCTCAACTGCACGACGTAATTGAAAAGTATGTATATTATGATATTAGGGTAAAGGTGATAATACTTACTTTCCTTGAAGTCCCAATGAGAAGCCAGCAAGAACAACGTATGTACCAAAAGCCATCAATGGGATATACAAATCTGGGGCATTGATATCATAGATAGGGGGTTTATATGATAGCCGACCCCCTACGGGCTCAGTAATTCTTGTCCAATGACCCTGTAAATAACACATTAAAACTTAAAAAAAGAACAAAATGAAGGCCAGCAAAATGATGAACTAAAATTTACCCTATGCAGGAAAGGGAATAGAACGACTTTCAATTTGTTTCTCACGTAATGGTCGTTGACTTGAAAATAATATTGTGGATCAGAGAAGTATCGACTAATCTGTGAACAAAACCAATAAAATGTTAAAGAAATAAACATCCAACCTTAAAAATCACAAACATCATATCACATGTCAGATTGATTACACTTGAGATTACCAAGCACATTACAAGCTAATAAGAGCTTAGTTTTTTGTCAAGCATAAAGGTTATCATATAAAACTAGGTGGTTAAAAGCGCAAGGCGCAGTCGAGGCAAAAAGGATGCGTCTACTGCCTAGGCGCAAGGCGTAAAAAGCACACGCCTGAGAACAAAAAGCCCAGAACAGAATAGATAAAGCACAAACTCTCTTCATAGGGATATTGCTGAAGTCCTTAGGAAGAGAATGAGAATCAACAGCCACTTCAAAAAAAGAAGAAAGAAGAAAGCAAAAAGTGTCGAGTTTGAATCAACGGCTGCATTTGCATGATTCAGTTTATGTTCTAAATAATGTAATCATTATATGTCAGTTTGTGGATGGAACTTGGAGTTATCGTATATTTTACATGTATCTTGAGTTAAAATTTGATTTGTTTATTTTCTTCATAAAGTTATATAGAGGTTAAGAATAAATATTATTGTACAGTTTACATGAAACTTAAGTTTGAAGCTTTAATTTGCTTTAACCGTTTCCTAAATTTACTTGTAAGTTAGGTATGAGACTATGAATCTAAGACATGGGTATTATAAAGATGGGAAAATTTACAATATATTCCAATCGCATTTCACATAATGTTTGATTCCTTAATTTACTTATAAGTTAGGTATGAGACTATGAATCTAAGACATAAGCATTATAATGATGGGAAAGTTACAGAATATTCCAATCGCATTTCACATAACGTTTCCATTATTATTTGGTACACTTGCAGCATATAACACAAAAAAATGTTCATGCAAACAAACAAAACAAATATATCCAGTATAATCCCACTAATTGTCAAAGACCAATGGCTCCAAGTGTGGGTGTGGGTGTGTGTGCGCATATATAGCATCGCATAGCATAGCATGGTCCTAGTGTAATGATTCAAAAACCTTTTGTTCATGTAGCTGCTTAATGCTAGTAAGTATGCAATCAATAAACTATACATGCTAATAAAAAAAACAACACCACCAAACCAAGGAATATAGGGCGACAGGTATTGAATTGTCAATTGCGCAATACTATTTGATCCACTGGTTAGCATTATTTGCCTGAATCAAATATAATTGAGCGGTACAATATAGATATCCATGCATTAAAACATCCAAAGATGTTCTGATTAATAGAGTTTACAGAAAATACTGAATTACCATGTGCCGACTGCAGAGGATGTAAAACACATTTTTGAGACATTTATTCAACTGCTTATGAGAATACTTCTATCAAATAACTTAGAATAGGTATAACATTTTAATCCAGTTCAAAAACTTGTAACGTGAAAATCCCTAGTGTCTAGTTTTATTTTGGTGAGCATGTGAAACGACACATTTATATTAGCACCGATGGAGCAGTAATGGTTCATGCCTGAACCCCTAGTGTCACGTCAGTTTATATGCCTGGTAACTAGTGGTACCCAAATGAGTTGTAGAGTATAATTTTTACTTTTATGGAAAACTAGGTTAACTAGCCCACAGCTTCATCCAAAACAAAAACACTGAATACAGAACGATTTAACTGCGGCAGTACAAACTCGCAAAAAATATATTTTTACATCCAAATATGCTTTTAGAAATGTATTTAGATCCAAAGAAAGTTGTTAAGAAGACAGACAACAGCAGCCTCATTGCATTAACTTTTGTACATGCAATGTTACAAATTCATGAATCATAGAAAATGATGAAAAGCCAAATGCAATCTTCTTTACTCCCTCGTTCTTAAATTTGAGTCGAAACTTGCATTTAGTATTATCTCCATGCATTTAGTGTATCGATAGGTAAAAGCCTTTTTATTATATTCTTGTAACACCCTCACTGAACCCGTAAATCACCTAACACTACTACACTATGTACTATTGTTCAAGATATACTCTTTCTATTGCTTTAGAGACTACTCTGTGCCTCTTTTTTTACATTTCACATAAATCAATATCGATGAGATCTGGAGCGATTTAAAAATAACTATATCACTGAAAGTGTTGTTGCAGTGTCACTTACATTACTTTGCACGTACTCAGAGCTTGAACCTAAGATTTTTTCTCCATATGCACCAAGTCCACCTCTGATTAATCCTGAACTGGCACCATAAAATGGATTCCCAAAAGGAGTTTGTGGTGTATTTGATGGTGGTCTTGCCCCTCCAGGTGGGTTTCCAAGAGGATCATACATATTCAAGGACCTAAAAAACAAGAAAATTATTATTACACTGCTACTTCACGCAGATGCATGCTTACAGCAGATTCTAGGAAGATAAAAAAGTAAGTCTAATACACAGTTCCCCCTAAAAATACAGTTGACTGAATACTTAGAGACTGTGGTATAGCTATGGTTATGCAAATCTAATTCTAATTTCAACTTCTGATATTACACATATAGTCTTTAGAAGTACCCAAACCATTAAAAAAGATGATTTTTTTTTCATGCTAGGAGCTTGATTCATTAACTAAAACTTCTTCCCTGCACATTGGGTTTATAGTCTCATTTTTGGCCAAAAACATACGATGCCACTACTAAAGCATCCAACAAATGTTAATTTCCTGAATCAAAAACAATAATTAATTTTGTTATCACGTTAGCATTCAAATTTGGAATGTATACGTCAATCTAATTGGACTTGATATACAGCAAAACTCAGTGACACTATGTATTTGGTTGTGTTGAATGTTGATATACTATGTTCATAACCATTAAAAACAACTACAAAATCGCAAATCCTGTAAAACTCTAAGCATGTACGACATCAATAGTCCAAATCCACCCCTAATTTTTTTTAAAAAGTTACGCGACACATACAGATCGCCATTCCTAGATACTATATGTGTTCACCGAAGCTACTTTGATTCAAACATACTGATACAATTTCGAAACACGAACAAACTGAAATAGTGCAAAAGTATATCCATATTCGCGATCTAACACTATACCTCAAATCCTTCAAAACTCGAAACAACTAATTCAAATCGATCAGTAACATAATCGAATGGTGGTAAACAAACAGGTTATAACTTATAAGTGACAATTAACGCATCTGTGTGATCGACTGACAATAAAAAAAAAAAAACGAACCGTGAGAAGTATCTGATGAATTGAGAGGTGTAGAGTGAGATTTCACGGCTGACGTAGGCTGCCGGAGACGGTGGTGGTGATCGGCGGAGGAGGGGCTGAGCAGATCTGATGAAATTGGGGTTTCGGATGCTTGGGGCGTAAGGCTTGTAATTTCTCTCTTGCAGGGGCCATATTGGACTATTAACTAGAGTTGCCTCGAAGCTAGTAGAAGTTAACTTTACACCCTCTACTTTAAGAAGTTTCAAATATACCCCTCTACCTAGGGATTCTAATATTCTATGCTTTTTGGACTATACAATGTAACTACAAACTTAAATGAGGTACCGTTATGTATATAAGGGGAGGTTATGGGTTCAAATTTTATTCTGAGCAAAATACTTAGAGTTGAGTCAGAGAGTTTTCGCAGTAATGGGTTTCCTCCTGAGGGGGTTGGGGGTGCGGTCCCGGCAGGGTAACGAATAGGTGGGCCCGATTAAGATAACACATATCCTCCGAAGCAGAGTCGCATGTTTTCCGTTCAAAAAAAAATTACAAACTTGAAAGGTTTTTCTCTCCCTAAAACATGTCAATTGTCATGGTGGATTTATATGCCAGAGGATTTAAAACTTATGTTGTATTGTGTTAGTATTAATGTGTTGTCTTTTGGTGAATAGTGTTTTAGTAGTGAATAGCAATGGCATGTTGGTGATTGAAGGTTAATGTTTACGGTCAGGATTACGTTTTGATTAAGCTATATGTAGTTATTGTTAATGATAGTCACTCCTTATACAAACAAATCAAACTACAAAGCTACATCGTTTTTAAAATAAAATAATAATTTACTGAAATTACTATTGTGTCATTTGTATACTATGAACATATTATGTTTTATAGTATTCTGAGTATATCATTGAGTCGTTTTAATTTTTATCTGAGCCTCATAATATTGTTTTCCCAAAAGCGAGTTTTGCATGATAATATACACATTGAAGCATAAATGTACAAGTCATTAAAGTTGTTTTCAAGGTTTTGTTTTCTAATAGTTTTTTTTTCTTTTAAAACCTTTTCAATGTGATGTTTTATAACGTACTTGTTTTTAATTAAGGTCTTAACATTGAATATGTCGTTGTGAACAATAATGTGCAAGTGATCAAGGACAAATGTAAAAGGAAAAAGTACTTCAAGATTTTTGTTTATTTTAAAATTTTTATTTTTTAATTAAGGTCTTAACGTTGAATAACTCATTTCTACATACACACACATTTGAACATTTATACATATCCAGCTTTACGTTTGTTATTGTCAGGTCATCCATCTTTCAAGCTTAGTCATTATGCTGCTAAGGCATTCCACCCTCGGTCTTACTAACCACGGGGTCACATAGTGAATATACCAATACCATTATAGATTATGACATCCAGTAATTTTCTGTTACCAAACTTCATTAGTTCCGTTAGGTCTTGCATACACTTGTCGTGAGCACACACTAGTTGTCGTTAAACGTTAGTGACCTAATAACAATTATGATACACATATAATAATTTAATTAATAATGTTGATTATTAATTCGTGGTTATGTAATTCATGAATTTTAAAATACTATTTGTAAATTTTACTTGATAAGGTGACAACGTGTAATAATTATTTCATGTGTTTGGTAGTTAGTTGAATATATATATATATGATTATTATTGTTGATTAATGATGCTTGTATTTTGTAGTTAAAATTGTTAAAAAAAGTGCTAAAAAGATTATTTTTTACAAAAGGTGATTAAAGAAGGTTTAAATGGTAATTTTTAATTAAGTTACGTTGAACAAAAACCCAACCGTAGCCCCCTCCCCCTCCCCCTCCTTGCGGTCGTAACCCCTCCCCATACCCTCTCCCTTTGCGAATTTGATCAAGAAACCACACAACTAAGTCTATTTTGGCATCAATTGGGTATTGCAAGGTGTTAGCAAGTCTAATTCTTGATTTTTAACGCGATGAAATGTTAGATTTTGATTGATTTTTCTTGGTTTTTGATTCAAGAACAACCCTAGTTCAATTAACATGATTAAACTCGAAATTGATGTTGTTTGATGATAGTATGATGTTAGTTGTATTGCATTGATGTTAGTTTACGTGGATTAAGCAAGAAATTCATGGATTTGATGTGTTGTTCATACCTTGCTATAAGTAGAAACTTTTAGGTATGAGATTTGGGAATTATAATGAATGGATTATGTTTGTCATGTTTATATGATTGTTATAAACTTGATTAGGTATAAAGTTGATGAATTCATAAATGAATTGGATGTTAGATTGATTTTGGGTGTTACTTTCCTGAAGAGAAAACTTTATTCATAAAGATCATTGGATATTGTGAATTAGACATGTTCATAATGTTAGGATCATGTTAGAATACTTGTTGATGATGGCTAATATGGTAGAATGTGTTAATTGAGTTGTATGGACGCTTGATGCGTTACTTGTGAAATTTAGGTTCTTATGGATATTGCAAGATGTTAGGTTATGTTAAGAGATCCTGAAATCATGTTTGGAAATATAATAAATCATTGTTGTGTATGTTAGTTGGTATGAATCTTATTGAATAATGTGATAGTGATACACGCGTGCGAATCTGAGGCCCCTACTTACTTAGCAGGATTGGCAGGGTTTAAGGTGTGAAGTCGTGAGTGGCTTCAAATGGCATGTAGTGCATGATTAAACTCAATGTATGAATTTTTAGTTGTGATGTAATTATATTTGTGTTGAGCATGGTGGTTGATTTAGATTCTTATGTGTTGTATGATAATCTATGTTGGTATGACGATCTTGATAGAACCTAAGATTGATGACGTGGCATACGTGAATAACTTGTATAATAATCATGGGTTTGTTATACTTGATCAAACAAGATTTCTATTAACATATCACCAACTGGTCAAACGGGTCAACTAGGTCAAATGAGTCTTTGTTTTCCAAAACCCTTGGGTCAACGTGTTTATTGAGAACTTAGGGTTGTTAAACTTTCTTGTAACACGTACTTATGTACTATCTTGTTCTAGGTAACCTTTGACGGGTTGTCTTTCCATTCACTGTAGCTTTGCATTATTCTGTTTGTTGGCGCACCACGTGAGTTCATGCCCCACTTTTAAACACTCTTTTTTTGGAGGAGATAGCATACTCTTTACTAACGCTTTATTATTGTAACTTGTGTATAGTGTAACATAGTGTGTTATACCTTGAAAGCCCTCACACTCTTGGATCGTTAATAATGGAAAGTAGCGGGAAATTTTGGGTAGTACTACTGGGTCTGACAAGCCCCACCTGTGCGACTCGAGGTCAAACGGGTGCAATATTGTCCTAACGCAAACATCGTCACGACCTTGTATGTCGTGACGAGAGGCAAACAAACAAAACACAGTCAGCTTCGATCGCGAAATCGCTATGGTTATTGCTTATGAACATAGACTAGCTATCTATTTCAATACACTTCTTATGTTTTACAATGTTACTGCTTATGTTAAACGTAAACTCTTGAACTCACCAACCGTTGTGTTGACTCTTTTAGTATGCTATTCTCAGGTCGAGGTTAGCAGTAGCGCCTAGGAGCACTCACGTGTCAGCATGCATTTGGACAAACATTGTTTTGCATTTGGGATTTGATATACATTTCGTTTTAAATAATGGTTTGACGCGTGTTTGCGTATTTTACATTTCATTACTTTGGGTTTGACTTATTTATTAAACGCTTCCGCACAGTTTTGAAGTTATAAACTCTGGTTTGTTTTAAATATATCATATAGTGTCGTTCTGAGTAACTAATGACTTAGATCCTGGTTTGTTCACACGCCTCGCGGTAGAACTCCGCACGTGGAATTTGAGGGTGTGACATAGATAATTTATAAAGGTTAAATGTTTCATATTCAAAGCATAACACAAGAAATAACATCTAAAGGGCATATCATGTATCTCAACACTATCGACTCACTTGATGTATGTAGAGTCCTTGGATGACTATAATTCACAGTGTTCCACACTTATAATAATCAAAGGCCTGTGCAACATAATAAGACTAGGTAATCTCTAGTAAATATAACTTTTCGGATTATTTAAACGTGTTTAAACTAAACGAAATCTTACACAACACTTCTTGGATGCTTTTAGACCAATAGAGGATTGCAGATGCTTGCTTTTAATCTTCTAAACAAGTTTAGAAATTAGGAATTTAGTTAAATGAGCAAAAGTTCGATATTCTATAAATGATTATTTAAAAATGTTTAAACTAAACGAAATATTACACAACACTTCTTGGATGCGTCTAGACCAACAGAGGATTGCAATGCTTGCTTTTAATCTTCTAAACTAGTTTAGAACTTGGGAAATTAGTTAAACGAGCACAAGTTCGATATTCTATTCATAGGCTACGCCAACCAATCTTACACATTGTAAAATTGAGGATGTTAAGGTTCATAAGCTGCAATTTGGCAATCCTCTGATCTTACAGACTGTAAAAACTAATGTTACAGTACGTAAGATTATCTTTGTCATGCTTAACATGAGGCAACCCCAAGAGATGTCTTTACCCACCAAGTTACGGGCCGTAAGACCACGATCATACGGTCCGTAGATCAAAAATTTTATTTTTCTTTGGGGTTTTTTGGTGTTTAATTGTGGGGTGTTACGTTGTATATTAGCATTTTTGTTATTTTATCATACGGAAACATAGTACATAATGAAAGATGATATGTGAATATTGTTTCTATGTTTGATTTTCTCTCATGTTTTCTTTTGACTGGAAGGATATGAGATCCACTTTTATGATATTTAAGTAGGATACGCAAGCCAAGATGGATACGAGATATAGTTTCACTCGTGAGTCGTAACTATAAATGTAATTAATTTGTTAATCATACATATAAAAAATGGCTAGATTTTCTCCAAATTTTATAAGATATAACCCAAAACAATCCACCTTGGTGAAAAGTGAAGATTGCCATATCTTTTGTATTATTATTTTGCATCTCCAAATTTTTATATAGTTCTTTTTGTCATGTCACTGAATGCTTACTTTTTTCATAAATGAGTGGCATCGTCACTTTAAAGATTTACTCTATCGTTACTGTTTCCCCAAACATAACATTGGCAAAACAAAATTGCTCGAAGTCTTAGCGACCGTTTTTCATATATCACAAATGTTTTTTCAAGTGAAAAATGAATATAATATCTTGTCACACCTCAAAAATAACGAATAATATGCAAACATGAAGATCAAACAATCATCTAATTACAACTCAAGAGGAAGGATAGCGCTACGCGATCCTCGCGTATGCCCGAACGAGAAAAATGGTCGTTTCGTCCTGTTAGCTTCTTCGTGGTTGCGTATGATGTCTTGAATCGACAAATAAACGTGACAGTCGGCCGCAGAATCCATCGAGAATGATCGCCTAATGGGTTGTGTTACAAGCTCCTCATCTTTCGCGACGCTTGCCCGTTCGTCGCTGACTACCGGACCAATGTGACATTTTCTTGACTCCTGTAAGTCCCCACCCAACTCAATTGTAACAAAATCTTGATCACTGCTAGTCGGGCTGCTACGAGCAAATGGTGTCGGGTCTTGGGGCGAAGAAGTCGGGACGGTTGGGCCCGTTGGATTCGGGACATCACCCGCGATGTTCACTCGACAAATCGGGCAGTTCGGGTTACTCCTAAGCCAAATGTCTATACAGTGCAAATGGAACCCATGGTCACAAATAGGCAACACTCTTAATGTGTCCAAATCTTGAAACTCATTTAAACAAACAACACATTTATACAACCTTTTGCTATGACCGTCGCGTTTACTATAGCGACACACGGGTATCTGTTGGATCAGTGACTCGTCGAGCCCCGTGATCTGCCACGCGGGCGTGGAGTAGATCGACGGGGGCTCTTCCGAGGCCGTGGTTCGGGTCATCAAGAACCGCGTTAACGGGTAACAGCATTTGGTGATCAAGAAGTAGCTAAGTATCAGGAAAGTGAGGGCTGTGATGCAGGCTATCGCGATGGCGAGAAGCGGGAATCCGGTGGCGGTTGTCGCCGGAAAAGCGGGTGGTTTGTAGGTGGAGTTACGGTGGTCTGTGATGGCACGGTGGCCGGAGGTGTGGAGATGTTTGTGAACAGAAGTAACATCCATTTGTTGATGGAGTTGAAAGTGTGTGTTGGGTTTAAGTATAAGACACTAGAGATTGAAACACATAGTTGTTTGATACCAAATGATGAAATGTATGATTTTATGTTGCAATATGATTTGAATGTTTGATTATTTTAGTGAAATTAAAGGGAAATCTAGTTAAAGGATGTAGCATGATGATTTGCTAATGGCTAGATTGTTGTTACAATGGGGGACTTGTATGATTACTAGCGTGGGTAACCTTTTGAGAGCCTTTTTAAATTATTTACTAGTTTGCTTGTTTTTTTTTACATGGAGAATAAAATCATAGAGGTGGAAATTTATGATACTAGGAGAAGTATGACACGAAAAAAATCAGGTTTTAAGTTGGCACATCTAATTTATATTTTAAATAAAATATCATGTTTGAGGTGATATTTTAATATGTTCAGTTAAACAGGGTTGTCTGCTAACTGTTTCATGAAATGAGTCAATCCACTAACTATTTAATCCATATTTCTGCAAACAATCAGCGTGATTAACACCTTTACAGTTTGATTATTATATGTCAACTCATCAACCTGTCTGACACGTATAGATAAACATGTTAAATAGACCGTGATCGGGTTAAGTTTATGCTTTTGACACTATTCGCATTGAACCCGTCACCCAAGTTACTTGAGTATTTAAAAAAGTTAAAAACAACACTTAAAACAAAAAGATGTGAAAAAGGCAAATAAATATTATATTGGTGTGATTTAACACTGCCCAAAAGAATGTAAGAGAAAGTCTAAAAGAGAAGTTATCGCCTATCGGTTAAAGATTATTTTGATTGTTTTAAAATTTTTTTCTAAACATGTAGCAACATGAACATGTTTACGTGTTTATTTTTCGTTTATGAACGCTAGTGGTTAAATCTTTGGTTCTTGCTTAGAGTGGACTAACTTTAAAGAGATGTTTCTTGATTGTGTATGTACTGAATCAATTGGGTTTTATTAATGTATGTTGTTATTGTTGGTTTATCATTTATTGTGAGAAAATCCGATTGCATAATAAAAAATAAATGAAGTTTAAATGATATGCCAAGAGTATTTTAGTCTTAATCACATTTTTAAATTCCATTTTTGTTTTTAAACGCTCGTAATGTTTACATACAACATTGTTTATTTTAAATTACACCATAAAAATAAGCATTTTTTAATCTTTAAAATGCCTATAATTTTGATACATAAAAAACAAAGTTTTTTTCACGTTATTTCAGCTCATTGTGTAATATTCGCCATCTCATTATTTAATATCAGGTAATTGTGTAATATTCATCATATCATTGTGGCAAATGTTGACTATTTTGTTATGCATTGTGTTCTTTTTTAATGATGATTTACAAATAACACAACGCTAAAAATGTAATTTGTTTAAGTTTTTCGGTTTATTATGTAATCCTGATCAGGTCATTGTGTAATTCTCATCAGGCAGCTTGTGTTTATTGTTATTTATCGAGTCTAGTGCTAATCATTGTGTTACCCGTTGTGTCTAATGTTAACTATTGTATTTTTTTAAATGGTAATTTTAAATAACACAGTGCTAAAAATGTAGTTTTTATACTTTTTTTTACAGTTTATTATGTAATCCTGATCAGGTCATTATGTAGTTCTCGTCAAGCAGCTTATTACGTCAATTGCTAATTATCGAGTCTAGTGTTGGTCATTGTGTTACCCATTGTGTCTAATGTTGACTATTGTGTTATGCATTGTGTTTTTTAAAATTATGATTTTCAAATAACACAAAACTAAAAATGTAATTTTTTACTTTTTTTAGTTCATCATGTAATTCTAATTATGTCATTGTGTAATTTTCGTCAAGCAGTTCATTATGTCTATTGCTAATCATCGAGTCTAGTGCTGGTCATTGTGTTACTTATTGTGTCTAATGTTGACCATTGTGTTTTTTAAAATGATAATTTTCGAATAACACAATAATAAGAAATGTAGTTTTTTTATGTTTCAAGTTTATTATGTATTCCGTAACAAATAATTGTGTAATCCTCATCAATTCAGAAGATTACACAAATGACCTGGTGAAATTACACAATGACTTAAAAAACTTTTGTATTGTATATCAACACTATAAGCGTTTTAAATATTAAAAAGTACTCGTTTTTATGGTGTATTTTTTTAAAAAAATAATATCGTATGTAAAAGTTACGAATGTTTAAAAAAAGATGGAACTTGAGAAGATGAAAGATTACCAATTTTGTCACCAATCTAATTTTGATCAAAAGGATAAGTGTCATCATATTAATACTCCTTACACTTTTTAGTTTTAAAAACTTTGTATTTGAATCTTTCCATAATAGTTAATACTACTACAAAACTGATTTTTTCATAAGCCATGCAAAAACGAACCATGTGAGGTACCAGATCCAACTCCTGTTTTCGGTGTCCGATGCTTGTTTCCACCCTGATTTTTTTAGTGTTGTATATACGTGAAAATTCCGACCGCATTCCATAAAAATTTTCAATATTCCCCAATTGTCCCTTAAAATCTAAATGTTAGTCTTTTAAGTTTTAAAAACAATATTAGACATAGCCCTAGTTGAGTTTAAACCCAATATTTAACATATAACCAATTACAAAATTTTAAATTTCGATCATTATGCCGCCACTTCTAGCCTTGCTTTTCTGATCACCAGTTTCAGCTGTCGCACTGAAGTAAAATTATAAGGTATTAAAATTTGAGTAGAGATTAAGGAATATGAACTAGGATTTAAAAATCTTCAATTATAAATTTATAACTTATGATTTATAAGCTTTAGAATAGAAATTTTGAATTTTGATTATGACACGACCCGATCCGACTTATCCGGACCGAAAAAATTTATTATATAGCGATACCCATACCACCCTTAAAAAAATTTTACCCCCGTAAAAAAATTTATGGGGTCGTCACTGGGTAACTGTGAGTGACGATGAAGTGTGGTTGTTTTTACTTGTAGCGTAAGATGGGTTTGTTGATGGACCTAACAAAGTTTGAAGACGCACCGCAATCACACAATTTTAATTTTTAGTTTAGAAAGTATAAATAAAACAAATAATTTTACATTTAATTTGTGCAATCTTGTTTTTATTTGTTTCTTTCGTTTTATATTGGGTAAGTAACTTATTTTGTCCCACTGTCTCAGACATTTCATTTTAATATATATAGTTTTGGATCTAACCGTTAACTTTTAGACATAAAAAATTGAAGTATTTTCACCTTTTCTATTATATATTTAAATAACATAGATATTTGCATTAGAATGTTTTCTACTTCTTAAGTTTTGTTTAATACAAATAATAATAACTTTAGGTTCATACACTATGTATGTTTTTGATAAAAGATAAACTTGTTTAGAGTAAACTCTATTTCATAGTTATGTAAATGGCAATTTAATTTTATAAACTGTAGTTTATATAGGGGATGATGTATGTAATATAGAACTTAATTATTATCAATGATTAGAATATAATAGCACTAGATGTATAAAATGCCAAAAACTCTCATTTTAAAACTGAGGTCATATGTAAAATAAGCATTGACCATTGACTTCTACACTTAAAAAGAAGGTATAGACACACAAGAACTCATCAACAATAACCATGGAGAAGCTACTTTCAAGCTGGTCTTCTAACGTTAAATCCTTGCCGGAAAGTTATGTTTTCCCCGTCGATTCAAGACCGGGAGATACAACCGTGCCTTTATGTGACACTATCCCTATCGTTGACCTTAAAAACGCGCTTGCTTGTGATCGACAAGATGCAGTTCAACAAATTCTTAAGGCTTCTCAAGAGTATGGATTATTTCAGGTTTGCCATTTTCTTTCTCTTTGTTAAATCTATTGATTTGTGGTAATCATTTTAGCATAACAATTTAGTGACTCACTATTCATTAATAACATGTACGGTATGGGACTTTTATCAGCATAGAGTGTTAATCCTCTAATGACTATAATTCATAGATTCAACTCATATTTTTTCTTCAAAAAGAAAAAACATACACTTTAAAAAAGAAAGTCAAGTGGATGAAACTCACATTTTTTCTTCATATAAGAATCAACTATATCATCTATATAACCATCTAGTTGGGATCTTTTCTTGACTGTACCTCCTTTTGACATGACAATTTATATTTGTAAAATTTTAAAACCAGTTGATCAACCATGGAGTTGATAACGACTTATTGAGCGACACTATGAGTGTCGTGCAAGAGTTCTTTGACATGCCGAATGAGGACAAGGCAAGTGTTTACTCGGAAGATCCAAGTAAAAAGTGTAGGCTCTACACAAGCACCTACGATTATGAAAATGAAAGGTTCACTTATGGCGAGACAATTTACGACACCACTGTTGCCCGATCAACGACTTCATTCACCTGTGGCCTCAAAAGCCCACTAGATATCGGTACATAAACTTTTACTAAATTAAATCATAAACCCTAAATCCTAAACGCTAACCCTCAACCATGATTATGATTATTATTATTATTTATGCAGAGATGTTGTTGGGGAATATTCACTTCAAATTGGTAACTTGTCGGCTACAATACTTGACCTGATATGCGAAGGATTTGGGCTTGGGCCTGGGTATTTTGGAGATGAGCTTACTGGGGTCCAATTGTTTTCAGCCAATCACTACCCACCTTGCCCCAACCCAAGTTTAGCATTGGGCTTACCCAAACACTGTGATGCTTGTCTCATCACTTTTCTTCTTCAAGATGAAATATATGGGCTTCAGGTGTATAGAAATGGAGAATGGCTTGGTGTTCAGCCCCTTCATAATGCCTTTGTTGTTATTCTTGGTCATCAGGCCCAGGTACTTACATTACCATATCAATTATCTTTTCATAACACTGGGCCGGTCAAATAGCGGGCCGACCATAAACACTTTTCTTATCAGCGAACATACACATTCCACTCTACAGTCTACACTCTATAAATGTCATACTGTTCAAATTATCACATTTATATTTTACTGGATTTAAACCCATAACGCCGCTTCGAAAGTATACTATTTTTAGGATGTAGCACGGATGACATAAACACTCTTGTTAAGTAATAGTAATTAAACTCTACACACAATTAAGGTGCTAAATGACTACACGATTTGTATTTCTATTCCAATAATCCAATGGTTTTACAGAAACCATTAGGTAGTTTTTGTATTAATACACAATTTTTTTCTTGAAACATGCGAGTAAGATATAAGTTTTATATCTTTTACTTTTGTTCTGTGAAAATTTTAGATAAATTTTTTAATTAATTTTTTAAAGCTGTCACTAAGATATTGTGAATTTTTTTTGTTTGTTTGCAAATCTTGAAACACGTACGTTGTATGCATGTTATTACTTTCGTTCTTTCTATATAAATTAATGAGAAGTAACACTTTCTTTTATTTGTTTATATGTTGGTATTCATGTTACACAGATTAAATTTTTCGTACTAAGTTGTTTTAGTTTTTAAAAAGCTTGTTTTATTTATCCTTTCACGCATATTATTGATTACTATGTAGGTTATTAGCAACGGAAAACTAATAAGTCCAGAACATAGAGCAATAACAAACTCAACAAATCATCGTACATCCATTGTCTACTCTATAAATCCGAAACCCGACAGCATCATAAAACCTACCAAAGCTCTCGTCAACGAATCTAATCATGCGTTATATAGAGCCTACCTATTCAAAGAATTTCTTAAAACCTACGAAGTGAAGAAAGATTACAACGAAGGAGCGTTGGAGGATTTTAAAATTAAAGGGTGATATATGCACCTCCTATCCTCATTTAAGTATTTTCTTGCATTGTTATAACATGTTCAATTCAAAAGCGTAATGTCACAGACCTATTACCATAAGCTTTTCGTGTGACACATAGCATCAACTAATTCCATATTAATCTGATCCTTGTAATGATTTATGTGAATAAAGAGGTTCATTATTTCGTTCTATTGATAAATGAACCACCATTTTATTGCTTATATAACACCCTGAAATGAGACATATGCTATATGCTTCTAAGTACACCATGTTTTATATACTAATAAGCTAGGACAATATCGAATATGATTCATGATATGGCTAGATCCTCATCTTCTTCCTTTCTTTTAACGGCAAATATGCGACCCTGCTTCGGATAATAGGTGTTATCTTAATCGGCCCCACCTAGTCATTTTCCAGCCGGGACTGCACCCCCAACCTCTTCAGGAGGAAACCCGTTGCTGAAAAAATTCTCTTGCTCAACTTTGAACATTTTGCTTAGAGTGAGACTTGAACTTATAACCTTCTAATATTTACATATTATAGGTACATCAACTTAACCAGTTGTGCTAAGGATCATTGGTGGATGGATCTTCATCTATGTACACATATTCCCAGAATTTCCATAATGATTTCGTAATCTTCTAAGGAGACTTTAGTATAACAGATACGGATGTATTTTTTTTTTTTTTTACATCTGTCTTAGTATTGACCCTTCAAGAACTCTGTGAAACCTTTTCAAGTTAGGGTATAACAATTATATTTTTAATAAGTCGTTACACTCTCCTCAACCTAAGCTTGTCTCGTCTTGATGCTTCTTGAACTCATCTTTGAAATTGACTATCCAGCTTGCATCATTATCGATGTGTAATTAGAAAATTGGACTTTTAAGCATGTGTAATTAACGTATTGCTATCAAGCCAACAAATCGAATCTTCCGAAAAAGGGACTATAGTTTTTTATTCAAAAATGTATTGGATAAACCTAAATAATTAATAATTGGAGAAAGTACCAAATAATAGTTAGTTTGCCCTCTTATTAATCTAACAATTAATTAATATTTAAGTGATTTAACAAGAGCATAATCATATTCCTTTTATTACTATTATTATTTCATTTTTAAAGTGTGATAAGGGATTGCATATTTGCATGAAACTGAATGAATTCATGACGTGATTAAACATTAAAGATCACAACCTGAAATAAAGTATTTTTCTCTTGTAACTTACTTTTTAAAGGTCAATCCATATATTTAAATATTAGAAAACTAGTTTTAGTAAACTTGTGTATTATACTATTAAACAAATAAAATATTAAATAAAATAAAATTTAAATAATTGTAAAACGATATGTTAAGATAAGACATCATTGAAATCTTTGTTATTATAATAAACAAAAATTTTGCTTCAAGACAAACGTCTTTTATTTTAAAAACACTAATTTTTAATATTTCATATTTTAAAAAAGTTTGATGTGTTAGAAAAAAAAATTATTTTATAAAAATTAATAAAATATCTCTTTCTTAATTTATTACAAAACTATTTAAATCTAAAAAAGAATTAAATGATATTATTAGTAATTAATTTGATTATTTAATAGGAGAGAAAAAAAAACTAATGTGAAGAAATATGATGTTGTAATGTCTCATCTAGTTATCTTTTTATTAAAATAGAAATATTTGAAAGGTAATATATTTTTAGGCGGCTCACAATGAAAAGCTTTAATACCTTTGGTAATAAATCTTCATCTTCATCATCCTACTCTAATAAAAGAGTAACTAGGAGGGACACGTGGCAACACCACATTTCTTCTCACCAAAATTTTCCCGCTTCTCTCTCTTATTAAATAATCACATTAATTGCTAATAATATTATTTAAATTTTTTTAGATTAAAATACTTTTTAAATAATTAAAAAAAAAAATCTTATATTAATGTTATTTCTAAAGATAATTAATTATAAGGCAAGAACTTTTTCTAAAACATCAAACTTTTTTAAAAATATAAAATATTTTAAAATTAGTGCTTTAAAAATAAAATATTTATAAACAAAAAAATAATATTATGAATTATAATAAGAAAGTTTTCAAAAATGATATTTATTTTAATCGTTTCTTTTGAAACAAATTTTCATTCTGATTATAATAAGGAAGATTTCAATCAAATATTATCTTAAATGTTATTATATAATTAATAATTTTTTATTATATTTAATATTTTAATTATTAAACTAGTGTAATACACGGGTTTACTAAAGCTAGTACTCTAATAAAATGGTAAATGAGAGTGTCACGTGTAATTGAAATATCTATTAGTTTTTATTAAATGACATAAAACCCCTTATATTTGTTAGTATTAATTACCAAACATGTTACAAATCAAAAACCATAAAACTCAAAACACAACTTTATAAAGTTAGATATTATAAATGTGAATAAAGCAAAATCACACGGACTATACGTGTAAAAAGCATAAACAAAAAATAGAAAATGAATATTTATTTCGAGAAGCATTTAACTATTTATCAGAGGTTGTCATCAAGTTTGCTATCAGAAGCAGAGTGAGTTTGCATGCGGATATTCCAACGAGATTAATCGATTCATCTCCAAAATTCAATCTTCAAAGGTATACACACCTTCAATTCCATTTCGTTTTCACATATATATTGTTTGATTCATCAAATTCATGTTCGATCGACGACCATTGAACCTAAATTTAACGTCATTCGATCAGTTCGCTTAGTGGTTTTTGATGTTCATGTAGCGGAGTAATTAGGGTTTACTCAATTCCCATTTCAAAATCGAACTAGATTGTGCATTAATACAATGCAATCGATAATTTGATCGATCGATTCTGCGTACAAATTGTAAAAATTCAAGTTGATAGTTACATTTTCAGCAAAATTTCAAAAAATATGAAAATATTTAACCGATGTAGTAATTTATGTTCTTGATCATGAAGTACCCTAAATCCATAGAATTGATGAGTGCGGCGAGCTACTCGATCGTGTTAGGCATCTTGTCCTATGCCTATGTATGATCAAAAGCTTAGTGACATTATTTTAGGGATGTATACTGGAATAAACAATTTAAGGATTGCTGATGGATCGAGTTGGGACATTCTTAATTTGTTTTTGTGGTCAAAATTGGCTCTCATTAAGAGTGTATTGCACAATTCACATGCACCTCCATCACTTTCAGCTTTCCAATGTTTGTCTATATAAAGTAAGGTCCAGTTATTGATTGTGAAATCAGATGACCCCCTTTTGTATTTTTGGATCTAGCTAATAAATCTTCACAACTACTTAAGTGAATGTGCTATTTAGGATTTGTAGTATGCTGAAATGAGTCTGTTTGGATAATTAAGTGGGATTATATGTTGTTCTGCTATGTTCTACTTGTGTTTTCTGTAAATTATATTATATAGGTGAGAATAACAAGCCTTTAATCATTAACTAATGGGATTAACCAGAGGGCCTTTGGCCCAATATTCCGAAAGAGGTTGAGGGTGTATGTCCCGTCGTGGACAATTGGTGTAGAGTTAGGAGTAAGTTTAGAGTGTGTGAGTTCATGTTCAAAAAAACAAACAAACGCTGATTCGATTCAGATTCTGGGTGATTTTCCTTTCTTGTTTCTTTTACTTTGAGGTTGGAATGGTTATCTCACTATGGACGGATTATGTTCATTACTTTTTTCGTTTGTCTTCTTTCATCCAGCTTATCAATCTTCTCCAAATGCGTGTATAAAGTGGATGAAAGAGAGATTCTTTAATTGAAACCATATTTTTTCTAGATGGTGTTCTTCAACTTTTATTAAAAGGTCATACCAACTTTTTAAATAGAATCGTCTATTCCTCTTGGTGTCAGCACTCACCAACCTTGATTTTTGTTTGTGAAACTTTGCTATTATTGGTTTGTTACATATTACTTTAAAGTATAATAGAGTTAGTTATGATGACGGTATATGAGCGTGGAATTCATATTAAAAAATTGATATGCACGCATATTGAAATTTTGATCAGCATGCACTTGAAAATTTCCTAAGTTAGCTGCATATCTCTTTCATTGAATCCAAGTTCTGGTCAAATGAGTTTCATCTACACGCCTAAAGTTAAAAATTTCCATATACACCTTAGGGGACAAGTTGCAGAAATCATCAAGATATTGAGCATACTTCCCTAAAGGGCCACTTAAAGTACAAACATGTTAGCAGCATAATATGGTGTCAGCTTTTGTTAATTTGTTGCAGGTCTGGACCAAATAATATACAAATTATTTATATTTCTGGTTCTTAATCGTGTAGTAATTTGTATTATTGCTGTCCTTTTCATTAAAATAAACTTGGGTCCTCATAGGTTTATCTTAATATTAATTTCTGTCTCATTATATTACATTTGCCCAGTGGAAGGAATACATATCTTACCACTTTCTTCAAAATTGGTCTTTATTTAATATACTCGGTGCCTACAATGTTATCATCTTCTTAGTGGTGTTTAGAATATTACAAATTGCAGCATCAGTTTAATCTTAGAAGTAATCATGTGGGTCCAACCACTTAATTTCAAAATTATAATTGATTTTAGCACCCAACTAGGAAGTTACCTATCTGCTAGTTTAGGTGAAAATAGTTTCAAACTCATTTCTTTTTCTTTATAAATAATATTTCCAATTGGGTGTTTGAGAATGCCAAGTTGAATCTTTTAAATAATAGAGGCTGAGATCTGCACTAGTTCTTAAATATGTGAAAATGAGTTTTTGAATTTGTTACCTAGGGACAAGGGAATTCCTCCAATTAGCATATTAGTACACACATACGCATACGTGTACACATACGTATACGTATACAGAAACATATGAGCATACATCTCTCTCTCTCTCTCTCTCTCTCTCTCTCTCTCTCTCTCTGTGTGTGTGTATATATGTAACACTTGTGTGATCATAATTCTACACTTGTGACCATTTATTAACTTGAGGGTATTTGCATATAGAGATGAAGGAAGATAAAGATTCAAGGTGGTTTGAACTTGAATGTGTACCTAAGAATTACATATTCTCAAAGGAAGATAGACCCCAAAATCTTGATTCTCCTGTCTGTGATTCAATTCCTGTTATAAATCTTGGAATATCAAAGGCTGCAAATGGACATAGCCAACCAGTTGAAGAAATCTTGAAGGCGTCTCAAGAATTTGGTTTCTTTCAGGTGTATATAAGTTTAAGCCATAATAAAGATTCTTGCTTTTTGTTATTTTTGATGTTGTTTCAAACTATAAAAAGTTTGATTTTGGCAGATATTGTAAATACTATAAGCTTTAAATCTTGTAACAGGTGATTAATCATGGAATCCCAGAAAAGACGGTGAATGATGCAATGAGTGTTCTTAAGGAATTCTTTGACATGCAATCCAAAGAAACAACAGCCGGAATCGTCCCACATAAAAAAGGTTACATCTACACAAGCAGCACTGATTTCGTGAAAGATGGTGTGCATCTATGGAGGGAAAATCTTAAGCATCCTTGTCATCCATTGGAGGAATGCATTCATCTATGGCCTGATAAACCAACCCGATATCAGTAAGTGTTAATATTTCATTTCATCATGTAAGTATCACTTGAACAGTTTTAACTATATTATTGTAAAATTGCATTCAGGGAGGTAATTGCAGCATATATAGTAGAAATACAGAAATTGAGTTCAAAAATTCTAGAGATGATTTCTGAAGGATTAGGACTTAAACAAGGGTACTTTAAAGATACAAGTGAAGTTCAGTTATTGTCATCTAACTTCTACCCACCCTGCCCGGAACCGAGTCTAACTTTGGGAATATTACCACACTATGATCCTAGTCTTATAACCCTTCTTTATCAAGGGGGTTCAACCGGGCTTCAGGTTATGAATGATGGTCAATGGGTCAATGTTGGAGCCATTCCTAATGCCTTTGTTGTTAATATAGGCAACCAACTGGAGGTATGTTTAGTTCCATAAGTTCATATTATTCCACAAGCATTATATGAGTACAAAAAGGTTTTAAATAGGCCATTCAGCTAAATGCGGGAATACGCTAAGACTTCAAAATTTTTAATTGTTCAAATAGTTGTTGCATGTTACTATTTTTAGTTATACAGATATTTTTATATATGAACCAATATAATAATTATGATTTATTAATATAAAGGACACTGCATTTAATAACTGGTACCATATGCATTGTACCTGTACATAGAAAAAACACTTTTTTAAACTGTTAGGGAGAATTATAAACTTTTCAATTCAGAGGCAAGATCGTCAATCTATTGTCATGTAGGCAATTTCAACCAATTTACTTGTAATTACAGTAGGTCCATTTGGGTATTTTTATTTCTAACTAGTTATGAATTCAAATAAAGTTAGCTAAATAAGGAGGAGGTTTAATAATAAATACATTAAATTGAGTCAAAATGTCATGCATATGCCCTCCCAAATCAATTTTAATCAAGAAGGTAGATTATTAGAATACATAATATAATTTCTGTATTTATATTTGACAATTTAAATAATCATAAAACGAAAAAAGATTATGTATAAAGTTTAAATTATTTTATAAATATCTTATATTTATTGTTTATATTTGACCCACTTTATTGAAAATCTTTTAATGAAGTTTTTATGTCAACCAACATGATCCAGCTTGTTTCAACATGTAATATAAAGATTACCTATTTTGATGGGTTAGCAACCTATTGACCTGCTCATGACATGAAATTTAGGTTGAATGGCCTATTAAAACATAATTCAAGATGGACATTACCCATAACGTTCACACTGTTTTTATTATAGCGCCAAGTGTTGAATTACAAGTTCATTTTTCTGTATACAGATCATTAGCAACGGGAAGTTGAAAAGTGTTAAACACCGGGTAGTGACTAGTACACATGAGACGAGGCGAAGCATTGCAACCTTTGTGAATCCATCTCCCGATTGCATCATTGAACCCGCAAAAAACTTGGTGAACGAACTGGAACCATCGCTTTACACAGCTAGTCAATATAAAGATTTTGTTCACCGCAACAAGGCATTTGGTGACTACACAACAGCCATCCAGAATGCTCTGCGTTCGGAAAGTTGAACAACTGTTGTTCACTGTTAATTTAATAGTTTAAGTAATATTGTGGTCTTGTTGTTAAACTTTGAGCATATGCTGCTAATCATACATAAAAGTCTGCCTAATTTGCTGTACCTAGTGCTGTTTTAGCTGTAAGCTGTAAGCTGTGTGTTTATGTTCAGTTGTAACATAAAACTAGGGATGAGCATGGTTCATTTTGATGCACTTTATGCATGAGACCGAACCATCACGATGGGTTCCGGTCATGTTGGTTATCGGTTATCAAAAGTTGGGCTGGTAACCAATAACCAATCTGTATGGTAAGATAAGCTCTTAGCCAACTCCGACTGCGAGAGGCTGAGGGTTTTAGTCTGACATTCATGTCTACATGCACACGCACTGTTTGAACCGAATTTTGCATCCTTCTGTGCATTTGTAGGAGTAGGAGTAAAACACAACTATATATGCTTATCAAACAACTTTTTGTTACTTACAATTTATAAACCACTTTAAGGGTTAATTACTATCACTCTCCTGTATGCAATAAGTTCTCACCTAGTTTTTTACGATAATTTCAATTTATAACCATTAGAGGTGTACAAACCGGTTTTTTTCCAGACCGGTTCGGCTTTTAAACCGGACCGGTTTTTTTGAATATGTACAAACTTTTATTTTTTCAAATCGGTTTTTCATCAAGAATTCTCAAACCGCTCAAATCGGTTTGGACCGATTTGAAAACCGGTTTTTAGAAACTGGTTTTTAAACCGGTTTAATCGGTTTTTTTTAAATTGAAACAGGTTTACAAACCGGTTTTTGGTGCCGGGTTACAAACCCGTATACAAACCGCCGGTTCAGGTGGCTCAAACTGGTTTTTTTAAACCGGTTTGGTTTTTTTCCGGTTTTTGCCAAACCGGTTTTTTTTTACACCTCTAATACACATCACTTTTAATATCACATCTTATTTTTTTTAGCTCTACTTTGGACACTTTATAGTTCGTTAAGAAGCTCTCGTCAAGAAGATCATAAACACATTAATTAAAAATTAGAAAAATAATAATTTTATATTATTATTTATATTTAAAGTTAGTAAAACACTTATTGTTCACTTAATTTCCTAACAAAATTAAGTAAATAACTCTAATTAATGAAAACAAAAAGGCAAATGATGAACCATAACGACTTCGTCACTTTCATTTTAGAAACAATGAATTTAGTTCGCTGAAAAAAAGGTCAAATGATGACACAATGCGATTTAAATGGCTTTCATTTTAGAAACAATGAATGTAACTTCTCATCCACAAATTGATATCCATTTTCAAAGACACATAGAATATTTACTATTATTTGAGATATTATTTCAAGGCAAAATGAAGAAAAAAAGCATATGCATTCGAAAAGCATCCAAGTATTCAATGTAATTCATTAAGGTTGTCGTGTATTAAAACTGTCCTGTATATTAAAAAGTGCAAATTTTTTATCATTATAAACTTGAAAAAAAAAACATTTTAGATGATGAAAATGGTTATTTAAACTTTTTACCAACCCATACACAACACAATATATTAACTTATTAAAGAATTTAGGACCATTTTCCTTACTTGTTCATCTTAACTACATTGATGACGGAAATCTCGGTTAAGGTTTGGGCTCGAATGAAATCTGGCCCAATGGGCCTAATCCAGCCCACATTCTCTTCTTTTAAAAGGAGACCCTTTTCTAGTTTCTGCTCAGTTCTGCCTCTCACGTATTAGCCCCAATAATTTAAGTGAGTGAATTTCACCGAACAACGGGGTCCGAGGTAGCGCCACCAAATAGTTATGGCGGTTATATTACTACCAATGGTAGTTATGGGGGTTATATTACTATCAATGTTTTTAACCTCTATATAAGAAATTGATTTGGTTAATTTTGGGTACCAAAATTCTTAAGAGATTTCATACTCGTTAGTGATCTCATTCTCTAAGAATTATCTGGTTGAACTTTCTTGAGTACAAATGAAACAATCAATGTGAAAGTGTTATCACAATTATTGGAGATATTTACACAGTGGTGGTGAAATAAACTTGTGATTGATTTATCTTTTGAAGTAGCCTTTCAATTAAAGAATGCTTTTCAAATTATTGAACTTCAAACTCTACAATTAGATGGTGTAGAATAGAGTTTGTGTTCTCCGACAAAAAACAATTATTAAATTCTTTTTAAGATCACATATGAGTTATTAAATAAACCTAAATAGATGTATGAAATAACAATTTATGACTAAACCCTCGTACTTCTCACTTTGACCGATAATGAGAAGTAATCGATTCGAACTTATTCGAAAATGTTCGACTTTACCATCCAACCAATCTTGAATTTCTAGTATTTAAATAGCCATATCAGGCAACATAAGTGGCCACTCAAAGGGGTCAGCCTATATTTGTTAACTCAATTTAGAAGTTACTTTGAAATCAACACATGTCTTTGAATATGGACCATTTTTACTTTGAATTTTGACTTTGAAAAGTAGAACACAAAGTTATTACTTATAAAATTTGATATACAATAAAACCAACAATACAAAGTCCAAATCTAATTGAGTTACAAAGCAAATGGATTCAGACTTTCATCCACTTTCTAACCAATATTATTTTCATATTCATTATTTAAAAATTATAAGTATATTTTATTTTTAACTTTTTCTTTTTAAACGAACAACCTTCTAGCCTAATCACTACCCAAACATAACAAAAAGAATCCACACAAGCTCCGTTATAAGCTCTCACTCATGATAATGATGTGCCTGTTACTGATCACGTTGCTAAAAAAGTATTAACAAGAAGAAAAGTCTTGTTATTCTAGTAAAAATATTGTACTTTCAATTATAGTTTCTTTGTCCAATGAATTTATGCGCTAAGGGCTAACCCAACACTATCCCAATAAAGCTAGCCAAGTAAGTTTTGGACAAGAGCTGGGACAACCTATACATTAGACCGTTGCTATTGATGTAGAGTTTGTATAAAATAAAGTAGGGTTTGTGACTGATTGTAAACTTATTTAGGCCAAATCATTTAGAAGTTCGGCTTAGCTCATATGACCATTTGTAGTCATGCGATTTTAGCTTTGTTTTTACAATTGTCATGTCACATACATGACATACACACAGATGCACACATGTACACACACCTACACACGTGCACACGTACACACATACATATAGGCCTTGTCCATTACCATTATTAGCGCGAGAACAAACCTTGGTTTGGAACCAAATCATCTAGTCATAATGGAATCAGAGTCTTATCATTTTCTTATTGATTTTGAACCAATCTCACCTTGTATTCACACTGATCTACCCACCTCATGTGTGTGGCCGTGTGGGTGTCAACTTCATTTCTCCAATTCTAAACTTACCTGCAAAGAATTGATTTTATGCTTGTAAAATCTCTGAACTTCTTTATACGGATTTTACTTATCCAACGTTGAACGTGCATGTTATTAAACGAAATGAAACTAACCTCCAAAAGTGTATTAAGGTATCACAATGCGACACATGGCTTGAGGAAGGAGTATATATATCCACACTATAATTACACTATAGAAACATATAAACTTCATTACATATCAACATAAAGTTTCTATAACAAATATTTAATTTTTATAAAAGTTTAATTACACAGCATTGTACATAAATAACGTATATTGTAATGTTTGAATAAGATTAAATAAAAGTTAAACATGTTTTATACAAAATATTGCTAAAACCTGATAAGATATTAGATATTATTAATTATTAATTTATTTGTGCTTTGTGGTTTGTACCTAAGCTTTTAGTTGATTGTACCCATTTTTGTTTTTTTTTTATTTTTTATTTTCTTACTTTTAACTCCAATATTTTTACATCTTTTACAACTTAACCCCTTTAGTTTTTACTTTTAATTTTAATCCCCTACACTTTTCATCTATTATAAAATTTTCATTTTAAGTTTTGGTTTAAATTTTATGAGCTAGCAAGCCGCAACGTACAACGTGCGCGTGTGTTTCAACGTTTTTACGTCTATTTTTTCCCATTTAATGGCTCCGTTACAATGCCAGGGTCTTAGATCGATTTAGTTTTTGTTTTTAATATTTTACGTTTCACGTGCAGGGCTCAACATTTTACATCTACTTTCGTTCATTTTATTTTTTCCGTTTTTATTTCTTTTTTTATATTTTTAATACTTTCCCCGTTTGATAGTGTGTAATTGCTGCTACTTGACATGATTTTACGCCCCTCGCCGTAACATGAGGGGCTTAATACTAGTTATTTACTATTGATCAAATGCTTATAATAGTATGATATAAACTATAATAAAGATAATTGTGATAAACATTATCTTTATGATAATCCTAAATGATAGTATTTCATCTAATGTTTATTAATATATTGTATACTAGTGGGCGTGACTCGCGTTATGTGCGAAGTTGTGAAATTTGAAATCTCTAATTCTGACGACTTATACGTTAGTATTAATCATATGAAAAATGCGTGAAACATTGATAAAAATATAATAAGAAAAAATATTGTAGAAAATGAATGCTCAAGCAAAAGAGCAAAATAGTGAATACGTAAATTGTAACTTTATTAAAGTTAATGGGTTGTATTAAAATAAGATAATACTTAATTTAAATAGCATTTAAGTATTAAAATGTAAATAGTAAATGTAAATTTAAATATAAATTTAAAATATTATAAATAAGATAATACTTAATGTAGTGAATTAAATATACATTAAATAATGTATTAATTAGGATAAGTTTATTAAATGAGTGCAACTTGTGAGGTATTACATAGTACACTTGTGACCTATGCTTAAAAACTTGACTTATATGTTTTAAACTTTAAGTAAAATTACAATTTTGTCTTTTCATATGATTTATATAATAGTATGTATAGATAATATTTTATAACTGTTCAAAAAAAAGATAATGGTTTATTCACCATATTTTTAAGGGTGTCTAATCTAAAAAGATTAAGAATAATTGTAAGCTTCACACGTGTCCTTCTATTGTTTTAAAAAAGAATGTATTTTGGTCATTATGTTAAAAACGACAGCTCATTAAGTTTTATATGTTCATTGTGTCAATTATCAGTTCACTGTGTCATATATTTGACATCATTTGTTATATGTATTCATCATTGAGTTTTACGTGTTAGATCATTTTATGTTATTTTATCATTGTCTTATAGATTATATAAATTTGTTATCTATCATTGTATTTACAATTAAAAGTATACAATAATATCTTTTCACAAATGTATTTTTCAAAACTTATAGTGTTTAAGATAACACAATGTGTTATTTATCATTGTTTTTATAGATTAAATAAACTTATTTTAATCTATCATTATGTTTTACAATTGAAAATATATAATAATGTTATTTCAATAATATATTTTTAAAATTTATAGTATTTAAGATAATACAATTACGATAAAAAACACAATAAGACATTGTGTTATATTGTTATTATTTTTAATGTATTATATTAAATAATTGTTAGTTTATTATTATGTTTTACATATTAGAGATATACAACAATGTTATTTCACCAATATATTTTTTTAAAATTTATTATTTTAAAAAACACAATAGTATTAAAAAACATAATAACTAACAAAAATACACAATGAACTTCACTAAAAACACAATGATGAGATATGAATACAACAATACTGTACATGTTTTAAAAATTAAAAAAAACGCTAGTATTTATGGTTTAATTTTTATTAAAAAAATAACTTCTTACATAAAAGTTATGAACGTTTTAAAAAAATGGGAAAACTTGCAAAAAGTCAACAAAGTGGCTATTTTTAAAATACCACTCTAACAATTTTTTCTACAAATTAACTATTGATTAAAAAGATTGATGGTTGAGATTACTTCTTGTAACTTTTTTTTAATTTTATGAGTCTTTTTATTTAATACTTCTCTAATTTAAATACACGTTTGCTTCAATCAACCTTAGTTGTATTAATTTTTTTTCCAATTCCATGATGATGTTGTCAGAATATTTTGTTGATTTTACGTTTCTTTGTAATTGTATCGATAGTGTTTAAGTATAACTAGTAGGATATGCCGCGCATTGCGACGGTTTGTTTTTGAATGTCGATAAGTAATAAAAAGTATTTCGTAAAAAAATCGTTGTAACATTAAAAATACGAAAGTGAACCTTAAAAAATAGTTTAAGTAAAATCTAAAACCGTGTAAAACCGTCGCATGTCCTGATTTAACATTTAAAAGCATATTTTGTTAAATATTATATATAATTCTATTTTTTCTTTGAAAGTTAAACTTGCAGAAAAGTTAATGCTAAAAGTATGTGATGCGTAGACAGTCAATTATCATTGTAAAAATAAATAGAAACAAACAGTCTAGTAGAAGGCTTAAACACGGGTAAATTGAAAAAAAGAATCTTAAAAACCATTGGACCAATCTTAAACTATGATATTAATTTGCAGCATATAATAGTCAACTTAAAAGAAAACAACAATATAAATATAAAAAAAACATATTGTAGCTACCGACCTAAGTTTTTAATATGTAAATATAATATATAATATATAATATATAATATCCAAAAAAAAAAAAAGCAAAAAAAAACCCAATGTATATATAATAATAATATATAATATCCAAAAAAAAAAAAATCAAAAAAACCCCACCGACAAAGGGGATTAATAAGAAAGCATATTTTGTTAAATATTATATATAATTCTATTTTTTCTTTGAAAGTTAAACTTGCAGAAAAGTTAATGCTAAAAGTATGTGATGCGTAGACAGTCAATTATCATTGTAAACATAAATAGAAATAAACAGTCTAGTAGAAGGCTTGAACACGGGTAAAATTGAAAACGGGAATCTTAGAAACCATTGGATCAATGTTAAACTGTGGTATTAATTTGCAGCATATGATAGTCAACTTAAAAGAAAACGACAATATAAATATAAAAAAAACATATTGTAGCTACCAACCTAAGTTTTTAATATGTATATATAATATATAATATATAATATATAATATCCAAAAAAAGAAAAAGCAAAAAAAAACCAATGTATATATAATATATAATATATAATATCCAAAAAAATAATAATAAAAAAAACCCCACCGACATAGGGGATTAATAAGAATAGTAATATATAAATTTAAGAAAAAAAACATCATATGTTTTGATAGTTTAGTGGTAAAAATAAAGGTTCAATATAAAATTTTAAAATATAAAAGTGTAAAATAAATTTCAACCAACAATCTCATTCATCAATGTTTGACATTAAATTGTAATAAAAAATATTAAACAAGTATTTTAAACATTACCATTTTATTGACTTTTTTAAGTCCTTCGATCTTTTTTAAACGTTTATAGTTTTATAAACTATTTTTATTTATTTTATGAAAATTTCATCATACAAATAAATTTTTTTATCTTTAAAATGAGTATAATATCATTATATAAAAAATAAAGTTTTTGGTTATTCAACTTATAGTATTTCTGCTCGTTATTGTGTATTTAAATAATTCATTGTATATTTTCATGTTGTGTTTTTTAAAATGCTAAATTCTAAAAAACATAATAGTTAAATAACATTGTGGTCTACTCTTAGTATGTAAAATACAATGATAAATAATAACTAGTTAATCTAATACAATAGAGCAAAGATGACCTTAAATGTTGAGGGGTGGAAAAAATAAAGATAGACTTAAAATGACTAGAAATGAGAAGATTAGACATGATATGCTAAAATAGCGTCTCTTTACAAACATTGTCCAAGATAGGAATGGTTAGAGACGTTTAGGGGAGGGTTTACAGGTATTTTATATGGATGTTAGTTGATTGTCATGCATGTTACTCCTGATTACTTACTGTCACTTGTTTAGTGCCACGATTTGGGTCTTCTGGTTCATCTTATATGGTTGTCATTTGTGTTCTTTTTTGGCATCAACTGTATATGGGTTGGTTACCGAGCCTCGTTTATTGTACATTATAATATGTGTTTGTTCTTACCATACAATGATTGCCTGCTACATGCTACACTATCAATCACTGCCAGTGTCACCTTATTGTATCTCCTGTATGCTCAATGCTTGTCAAACATTGTATTATGGTTAGAAACGTTTATGCTAGAATAGCGTCTCTTTACAAACATGGTCCAAGATAGGAGTATGTGGAGACGTAGGATTATGGTTAGAGACGTTTAGGGGAGGGTTTACAGGTATCTTATATAGATGTTAGTTGATTGTCATGCGTGTTACTCCTGATTACTTACTGTCACTTGTTTAGTGCCAC
Organism: Flaveria sonorensis; assembly: GCA_025506505.1. Taxonomy (NCBI): domain Eukaryota; kingdom Viridiplantae; phylum Streptophyta; class Magnoliopsida; order Asterales; family Asteraceae; genus Flaveria; species Flaveria sonorensis. The sequence goes on along the minus strand of CM046424.1, from coordinate 62,959,403 downwards.
GATTTGGGTCTTCTTGTTCATCTTATATGGTTGTCATTTGTGTTCTTTTTTGGCATCAACTGTACATGGGTTGGTTACCGAGCCTCGTTTATTGTACATTATAATATGTGTTTGTTCTTACCATACAATGATTGCCTTGCTACATGCTACACTATCGATCACTGCTAGTGTCACCTTATTGTATCTCCTGTATGCTCAATGCTTGTCAAACATTGTATGTGTTCTATGATGATTGTGATCATATAGGTTAGTTGGATCCGATGGCCTCGCCAGAAGCAGTCTCTCTATCATCTAGGATAGAGGTAAGACTTGCATACATCTTACCTTGCTCGAACTCTATTGATAGCTTTGCTATGGATGAAATATACTAGGTATGATTATGATTATGAATCAAATACATTAGAAACAATGACAATATATATATATATATATATATATATATATATATATATATATATATATATAGCAGTGACAATTGCCCTATGAAGACTCGCTTTCGTTACGGCTTCGGTGGGTTCCCTTAACCAAGCCACTGCCTATGAGTGACCGGCTCATTCTTCAACAGGCACGCGGTCATAGCCCGGGGCTCCTCCCACTGCTTGGGAGCTTACGGTTTCATGTTCTATTTCACTCCACGATGGGGGTTCTTTTCACCCTTCCCTCACGGTACTACTTCGCTATCGGTCACCCAGGAGTATTTAGCCTTGCAAGGTGGTCCTTGCTATATATATATATATAATATATATATATATATATATATATATATATATATTATAATGTCTCATTTTGTGTTTTTCTGTATGATATTTTTTTTTGAACACTATGAGTTTTGTAAAACACATTGATGAAATTTATTATTGTGTACTTAAAATTTAAAAACAAAATGATAAAATAATATAATATAAAATCAATGTTAAAATTAAGATGAAATGATTTAAAATGTAAAACACAGTTATGAATACATATAATAAATGATTAAATAAATTTTACACAAAAAATTATTATTTGACATAATAACCTGACGTATATGACATAATAACTAAATATACCCTTCCATGTTAAAACAATAAAATGACGCACAGTCAAACTTAAGATTACTTTTAATTTTTTTTAGATTGAATACTATTTTATTATAACTCTATCCTATTATAACCCTATCCTACTTGTAAAAATAAATAAGAAATTTATTAGAGAAATTTGGGTGAAATTTGATTGGAAATAGTTTTAAGAGCGTATTGAATGATGTTAAAAAATAAAACCAAGAAACAACGACTGTCTAAGAAGACATTTCCACCTCATAAATGCATGTTATTAATTAAAATTGGGGCTGAAGCCGCCTCCAAAAGGATTACCTCACAAAGAAATAATCAATATTCTTTCCTAGTTTTTGGTGAAATAATTGTAATTAGTATTAAGTCCTCGCGTTACAATGAGGGGCATAAAACCATGTCAATTAGTACAAATGTCACACCATCATCAGCGACCGTTAACATCAGAAAAACTCGTATTAAAAAGGATATAAAAATGGAAAAAATAAAACAAAACGAAAAGTAGATGTAAAAACGTTGAATCACGCACGTGAAATATAAAACATTAAAAATAATAAATAAGTCGATCTATGACCCGCATGTACCAACGGAGATGTTAAATGGAAAAAAATAAGGGCAACAACGTTGAACCACACGTGCACGTTACGACGTGTTAACTCTCAAAATTTAGACCGTAAATAAAAAATTTATAAAAGATGAAAGTATTGAAGACTAAAGTTGAAAGTAAAAATTTATAGATGTTAAATTATGAAATATATAAAAGTATTGGATTTAAAACAAAAGGTTAAAAGTAAAAAAAAAATGTACAACCTTTTATGCACGTAATAAAATAATTAATGCAATCATAAGTTGATAATTCGTAATATTTAAATTTAAAACGTGTATCTTATATTTTTTATTTAAAGGTTTTCTTTATCGTTTTTTGAAAGGGTATTTTAAGTCGAATTTAAGTTGTATCTCATCATTAACATGTCGAATTTTTTTTTTTTCACGTCAAATGTGACGGTTAGTGTTTATGAGCTAACATAAAGTGATAAATTCGGTCGCATAATAAACAAACGCAAAATATTGACAAAATAAATAAACTTAAATGATAAATTAAAAACAGTATATGTTTCTTTTACATTTTAGGATCAGTTTGCTATGAGATAATCAAAATAGACGGAAGAGTATAATGTATAAAACAATGTAATGGGCAAATTAATGAAATGAGTCATCACATGCTATTATCATTTTTGGTTATTACGTAAGAGTTAAATAAATCATTATTTTGTGTTATTTGTTAGGAAAGAAAAAAAGTGGTTATGGTGACGACGACAGGTGGTGGTGAGTGGCAGCCGGTGGGTGGTGGTCGGAGGTGATTGCTGGGGGTCGATGGTGGCGAAATAATGGCAAAATAAATAAACTTAAATGATAAATTAAAAACAATATATATTTCTTTTACTTTTTAGGGTCAGTTTGTTACGAGATAATGAAATAGACGGAAGAGTAGAATGTATAAAACAATGTAATGGACAAATGAGATAAATGAGTCATTACATTCTATTGTCATGTTTGGTTATTACGTAAGAGTTAAATAAATCATTACTTTGTATTAGTTGTTAAGAAATGAAATAAAATAAAAGTGGTTAATGACTACAGGTGGTGGTGAGTGGCAGCCGGTGGGTGGCGGTCGAAGGTGATTGCTAGTGGTGGTGGATGCTAGCGGAGATGGTGGTGACCGATGGTGGCTGGTGGTCGTGGCAATTGGTGATTGCTGGTGGTGGTTCCCAGTGGTAGTGGGTGGTGGCCCATGGTTGCCGGTGGTGGTTGTGGTGGTGGCTGGTGGTTACCGAAAAGCGGTGGTAAAATATAGGGCATCAACAAATCATCAACGTCGCTTATTGGATTTTGTAATGGCCATTGGCAGAGGTTAATAGGGGCCGGGGTGGTCACCGCCCTCCTTTTTTTTTTGTTGGGTGTAAATTTTGATCCGGTAGTGTAAATTTTTATATATATTTCGAGTACGCTCTCCTTTAAAAAATTAATTTAGCCCTCCCCGCCCCCCCACCCCCACCCCCACCCCCACGAGAATATTTAAGCTCCATCACTGGTATTGGGTCGTAAAAAACGGTGACATCACACACATCATCATCATTGTCATAGTAATTAATGAGTCACCAATTAACATCACTCCTAATTAATCCATCGTACCCACTTGGTGATGTTATCCACCATGGATGTGACCCATCGTGAATAAAAACCATGGACCCATTTCATCATCTGTATATAATATACACGTGTAAAATTAAAAAGTTACATCTTAATTAATAATTAGAGTGGTATGTATTGCTTACCTTCAGCAGTTTCCTCATTATCTCAGCAGCTTTCTTAATTAATTAGCATCCCGTTGTTTGATATGTGGTGCAGCCATGGACCCATGGTTAATCCGATCATAAAATGCACGTAAGCATGAATATGATATTATGATCCAATTGTATCATATTTTTGTAAAAGAAAAAAAAGAAAAAAACTGTAAAGATTGGTAGAATTGCTTAAGAATTTCAGTATATAATTACATTTATAAATTTTATCATTTAGAGTTAAACTTTAGGAAAATTGATATATAATTATGAAAAGTAGTATCAAAACGTTGTAAAGTTTCCTAAAATAAGTTAGGCTCACCCTTTAATTAATCAAATGTAAAATAATATTTTATTGAATACGTGTGTTGACTGTTAGTTATTTAAAAGAAAGGTAATTAATAATATCTTAATTTATGTGTCAAGTATATGTTTATTTTATTATTTTTTTTACCAAAGTGTCTTGAACCAATTATACCAGGATGTATTGCATTATATCCCCTTTTAAAATGTTGAAGGCCCAAATTCCGTCGTAAAAGTTTGTGTAAAGTTAAGAAGGTGTTCAAAGTATATGTGAATTCACCTTCCATTGGGAAAAGTAAATTTTTGAGAAGTTATTAGATACTAAACATAACAAAAAAATAAAACTATATGAAAAAAATAAATAAAATAATTTGATTAAAATAACAAAGCATTTTTTACAAAACAAATGAGTATCAACGATGGTCAAATCCATCAGTATAAGTCTTTACCGTTGTAAATCCTTAGTTGATGCTCCTCGAAGATAAGAGCATGGGTGATCTAATTCAAAAAATTACTGACGATTTTTACTGTTAGATTACCGACGAATACTTTAGCAACAAAATTATCGTTCAATATTGACTCCATTTACCAATCATTAGTTTTTTATTTAAATTAAATCCATTTCAATCAACTTTTTATGACTATGTTAGCTTTATCTACTTTATAAGTTTTTAAACCTACACGGTAAAAACAAGAATTTTGCTACCTTTTTTTAGTTTAAAAATGAAGTTTAATGTTGATTATAATGTTACAACTAAACTTTTTTTTGAACAACAAATGTCCGACCCTGATTCGGAGAATATGTGATATCGTAATCGAGTCCATCTATCTACATCACAGTCGGGATCGCACCTCAACCCTCTCAGAAAAAACCTATCGCTGAGAAAATCCCCTGGTTCAACTCTAAGCATTTACTCAGAGTGTGACTTGAACCCATAACCTCTCAATATTACATGTTATGAGCATCTCATCTTAACCAGTTAAACTAATCATTATTGGTGTTACAACTAAACTAATTGCAATGGCACATCTTATTCCTCCTATTTTAATGAAATCTTAAGATACTTGGGATAAGGATCATTGGTAATCTAATGTTGCGTTGGTATACTTAATTTTCTAGCAGTATAATTAATTAATACAATGTTAAGTCTTAAAGAAAAGGTAGAATAATGATATATACATACTTTTAACAAAAGTTGAATATAAACTACCTGACAACTTTTGTAATTCCCTCTTCTAGTACATGACGTGCATGGATGATGAATCTATTATAGACCACAAATCCAAAATGCCATCAACAAGTCAATTAACACCTCTATTGACCCACGTTTCAAATTCAAACAAAACCAAAACCATATATATATATATAGCTTTTAGAACTTTCTAGTATTTCCGCCACTGTCACATCCCTTTGATTCTTGACTAACTAACACCTTTATAATTAACATACATACATGCATGCATGCTCCTTCATATATTATTATTGTTCCAACTATTGTACAAACCTAAAACGGACAACATATTATCTCATGGACCATGGTGGCACTTCAAAGGACCATAATAAGGATGGCGGTCGCGGTGGTGGGGCGGAGGAGGTGAAGTATCGCGGTGTTAGGAGGCGGCCGTGGGGGAAGTACGCGGCGGAGATACGTGACCCTAACAAGAACGGTGCTAGGGTTTGGCTAGGGACGTTTGGGACAGCTGAGGAGGCCGCTAGGGCGTATGATCGAGCCGCCTATGAAACGAGGGGACACATGGCGGTTCTTAACTTTCCGGAGGAGTACCCGCCTACGTTTTCGGCGGCGGCGTATAATGCTTCGAGGGCTGCCACATCAGCGAGGGCGGAGTCATCTTCTAGTGGTAATGTGCAAGGAAGAGAGGTGTTTGAGATTGAGTGTTATGATGATAAGTTGTTAGAGGATCTTCTTGGTTACGATGACAAGAATAAACAAAAGTGAGATTGATGATATATAGCAAGTTTATATATATCATAACGTAGTTTTTGTATTTATAAATAAAGGTTGTTGTGAAGGTAACATGTCACACTTTTAACGTGACAGATTTAAGATTTTGAGGGTAAATTGTTCAATTGGAGTGTAATATCTAAGTTTAGAGTTTTTATTGACGTTTAATGTATGTGTTTTAGTGCTTAGTTTGTGTGACAACATAGAATCTCACATGACATCTCTAGGGTGTTGTAATGTGTTTATTGAAAAATAAATTTTATTACATGATGTATAACGTTCTTTAAGGATTATTTAAGGAATATTGTACGTTAAAATGAGAAGTATGATATTGACCCGTAAAAAGGCGCAAAAGTATTATAAGAGTTTAACCCAAGAAAACGTATACATAGTTGAATATGGTGCTTTATTAAAGTTTCAATTGGATCGAAAGAACATAAACACGAGAAATTTAATGGGGGAGGACAATCCCGCACAACGTCTTTTTCTTATTAATAATTAGGAAGAAAAACTCATACATAAACTCAAGATTTCTATCCTAAAAGACTAACAAATACATTAATTATTGTAGAAGTTTGATCACCCAACTAAACGTACTCAAATACATTATTAATTATTTTAATCACACTAACAACTTAAATACTTTATACCGTTATATAGATTATAATGCTTTTTCCTTTTCTTTTTTTTATAATTAAGTTCAACTCTATTATTTAACACTTGATCTCTTAATAGAAGAAAGAAACATTACCATCAAATATGTGGTTGAAGTGAATGTCACACCTTCTTTAATTCTATACGACAATTTGCTTTGCAATTTGTGCAACTCATGCAGCCAAGAGTTAGGTGTGCGAAAGTAAGGGCTCGATTTAATTCTAAATATTATTTGGTTGTAATTATATTATTAACTTTAATAATAATCGGGCTACTTGAAAACTAATTTAATCTTTTGGATATGGGCTTAATTGATTGGTTGTTGGACTCACTTGTGCTCCATCCATCGAACTAGTTTTGGGCTATTGGCCATAAAACAATTTATGTGGCCTTAAGTTTACAGGAAGATTCTTATCAAAACAAGAAAAAAAGTTTTGTACTCTCTTTTTTTTTCTCTCGGAGAAAAAGAACAAAGAAATACGCGGTTACAGTGGTTTTCTACAAAAAGATACACTTGTTTTCAATCAGGCTTGTTCACGAGTGGAGTCGAACCGAACAGACCTTTGTTTGTACTTGGCTCGTTTCCAAACCAGACCGATCAGATAGGCTCGTTTACAACCTAGCGGAAAATCGAATGAGCATTTTTCGAGCCTTAATTTTCAGAGCGAACGTCGAGCGAGCGCAAACGAACATCGAACAATTTGTACAACCCAACTATCAAGTGTGTCATTTGATTTATATTACAATGGGAGACAATGACAATATTAGATCTTAAGTTTTAATGACTTAAAAATCAATCACATTTCATAAGATAATATTTTCATGAATGATAGTATGTCGTGGCTGACGATAAGGCTAAGGAGGTGTTTTTTTTTTTCAAAAAGCTCTTCCCCACCTCTTCATCTGCGCGCATGCAGACGCGGCAAAACGTTTTGAAAGTGCAGACTATTTGATTTCCGGAAAACCTTTCATTAAAAAAGGTCTTCCTCGTCTCTTCTTGGGAAGACATTGCCCCTTCTCTTCACACCTCTTCTAGCCTCTTCCGTCACACAAAAAAAAACCCCTAAAAACCATCAGACATCCTTTCCCTCCAAAGCCTCCTCTCCATCGGTTCTCTTCCCTTTACTTCCTCCTTGCCGCCGCCGTCGCCGCCTAACCTCCACCTCCTCCCTTGCCGTCGCCTGACCTCCACCTCCTCCCTCCTCCCCTCTCAGTCGCGTCCCTCCTCCCTCCTCTCCTCTCAGCCGCCGCCTCCTCCCTCTGTCCTCCCCTCTCTGCCGACTCCCCTCCTCCCTCTTCCATTCTCAGCCGCGTCCCTCCTCCCTCCTCCCCTCTCAGCCGCGTCCCTCCTCCCCTCTCAACCGCCTCCCCTCCTCCCTTCTTAAAATGAGGTTGAAGCACATGGTACCGCATCAGATCGGGAATATATGACTCAATTACGAGATAAAATTACTGAGCAATCAAAGCAAAATATGGAATAAATAATTTAAATAAAATGTATTTTTATGATTTTATGAATATTTTTTCAGTGTTGTATGACTTTTATTTAAATTTTAATGTTGAAGTACTTTTTAGAGTTAAAAAATAGGTTTATTTTAATTAAAGAATATTTTAGCAGTCTGCATATGTTAAAAACAAACACTCTTCTTTTTGCAGACTGCAGACGTTTGATCCACCTCTTCTCCTGAAGTGTCTGCAGATGTGGTCCGCAGACTGCAGACATTTTGCTGCAGAAAAAACAAACAACACCTAAGACTAAAGCATTGAGGTGGTGAGCATATGGTAGAGAACGATGAAAGTGACAGCGGGTGATGATTGACTAAAAGTAAGAGCGTGGACAAAATTGTCTTCTTAGCGGTTTAGGGTTTAGGATTTTACTTTTATGCTTAGTGCTAATTTTTTATTAGATTTATTGATCTAGTATGTATAAATATAATTGTATATCGGTATATAGCGGCAAAGCAACTAGAGTGCTATGTATAAACTATATATATATATATATAAAGTAAAAATTAACTTGAGCCGAATCGATCCGAGAATACATTTGCTCGTGCTTGGTTCGTTTACAAACCGATCCGAGCCGATCGGCTCGTTTACAACCAAGCAGAAGTTCTCTACAGTCTGCTCATCACATCATTGATCATTGCCTCAGCCTCATCATCGGCCACAACGTTGTCATTTATGAAAATTATTATGCTATGAAATGTGCTTGTTTTTAAGTTATAAAAACTTGGGACCTATTATTGTCTCTATTTACAAAGTAAAACCACATGACACACTAGGTGGTATGATTGTCAAATTTGTTCAACGCTCACTCGAAAAATGCTCGTTCGAATTTTAGTTTGGTTGTAACTGAGTCGATTAGTTTGGTGCTTTTTAAACAAGTCAAGCACGAGCAATGTTCAGATCGGTTTAACTCTGCTTGTGAACAACCCTATTAGTAGTGTTTTGTTTCTAAACAAAAAACTCACACACACTGTAAATATATTTTTAAATCTATACCATTTGTTCACGATAGTTAAACTCACAACAACCAATAGCAACAGCCTATAAGGCCATGAACATTTAAACGTATTTGTGTTTTTTTTATATATATCTAAGAATTTATAAGTGTATAAACGTTTTTAATATTTACATTATTGTTAATTATAACAAACAAATACACTACATAGCAAACGAGTATTTCCATTGGCTAATATATTGAAAATTAATCCATTGGTAAAGGCACGTCCATGAGTTAAATAATCCCCCCTCCGGGGGTTTAACCGCAGTGTGAATTATGGTCTGTAAAATACAGTTAAAAATAGATTAGACGAGTGAAAACCAACCCCAAAATCGACAAACCCAACACATACAAAACAACTGTTTTTTATTAATTTTTCTACACTTTTATTTATATTTGCCTTGAATTGTTTAAAACTTGCATATGTATAAATCTCTTACTCTAGGGATTCAATGCGGTGATACCACATACTCCAGAGACCCCGAATATATATTAAAAAAAAAAACAGTCTCACGTGCGTTGCACGTGCCCACTTGCCCACTTGTGCACGACGCGTTAAATCGTTTACAAATAAAATCTAGGATTAAACCAATCAAACTACACCAACCATTTAATAACACAATTATGACGTCAACATGGACCCACTGCTTACGTCACTTCGTCACACTTCAATTTACCCCCTCCATCCATCAAACATTCATCATCCATCATAAAGCAATCATCTCTCAACAAAAGTCTTCAATGGATAATTCACTCCCCTTTGATCTCAATGATTCCCAAGATATGTTGCTTTTCAACATGCTAGCAGTTGCATCAATGGTGGATGTTGATCAGTCGCCGGAGTTCACCTCCGCCGCCGCCGGTGGCGTCAACGTCGCCGGAGATTCTCTCCGATCAAACAGTGCCACCAAGTTCCGATCATACCGCGGCGTTAGGCGGCGGCCGTGGGGGAAGTTCGCGGCGGAGATACGGGATTCCACCAGGCACGGTGTACGTGTGTGGCTCGGGACGTTTGATAGCGCCGAGGCGGCGGCGATGGCGTATGATGAGGCGGCATTCACGATGAGGGGGTCGATGGCGGTGTTGAATTTTCCGGTGGAGAGAGTGAAGGAGTCGTTGAAGAAGATGAAGTATGGGTTCGAAGAAGGGTGTTCGCCCGTGATGGCGCTCAAGAAGCGACATTCGTATCGGTGTAAGAGAGGCGATGAGGTAGCGGCCCGCGGTAAGGTGACCGCAGAACCGCTTTTAAACACATTTTAAACACATCAGAAAACATTACTACGTTATTTTATGAAAGTTGAGAATTCAAATTCTATAAATACATGTAATATGTGACTGTAATAAATTAAGAGTTTGTAATAGAAAAAGTTGATTATCACTAATATGTGTTTGGTATGTTGTAATCTTTGTACATGATAAAAAAAGTTATGTTATAACGTATAAATCAATTTTGAATTATATGTAATAACAATTGGTAAATGTCGGTGTGTGTGACACTTTGCATTGTTTACAAAAATAAGTGTCTAATGTATATCAGATTTAAGCGTGACTTTTGGGACTCTTTTCGCTTACTTTGTAATAATTGTACCTTTGATGTAATGCTTATTGAGGATATATACGTGACTATAAGAATTAACACAAATTGCTGCAATGCCTAAATCCTAATGATCTAATGCACAACATATTTAAACTTTATAGTTGATTTATGCATGTACTCAACAAATTTACATTATCGTTAGCCTATAAGAATCAATGAGGACATACAGACGACCTGTGTATGCTTAATGGTTCAATCTTATAAGTTGATTTATTAGCAAGTCAATTAGTATTTTATTATATATTACATAAGGAATTATGTACTTGATAAATAATTTTTTTTTAAACAATGGATGTTATTAACTGACATTTAAGTTAGATGATGACTTGTGATAATAAAGTAGATAATATTTATGTTTTTCTCATATTATTTTCTCCTGAGTTTGAAGAAAGAAAATATATTTAACGTAATAAGATATGTACTCGTAAAATCCTGTCCCTCATGCCGTTTGAAATATAGTGCAAGAATTGACCCTGGGAATATTTTACTTATTACTTATAAAAAAGCAGACAAACTGATAGATAGGTTATGATTCTTTTAGATTGTATATTATGAAAAATAACTATTAATAATCCCTTCTGTTATAACTTGTATGTTTAAAATATCATGAATTCAAGAGTCGTAACATGTGTTTTTTTACCGGGACCCACGGGAGGGAAAGATGGTAATAGAGACAAATCGAAATATCAAATACTCTTGGGTAATAGGTCCGGGGGAGGGGGCATGACAACAACTTACAAAAGCGAACACTACAATTACAGACGTGAAAATAGGCGTTGCCCGATCTATCATGATCGATCTCTCATGATCACAACCATGGTGAAAAGGGGCGTTGTGCGCCCGCGCCCATTTCTCGTGTCGCAACCATGGTGGAAAGGGGTGTTGCCCATGTGAGAAGATTTGAGCAAAATTGTGTAATAGTCAATATCTAACCGCATCAACTTGTTTTTTTTTGTTTTTTTTTTTAATTTATTATTTAACTGTAAAACTGATCAAATTTTTTACACCTCTTAAGTAATCGTGAGTGCGCCTACTCGGTAGTTCTTCTTACACTCACACCATCTTTGCACACGCGCTCATTAAAGTTTCAAAAGAAAGAAACTTGAATGGTATTGGAAAACATCATATGACTTTGATGGAAACATAAAACAGATTAAAGAAACACAAAAATATATGACCTAAACTTATTAGTGGTCACAACCATATTTAAGGTGAATGTTAAGTTATTACATGTGTCGTAAGCGAGAATCATATGATATGAAAGAAGGAAGAGAGATATAGGAGAATTTTGTTTGTCGACCCCTACGAACTCAGATGTAGAAGAGAGATGGAGAAAATGCAATCATTTGCGGTGGACATAGGTGCGGGAGAGAAAAGTTAGTGTCTTTGGACACAGAAGGTTGGGAGTATTTAAGTTCACTTATTAATATCTGCATTCCTTAAAAATGCTATTGATATTACCTAGTTTATTAACATTGCTATTACTTTTGGTTTTAAACAACGTTATACATAAAACATATATCACTCATCACTTTAACGGTGAAACTAGCTAGGATTTGAGGCTCTGATAAACCTGTCGTCAACCAATTTTAATTAGTTGTGGCATTTAATGTCGTGTAATCTTGGAGTAGTTGAAACGATTGTAAAATAATTATATCATAGCCTCCAACTTAACAAATTCTAGCTTCTAGCATTGTCTAGTTTGTTAATAGTTTCGTAAAAACGGCATTAATCTAGTAAAATAAGTCGATGTTATTACAAAAATCGGTAATGAGCAAGACTGATAAATGTATCAAAAATAAATTATCACTTTGTAATAGTAATATGCTACTTTTTATGTATTTATTATATAATCGTTACTAGTATAATTCTATATTCGCTGGTTTAAAGATTAAACTATAAAATCTAAATTCTATTTTAAAGACATGGGCCATATATGATATATACTAGTGACTTGGGCCATACATGCTTAATCTTAAAATTTTAATGTCTAATGTTGGTATATTGGATGAAACCGCAAAACAAAACCGAATTCTCGGCCCATCAAAGAAAGTTTATTAGTGTAGTGGTGTTAACTTATTCTTTTCTAATGAAAAGCGAAAACTTGATTGTCACTGAGTTTTGAACTCAAAACCATTTAAACTAATGATAATAAACATATCATATATTCTTTTATATTTTACATTCTTTCATAGCATCATTCTTTATAGCAAAATTATACTTTCTCATGTCCTATTTGATAAAATCTATATCTCTTTCATTGTTAAATTTTTTAATGTAAGTTATCTTTTTAAGAATAATATTTTTTAATTTGTGATGTACGTGTTTTACTGAGCAAATAATTTATCTTCAAAGATTACATATTTTCCCCAGAAATCATATACTCGTCACATTGTTTCAGTCTCTATGTGTAATATTTTTTTTGTCTTTATCACTGATAGAAGTTAGACGATATGTTAAGTTCATGTCTCTAAATATAAACAAATGAAAATAGAAGGGAAAGCGGCATGATTTCCCAGAGCCAGCTCTAGCGGTAAAGAAGGCACAAGAGTAATATTGAATGTAGGTAGGTGACAAAATTCAAATGTGTATGATTTGTGCTTTGGAAAGGGCACGAACCATAATCTCTTCAAATAAATTACCTACAGGGAATTCACCAAAGGAATGACCACAGGGGCGACTCTAAGAAGTGCGGGTGGGAGATTGTTCAGGGCGCGATCTTCAAGGGGCCTGGAATTTTTAAAATTGAGAAGCGTACGAAGTTATCTCGCAAGAATGAAGGTTACGGGTGAAATTATAACGCAATGTAAGAATTAATCACGCAGAGATGGAATTATTATGCAAAGATGAAATTATCACGCAAGAATACCTTCTTGCGTGATAATTCTATCTTTGTGTGATAATTTCACGCGAGTGTAATTTGTCTTGCGTAATTATCACTTTGTTTTTGCGTGATTATTATTGTTCTTGCGTGATAATTTCACCTCAAAACTTCGTACGCTTCACACGAAAAAAACACTTTGTATAGTAACCACCCCTATATATGTATGTATATTTTTATCAAGAAAAAAATATAGGCCATTAACAAAACCCAATAACAAGTTAATATTTTAGTATATTACATTTTAGGGCTCATTAACATTTTAATTAAATTAGCACACTACTATTTACTTGATCTAAACTCATTCTCAAACGCTAGGAGAGTCTCACGATTCACTTAAATAAGTAAATTAAATTATTTTTTATTAACTTTTGGTTATTGGTATGCGAATATTATCCTATTATTGACTTTTTATATACAAGGTTATTTAATTTATATTATAGGGGTCTATTTTTTATCACCCAGAGCTGGAAAATTTTCGAGTGTTCTTGGTGACGTCCTTAAATTTCCATTAGTGACCGAACAATTCACAAGCAAGAAACCTTGCAGTCACTGAATTTTATGTTTTAAAACCACTTCTAACAACATTGCATTTGTGTGAAAAACATTTGTACCGTTTATACTGACCAGCCAATTTAATATATATATATATAAATTTGTTTGAAGAAAAACATCAACACAATTAAACATAAAAGTTCAATAGAAAGATAAGAGTTTGTATATTCCTCCACTAATCATAGTAACCCTTGTAGTCTCAACAAAAACACAAACGTCACCTCATTAAAACATAAAAGTTCAACAGAAAGATAAAACACTTTTAAAAAGAAAAAACATTTTTTTCCTATTGTAAAACATGACATTGATGGATAAAACGATTCGTTTCATTCAGTAATGATATCAAGTACACAAGTCATATTTGCCTGATACAAAGTAAAAATCCTATAGCCCAATAAACATTGGAATGAGCTTTATTAAATTTTCAATATTAATTTGTTTGATAAATAATAATCTTAGAAATATTTTTAGATTAAAAGGATCTCAAATGGTAAAACTTTCTTTTAAATGAAGGATTCAAGCCCCGTTAATGATAAGTTGATAAAAGTTAGTTGTGATTTGAAATTAAAAATAGATTAAATGGGTGTGCGAGTTGTTATTAAAAATGAAACAGTTGTTTTCGATCGTGAATAAATGGGGAATGCTGAAGAGAGTGTGGGGAAAGTAAAAGATATTTATAGTTTAAAAAAATTGCTCTTTCCTACAAATTTAAATATAAGAATATCATAAAATATAGAAAGAAAATTTTATTTTAGACACTCCACTTAAATCACTATCAACCTTTATGTACTCCGTCATAGTCAAGTTTTTCCACCTCTTTGATCAACCTAAATACAAGTTTATTAATTTTCATGGATAATTTTGAAATATTTAATTTTATCATTAAAAATGACTGTAGTTTAAAGCACTTGATATCATTTGTTTTAGTATGTGTCAATCAAGTTATGTAAGAAATATATTTGTACTCATGTGGTTTTAACGTTGATGTCTCGTAATAAACAAAATATGTAGATTTGAGAGTAAGATTAATAGTAAGCTAATGAGTTGTTCTATAATGAATACTAATGAGAAAAGTATTATACTTAGATATATTAATGATTGATTTAAATGTTAAATCGAAATACATAGTTTGTCCTTGAAACACATTTTAACCTTCTTTTAAACACATCAATCCATTGCTGTTCGTTTCTCCTCATCATTTTTTACAGATGCGTTATATATGTATAACTTTCAACTTTAGCGTACCAGAATCCGATTCCTCATTGCCAATGAAGGCAAAGTGAATGATAAATTGATAAAAACATCTTTTGCTAGTTGGATCTCAAAAATCATGGGTTTTTTTATATTTGTATCTCTACAGTAAAGTATATCATAGATACCTTAAAATCACAAATAATGTGTTTAATTGGAAAATCTTATGAAAAAAAAAAATTATAATCTTTAAAAGAGCACACTGCATACTTAAAAGGAAATAACTAAGGAAACAACCACATATTTAGACTACTTTTTTCTTAGAAGTCAAAATTGGCAATTTAGAAGTTAAATTCCCACCTTAACAACCAAAGGTGGCGTCCAGTTTTATAAACACATACACCTTACATTTGAATTCTTGTAAATCTAATCTTCTTTTTGCTATTATTATCAATAAGCTAATTTGATTTAATTTCTGGTAAATGTAAAAAGGTATTTCATCTTATATAAGTTTAATTAATTTATTTAAAAATGTAATTAGTTTTTTCTATTTTGTAGTGATCAAGATATAAACTCTATAAAATTGAATTATATGAAAAGAAAAAAGGTAATCAATAAGTGGTCACCAATGTTGTCAAAACCCACCCTTGTCTTCATGATGACAAATACATGCGTTCATTCTTTGAATATCATTTTCAAATGGAATTTGGTTTAAATAAGTTAAAGCACATTGACAAAAAGATCTCAACTTAACCCATAGCCCTTGAGATTGGACCAACACATGTTTAGTGCCCACCATTCCTACCTCCACTTGTTTCCTTTTTAAAGCACTCATTTCTTTATTAAAAGTCAAATTTTGTACACAGCTCATTTCTTAAGAGTGTATCTCACTTAAAACTATAAATTAGGCTATTTGACCATCAAAATAGTCCAAAATATCTGTAAGTCAAAATGAGTCTATTTTGACAATTTCACCAAGTTCATGTTCATAATATTATATTTCAAACATGCATCAACCTTAATAAAGATTTATAACGAGTATTAAGCCCCCCTCGTTGCAATGAAATGCGTAAAACCGTGTCAAGTAGCACCAATGTCAAATCATCGCCAGTGACTAGCAATACTGAAAAATCTCGTATTAAAAAGAGTAAAAAAGAAAAAAAATAAAACAATAGGGAAAGTAGACATCAAAACGTTGAACCATACAGACGAAACGTAAAACATATAAAACAATACAGAGCGTTGGGACGGGCCGTTAAACGGGGAAAAATAAGTATAAAAATGTTGAACCACACACGCACGTTGTGACTTGTTAACTCGTAAAATTTCGACTGAAATGTAAAACAAAAAAATTACAAAATGTGAAAGTATAGGGACCAAAGTTGAAAGTAAAAAAATGTTAGAGCTATATTATAAAAAATGTAAAAGTATTGAGTTAAAAAAAAGTTAAAAATTAAAAAAATGACAAAAGATAGATACAACCCACTGATACACATGATACAACTCATAATGCAAACCAAAGTTGCCAAGTGACTCAATCATCATGGGTCACTTAGTTGCCAACCATGTAGTTTTATATAGAGTATAACCGTTGATGCGTAATGTATAACCCTAATGCACAATTCAAGTTGGTAACGAGTATTGTATAAATATTATTAACAAACATGCTTAAACCATATGCATGCAATTATCAGTTGATGGATTTACAGCTTTTCAACAACTTGCAAACATCATCTATAGGAATTTAGGATAGTGACTAAACGGTTCTAGCATCATTTTTACCTTGGTTGAGTCAAAATTCCAATTACTATATATTAAAATTTTGTGTGACCTGTGAATAGTAATACCTTCTATTTTCAAAAACCAAAGAAGAATCAAATGAATATCTACCTTAAGCGGTTAGTGTTCTGCCCTATATATGTGTATGGGGTTCGATCTTGTAGCCTCATTATACTTGTTTATGAAAACTCTTCACCAAAGTGCACCCACCTGGCCACCTTTTCACCCAAACTTATCATACACAGCCACACATTTCTACAAAACATTTAGATTTTTTTTAAGATAAGGATAAAACATATTATATATACATATAAAACATTTAGGTTTTCTATATATACATCATAAATATGTGTAGTATCATTCATCAAAGTGATATGGAAATGAGTGACGTAAGTAGGTTTACAATTATAAAAAGACACCTCAGGCTATCGGATATGTTTTAGCATTACCTGATGCTCCTTTTCATGCGACTTTTTAGTTTGGTCTTTAGAGGCTGTTTAATAGTTTTTTAATGATTCAGTGAAAGATAAGTTTGTTTATTCAATAAAATGATATATTTTAATTATTTATATTTATATAATACTAATTATCAACTTCATTTGTAGATTAGAGTTGTACCATTAGCATTAAAAGTTATACATATCTTTGTTTGTTTTTTTTAAATTTTTTATTGTAAACCCAATACTTTCAAATCTTTTATAATTTAACTCTTACAAGTTTCCAATTCAACTTTGATCATTTATACTTTTTATCTTTTATAAATGTTTTATTTCATATTTCGATCTAAATTTTAAGAGTTAACACGTTGTACCACATGTATGTTTCAACGTTGTTACGCCTATTTTCCTCATTTAACGGCCCCGTCGTAACGTGTGGGTCCTAGATTGATTTAGTTAATGTTTTTTTTTTTATGTTTTTACTTTTCATGTGCATGGTTCAATATTTTTACGTCTACTTTTTCGTTTGTTTTTTTTCTTTTTTATTTCTTTTCTAATATGGGTGTTCCGGTGTTGACGATCGCTTACGGTAATATGACATTGACACGGTTTTACGCACCCCACCGCAACGTGGGGGCACATTACTAGTGTACCGCTAAAGGGTAAAGTTAAAAAAAGACGCTGAATGGAAAAATGGATAATATTACCTTTCCTTAATCAAACACCCTTATGATTAACTTAAAAAAAAGTTTAATGAAAAACGAAACAAGATTAACTTTCCGTAATAAAACACCTTTAACCTTAAAAATTATACAGCCATCCCCACAAAGAATCGTCACCCATCGCTACCTTTAGCCCACCCTCTCCTATAATCGGCCACCGACTTGCACCCAGCGACGGAGCTTGAACATCCCCGTAGGAGGGCGGGGGTGAAATTTTTTTTTTAATGGGGGGCGAACTTGATATTTATATAAAAATTTACATTACCGGGCCAAAAATTTACACTAACGGACTAAAATTTAACACTACCGACGGAAAAAAGAGGGGGGGCGGCGGCCCCCCCCGGCCCCCACTATCCTCCGCCCCCCAGCCGTGACCTGCACTCCAGCCGCGACCTGCTCCCATCTCCAACACTACAACCTTCAAATCACGATCTTTAGGTCTATTCGGTAATTATATGCCTGTCTCCTTCTAATATATTGTTAACTATATAAGAATATTGTTAAATATATACCTATTGTGTTATTGGAACAATTTTACCTTTCATTGTCACTATATATGTATATATTGTTAGGGTTAACGTAGTGGAATATGGATTTCAACAGGAATGCAAGAAACGATTATAAAACAAGAAAATAATAAACACAAGATATAACGTGGTTCGGTTGGTGTAACCTACATGTACAGGCTGCAACTAAAGTTTCTCTTTTATTAGCTTAGGTGCTCAAAGATTACAATTAGACAACATTGTTTATGATAAACCAGGGTTAATAACTTTATCAACAAGAAAACAAATATGAACCTAAGACAGTTTCTTCTTGTCGCCAACTTTAGTCCAAGCCAAAAAAATCTTCACAAACCCAACATATCATATCTACAATGTGATAGAGTTCAATAACATAAATTGATGTCCAACTGATAATGGACTTATATATCATATATGATAAATAAATCTGAAAGATCAACCTACAACATTAACGTACGTGACCAAAAAAATCAGACCTAGAACATCACCACCACCAACCCTAGTTTGTGTCGTCGCCACTGCCGACAAATCTCCGCCCGCGAGTCTACTTCGACAACTCTACTATCTAGAAAACCCTTTTGTCGGTCTGGAACAACGTTGGCAGATAACACTTTAAGATCCATTTAAGATTACGACGACGATGTTGTGGAAATCTAAAAGGGGTGACCTATCGCAACTTGTGGTGGTTTCATGGTGGTGACTGGTGGTGGCCAGAATCGTCAGCTCATGGTGGTTAATGGTCCATGTTTATGTTTTAATTTATTGTACATCATTTAATATAAAATTAAAAACATTATCTCAAGGTATTTTTGTCATTATGTTTAAACTTAACAGAAAGTTAATAAATTCAGTGTTGATACTCAAACTTCTTATAAAATTCCAAACACATTCATAAATTTGTTACTTTTTCTTAACAACATGTTAATTTACCCAAAGCATGTGGACTATCTATGTTATTTGTCCAAAGTGTAGAACTATTTTATGTACTTTTTAATATAAATTTATTAAATATCAAATCATATTAAATTTAATTACTTTTTAGTTTTTTTTTAATACGATTAAACTCATCATAGATTAAGTTTTTTAAACAACGATCATCTAATCCTAATTTACTTCGACTTGACTCTGCTAGAATCATACACCTTTGCCACTAATAAACCAAGTTTTTACCGTCACATCTGGAACAAAAACGCATTCCCCAACTCAAGGTGCAACTTTCATGTTTCTTATCTTTTTTATATTCATAATAACTTAGTATTCTTTAAATTTCAAACATACTCTTGCAATGTGTTTATTTTTATATATGTTTTACATAGAGAAAATTACTAATTATAAATTTCATTAAAAATCAACCCGTCACAATGGACGTGTAATTAGCAAGTAGTTAACTCAAATAATGAACAAGAATACTTATTAAGTGATAATTTGATAATTGATGCGTCACAAGACCTTAAATCACTTTTTATGAAATAAAAAACTCCACCTTCAATTTGGTTAGATATGAATTTTGGTTGATCGTCATGCTGCTAACATGTGGCGCGCAGAACTCTTAAGAATTATCTCTAACTTTCTTTGTAAACGCTCCTAACATTCAAATAATCAACTTGAGTTTGCAAGAATGAAAATATAGCCACTCAATTTATTTATGTCCCATCTAACATATTTCAAAATATGATTAGATGTCACACAACTGAGGTGTCAGGTGTGGCCGGTAAGTAGTGTTTTGTAAGTTTTAGTCGTAGGATTAATTTATTCCAGACAAAAAATATAATACAGAACTAAATAGAATATTTGATATAGTCTTGTAACTTATATTAAACTAATGGGGACGTAAAACCGGATATGTCGTGTGATATTAGTGTAGATTATCACCATTATATGAGTCGTTGCTTGGGATCACTTTTTTAATATCACTTATTGCCTACTGATGCTATAGTATTTGTGTATGGACGATGTATGATTACATAGATATGCACTTATGAATGTGTATCGGATGAGGATGCCATATGATTTATGTTTCTTGTTGCTTACGGCGAGACCTTCGTGGTGAAAAATAAAAAAATATATTATATCTAGCAGGGGTCGGTTTCGCTCAAAATTTATACCGAAATGTAGGTAAAATAAACATGTCACAATTACGAATTTGAAATTTTATAAAACATCATATTTTAAAAGTTATACACGAAGAAAATATATTTCAAATTAATTATAATTTTAAAATAGTATAATATTCAAATGCTAAACACCAGAAAAAAAACAGAAAGAAACGAGAAATAAGTAGCCCTCAAGTTTAATAAAATTACTTGTTTGTAATGAAGATCATAGACATTATGCATCCAAAGGTTGTATTTTATGCTTAAGTGATACCTATTATGTTTATTAAGGTAAAAGTAATCGATGAAATTCAATGGATACGTAGATGAAAGTCACTTGCATTCATTATGTATTTTCTTACATATAAATAATCAATTATCACTGATGTAATAGTCCATGATGTCACATTAAACGACTTAATTAATTGATTTAATAATTAGGTCATAACAAAAAGAAGCGACCATTAATCCTTATTAAAAAGGTTTAATAGTCTTGTCCTTTGATATAACGAAGACGACCAATATATACTTGTATTTTAAACATAATAACCTAGTTTGATGACCCCAATCTATAAATAAATTCTATAATAGTTTTTATATGCATTTCATGCTTTTTCAGGAATGCTCCCAGTAATTTCTAAATAACCAGTGTAACAAATTTCTTCTAAAAGGATTTACATTTATTACTGACCAGCAAATTGTTGTTTTGACTTTAAAATGGCGATTTACATAACAAAAGTGGGTGCTGGTTGGACACGATATATACATGATTACATGGTAAAAAAAAGGTTGTTTTTATAGTAATTACGATAACCAAGATTAAACTAAACACTTCACATGAAAACATACATTACACACATGAGCAAAGCTAAACAAATACATAGAAAATTTAACACCAAAAACAATAAACCTTAAAAGAAATTTTGTAAACATATCAAAAGAAGCTAGAAAAATTTAACTTTACATCGATCACCAGAAGCTATGATCAAGCACCACATGGCGATTGTGGTTGTAAAGTTTGCCTTTCACGATGCGCGAGGATATGATCACATTAGGATAGCCAGAAATCAAAAGTAAGTTGAATTGAACCATGTGTTTATCGTGTCGGAGATTTAGTATTATCAAAAGCATTTTAGTAAAATTAGATTTGTTTTATGACTAAATGAGAAATTAGATTAATAAACATTAATATGAATTAGATAGTGCGGTGTGCACGTTCATTCAAAAATATTATTATTTTTATATAAAGAAGCCTAGATAGTTCAAGGGGCAGAGCTCCTAGACAACGAGGGATGAGGATCAACACCCCTGACAATGCGGTCTAAAAGGTGTCCAAGGGGCAATGCCCCTGGTGTCTGTCAGCTACAAGTTGCTTCAAGTTCACCCGATTGATGGAAATTGCTTGGAAAAGGTGATCAGTAACGACTAATCATCAATACTAAATTCGTAGTACTTAGATAGTAACCGATTACTTCCATACCAATTATAAGCATCAGTGTATTCCCTTATCAAAACTTAAAAATAAGTAAAAGTAGTGTTGTGATGTGCAAATTAAAGGAAAAATAGTACCCTTAGATAACAGGTCGTTACAACATATTTTTTACTGAGGAAATATGCTATAACATAAGTAAGAAATTTTATTTCAAGATGTACATCTAAGCTCACCAAAACACCAATCAACGCGTTACACTAAACTTTCATTTTTACTCAACTATTTTCCGTTTATAGTTTTATCAAATATATGTATAATCATTTTATACAAATATAAGATAACAATAAGAAGTCATAAATTTATGACATATATAGGCTAGCTCTAAAAGTTCATATATCATACATCGAGACATGGTTTAACATCATTGATACAAAAGATTTATTTAATTACTTTTTTCTCTAGTCTCGACCTTATCGACTATCATCAACGTTTTCTTACACATTGAAGACATGACCGATAATCCTTATCACGTTATCTATCCATTGTAACATGACTTTCCTCACTATGGTTTAACATCTTGATTAGCCCTCACTGTATATGGTTTATATCATGATTTCGATTAGCCCTCACTATGGTCGTTTAGCATCTTGCTATTGTTTGACCTAGCTCATTTATTTTTTATGTCTACACAAAATAATCATTGAACCGAAAAAGCGTATTAATCATAAATTAATACAAATGTTGAAGTCCGTATTATTTTAAATCCAGCTTGACAGTATATTATAATTAAGATTGTCATAGTCATAGTAAAATGTTTTTACAAGTGTCCATTCATTTTTTCTCAACACAATAAATAAGTGATATGATATATGTTTGCCACAATAAGTATGTGTGTAATTTTCTTAGTTTTTGAATTGAAAGACGACAATAATATATTTGACTGAGTTTACTGGTTGTTATGTAAATAAATATACATTTTAACAATACATATTATTCCTCATCTGAAGCATTTTTGTTACAAATTTATTTATTTATTTATTTGTGTTACATTTAAATATTATAGTTCCCGGTGGTCATTTGATAATTTTTGATGGAAAAGTTAAAGAAAATTTGAAGTTTTGTGAAGAAAAGCTTCTAACACTGGCATGTAAGCACCCCTACATGACCATGTCCCATGTGAAGTATGATTCTGTGGGAAACTACTGCCTACACGAGCTACTCACTTATCTCACACGCCTATGTGCGGAGCAAAATCGGGGTTTTAACCTAAGTTCACCCCCATTTCAACATAAATTTCAAATTATCTCAAACCTTAGCCTCTCTCAACCATTTAGGTGATTTTGGGTATACTTCAAGAGTTCTTGAGAGATTTAAAAGCCAAGATTGAAGATTTCACACTTTCAAAGAGGATCTAACATCATCCGCCCTATTTCCACTTAAAATTGGTTTGAATTACTTTAGATCTACTATGAGTTCTTTCATGTTTTTGAGTTTGGGTGTGTTTTTTAAGCCTCATGGGCTAAACTCTTATTATCACTTGGATTAGATGACACTTAGCAGGATTTAACAACTTGTACATGATTCTTGGTTATGTTTAGTTGATGCTATGATGAAGTTTGATTATTCTTCAATGATTGTGTATGTTTGTTCTAGTTTGATGAAATGTTCAACCTTGTGGGTGTTGTAAGCATGTTATGTTGGAAAACCTCATGTTCTTACAAGACTTATGCATATAACTGCATCTTTTGTATGTAATCTTGTGACATTTGATTAGAAATGGTGAATGAATGATTGAAGGTTTAGTAAAATTGGTCAAATGTGCATCCTTATGCTTATGTTTGAGAAAACCATGGTGCATGTCATGAATCTCTCTTGTCATTGGTTATGAATTGTTTTGTAATTATGGTATGATGTTTATGAGTTGAAATGTAATTATAGTTTTGTCTATTTTACGCAAGTTAAGGTGGTTATCATGTGTTTATCGTGTTAGCTTTCTAAAAATTTGTGGAATTAGGTAACCCTAACGGGAGTCTAATTCATCTTTAACATTGACATAATTATATCATTAGTTCCTTATGACATAACTTTAGGTGGCTATTTTGTGTTTATCGTTCTAGCTTTCCGAATGGTTATATGTCTAGATATCTTTGACGGGGGTCTAGATTACTTCCAGTAATATGTGTAAAAAATGATCTCACCTTGAGTTTGTGCTAGTTGTTATTTCTATGCTAAGTGGAGTCAAAATCCAAGTGGTATCTTTATTGATTGGTGTATCTTCATCTTCATTTTCTTGATTTATTAGTTTAATTTGCTAATTACATTACTTAATTTTAATATTCACAAACCCAAACTCAATTAATCGGTTAAATAGTGATGATTATTTAGTATTGGAGCCATTGTATTCACGGATATATCGATACTCGGTTCTTGCCTAAAACTATACTACTATGCGATATGTGCACTTGTCTATAGTGTGTAGTTGGTTTAAGAGTGATAATCATTTGTTAAATCAAAACAATTGTGTGAAAAATACTTACTTTATATATATATATATATATATATATATATATATATAATATATATATATATATATATATATATATATATACTATGCGATATGTGCACTTGTCTATAGTGTGTAGTTGGTTTAAGAGTGATAATCATTTGTTAAATCAAAACACAATTGTGTGAAAAATACTTACTTTATATATATATATATATATATATATATATATATATAACTTTACACACATCACTGGTCATTTTCTTTAAAGTAATGTTTTTAATACTATTATTGTTTATTATTGAGATATGATTATACAAGAAGAAACATATACACGTATATCTCACACATACAAAATTTAAACAAACATCCTTCTCATACACACGCCATGAGCAAACACAAACATACTCCCTGTTGCCTTTGATGTCACCATCATTACCACCTACAATGTGATTAAGGTGTGGATGAGGCGTCGAGCATGGACCCAAGCTCAAGCCTACGTTGAAGCCTGTTTTTAAACCAACACAAGCCATAGTTCGTATATCAAATTTAACTAGGATCGCAAGCGTTAAAAAGTCTATTATTTATATAAACATAATAACTTCTATTTATATACCAAATATGTATCACATAACATATATTATTATAAATATAGTTATTATAAAAGTAACTATATAATATATGTTGTCTGACATATATATAAAATTAGAATTATAACTACATGTCAAATAATTATATATGTATATAAATAAACTAATTAGACAACTAATAAATAATAAACAATTCGATCTCGTTTCACCCCTAATTAGGATCTCTACTTGCTAACTTCATATTAATTTGTAACTCATAACAATTTAAGGTGAAATCAAAATGGCTATAGGTTGACTGGGTTAACATGTATACTGGTTAAAATGGTTGGGTTTGGAACATTTTGCTTTTAGAAAATTGTTAATTTGATGTAAGATAAAAATGAATTCTCTTCATAATAAGCTTGAGTGAAATTGAGTCCTTTCTTTATAAAAATGAACATATGTATCAAAATGTGCTCACCACTATATTTTTATATGATGGGTGGTGGTGATGTATGGAGAATCGATGTGGTGTTAGCAGTGGAGATGACATTGGAGATCATGATGACAACAATTGATAGAATGAGGGTGACGATGAAGCTAGCAATGGCATCAGTAGCTACAATTGTTGCAGGGGCATCGACAACAATGGTGTAAAGGTTGCGATTGGTAAATGTGATGGGAGAGGTTGTGGTGGTCATGTAGGTGATTTCAACGCTAGTGAGAGTGGTGATTCGACGAGAAATAGTGGTGGTGATGGTCCATTTAAAATTGTTTTAAGTTAACAAATTTTATTATAGTATTTCATGTCTTATAACTTTATTTACATATTTTAACTACATGTAAATTGATTTAATGTTTTATTTATATTATATTATAATACATATAAGAAGGACAAAAAAATAATATATATAAAATTAAGATTTTAAATAATTACAAATGTTAACACATTATACAATCCTTTACGGCTAGACCAAATGTTTATTTTACTTTTTAGTTTGTCACACATCGTTGGTTGAAATGAAGATTCATAAAACAAATTACTATATATAGCAAAGTCCTGTTACTTGAAAAAATTAAACCATACATGTCCTTGTGGCTAAGTTGGGTAAGCAACCAACATTTTTTGTAAATATAATTTTTTTAATTCAAAATTTTGTAAAATTAACCGAGAAAAGCTCAGCTCGATATCCACTTGGTTTGTAACCAAGTCAAGCTCGAGCTAAGTTCAGCTTAGCTTACTGTCTACATCACATTACATCACACGAACACTCAATCAGTCTGAATAGAATAAATTAACCTACAACTAAACAAAATTGTTAACCGTCCATAAATATAACATAATTAAAAACAACATATTGTTAACGGTTCTCTAAAAAAGGAAGAAATTCGCCGACGCCAACAATATTCTAGTAAAAAAAGATGTTTTTTTTTTCATTAAAGAAAAAAAGATCTCTTTGATAAAGTATTGACGGTTAAATTCAACCCCAGAAGGTGGCGTAGAAATTTCCAGCTCACAAAGATGCCGAAATTAAAAGAATATACCATACAAGATACTCATACTATTTGTTGCTTATAAATCCTAACTAAACCCCTAAATCTTTCACCAATTCACCTCAACGACAAAACAGGTCAGTATCACTTCATTCATTTCAATTCCCCCAATATTCATTCTCTTCGTCGTTTTCGTTGAAATCATATAATTCTATCACATATTTAATTATTATTATCATGCTTTTAACATACATGCATGCATGCATGAATCACAAGCACAAGCTTCAAATCTGCTCTGTTTCTGCATGAAACTTCGTTTTTTATTCATGACAAATTGTTGTTAATTCGAATAAGTTATGAGCAATTATGCGTTTATTTTGGTAATCTAATGATGAAATTGATGATATATGTGTTTGTGCTTGCAGAATTTGACGAAAACAGAGGAATTTGCGAGAATTAGGGTTTTCTAATTTGTGGAAGATATAACAATGGCGACATCAAGCAATTTGAAAGTTTTAAATGCGCTTGATGGCGCCAAAACGCAATGGTATCACTTCACTGCAATTGTGATTGCCGGAATGGGGTTCTTTACAGACGCTTATGATCTCTTTTGTATCTCGTTAGTGACGAAAATGCTTGGTCGCATATACTACACGAAACCGGGCTCGCCCAAGCCTGGAAGCCTACCGCCGAATGTATCGGCTATGGTTAACGGGGTCGCGCTCGTTGGGACCCTGGCGGGCCAGTTGTTCTTCGGGTGGCTCGGTGATAAGCTCGGGAGGAAGAAGGTGTATGGTATTACACTTATGCTCATGTGTCTTTGCTCAATTGCTTCGGGTTTGTCGTTCGGGAGCTCGCCCAAGACGGTCATGAGTACCCTTTGCTTCTTTCGGTTTTGGCTCGGGTTTGGGATCGGTGGGGATTACCCGTTGTCCGCTACGATAATGTCTGAGTACTCAAATAAGAAGACTCGGGGTGGGTTTATTGCTGCGGTTTTCGCAATGCAGGGGTTCGGGATTTTGGCGGGAGGCGTGTTCGCAATCATCATGTCATCGATGTTTAATTCTCGGTTCGCGGCTCCAGCGTACGAGGTTGATCCGGTGGGGTCGACGGTTCCCGAGGCGGATTACGTGTGGAGGATTATTTTGATGGTGGGGGCTCTTCCGGCTCTGATGACCTTTTACTCAAGGTCAAAGATGCCAGAAACGGCTCGATACACCGCCCTGGTGGCGAAAAACGCCACCAAGGCGGCTTCGGACATGTCAAAAGTCTTGAATGTCGAAATCGAGTCCGAGCAAGAAAAAATTAATGTGCATTCCGAAAGGAGTTTCGGTCTCTTTAGCCGTGAGTTTTTGAAACGACACGGGCTACACTTGCTCGGGACCACCAGCACTTGGTTTCTACTCGACATCGCGTTCTACAGTCAAAATCTATTCCAGAAGGACATATTCAGTGCCATAGGGTGGAACCCGCCCGCGAAAACAATGAACGCCATCGAAGAAGTTTACAGAATCGCAAGAGCACAAACGCTTATCGCGCTTTGCAGTACTGTTCCCGGATACTGGTTCACCGTCTTCTTGATTGATAGAATCGGACGGTTCACGATTCAGCTCATTGGTTTCTCAATGATGACTATCTTTATGTTTGCATTAGCTTTCCCTTACAACCACTGGACCCAACCCGAAAACAATATAAAGTTTGTGGTCATGTACTCGTTAACTTTCTTCTTTGCGAATTTCGGCCCTAACACCACCACATTCGTGGTCCCAGCAGAGATCTTCCCGGCTAGGGTTCGGTCAACTTGCCATGGTATCTCAGCAGCATCGGGGAAACTAGGCGCAATGGTCGGTGCTTTCGGGTTCTTGTATCTGGCTCAGAACCAAGATCCGAGCAAGACAGATGCGGGTTATCCAGCAGGTATTGGAGTGAAAAATTCACTGATCGTGTTGGGCGTGGTCAATTTTTTGGGAACTTTGTGTACTTTCTTGGTGCCTGAATCGAAAGGAAAGTCACTGGAGGAAATGACGGGTGAAACCGAGAAGTGAACCAACGATTCGCAGCCTTAGCTACAGTCTTATGTATCGGCTACCATGAGTTCATAGTTACAAGCATGATTCAGTTGTTCAAATAAAAATCTTATTATTGTTCTGTTTTTCAAACTCAATAGTACTAGTTTTCAATTTTCATTATTTCTTTCGCGTTATATCTTTAACAGGTCAAACGCTTAGTTAAACAAAACTTAGCTTAAAAGCATAGTAAAACCGGTTAAAGTGTCTGATCAGATTTTTAAAGCATACAGCTCCTAAAAGGCTAAAACATTAAGATTATTATTAAAATGATAAGCTTTTGTGACCAAATTATATACACTTACTATATTGGTTGACGGTCACCGGCCCATTCGCAAGCTCTGGTCATTCTTGAAGTCAAAAGACACCATGTTTACACAATCAAGGAAACAACACAGAGACACAGGGCTACCATGCATATATGTATAACAGTTCGTTACAAACTACACAATAGATACGCTTACAGCGGGTGATGAACACGAACACACTACATAAAAAGCACATAAACACAATCAGTTTACGCGTTATCTGAACACATTGAGCTCCATGTAACCAAGTGTTGCTAAAAGGTATTCTTTTTGACCGGAACCTGTTTTAACCCGGTACCCAACTCGCTTATTCTGTCACTTCTAAAAGATGTTAAGAAACTTGTTTATGGAAATCAACAGGCATTGTGAACAATTTTAAGGGATGAAAGGGGCCAAAGCTAACCAATCAATGAAGAATATCTGCTATCATTCTCCGGTAATGCTGATGCGAATATTGCAGCTCTCAGCAGGGCTGCATTCGGCTGCAAATCGATATCATATTCCGAAGAATCAATACGCAGAAGCTTAAAAACAGAATTTATACGTTCACAGTTTGACAAGAACCAAAACTGAGGTGCTTTATACAAACATACAGCCACAAAAGACACCCAAATGGCCTGTGGACATTTAGTGGAACACCTGACATACATCCAACTGTTTCTATCAACGATATCAAACATTTAGAAAGATATAGAGGTCTGTTATTACAGTGATTTAGTGCTGATTAAGAAGCCAAAATCCAAAATTGAATACACTCTCGAAGCAAATGAACGGAGTGAAGCTAATTAACATGTTTGATGTGGATAATCCACCAAGTTTCATTGACGAAAATTGAAGATTAATGAAGACAGAATTAAAGATTAAAAGGGTAACATATGAAAAACTGAAAAAGAAGTTTGGTGCAGATTCATATAACTGATGTAGGAAGAAACTAAAGGTGGGATTCTGATTCGATCAATTGTTTAGGGGCCGTGCGTTAACTCAACGCAACTTTATTGATATAATGTAACGTGATGTTGTTCTTGTGATATGTTTGACTCCAGTGAATCCAGGGTTTAAATCTTGTATGAAAAAGTTTAAATAAAAGTCTTTTAAGCTTAAAAAGTTCAAAAAATAATTATTAACTATCAATCTTATTAATCAATAGTTGAGATCAAGTTATAGATAACAATAAATATATAAATTATAAAAAATTATGACAAAATAACACATTGTGTTATCTTAAACACTATGAGATTTAAAAAATATAATGGTAAAAGTATATCATTGTGTACTTGTAATTGTAAAATACAATGTAAACTCATATTTGACACAATTAATATATATGACACAATTACCAATGTATTTGACACAATTACCAATGTATTTGACACAATGATCAAAATGTCATTCTTTTTAAAACAATAGAATAACACGTATCAAACGCACAATTCTTCTTAAACTTTTTAAATTAAATACTCTTTTTACTATAACCCTGCACTATAATTTAAAAGAAAGGATAATTCGATTTGTTTTGTTTCTAACTATTAGATAACAGTTTAACGCCTTAATCTTGTAGTTTTTATAAAATCAACAATTTCATTTAGCATGTTTCATAAATTTAGATAGCTTTTAGCAATACAAATATACAATTGTCATTTTGTGCGTATTTAATTCACGAGTTACAAAATATTTCATTTCAATTTATAATGTAGTAATTTACTATTATGATAAGTTATTTATTTATGGAAGTATGAATGTAAAATGTAAGACCTAATTAATAAAGTATATGAATCATTTGAACCGAAAGTTATGTGATTTTTAAACCTCACATGATGATGATATGAGCAACATAGTATTGTTATAATTTGTGACCTAAAGGATTATTCATATAAGATGATATTGCTAATGACACTTAAGTTCACTTTCTTCACAATTGTGTTTGAACTTTTCAACACTCATATATTAACATTGCGAAATAAGCAGATTGCAAAATGGACACACAAATATGGCAAGTTACGATTATATTGCGATTATTAAATGTTTATATTGTTACAAGATCAATTGCATTATTACACAATGAATATTTATGTAGATTTGTAGATTTAAAAGGAAGCTTAGGAAGTTGACAGTTAGCAAAATTTGCCACTTATTTACTTTGACTTATTATTTTGGACAGGTCACGGTCTTAGATTTGTTGTTCTTATAGTTGGTCTAATAATTTTTTTCTTAAACATGGACTTAAAAGTTTGGTGTAACATCTAGTAGTAAACTTCAGACTCTTAATATGTTAGACAACAAACTTAACCTCTTTTTGTGTTTTGAATAACAAAGTTGTCATTTTAGACTTGCTTATTAGCAAATATAAGTCTATTTTGTAATAAATTTACTATCCATATATTTTGGATGTCAAGTTTACCTTTTTAAAATAGTGCTTATAATAAAAACTTATAGATAATGCAATTATGTAACGTATTGAAAGAGTGGAGCATTACACAATACCTAACATGATGGTGACACCCTCAATAAATGTGTTTGTATGTAGCTGATATTGACACCATACTCTTTTCAGTACCATGAAACACCAATATTTATAAATTAAAAGGTCAGCTCTTGTGTATAATTGCATAATAGACAATTAGACATTTTACACTTCACTGTAACACTGGTCAATTTAATTATCATGTTATTTAGATTGAAGAATGAATAGTTGCATAATAGATATGTAATTCCAATCTTACCAAATACCCAAACCTATAAATTAAACAAAAATGCTGCTACGGATGGATCACACGACATCTGCCTCTCTACGCAGTCAAACTTCAACCGGATTATCTTCTATGCTCACCAAAGTAAGTGTAAGGTGCACATGAAACAGGTGACATGGACAGGACAAAGTTGCTCCTGATCATCCAAGCCAGATTCTAATAAGAATTTATCGAACTTGGTTTTGATTTGATGTTTTCTCTCTCATTGCAGCAAACGTTTCTGCAACAAGCAATGGGAACGCGATTGTGGCATCACAATGCACCTGGATCAAAACATAATGAATGATTAATACCTGTTTGTCCAATAGATTTACCACCAGAGAAATGCTGATATAATTGATTTGAGCAGATAATATTCTTATTTTGTCACTATGGGCAAATAGTCAACTCTTTGTCCAAAAAAAGGCACTCTTTGACTTTGTGGTCAAAGGACACATGTGAAGACCATTAAAGAAAATATGTGGCTGTGCATCACCTAAAATATCTCACATAACATGACAAGAACCAAACAAGTGCTATATAGGCAAAGAGGTCATGTATTTACCTTGACAGATTTAGCAGAAGCGCGTATTTTTCCCCAGGAGACGGCTTCATCTGGACGAGCACCAGAATCACTACCATCAAATTCCTGGGCAGTGTTGATATAGACTGCATAATCTGCACCATTACGCATCATATTTGCATTGCATATGTGATGTTTTGGCAACCCTCCTCCTAGAATTATGATCCCGGTCTTCCTAGGGTTCGCATGCACAGCCTCACTGTTCATTGCCCGAATATCTGTATTAAAAGTGACAAAATACACACGAAGTCATGAATCATGATGATTACAGTAATGTTGAATATTGTTTATAAGTAGCTGCATAAACTAATTTATATCTGATAATCCATTATTAGTAAAAAATTTGGACTGGTACATCGCACATTGTTTGTTGTACTTGTATCACTTAAAAATGCAAGAAAATGATGGTTGTATTTCTCTATGTTGATCTAGAAAATTGTTAAAAATCCATTAAAAGTTTCTGATATTTCTTTTGTTGGGATTGGTATCTCGTGTTATATACATTTTCTTATCTGTGTTGGGTTTGTGGAGTCTTGATTTGGGCTCGGGTTAAAGACAACTCAATGGCAGATTAATTAAATTAAAGACCTGGCCCGTTTTTATTTAATTTTAGCCCATTAAGATTTTCTTGGGGATTAAGTTGTAAACCCTAATTTTCTCTATTTATATTGTATCATTGTACTTGTAATTCCTCACGAGTGAGGCAGAAAGCAATAAAAGAGTATCCTGGTTGCAGCCCGTGGACGTAGGTCACATCGACCGAACCACGTTAAATCTCGCGTGTTCATCTTTGTTATTATTTTCTCTCGTGTGTTTCTGCTTGTGTGTTTGTGCGCGGTTTGATCCTAACTGGTATCAGAGCTTCAGGCTCTTGATTACTGTGCTATCAGCCGCTCTACCGCCGCCGCTCCGTCGCCGCCACTCTGCTGTCGCCACCCTGTTCTATTGAATTAGGGTTTCCTGCTGCCACCCTGTTCTATCGAATTAGGGTTTCCTATCGAACTTACTGGGTAGTTTGATTGTCTGCTGCATATCAAAACTCAGGTGCATTATTAAACTCTTTTGCTTTCGATTTTTGGAACTGGTTTTCATAGAATAGTGGTCAATAGAACACTCAAGTTCAGGCAGCCGGCCACTGTTGTGTTTGTCACTATTCTCAGTTCTGACTCGACTGTTAAGCATCTGTGGTTTGGAATAATGGCTGAGAACAGGAGAAAAATTGAAAAGTTCGATGGTCACGATTTTGGGTGGTGGAAGATGCAAATGGAGGATTTGCTTGTTCAGAAAGATTTGGATATTGTTTTGGGTGAGAAACCAGAAAATATGAAACCAACTGAATGAGAAACTTTGGATAAAAAGGCCAAGGCGGTTATTAGGTTGTCGCTGACAAAGGATGTTGCGTTCAACATTCTGAAGGAAACTACAGCAAAAGGTATCAAGGATGCGTTAGCTAATATGTATGAGAAGCCTTCGGCAGCAAATAAAGTTTTCTTAATTCGAGAGCTGGTTAATACAAAGATGAAAGAGGGAAGTTCAGTTTTAATGCACATCAACAACTTGAACTCGATTTTGTCAAGACTTGGGTCAGTTGGCATCAAATTCGAGGTTGAGGTTCAGGCTCTACTACTGTTATCATCATTGAATGATAGCTGGGCTGGTACTATTACAGCGATTACTAGTTCCACCAGCGCGTTCACTTTAAATGGGGTTCGGGATATTATTATCGGCGAAGGCACCAGACGAAGAAATTCAGGTGAATCATCAAGTGAATTACTGAATGTTGGCAGAGGAAGAAAGAATAACAGAGGTAGTGGGAGCAAGAACAGGAAAAGGAGTCAGCCTAGGGCTCGAAATGATGTGACTTGTTGGAACTGTAAACAGGTGGGACACTTCAGGAATCAGTGTCCAAATGATCAAAAAGAAGTCAACACTGCAGCAGACTACTCAGACGATGATGCTTTAATATGTAGCGTGGAGAGCAGTGTGGATTCCTGGGTCATGGATTCTGGAGCTTCATTTCATGCTACCCACAGTAGCGAAGCATTGCAGAATCTAAAAGAAGGTGATTTTGGTAAGGTAAGACTGGCGAACAATGATGTTCTTGATGTTACGGGCATGGGTGACATGGATTTAGTTACTTCAGCTGGTTCATGGACTTTGAAAGATGTTTGGGTGATTCCTGATTTGAAGAAACAGTTGATTTATGTCAGTCAGTTGGATGAACAGGGACATGAGGTTAAGTTCGGGAATAAGCAGTGGAAAGTTGTTAAAAGGAATCTTGTCATTGCTCGTGGAAAGAAAATGGGTTCATTGTATATGGTCAGTTTACTTCCTGAAGGAAGTGACGTTCCAGTTCAGAAGAAGACTAAAATCCAGTTCACAGAATGTCGTGGTCAGAAGAAGGTTTGCTTTGCAAGTAAGAAACCTAGAGTCACGGGAAAGATTCAAAGTGAATGTGCATGGAAGAGTTCAGGAAAACCAGTTAAAGGATTTCGTAGCAGTGGGAGCACAGGTTGTGCTTCAGTCATAGTTCCTAGACGACAGTGGGTTAAAAGAACTAATATTCCATCTAATGAAATCTCTCCAGATGATTACTTGCTGAATATGGAGAGTGTTTGTTCTCAGGATGTTCCAGGATCTGGCAGTTTGTTTCAGTGGGAGCCGGTAGGGACGGAGAACAGGTCAGGGACAGATACAGCCGTGACTGATATGTTGAAGCTCGGGGGAGCTTCAACGGGCCTTCAGGTTAACTGATGAGAAGGCCGCTGCAACCAGGAAGAAGAGGAAGATTACAAGAGGTACAAGTGTTCACATCGGAAGGTAGTTTGAAGATGATCAAGCCTCCAAGTGGGAGATTTTTGGGTTTGTGGAGTCTTGATTTGGGCTCGGGTTAAAGAGAACTCAGTGGCAGATTAATTAAATTAAAGACCTGGCCCGTTTTTATTTAATTTTAGCCCATTAAGGTTTTCTTGGGGATTAAGTTGTAAACCCTAATTTTCTCTGTTTATATTGTATCATTGTACTTGTAATTCCTCACGAGTGATGCAGAAAGCAATAAAAGAGTATCCTGGTTGCAGCCCATGGACGTAGGTCACATCGACCGAACCACGTTAAATCTCGCGTGTTCATCTTTGTTATTATTTTCTCTCGCGTGTTTCCGCTTGTGTGTTTGTGCGCGGTTTGATCCTAACAATCAGTCCAACAATAAGATCTAAAAATGAATCTTATGCTTAGTTGTGAAACTACATAAGTGTTATTTTGATCAAGATAGTCAAAATGCAAGAATCTGCTCACCTTGCACTACGTCGACGACAAGACCAGGATTGCGGAAGGAATGGAAATATAACATGTCTCCAAGAGATCCATCCGTCAAGCCAGGGCAGAAGACGGGAATATTGTTCTACAATAAAAAATAATAATCTAACTTTGAATGTAAAACAAATTACTTTCAGTGTTATAATTGAAATGCACATATTTCATTTGAGATGCGAGATCATTGTTTACATCAAAACGTACAAAAAACCTTATAAATGTAAAAAAAATCGGCGCTAGAACTTTGGAAGAACAAATAAAAGTTATAACTTTGTTAAACAGAGTAAAGCTAAAAGATTAAAAATGAAAGAAGATTGTGAAAATAAACAAAATACACCTAAAATAGAGGTGAAGATGTGATCACCTTATAAGCCCAATAAAGATATGAACTTTCATTATTAATCTCCTTCCCCAAACGTGCTATCACTTTTGATGGCGTCCATAACACATGCTATTGAACACAAATGAAAAAAAGGTATCAATTTCTACCACACAACATGCTCAAGATTACTGATAAAAGTTAAAAATTCATCAAAACTAACATGTAAGTTCATATTTAGTTCTCAAACACATATAATACCTCTCTAGTCTGTTCTTCCAGCATTTGATCAAATATTGGGATGATCCAATCTTCAAACTTACAGTAATTCTCATTAGGCACCAACAGGTTACCGATACGATTCAATCCTTTCGACCGCAAAGCAGCACCAGATAGCGAAAAATCACCCCTGTATGTGTCTGCAAGACATTTTATAATATCTTCCTCAATGCCACCAGTTGTTGTCACAATCACTTCAACCTCCATTCAATCAAACATAAACTCAAAACAATCAGCATGTATATACATAAATCAAACAGATACACATGTTCATAATCACAAACCCTTGAAACACTAACCATATGATGTTGAACCAGATACCGAATAATATCTCGAACACCAGACGAAACAAGATTCGAAGTAAACCCTAGAAAGATTTTGCATCTGACAGACTCTCTGTAAGCTAAATTCTTCTCCTCTTCACTGCAATCTTCTGTCACTTGCTCATGAGAAAGCCTCCATTCTAGCTTCAATCATCAAACCAAAACCCTCAGAATCACAAAAAAACCACCTAATTCAGCTTATAATCAACGAAAAACAACGACTTTCATCGAATCTGTATAATCTATTAAGTCGGAGATTGACCTACTTACCATTTGATTAACGGTTTCGATGGCGTCACCGAGATTGGAAGCTTGGAAGCCGGTGGAAGTTAGGGATTTGAGAATCTGTTGATAATTAACCCCTTGGTTAAAATCATAGCCGTTGATTTTAGCACAGGTGCCTTCTAGACTCTCTGATTCTTTGAACACCACTGATCTTAAGGTCTCAATCAACTCTGATTGTTTAGTGGCTTCCCCCATTTACTTTAAGATATTGGATTAGGGTTTTAGGGGTGTCTAATTGAAGGGTGATCGGAGCCTTCGCCGGAGTTGTTGGGATATTGTTGCAGGTGAAAACGGAATGAAATCGGCTGCAGAGATCCAGAGAATGGGTGATGGTCGGGTCATACGCGATTCATATGTCTGGTATATGGGCAGGTTCGGGTCAATATCGGATCAGGAAAGGGGTGGGTTCGTCTGACCCGAATTTTTTGAGTTTAGGCCTCCCTAGGGCTTTAAACAAGCATAGCCGGGTCGGATTGAGTTCGATTCGTTTAAAAATCAAGCCTGGTAGAGTCGAGTCCGCTTGATTATGTTAAGGAGCGTAAATTGTCTCTCGAGTCAGCTAGTTTACTTTCTAAAAGAATAATCTTGTTGTTTTTTAAACACAAAATATAGTATTTTTTATTGTTAACCCCGTTAGAAAAATGATATGAATTGGCATTTTGATAACTATGATTATCTTTTGTATTTTTATATTTAGTTTTTTTGTTAAAAGATTTATAAATGATTATATGTTTATGGTCTCTTTGAACAACTTGTCATAATTTTAATTTATAATTTAAACTTTTATTTAAACGAGTAAACAAGTCAGCTAACGAGAGAGCAACAAGTCGAGTAACCTTGACTCGGTCATTTTCAAACTTGGTGATTTTGAGTGGTCTCAAACGACACTGACGGACTCCTTTTCTCATTTTTTCTTCTTTAATTTGTTTCCATTTTCTTCTATCAAATTGTTACTTTCTTCTTTCTTCATAATCTTTAACAACAAATATACGACTCTGCTTCGGATGATAAGTATTAGCTTAATCAGACTTACTTATTCGTTTATTAGTTGAGGCCGCACCTTCAAACCCCTCAACAGAAAAAACACAACTGAAAAAACCTCATGACTCAACCCAGAAATATTTTTCAAATCCAATACTCATCATTTTTAATTTTCTTGAATATTTCAACTCAATTATTTATGCTAAAAATCATTGTTCTCTTTTCTTATACAATCTTTGTTTTCAATTTAGTCATTCATTTATTTAAATTATGTTAAGAGTTTATAAACTATTGTAAATAAAATACTTTAAGTAGTTCTAATAGAATAGAATCATTAATAACTCGGTTTAAAGATAAATTTATACGATTGGGAAGAATTAGCAGAAAAAAAAAAAAAAAAAAAAAAGTTTCGACTCTTGAATTAGAAATTACTGTTTGTAACCTCTGCGATCCCATGTGTCTACCAACTTTGGGAGTTCGAGGAGAGCCAAAAGGGTTTTCTACGAGATCACAAACCCACCATCACTTACAGTAAAAATAACATGGAATCTGAAGGTATTCGACGGTGTTGATTCATCTGTTTTTTTCCCTTTAAAAAACTTCAATTGATACTCCGATTTCTCTTTAATTAAATTCAATTCAATTCCATGTTTAGGGCAACAAAACTCTTCCAACCCATCAGCCCTTATCGCATCTCTCCTATCCAAAAGAGCCAAACATCATGAGGATCTTCGCAACATTGAAAAACAGGTTTGATTCAATGATCGTTAGTTTCTTGAAGGTTTTCTTGATTTTCTACACATGTTTAGGGCTTTTGTTCTTTCGATCGGTTCATTGGTTCGTTTGATCTCTGAAATTTGAAGTTTTCTTATTTGGGTTTGAGGAAATTAATGTGAAAATGTGAAAGATTCAAAGATTTTTCGGTAGATGAAACCTCAATTAAGGTCCTAAAAAGGAAAGTTTCAAGATTGTGTATCAATGAGGGCTAGCAAAAGATTCACAATTTCACTTGTGGGGTATATTGCACTACTCTTTTAACAAGTTTCTTGATGTTTGGATCAATGGAGGGCTACCAAAAGTTTCAGAATTTCACCTTTATAATGTGTTTTTTCATCAGATTTCTAAATATGGAGAGTTCTTAGATGTTTTTGGGGGTTAAGGATAGAATTAGGTAAGGAGACAGTAATGATCCTCCTGCCTTCCATTTTAGATGTTTTTGGGGGTTAAGGATAGAATTAGGTAAGGAGACAGTAATGATCCTCCTGCCTTCCATAGTTAGGGTTTACTTCATCGTATTCCCAATGATCAATTGCTGTTAGGATAGTATACCTGAAAGGCAATAAGTATTATAGCATCTTTTGGTAAAATATAATAACATTGAGCTTTAGCAAGTTCCTTATACAGTTTTCTGTAAGAAAATAAAGTTGATTTTTCTTGAATGAAACTAAGTGGAGTCTAATTTGAATGAGAGGGAATGTTTATCTACAGTCTCAGAGTAGTAAGGCATATTCTCTCAGTTATGCAAATTGAGCGGATGTTTTCGATTACTTATAATGGTGGTTCAAAATACTTATATACAAGACGTGTTAACTTTGTTTTTACATGTGTGGGAAACCAGGATTGTTGTTACAATATTTTAGGACATAGTCAGGTACTCAGGTCAATCTTGTTAAAATCTTGTCTTACTGCAGATGACACAATTGAGGGATTATGTGCCTTTAGTAACTTTTTACAGTGATAAAATGCTTTGATCGTTACAGTTTTTGTACGTCCTAAGATAGCATAAAAAACTTAACCGTTTAACTGTGATTCCAGCTTTATGACATGGAGACAGCCTATCTACAGGATCCAAGCCAATGTGGAAATGTATTAAAAGGCTATGAAGGGTTTCTGTCAGCATCAAAGAGCACTTCACTGTAAATCCTAAAATGCCACCCTCGACTCATACTATACATCTCTATGTTTTTACTATATACTCTTGTGAAATTGTGACAACAAATTGTATGTTGAATATTCAAAGTGTCTGTTGACAACACAACGGTAACGGGCAATTAAATAATTGAGCTTTAATCTCTGCAAAAAAGTAAATGTTGCAATTTTGTAACTTGTGTTACTTGTTGTGATTGCAGCTACAAACGAACTAGGAAATTTCAGCCTGAAGATAGGCTCTTTTCACTATCATCAGTTACCTCACCAGCGGTATGTTAGAAAACCTTCTCAGATTATAGGGGCAATATCAAGCATGATGATTTTGTGTATGTCAGTAGTGTATGGTCCTAGTGAACTTATATGTAGCAGGTTACAATCTTTTATAACTTTATGCAACTTCACAGACCGAAGAACATGCTGCAATGGGAGCTGCATCAGGGATGGGCCCGTAAGCACTTTCTTTAATTTTACCAACTCGCTTCTTATTCCTTTTAATTATTAATATAATTTGATCTGTTCTACTACATAACTGTTACACATGGTGCATATTTAATTTGGTCAGTGGAAAACCAAAGAAGGGCAGACCTGGGCCGAGGGACGTGAGAAGAATCAGGCAATACAGTGAACCCGATTTTGACTATGAAGATGATCCTGACTTAATCTGAAATTATTCTTGCTTATTTAGGTTTATTGCTAGTTATCCTATCAAAGAGATTGAAGATGTAACAAATTCTTGATCTTGCAAGTATAATCGTGGGGGAATTGGATTTGCCATTAAGAGTGTCCCAAAAGATTCATGTTTCTTGATGTTTATATATGTATATTGACAATTATTGTGAATTTAGGGCACAGTCAAGAATGTCTTTTATTATCGTGAGGTCTCGACCCATGACCCAAGGCTCTTCAAGAATGTCTTTCATAATTTGTAAACGAGCCATCAGGCGTCAAAATGTGCAGTTTTGGGGCTACATGACCAACTGAATAAACTAATAGTTTTACAGCTCCCGGTTTTGTAGTTTAGGGGCATTGGTGAATGGTGATTCCCCCATAAATTTATTACGAGTTTATATCTTGCAAAATATGATTAGATGGTATTTAAGAATAATAAATTGATGTTAGAAAATTATAAGTTTTTCAACAAAGCGTTTGTTTCTAACTTTCTATATGAACCTTAATTGCTTTGAGATTGTAAGTATTGTATTGTAAATTGTCAGCAAAGTCTAGTTGAAATCAAGTGTTAATTTGTAATAACTAGAGTTGTGTACCCGTGCTTCGCAGCGGTGCGTAATAATTAAAAAACATGGCTTCAAAGCGGAACAAAACACTTTAAAAACATGGCATGTTGCGGCAAACTATTATGGTTAAATTGTTTGAAGACGGGGGAGAAATGAATTTGTAATTGAAGTATTAAACCTAACATATAACAATTAAATGACATCTAATCATACAAATTACAAATTGATTCATTCCAAATTCATTTATCATATCATTCAATAATCATAGACCAAGCTGTAAAAGTAAAAGAAATAATGTTATGGCTTCGATCAAAAGTGTATAGTCTGGTGTCATGCTATCTTTTTTCATACCAGTTATTCGAAGCTTATTTGAGAAGGGCATGTTGTTATTTATTGATTTGCAATTGATTAGTTTTAAAACCGCTTTCTTCAGCTTATACCTTTTAATAGCAGCATTATTTACGTATTGTGTTTTTCAGGTAATGATGATCTGCAAGATTATAGTAGCAAATGGATAAATTTAACAACTTATGATTTAAAATAATGATCAAAATATTATTTGTTCCCATAAAAATTAAGGAAAAAAGTAGCAAGACTACTTGGGAAAGAAATTAACTTGTACATTAGATTTTCCAAGCTTGTATTCAATTTCATGCTTACAAAGACACATCTATACGTAAAGAATGTAAGATGGGCTACCTTTGTGTACCAATATGGATCCACTGCCTTCAATTTAAAGTCCTCAATACAAAGAATTTTCTTGGGCTACCATAAACAGTTGGAGAAGATGAGAACCAACTGCGCACCCAACATTTAATTAAATGGAACTATGGATAAAAATTGCTAAATGACAAAATAAAGTTTAGGGTTACAATTACAACAGCTTTACAAATTCAAGACCAATCTTCATGAAGTAGTATTTGGCCATAACTTGGGGTGATTGATCTAGTCAAACTATTGTTAAAGTAACGAAATGGATGAGCAAGGAGATTTCTTTTTTGCATAATTAATTAAATAAAGTCTCCCTTTTATATCTAAATCTTTATGACATCTTTAGTGCAGATGAATAAGCTTGTAATGCTCTTGATTCACCAACATATGTCAATATCTTCTAAATTTGTACCATCGGTCCATCATCCGAATATTTTTTCGATAGATTGAGAAAATACTCAGATGATAACATACATTATAAACAATAAATTAAGTGACTCATCTCCGGCTCAACAACACCTAGAAAGAAATAACACATAAAAATATCATTTATAATTAGGGGCACAAATAGAGATGAAAAATCAAAGATTTCTTGATTTAGCTCAAAATGATCACAACCCATATGAAAAAAACAAATCAAAATAGGGAAATTTGTTATTTACTTACTTTAGCTCATGTACATCAAATTCTTATCCACCTTGATGATAAATTTTTTTGCTTTGATTATAGTTCAATTAAGCAATGCGCATATCATGCTATTGATTTTACAATCTAGTTTAAAGAGTGAGAAAAAGAGAAGACAATCAAATACAAAAGACAAATGAAAACAGATTAATTTGACAATGAATCACATGCTTAACAATTACAAAATCCAGACACAAATGTGATGAAATGCCATACACAAATAACACTAAACTTTCAATTATAGAAGTTATAAGTCCCTTAAATGGACCCAAAATATTAAAAAAGAAAGATTTGAAATCACTTTCTCATTAATGGAATCTTGAACTATAACAACAT
Organism: Flaveria sonorensis; assembly: GCA_025506505.1. Classification (NCBI taxonomy): domain Eukaryota; kingdom Viridiplantae; phylum Streptophyta; class Magnoliopsida; order Asterales; family Asteraceae; genus Flaveria; species Flaveria sonorensis. Next base: position 62,916,734 of record CM046424.1, on the reverse strand, counting down.
CTTCGGTATCAAAAAGAAACATAAACTAAAAAAACTTTTTTTAAGCTGTAACAACATATGAGCAAGTAAAAGATTGATACCGTAACCAGATAGTAATGATTATTTGCAGTTTCTCCATTCTCATTCTCCGAATCCAAAAAAGCAATGGCGGCGACTTAACTAATATTTGACTTACAAATTTATGAATCAAAATTTGGTGCAATGATAGTACGACACTAACATTTGGCATGACAAAATTCATCCCAATTACTGAGTGACTACCCATCTTCAAGATACGCACCTTTAACCTGCTAAAAATGGCATGTGTTCTTGATGAAAATTTGGTCGAATTAATGATGAATAATAATTGAAAAGAGCCAAAGATTACTTGATAAGCACAAGTGGCTGCTTTGAATCGAAACCCAGGTCGAAAATCGGGTCTTCTTGTTTGAATTTTGGTTCATCTCCATTGATAGAAGCATTAAGGATCGACCATGCTAGATGATGCTCGCCTTCGCCGGGCATCAAAGCCCTGAATTGATCGGCAATTTCTTTTTAATTCAGATGGAGAATTGCATAGGGGAAGATGATGTAATGGACAGAAAATTACTTCAACCCAAGAAGATAAACGGATATAATGTAAACCTTAAGCAAAAAAATACGAGATGAGATTAAAGGTAAGAGGAAGCATGGCCGATGAGCATAATTAAAGAAGGGCATGCTATGTAGCCTGGGGTACTGGAGTAATCACCAGAAGAGAAAGAGAGGAAGTACCGGTGAGAGGTGGGGTGAAAGACGTGGCAAAATGTGAACCTCGTAAAGAAATAGCAGCATATTTTGTTGTACCTTATGCATATATAGTGGTACATTACTGTTAACGTAAGTTTTAATTGTAAGAATATATAATTATAAAAATATGATTGTTATTAACAACCAAAATGAGAGTCAATAAATGAAAATAATCAAAATATTTACATGAATTATATTCGGTAAGTGACGACTGATCACCTAAATACTATAAAAAATCTCATCATCAAAACATTTCTATACTTTTATCAGAACATCAAGAAAGACATGTTACTACATATCCACTATACTCGTTTCACTACAAAGACTTTAGATTTCATTGCTTACATCAAACGCCCACATACATTGAAACATTTCTTGAACTCACCGGCGACCACATAGACGACATCGCATTAGTGTGTGTTGTGGGTTGTTCACATACTTTGATCCTCCTGTAACACCGAATTCACTGGTCTATTCTCTTCCAATCAACCCCAAATTACGCTAACCCCTCTTTCATTTCTATTTGTTAATCATCTTACAGTTTTAATCACAGGAAATGATAAAAATGCAGAAGAACCCACCGGAATATTCGTTATCTTGGACGGAGACCTCCGACACCGTCTCCCGTCGATTTTTCTTTCAACCCGACGGCCAGTTCTCAGTCAGTATTCAATTCACCCTTTTATACATTGATGACATATCTACTCAAATTTCAAAGTTATCATCTATTTGTTATTGGGAAATTGCTTATCATGTAGATTATCTTTAGTTTTAACTTAATTTATAGAATGTGTTACTCCCCTGATCCAATAAAGTTCTGTACTTTGTAGTTGTTTTCTACATTGTAATAATCTTGTGCACTAATTGCATTGTGTCGAAAATCAGTTTGACTAAATTGGGTGGAAGTGATTTTGATGTTGTAGATGCTTGTTTTTCAGATTATGTGGAGTGATTTCAATAGTATGAAGTCATGAACCCTAATTTTCTGGTAAATCATAGATCAATGTTTTCTGTAAAACCTACAAAAGTTACTAAACACAATCTTGTGTAGATGTTTACTGCGTAGTTAAAGTTTCAAGCTTCTTTTAGTTGTGATTATAATATCAAAAGCTCGTGTTTTTTCTTGATGTTTGTAACTGGAATATGTTAGAAAGATGAACACCAATGCTTTTCGTGTTGTATATGCTTAAAATTAAATCTTGTGGGACATTTTCTTTTCTTAGGTGAAAGTGCTTGATGATTCAAGACTTATTGTCCACAAAATGGCTGAATCCTTTGTTAATCAGTTCTTCCCCTGTGGGTTTCCATATAGGTAAGTTCATGAAGTTTAATTTTAAATAAACTGAAGTCGAGAATTGTTGTTTTTTTTATAGTTCATGTGATTCTTGTTACTGCAGTCTTAATGAAGGATACCTTAGATACACACAATTTCGGACATTACAACATTTTTCAAGTGCAGCACTGTCTGTTTTATCAACTCAGGTCCTTTGGATTTTTACAATGTATAATGTCAATGTAGCGAACTAGCATATGTATTCTTACCCCTTTGCAGTCACTGTTGTATGCTGCAGGCTTGAGGCCTACCCCTGCACAAGCAACTGCAGTTAGTTGGGTGAGAGAAACAATTAGTGACTTGAAATTTGAATCCGTTAATGATACAGAAAAATGTTTACTAATTCTGTCGATTTAAACAGATACTAAAAGACGGAATGCAGCATGTGGGAAAGCTGATATGTAGCAATTTAGGTGCACGAATGGATTCTGAGCCCAAACGATGGAGAATTTTGGGTTGGTAGTCTAGTACCATTCTTTATGTGCTATTGTTTTATGTAGCTATGAAATATTTTTTACTTTCAATAACATTTTGTTTTAAATAAACAATTGTAGCTGATGTGCTATATGACTTGGGAACTGGCCTTGAAATTATTGCCCCCTTATGCCCACCATTGTTTCTTGAAACAGCTGGCCTTGGGAATTTTGCAAAGGTAACAAGTCACTGTAGGTGGCAAATGGGCCGGCCGAACAGGTTGAGTCGTGGGTCAAACAGGCTCAGGCTAAAATGGGTAAAACAGGTTGGGTTGATGGAGCATCATAGTACAGATTTAACTTTCAAAATAAGTTCTTTTGGGGAGTTTACCAGTTTTCAAATGCCCTCATTTTGACTTGGAACCAAGTCAAATTCCCCATGGTAGAAATTTCAAAAGTCTGATCCTTTTTATCAAAATATTATGAAAGTTAAATGCTTTTCATGAGATGGTAATTACTATATTCCCTTAAATGGAAAAGTGACCAAGCTATGTTACCTTTTTATGCAATTCTCCCTAAATCGAGCATTTTTACATCAGTGTGTTGAAATTGTCTCATCTATATCATAAGAGTCAAAACATGTTTTTTAATCTGACATTCAACAGGGAATGGCTGTAGTTGCTGCAAGAGCAACAAGATTACCAATATATTCGTCATTCGCCAAAGAGGGCAATCTTAGTGATTTATTTGCTAAAGGAGAGGCGATATCAACTGTGTTTAACGTGCTTGGATTAGGTGCCGGGATTCAGTTAGTCTCTACAGTTTGTTCGTCAATGCAAGGGAAGGTATGGGTCCGAATTGGTCAATGTACATTCAACCATCGACCCCTTTTATACGGCAAACAAACCATTATTAGTTTTCTGTCTCTAGCTCTTCTAATGTTCAATTATGTTATTTTTTGCAGATGATTGTGGGGCCCCTCCTTTCTATTGTACATGTTTATTGCGTATGTGAAGAAATGCGAGCTGCTCCAGTCAACACATTGAATCCACAGAGAACTGCGATGATTGTAGAAGAGTTTGTAAAGGTTAATAAACATATGCTAAAACAGTTTTTTAATCATATATAATATATTAATTGATTATAAATTAAAAGATAATCACAACTGTGCTGCCGGAACTTGATCGGTTAGGAACTTTGTACTAAAAAATGAAATGTTGCCCAAACCACTCATAACTCCTGAGAAACAAAATGGGACCCACAACGAGGAATATACGAGCGGTATAATCTTTATTTTATTTTGATTTTGCGTTTGGTATTGAAATGTATATGATTTAGACAGGAGAAGTATCAAGCCCTGCAGACCTAAGGTACAAAGAAAATCTTATGTTTCCGGGGCGGCTCATAAAAGATGCTGGAAACGTTAAAGTTGGTAGAGATTTACATAAAGCAATCAAGCCCTCGAGACTAAAACATCTCAAAGAAATATTTCCAAATGAGAAATTTCTATTGAGTTGTGGAAACAGTTGGACAGACATGGTTTTGGAGAAAAACGCTAGCGGCGAAGATGCGTTAAGAGGGTGGCTGGTGGCGGCATACGCTAGGTGTGAAGATTCTGTCTCTGAACGGAACTTACAAGAGGCGTATGAGAAGATGAAGTTAGTGATGCCTTCATTGCTTCCTGAAGTACAAGCAAAAGGGTGGCATACTGACCAATTTCTTGACGGAAAAGGTATACGTTTTAGTTTTTAGTTTCTAAAAATTGACCGATTAGTTACTCTAGCATCAACTTTAGTTGAAAACTAGAAATGTGTTGTTCCTAATGTACTAATTTTTTCTTATAAATTTCTGAAAACATTGAAACATGTGACATTCTTTGGCTTACTATTTGAACTCATTTCAAACTTTTAAAGATTGGTTTCTATCAATTGCATGCGTTTGGTACAGCACTATATAGCACTGTAGGATACCTTTGTTTGCATTGGCCATTGAGGTGTCAGTTTCAGTTTAGTTTTATGAAAATTTGATAATAAATAAATTTAATTTATATATTTTTTAGAACAGGTCAAACGGGTAAACTTTGTAGATTTTTGAAAAATATTTGGTAAGAAAAACAAGATAACTGGTTGAATGTCACATGAAGTATGATAAAGTGTCTACAACTTTCAATTTTATAGATGGAACACATGGATCATTATATCCATAGTAGATTTCATTTCTTGTTAAATAACTTAATTACTAAAAAATTTAAAAGAATTATAGACAGGTTGATCTAGCATGTTTTGACATGTTTGATCTGTCCAATTTATTCGTCACTAGAAGGACCAAGGGGGATGTAAGAAATATGAACATAAAGCATAAGAAAAATGTGCATCATGTTACCTTTCTGGTTACTCCATGATTATTGTTATTATTGCTCCACTAAATTTTATGGGATTTAAGTCATCTTTCAACAGTAGATGCTGTCTCTGGAGTTGACAATTTTCTTTCACATTTAAAAGTTTAATATTGCTTAAGAAGGTTAATTTCACTCTATTTTGGTTAGAAAAATATTACGAAATATTAATCAAAATTCATATAATTTTCTTTTGCCCTTAATTTTAAATATTTTCACAATTATAAAAATTGTACAAGATTGTAAATGACTTTAAAGATAGTTTAAATGATTTTCATAAAACATTTGAAAAACTTTGTTACTTGATGAAGCTGTCCTTTTATATAAATAGTTTGTTCCGGGAACACTTGACCATTATAAAACAAACATGGTCTGATTACAATGCTCGTTAAACACTTCTATATGTTTATTTAGGTGTCAGACATTGACCGGCTTTATCTATTGTTAATAAGACATTAAACTTTTAGTGTTGAAATTTGTTGTGTTACAAACTTCATCTATCTTGAGCTCATGACTTTTGTACGGAGCACGAGGTTTCAATTTTTTTTAACTGCACGCATGAGGTTTCTTGCTACAATGTTTGGATTTTAAAAGTTTATAATAAAAAAGTAGGTAAACTAGAATTGTGTGATTTTACGGGTGAGAATAGATTTTTTTTCTTTTAAAGACGACATTTCATTAAGTAACTACCAGGAAGCTAAAAGACCCCAGAAAAAAAAAAAAAAAAAAAAAAAAAAACAAACTGATATAAGAGATTACCCACCCACAATATTAAAACTACACAAATTGTCCCATTCAAGGGATTACATTTTTGCTCTATTCTTAATCCAAAGGAACCTCACCGTTTTAATCTCATTGACTATATTATGAACCGAAACTTGTTGACTCTCAAACCCCTTTTTGTTTCTCGTCTTTCAAATAGACCAACAAGAGATTAACACTACCGATTGCATCATTTTCATTTTGTTTCATCGCCTTGAACCATCTTGTGAAGCTACATTAAATCTTTCAATGTGTGTGAGAATTGATTTAATATTTGTTTTTATTATTGTTGATGATAACGATGAAGATGTTAAAGAGAAACTCCTTTTAACTTGTAATAATAAAAGTTAGGTGTTGATTGTTGAAAAGCGGGCCTAAATCTTTGGTCGGTAAAGCCACTTGGTCCCATCGATGATTTCTTGTTCAATTGTTTCTTACGTCTTATTTTTTAAGATTAATCATAATTCATATGTATCAACTAAAATTGACTCGTGTTTTAACCTGTTTCAATAGGACTGGGATTATAGGTTGCGAGTATGAGTTGTAACCCATATGGTGAGATTAGGTCATATAATGTGTTGAAACGGGTTGTAGAGGTGTTAAAAAATATTCAAATCCGAAACCGAATCCAAAATATCCAAAAATCAAAATCTGAAATATCCGAAATTTCAGATATCCGACAATTTGGATATCCGAAATTTCAGAATCGGATAGTGTTTTGAGGATTTTCGGAGATTCAGATATCCGAATTATTCAAAATATTTTTCTAAAAATTATTAAATAATAAATATTAATTAGAAATTTCGGATATTTTTATAGAAACTTCGGATATCTTATTTTTTTAATAAAAAAATTTATTTTTTTTGTTAAAATTATTAAATAATATATTTTCTTTAGAATTCGGATATCCAAATCCGGAATTTCAGATACGGACTCGGATAGTGAAATCTACTATCCAAAATTTTCGGATATTTAAAATTTGGATTTCCGATTTTAAACACTCCTATAGGTTTGGGACAAAATAAATCAATTTAACAAACACTTTAAATGAAATGAGGTCAAACTGGGTTAGGTAAGAGCGTTTACCAACTATAATCGTTTTTATGTCATTGTGACAATGTTGGGAGATGGAGGCAGGGTGGCGACGATGATAGATGCGGCAACGATGTGGTGGCACGAATGACGACCGGTTGGTGGCGATGGTGAAGGTGGTAGTAGGTGTTGCAGACATCGGTGGTGGCGCCCACAACGACTGTTAGTTGATGATAAAGCAAGTGCCTAAGTCTGTCCATTATTCAAGTATATGACGTTTTTCTTTAACATGTGATGACTCTGTAAAAATATACATACGATTATGTAATACCGAACATACAGTTATTTGAATGGTTTATATATGGTTATGTAGTGGAGAACAAATACCCATGACAAATTACTTCGTACTTTGTAGATATTTTTATCACATCTGTCATGTCTGTAAAGTTATACTCATATAAGTTTTTATGGTCATATTTTTTTTATACGGACCGTATAATTTTACAAAAACAAATTTATATGACTGCCCAGGTGGCCTGTTAAAGTTATATGGTTCGGTGGATATGTCAGCGGTGATTGTAAACAAGGGTTATGTTGTGTCGATTGAACTTAAAAATGGTTAGACAGTGAGATGTCAAACACCAACGGACGTCATATATTACTATGATCATTTATCGATCTATCACCTTTCGCACTTGAACAATGGTGAACGAATAAAACGTAATAAGTTGGTAAACTTAACATCTTCTCTTAATAGTTCAACAAAAAAGACAAAATTTGGACATACATGGTGAATTGATGTCAAAGGAGTCATAGTCACTATGAGTGCCCATATTCAAATCATCATCGACCACATACAAATTGCACACGCATTCAGGAATTAGGATTGACTCTTTAAATCACCATACTTTATTGTTATCTTTTTTATTATATTCATAAATAACTTTTATATCTTTTTAGAATTTTTTTTGCCACTTGATTTTAATCAATCAACTGTAAGACAGTTAATTACAGTTAATACAAGCAAAATATTTTCCATAAAATTCTTTTACTTATCATCTTATAACAAATATATTATTTATTCTAGTTAATGTAACTAAGACATATTTTTAACGACAAATCTAGCATACTTTTATTCTTAAATTACTCTAAATAAATTACATCATGTTTGAATTTGAACCAAATGCCTTCTTTCTAAGAGAAAAAACCTCTACTATTTAAGCATATAATTCATACTAAATAAATAAAACATTATTGATATACAATGTCGATGTGGCTCATTTCTCTATTTTAATGAGAATATTAAGGAAAAATTCGTTTAATAACAAAGTTTCTTTAAGTGTTATATTAAAGTTACCTAAACTTTTTTTTTTTTCAATAAATAGTCTACTTTTAATACGTGTTCAGTGTTGTATATTTTAAATGTTATGACTTAAATAAAACATATCTAAATCTTAGCTAATATTTAGTAATTTTTTTAATAGATCTTGAAGCATGAGGTAATAGTGAAGACAAAATTCATCAAATAATATCTAACTTTTTGTAATCGTTCAATTTAAGTTAAATTAAAAAATTCATTAAATAGTAAACAAGATTCAAATTTATTCTATTTCATAATAAATTTTTTAAAAAATTTAACAATTACAAAAAGATTTCACAAGAATGAAACACCAGATATAAAAAAGTGTAAGAGAAATAAAAAGAGAGACGATGTTAGATAAGATGAGATGCAAAAATATATTTAAGAATATGGGTTGATACTTTTTAAGTTCAACACGTTAATGCCTCTATTCCTTCTTCACTTGATCATTCCATTGATACGACCATGGACACACCTAGTATAAATAGTGCATGGTCTATTGAGTCTCAATGTATTTTACACGTAACCATATTACATGAATGATTGTATAACTTTGTGTGTCTCTTAGTTAACTAATGTACGTCGGAGTATGTAGAAACAATGTTAACCTAATACTTAATCCGAATATGCTTACCCTTGGGCATAACCCTATAGCACATCCCTTTTTTGTTACACCTCCGAGTTTGAACGTGAGAAAGACAAACATTCAAACTGGAGCAAGAATCATTGAGTAGTGACCATGACAAATCTTTGGTGAATTCTTAATCACATAAGAAATAACTTATTTCTACACACATTAGTACCACTTAGTCATAGTTTATTTGTTTAAGAATATTAACTAGTGGTTGCCATCTGCACTTTCGCGGCATCAGTTGTCACGTCTCAAAATAATACAACATGCGTAATGTAATTTATGAGAAACTTGTACTATCTATTTGTCATTACGACGTTAAATTTAAGAATAGTACTATCAATGTTCTATTACATAAAAAAAGGTATACATATCCAAATTTGTGTTTTAAATCATACGTTTGTCTAAAATCTAAAACAAACACATACAAATTACTTGAGTCTTAGATTAAGTAAATCAATGTGGGTGCAAACCAAAGACGTAATGTAACAGCGGCTACCACACCAAAACAAAGAACATATTCAAAAGTTGTGTTTTAAATCATACATTTGTCTAAAATCTAAAACAAACACATGTTTTAATACTTGAGTTTAGATTAGATTAATCGATGTTGGTGCAAACCAAATAGTGTTAACTCTCAGTTGATAAGAGATCATTGAATGAAAATAAGTTTAAGGTTATTAAGAGTGGTTACAAACATTTTCTGAATTTAGATTATTTTCGGCCAATAAATAAAAATTCGAATTATTAAAATTCAATAACCCAAAAAAATCACCATTCATTTCTCATCTCTTATGATAGATATAATTGATGTAATAGAATTGAATGAGTGGATATAAATTTGAATCCTTGATTTATACATTTTCAAATTAAATTAATAAGAGCATTTACTTCGACTTTATAACAAAATGACATAAAATTTTAATAATTTATCGTCACAAACATTAGCAAGTGAGAGAATAATGTACTTTTAGGTAGGGTGGTATTCGGTATTTTCAAGCACATGATGCCGTGCAATCATGCAACAGTCGACATAGCCGCTATACGCGCATGTGTTCACACCGTTTTGACCTTTAGATATAAAAAGCTAAAATATTTATTATTTAAAACCAAAAAAAGGAATAATCCGCTTGTCACGTGTTCCTTTCTGATTATAATATATTTCTCTTCAAAAAATTTATTTATATTGTATAACGGTGAATCATGATGGACATCACTCATAATATATGGAAAATCAAATATTCATTCAAAGAATAAAAAGTAATTTCGGGTATTAATTTAATAAAATTGTAAATACTATTAATCCCTTATGTCGGTGGATAAAATGAAATCTAAGTTTTTATAGCTTAGCCATTTAACTTTTACAAATTACAAATTGATCCCTGGATGTCTTTTTACTCATTGGGTTCAACACAAAAGAGGTTGTGGGGAGGAAGAAGCTTCGGTTACATACCCCCTCCCACGACGTCACTACTTCATCGACCCCATCTTTGACAATGGTTTCTACAAGAGAACAGGACCTCTACCGCTATTTACTTTGATCTGTTTGGTCGACCCCAGTGGTGGCGGCATTGGGTTTGTTCCTTGTACTACTCCATCCACCCCATCTCTGGTCTTCACCTTCACCAGAGATGGGGTGGAATGCACCACCACCACCGCTGTTTGCTTTGATATGTTTGGTTGACCCCCAGTGGAACCTAAACTATCTTCCAAGCAACTCCATTCCGCCACCTTCACCGGAGCACGATGAAGGTGCTTCAAGTGGTGACCATTGTTGGATGTGGCAGTGGTGGCAATGTGGCTGTGGTGAGCCTGTCGATGTAGAAGTGATGATGTAAATGGCATGATAATGATGGTGATACAGTGTTGGTGGAGCATCACGATAGTGGTGGTGGTAATGGAGGCGGTGGTAGGGCTTGTGGTGTTGAATAAAGGGCTGGTTAGGTTTCTTAAGTTAAATAAAAATAAGTGTGGGTCCTACTATTTTAGATTTACAAAAACTATATTGTTAAAAATACATATGTATTTTCTTCACTTCCATCTAAATTTTTTTGCAATAATATACTGATGTGGTTAGATCGGGTTTTCAAAGAATCAAGAAATTAGAATTGTGGAGAGAAAACAATATTGAAGCAATTTTCCGGATATCCTTCTCATTTCCATCAACCAACATAAATAAGATTACATCCACTACCCACTACTCACGTGGAGGAGATCATGGATCACCACTCCTTTATTCTAGAACACTCCTAGCAACTAGAATTGAAAAAACATGAAACAAACACACGTTCATGAAAATAACAAAATAAACACTAATAATTAAGCATGTGCTAAGCACATTATTCAAGAAAGGAAAATTATTGAAATAGATTAGCAGCCACGAGCACTTCCATGCAACATGCCGCAGCCACAAACACTTCCATGCAACACTTTCGGTACATATCAATCCCTTCCCCTCAAATCCACCTTGTCCCCAAGGTGGAAATCCGGATAAGCACGTGCGAAACGCCATTTTGTCTCCCAAGTTTCCTCATCCGACGGATGACAGACCCACTTCACCAACACTTCGGTTTTGGGACGATACTTGCCTTTTTGCACCACGCGTTCAGCAAGGATGCGTTCCGGTTATGGGTCTGCCGGAGGAATGTCTAAATCCACCGGAGAAGGCGGCCCCACAGTCACTGGGCCAATACTTTTGCGAAGCATGCTAACATGGAAAACATTATGAACCATGGATCCAGCAGGTAATTCCAACCGGTAAGCAACTTGCCCGACCCGTTCCAAAACCGGAAAAGGTCCGAAATACCGAGGGAGAGTTTCTCCGAAGACCTCGTTGCCACGGAATGCTGTCGGTATGGTTGAAGCTTGACGTACACCAAATCCCCCACTTGGAATTCTAGTTCACGGCGATGCAAATCGGCCTTCGACTTTATTCGGTTTTGCGCGGCCAAGAGGTTCGACTTAAGAGCACGGAGGAGGGAATCCCTATCTTGCAAATAAACATCGACCGCATGAACCTTAGTGGTACCCGGAACATAAGTCAGTAAACGAGGGGGAGATCGCCCATAAACCACTTCAAAAGGAGACATTTTGGTACCCGAATGAATAGAGGTGTTGTAACTATACTCTGCCCATGGCAACCAATCAGCCCACTTCTTCGGAGTATCACCCGTGAAACATCGTAGGTATTGCTCCAACGTCCGATTGACAACTTCGGTTGACCATCCGATTGGGGATGGTAACTAGAGCTCATACATAAACTCGACCCATGGAGCTTGAACAAGGATTGCCAAAAATAACTAATAAAGACCTTGTCACGATCACTCACCACAGAAGATGGGATTCCATGGAGTTTAACGATATTAGATATGAACTCTTTGGCGACAGTCGCAGTAGTAAATGGATGTTTAAGAGGAACAAAGTGAGCATATTTAGATAATCGGTCAACAACAACCATAATAACCGTGAACCCATGAGATAGCGGAAGTCCTTCCACAAAATCCATACTAATATCTTCCCAAACGCGCTCCGGAATGGGTAAGGGCTGTAAGAGACCCGCTGGCTTCATGCTATCAGACTTGAATCTTTGGCACACATGACACTCTTGTAAGAAAATCTTCACTGATTCTTTAAGACCCACCCACCAAAAATTTTGTTTAACTCGGGCCAACGTCTTGTGAAAACCAAAATGGCCACCTTCAGGTGAGGAATGACAAAAAAGCAACACCTTTTTCTTCAAAGATGAAGAAGGACTTAAAATAACAACCCCTCCTTTCCACCATACACCATCTCGCTCGACCACAGGAACCTTTGATTGGGGTCCAATAGTAGTGGATAAGGTATGGTAATAAGATTCAGAAAGTACCTCTTGCTTTAGATCATCCCACCATTTTGCACAGGGGTGCGAAATTGCTAAGCATGTAGATTCGGTCTTCCGCGATAACGCATCGGCCCCTTTATTCGCCACCCCTTTCTTATACTCAATGCGATAGTCATATCCCAACAACTTTGGTAACCACCGGGCCTGGGCAGGTGTCGAGATCCGTTGTTCCAATAAGTATTTGAGACTCAAGTGATCGGTCTTGACCACAAAGGTCGGCCTAGTAAATACGGTCTCCATTTACGGACTGCTTGAACAATGGCGAGCATCTCTTTCTCATAAGTCGACCAAGGTAACATGGTACCCTTCAAAGAAGCACTGTAGTAAGCAATCGGTCGGCCTTTCTGAGTAAGAATCGCACCAATGCCAGTACCGCTAGCGTCACACTCTAAGGTAAAAGGATGTGACCAATCAGGAAGCCCGAGAGTCGGGGTAGTAGTAAGAGCCACCTTAAGACGACGAAAGGCTTGCTCCGCCGCGTCATCCCAATGAAACTTAGCGTTACCCACCAACCGATGTAACGGAGCGGCGATACACCCGAATTCTTTAATAAACTTTCGATAATAGCCGGCCAAGCCAAGAAATCCTCGAACCCCTTTAACGTCGGTGGGGCGCGGCCAATCCAATATTGCCTTGACTTTACTATTATCCACCGCCACCCCATTTGCAGAGATAATGTGACCTAAGTAGTGAACTTGCGAAACCCCAAAGCAACACTTGGAAGCCTTGGCATATAACTGTTGAGCCTCTAGAATCTCCAGTACAATTCTTAAATGAGATAAATGATCCTCCATGGATTGAGAATAAATTAATATATCATCAAAGAACACAAGAATAAACTTACGTAAATAGGGTCGGAAAATATCATTCATCAAAGATTGGAAGGTGGCCGGAGCATTAGTAAGGCCAAAAGGCATGACAACGAACTCATAATGACCCTCGTGTGTCCGAAACGCCGTCTTGGGTACATCATCATCCTTGACCCGTATTTGATGATAACCTGACCGAAGATCGAGCTTCGAAAAAACTTGGGAACCATACAACTCATCTAGAAGCTCATCAATCATAGGAATCGGGTACTTATCCCTAACAGTGACATCATTGAGAGCTCGATAGTCCACACAAAATCACCACGAACCATCCGCCTTTTTAACAAGCAACACAGGCGAGGAAAACGGACTGTGACTGGGTCGGATTAGTCCATGTTGTAGCAATTCACTAACTTGCTTTTCAATCTTCGTTTTCTGGTAATATGGGTACCGATATGGTCGGGTACTAACCGTTTAGTCCCAGGTAGCAACGGAATATGGTGGTCATGGAAACTGCTTGGAGGTAACCCAGTGGGCTCCTGGAATACATTAGGGAAAGTATCTAATAATTGAGAAATGGCAGGTGAGGGGGAGTTTACCTTAGTCTCCTTGGAAGGCACTATAGCAATTTGAAGCAAATATGCAGTACTCTGGCTACCCAAACGGTCCCCGGCCGATAACACCGAAAGTGCCTGGGCCTTTAACCCTTGCAAATTATGAGTCGAACCCGCTAACCGAAATTGAATGGTAAGCTGCTGATAGTCAACCTCAACCGGCCCTAATGTTTTTAACCATTGAACTCCCAAAACTATTGGGCACGCAGCCACCGGAAGGACAAATAAATCGGTTGCAATTGTGTAGCCCTGGATCAAAATCGCCAAGTTCTTAACCTGACCAACACACGTGAGCCGCTCCCGGTTTGCCACAACAACCTCAAATCCGGCGTCTGCCTCGACCGCGAGACCCAATTTGTGAACCAAGTCTTGATCGATTAAATTGTGGGTGCTGCCACCATCGACCAGCACCACGACATCCATACCTTGAATCTTACCCGGCAATCGAAGGGTCTGGGGATGAGCCGCGCCAGTCATGGCGTGGAAAGAGATCTCCGCCACAGGTTTAGTGACTTGATCAGAATCGTCGTCAGGCTGATCAACATCCCTTAAATCGGTTGTCTCTTGAATCATAAACAATTGTGGCTTTGAGCATTTGTGACCCGGAACGTACCTCTCATCGCAATAATAACATAATCCCTTCTCCCTACGTTCTTTTGCCTCTGCCTGAGAAATACGACGTATAGGCTGTGGGGCCGGTAGAGCCAACCGAGGAGTTGGGCTTGGCCCCAGCAAACCTGTTGAAGTAGTTGTTGTAGCCCTTCGTGGGTTTGTGAACCCCAAGGGATAACTAGTGGGCCCATTTTTTTTGGATAGGGCTAATTTCTCTTCCACCAAACGTGCCAGGCTGATGGCGGTGGTCAAGGCTTTAGGATTTTTCAACCGCACCTCGATCCGTATCTCGTCCTTGAGTCCCCCAATGAAACAACCGATTAAGAAGGATTCTGGTAAGCCATCAAGACGGAGAGATAGCCTTTCAAATTCTTCTTGATACGCCACCACGGTGGTGGTTTGTTTCAATCGGGTGATAGCTTCTGCAGGATCGTCATAATCCGTCGGTCCAAAACGGGCTTGAATGGCACGAGAAAATTCCACCCAACTCATTGGACCCGTCGACTTTGCAAGCCAGCGGTGCCATTGGAGGGCCAATCCATCGAGATGGAAGGATGCCAGGTGAACCTTGTCGATATCCGCCACCCCTTGAAACTCGAAGTACTGTTCTGCTTGGTATAGCCAACCAGCCGGGTCACCCCCATCGAATCGAGGGAAGTGAAGCTTCAAATACGGCTTGTTGTGCGGCTTGTCGCCGCCCGAACTAACATTGACGCCAGAGGCGGAAAGGTTCTTCAACTCCGCCAAGATGCCTTCGAGTACCGCCTCATGTTTAGCCAATCGTTCATCCGTTTCCTGTTGAAACTCAGCATTCGTACGTTTAGCCATAGATCAACACCGCTCTGATACCACTGATGTGGTTAGATCGGGTTTTCAAAGAATCAAGAAATTAGAATTGTGGAGAGAAAACAATATTGAAGCAATTTTCCGGATATCCTTCTCATTCTCATCAACCAACATAAATAAGATTACATCCACTACCCACTACTCACGTGGAGGAGATCATGGATCACCACTCCTTTATTCTAGAACACTCCTAGCAACTAGAATTGAAAAAACATGAAACAAACACACGTTCATGAAAATAACAAAATAAACACTAATAATTAAGCATGTGCTGAGCACATTATTCAAGAAAGGAAAATTATTGAAATAGATGAGCAGCCACGAGCACTTCCATGCAACATGCCGCAGCCACAAACACTTCTATGCAACACTTTTGGTACATATCATATACATATATACATACACCAGTGACCCACAACTTCAGGTCTCCAATATCGACGGAAGGTCAGGGTTCACCCTAAAACGACCCCTTGCAACCGAGTGCCGCCTTAATCGGCTACGAAACCACCAAATTCATGTTGCCATCAGGTATAATTAACTTAACGAAGAACGAATGCCGAAGGGTTTGTGATGGTACTGGACTGCTGGTGATACTGAAGAGAGAATGGAGATGGAGATGATGAACGTGGAGTGTTTAATTCAGCAAAGTTTCAACTTTCGTATTAAATATGAATTTTGACTTTTCAACATTAGCTTGATTTAATTCTCTTTAAATAATTCACTCAAAATTGAAAATAATAATTTTGTTTTCCTTTTTATGTTTTTAACACTAGTTTTTTTTTTTTGTTTTGTCATTCGATTTCAATTTTTAAAACAAAACTTTGAAAAAGACACTTCTTATTTACTGTTTGTTTTCTATTTTCAAATCGTTATCGTTATTACTACTAAAGCTGAAATATGAATGAAGATGGAGAGTCGATCGAATGGGGTTAGGCACCATTGATTACACTTGAATGATTAGGTCAAATGGTGTTCAACGACCATAACAGGAGAGGAGGAGGGGGAAGATAAGAATTTTACACGAGCAAGATAATTACGAAGAATCCCGCGGCAACGCGTGGGGTTTTGAATTCTAGTTAATGATTAAAACTAGTTCTTGTCATAAATCTGTAAGTAATGTGAATTTTATATCACTAAAAAAAGGCAAGCGAGAATACAATTGTTGGACTTCGATTTTTTTTATTTAAGTCCAAATAATACAGATTTTAATAAGCTTTGTATACCTTAAATATATTTTATTCTAAAAAATTATTTCATATTAGTTATACTTTTATTTTGTTTAATTTTACATAACTATCGCTCTCACTAATAAAAACTCGATCGTTTCTCACGTCAGTTTTTATAGGAAAAGACATTTAGCGCTAAATAAGGATTTTGTTGGAAATTTGTTTGCAGAAAGTTGTTTCTGGACAAAACTATTTGTCTAACTCATTGTGGCGGTGCATCTAACTTTCTTATGTTTGGTCACTTTGGTGATGTTGTATTAAGTATTGATCATACAAGTATGTTTTTTGTATTATATCAATGTGTCTAAGCTATTATAATGATGTGTTCACTTTAATTGTATTGGTTAAAAAACCCATCTAGTTTAACTGACGCAAGACGCTACCCATGTTGTAATCTTCAAACTCTTCTTATTATGATACAAAGAACCTTTTTTTAATTATTGTGATCGATATCAATCTATACTAATATAAGGATTATCTGTATTTATGATATACATGTATCACCCATTGTGACTAAAATATTATGGAAAAATATTAGTGTTCCACATCATCAAAAGCTCAAGTTAAAACTTTAATCAACACATATTATTTGTGAATCTTAGATTCACTATTCATATGAAAACAGTTATCTTTATCATTAATACGATTACTATAAATGCTCAAATTAATATATTTTTAATTAAATGCTTTCTTTTAGTTCCATATCTTTTGAAGATATATACCTTTTTATAAGATCCAAAAGCACTCACTACTTTGACCTATTTCAATACTAAATTCAGCCACAATTGTCCTTTTGTGGTACGTACCCTTCTACAACACCCGTTATATAAACCCTTCATGTTTTCCTCTTCCATTTATCACATACAAAATTAATACTATTGAAAAAAAATATATTTTTACTATATTTCTAGTGTAACAATGGTTAGAGCACCCTGTTGCGAGCGTATGGGGTTAAAAAAAGGCCCGTGGACTCGAGCAGAAGACCAAATCCTCATAAACTATGTTAATACGTACGGTCATGACAATTGGCGTGCTCTTCCTAAACTAGCCGGTATGTTTCTGTTTCACTACTTGAAAACTGACTTTTATAGATAAAATTATTGCTGATAGACTGTTCTGGCAATAGTCGAACCATACCATCCGTTAGTGAAATATTCATGAGACATCTTAATTTTGTAAGTTAACCATGGTTAAGATGTTTTATTGACAGGTTTACTGAGATGCGGAAAAAGTTGTAGACTCAGATGGATTAATTATCTGCGACCAGATATCAAAAGGGGTAACTTTACTGAAGAAGAAGAACAAACTATCATACAGTTGCATGGAGCCTTGGGAAACAGGTTTGTTTTTGTAACTATGTAAATCTTTATGATATTTAGGTGGTACTTTGTGAATTAACATGATCTTTATTGATTGTAACTCTAGATGGTCGGCAATTGCAGCACAACTGCCAGGAAGAACAGATAACGAGATAAAGAATGTTTGGCATACTCACTTAAAGAAAAGAGTGAATAATCTTGAAAAGCAATGTAGGGTATCAAAATTAAAGAAAGAGAACATTGATGCATCATTATCATCGTCATCATCAAAGCTGTCGGAAATGAATACTGGTGACAGTTGTCATACGAGTACTAGTCGACTCAATTCTCCACAGGGTTCTTACAGTGAGACTTCGTCGGTGATGACAGGGGATAAAGGTGACATGCAAGTTTTTGGAAACTTAGAACAAATGGATGATGATTTCTGGTCGGAGATTTTCTCCGGCGAAAGCTCCGGTGAGTTTAAGGAGGTGGATGGAGGGTATAAACACAATTCTAGCATGGATGATGACATGCAGTTTTGGTTCTATGCATTAACTAGAGGGGAAGAAATGATATAACTTTAAATACAAGAGTTATTTTTTCTTATTTTGTTTATTAGTTAGCGACTAAATCAGTTTTGATTGCAAATATTTTCGACCGTTTAGATTTGCTCAAAAAGGGGTATAAATTTGGTTTTGTTGTTTTTGGTTTCAACATGTCTTGTTTTCTAGCAATGTATCATTTTATTTGATTTTCGGTTAAAAGAAATCATTCATGCATAGATATATGAATGAAAAGAAAGTTCTTGATATAAGGGTGATCAATTATTTGAAAATAAATGTGTAAGACATTTTGATGGTAAATGATGTAGTTTTTAATAACATAGTTATGTTAAACCTAGTAGGGTGTAGGTGGTTATAGGAGTAAGTAGGTTTAGAGTACAAAGAATTTAGTATTAAGGATATCATTATATTCAAAGTTTTGTAGAAGAATCGTGGTAAACTTGTGACAAACATGGTTATGAGTAACTTGTGGCAATTTCTTTTAGCAAACTAAATTAATACTCAGTGGTAAACTTGTGACAAGTGGACATATTTTGTTAAAAGTTGACAAAAGTTACTCAAATACCTCATGATATTATAACTTTTAAACCCTCTAGTCTCACAATTGTTGCTAAAAAAGTTAATACTCAAACTTATGATTTTTGTTAAACTACACGTACTATTTGTGAAATGAACTCTAATAATTATAGAAATATAAAGTTTAAAAGGATATTAATCAAACATAAAGATTAAAGATACGAAGTTGTCAAAATTCAATGTACTGATACAAATAAATGCAAAGGGAATTTACCTAACTTTAATATTTTAACATTAGTTCGGGGTCCCATTTTTGAGTCTAGTAAAGGATTGTGACGCAAACTCTTTGTTAATTTTTATACTTTTAAATCCAAAAAATTATTACATATAACGGATCTATTTCGTATTAAATAATATTAAGTGGTATGATGAAAATAGATAATATTAACGTGTCTAAAAGTTATTATCAAGAAAAAATGAGTTGAAAATCAACATTGTTTTAGAAGAATTATAATATATGATATCAAAAAGAGATAGAAATCTAAAAAGTGGCTACGCATATACAAATGACGTTACGTTTTTTGTTTTCTTTTTTTTTTTATTATTTACAGCTGACTCCATATGAGAGAAGAAGGTGACCCCTTGACTTTTAGCCAGTTTAGGCATTGTTAGTCAAAATCGGTGGACTCAAGTTGACAAAAAGACATGACAAATGACAAATGTATAATGTAAATATTGTAGTGGAGTAAACTTTTTAAGGAAAAAGGAGTTCGTATACCAATTGGCTTCTTTATCATATATATAATCATCCAAATAACTATATATGCATTTGTTACTTGAATTGTGATTATCTAGTAATTGTTATTATTAGATTAAATAGATGGAATTTTAATCTGCTTTTATTTCTTTCTTGCTTCGATCCTCTCTGATCTCTCATTGAATACCTAAAGCTTCATGCTACAATTTTGGACGATATACATATATACCTGAGCATACTAATTATATAGTGTTGTGTCAAGCTATCTTGTAGTCTTTTTATATGTTACATGTAGTTTCGTTTTTAGACTGACCGCTCAGATATATTTATTAACACTTTTCTTCCTTTAATATTTAGATTTTCGTCTTAATTCTGACACAGAAAAATATTTTGACCACGATACCTGAAACATTTTGTTAAAATTTTAGCTTATTAGAATTTTAGACATCGACCCATTTTTTCTTCTGAAATAAGACCAAATATCTTTAATCAACTAGAAGACAATTTTCATTAAATATAGTGAGCCCAACATAATCACGCCCTACTTGGAAAGTTAAGAGCCCATTATATATTAAATATAAAAGCCCACTTCTTATTAAGTTATTATCAGTTACCCCATTTACCCTTTTCTGAAATATGAACTTAGAAGTTAGAAACAATGTTTTGAAGCTTGGACCGGTTCGGCCGGTCCGAACGGGAATCAGAGGGGGACCGATCCAAGCAGCCCTAGTTTGTTTTCTATAGGTTTCCGGCCTGTTCAACCCTGCTTGGTGATCAGACCAGGAACCTGTTCGGAGTTTGGACCAGATTTTATTTATTTATTTTTTTTTTTTTTTGGATTTTAATGGGTTTAATGGGTAAGCTGAATGATAATTTAGAATATTGGACATAAGATTATGTTGAGTTGTATATATGACTATAAAATACGCATACTTATATTAAATTATATATATAACTATATATATATATAATATCATATATATAACTATTACGTCATCCGGTTCTTAAATCCAGTCAGACTAGCGGACAAGTAAGTCGTCCGGTTCTCCGTCCGACCCTGTTTTGAAAACATTGCCTAGAAACCAACTGTTACCGCTCAGCTACCAACACCGGTGAACATGGACCATCGAATTCCACAACAATGGCCTAAGGCGAGCAGAGGTATCAATTATGGTAGGGACAAAGAAAAAGAGAGGGTTGCCTAGCTCTTTTAGAGGACAAACGATCAAGATTGGGAGCAGATTTTGTTTTCAACGGTTGTAGCTTTTTACTAAACCGGGAGCTGAGTATAGCTTCTTTATCCCATGGTATAAAAATAAGATTTGCTCTTGTGCTACAACGATTATTTTAATACATATATACATAGTCAAGTTGTCTTTACAACTTACTTTTCAAACCATAAAACACCAACAAAACAACATAAAAAAAAAAAAAAAAAAACAAACTCAAGTCTTTACAATCTCCGAGCCATGATCTCCTGATCCAGGAGATCGGCTCGGAACCTAGAAATAAACTCCTCCGCCCTCTCGTTAATCCCATCCATCTGCGACGACCCCATCACCAACGACTCCCACATATCATCCGCCACCCCGCCACCGCCCTTGCCACTCGTCCCCGCCACCGCATTCTCCCTCACTCTCTCCACCACCATCGGCACCTCCGGCTGCTTCTTCTCCAAAAACAACTGATCAACATAAACCGCCTTCGTCTTCTTCCTAGGATATCTATGACCATCCTTTCGCTTTCGTTTGAATCTCGATTGAAACGATAACGAGAGCCAACCGCCACCACTTTTCGCGGTGGTGGTAGTATGTTTCTTGATCATCCGGCCGGTGGTTTTGGGTTTTTGGAGCTTGTGTAACCGGAGCTTGTTGGTCACTAATCTTAGGACCTTTTTGGCTCCTAAAAGCTTCTTGAAGTTCTTCAAGTACGCCATTGAAGTACTGAAAATGGAGTTATGATGGAGGTTTTATAGAGGGGTTTGATCGTTGTGAAGTTAACTTAGTTTTTAAGCTAAAAAACTTTTGAATTTGTTCGATTTGTGTGGTGGGTTTTAGCCAACTGGAGATTCTGATGTGCTTTTTTGGTTCCACTTGCAGACACGATTCGATTCTTGAGTTAGCTTCGTTATTAAGTTCTAGGTATCATGTATCGGGTTTCTGTTGCTCTTAATTGAACGTGATGAGAAATATTTTTGGTGCACCACGTATTTAGGAACAGGGGAAATCATCGAATTGAACGAGTTGAACATTGTATTTTCACAGAAATAAACATTGACTTTATCTGTTAATCCACTTTCAATTAATTAAAACTTGAGAAATATTCAAAGTTGGCTAAGGGTGCTACACTAGCACCAACCGGCTTAGAAATAAAGGATAATCATGTGTGACTGACTCATACTTATGATAAGATGTCTTCCTCTAATCTCTATTCAAGACGTTAGATTTTTAAATCTTATAAGATGTATGTATAGGTGGTTAATAAAAAAAGTAAAATAGGAACCGTTTAGAAAAACCTATGTAAAAAATAACAGTGATCGAGAGTTCGAGACGTGTTCCAGTTAGCTACACCACAGCCGATAGTGTTGTTCCTAGGTAAACCAAACTTGGCTATACCAGAACCGGCGTTTCTTTCGGCCCGACCACATCACAAACAATTCACCACATTAGCTACCAGTTACAACCCAGTCGACGTTTCTTGAAGTCGGCTTCTCCACAAACATTAATAACCCCTACCAAAAGTATATAGAAGTTATGAAGATCTCCGTCAACTTAAATAGACGATTGTGCTCTATCTTTTGAGGAGAAGATGGTGAACATAAATATTTTGTTGGATGTAAAAGAGCGAGGGAGGACCTAAAGGGCGTGGATCGGTGTCACCGACGTTCATGAAATTTTGTTTATGTACAATACATATATATGATCGAAGCTCGAGCAACACCCAAAATATATTTACATGACCCCATTAAATTTTTCTTAGTTGATGCAGTATTAAATTGATAAAAGCAATCATTTTTATGATAATTTCAGTTGCAGGTTTAAAAAAATAGAAGAAGATATAATAGTGAAGAAAATGAGAGAGAGTGTCGAAAGAAATCTTAATTTGAGCATATGATTCTAATTATTTATTAGTTTTTTTGTTTTTGAAAAGACATAGTTGCGTGTGTCAGTGAAGGTGGGGTGACAACGCAAGTTATTGTTTCTAGTAACTACTGATTTATTTATTTATAATAACATGAAATTCTATTAGTTTTTATTACAAATTACAACGATATAGACATAGTATGATTGTAACATGACTTAACACACTGAAATAGGTTCAATGGACCAGACCTGATAGCAAGTCATTAGTGATGGATAAATAAAGACGGAAAAATTTTGATACGATAAATAATTTTTTTATTAAAGAGTGGATCTAAGGTGGATTAGTTTACAATTTGTCACTACTCGTTTTATCCTCGTGTAGTAATATCTGTTTTACTTTAATCTCTTAACAATTTGTCTTAAAACTTACTAAGTTTTTTAGACTAATATATTCTCAACAAACAAAAATTTTAGAAAAGCTTAGTCAATAACCAAAAGTAACTTACTCACCTCGCCTCTTCTAAGTTCTTTTCATACAAACAAAATGAAAATAGGTTCTTAAAGAAGCTTTAATTACCTGCTAAACATGATACTGTTTTGGGCTACACGAACAATGGGACCCATCAACCCACCACACTGAGGTGTGTTATGTGAAGAATATTATTAGGACGATTGATCTGATGAGAAAGTTTGTGTGAATGTAAAAAGAAATTAAATACTGGGATGTACATTTTCATGAAAAACAACGCTTTCTTATTTTGTAGCGTGACATGGGTCTCCAATCACAAAATCTTCTTGTTCTTTAGTTGTGATTTAACGTATGCATTATTGTACTTTTTACATTTATTTACTTATTTGTGTAAAATATTCGATCATGTTATCTTGTAAAATTGTGTTAGAGTAAATTTAGTTAAACGAGGTTGTTTGTGTAATTCATTTATGTAAACTATAGTTGTTTGTATAAAATTATGATTCCATTATATGTGTATGCTTGTTGCATGAGTAGATTGGTATTGTAAGTTCCTTTTTTTCCTTCGAGATTAGGATCCTACTATTTATAAAAAAATTAGTGTGTTTGGCTTAAGAATTGCATTAGGGTTGAAGCCTCTTAGAACAATCTTAAAAGGATTGTAACACGAGAAATTCTCAGAGGGTTACCTACACCAATTTCGGAGTAAAAATATATGGTTGGATATTGACTAGAGTTTTTTTTCATAATTGTTGTAAGTGTGAATTGATTTTCCAAATAGCTAATCCACAGGAAAATGATTTTCATGTGGATAGTCAAAATATAAATTATTCTCCACTCTCACACGTTTTAAAATATGTATGTTTAAAAGAAGTCTCAAATATATATACTTGTAAATACAACTATAAAATACTTTCGAAGTACACAAATTTATTTGAAAAAAAATGTATGAATTAGATCATTAGTTCCGAATACATGTATGATGTTTCGTTATTAACAATGCTCTTGAGTTATTACGTATTACTAATTAGCCATGTATGATAGCCTTTTGACATGTCATTCAACTTGTGTGATCCGCTCATTTTCTTTGCATAGATAAGTTGGACATTCTAATATTTATCACACATAAGTTACTTTCACTTGATGATTTTGATTTTTAAAAGAGAATCAAAACCATTAATTTCTTAATCGGTTCAGTTTTTATTTGTTTCTCCATTCATCTCTAACCACTGTCATATTTTATCTTCATTAGCAACCATTAGAGGGATAATAGTGATATGAGAATGATTCCACTCATTCACATCTCTCTCCTACACGTAATCATCACGTCAATGATCTCATTAAAATCTTGTTCAACTCTCATTTAAAAATGAAAATGTCGTTCATTCGCGTTACTTACACTCCTCCCCCATATACCAAACGTATTGCACAATGTATGTGTGTGAGTGCAAGTTGAAGTACCGCGCACATGACCCGAGCCTTAAAGGACCGCCCCGATCTACCACCTATGACCAGCGCTCCACATCCTCTGACCGCCCTGATCTACCATCGACTCTCTCGTTGCCGCAACTAGGTAGGGAGTTTCCCACTCTCCCACCTATGACCAGCGCTCCACATCATTGACTGCCGGATCTACCATCGACTCTCTCACCCTTATAACCTATAAAAAAACTACACTCATTTATATTAACACATCATACACGCACTATTTGTTCAAAATCATGTAATTAATTAATAGAAACACTCAATAATCATTTTTTATATCTCCTCTCTAATTAATCAATACAATATTATTCCATCCAATTCTTCAATTGGTATAGAACAAGCATACAATTAGTAAAAAAAATTCAAAGTTATATCAAAATCAAACTTTAAACACTGTAATATTAATATTTGAGTTTTAAAAACAAGAACCCTACACATGCACAGTTGTCCAAACGCATAGACCACCATTGCCAAGTGTACACCCACATCACAGCACCATGCACCATGCACCACCACGTTGAACCCACCACCATCCAACACCTTCACCAACACTCAGTGCAAGGTGGCTCAAACACCAGAACCCTTGTGCCACACCCACCTCCCACCACCCTATAAAACCACCACCCTTTAAACTCATCACTTCACATTCTAACACACACACACCAACAACAACAACCATGGTTGCTAAAGCCCTCATCGGCCTCTTCCTCTGCCTCCTCGGCACCACCGTCACCGCCACCACTCGCTCACCCCGCCTCGCCGGCCCTCAGTTCTGCAACCTCCAGCAACTCACCACCTCACAACCCATCGAACGCTTCGAGTTCGAAGGCGGTTCGATCGAATCGTTTTGGTATATCAACGATGAGCAGTATCAGTGCCTCGGAGTCTCTCCGTCCAGGATGACGATTCAACCCAACTCCCTCTCACTCCCGAGCTTCCAACCCTTCCCCCGTCTCATGTTCATCGAACAAGGTCGATATTATATTAAATTTATCATCTGATTCTTCTGAAGTATAAACAAAACAAATAATTGGATACTATCTAATAAAAAAAATAACAAAAGAAAGCTTTTGAAGAAACATGTATAATATAATTTTATCTGTTTACAGGTGAGGGGATCATTGGAATACAACTTCCAGGATGTGCAGAGACATTTGACACCGGAGTACAAGAGCAACAACAGCAGCAAATGCAGCAACAACCACGAAGGATGCGTGAACAAGGTTTTGATGTATCAAAAGACTCTCACCAGAAAGTCCACAGGTTCCGACGGGGAGACGTCGTCGCCATCCCCGCCGGGACCGTCCACTGGACTTACAACGACGGCAACCAAGAAGTCGTCGCTATCTTCGTTGACGACATCAACAACCCCTCGAACCAACTCGACATGCACACGGGTGTACGCATTTTCACCAAACTTTTCATGACGAACTTTAACTGTCAGTAACCACCTAATTAATCCGAACTTTAACAAATGAATGTTTGTTTTAATTAACAGATGTTTCACCTGGCTGGAGGAGTTTCAGCCCAACACATGCAACGACAACAACAAGGACGACAGGGGCAACAAGAGAGGAGGAGGTCTCCTGCCCGTGGGCAGGAGGGGCAGATGTCGAAAGACAACATCTACTCCGGATTCGACACCGAATTACTAGCGGAGGCGTTCAATACCGACCCTCAGATCGTGAGGGCGTTGCAAGAGTCGTCGAGTGAACGTGGGCTAATCGTTAGAGTCCAGCAGCCGATGGAATTCGTCACACCTGAAGAAGAACAATATCAACAAGGAAGAGGAGGACCGTATAATGGTGTTGAAGAAAAAATATGCAGCACTAAATTGTTCTATAACCTTGATAACCAAAGGGAGGCTGATATCTTTAGCCGACAAGCTGGAAAACTTAACCTTGTGAACGAACACAAGCTACCCATTTTATCTTTGATGGATCTTAGTGCCGAGAAAGGACACCTTCAGCCGGTAATCAATCCATCAAGTTAAAATTTTTACTGGTCACAAATTGCGCCAAAAGTTAAAATAAGCGCAAATTTTGCGACCGGTTAAAATCGGTCGCAAACTAGCGACCAAAGTGGTCGTAGAATTTGCGACTGCATTAATTTCAGTCTCAAATCAATGACTACTTTTGGCAAAATTTAATCAATCTATCAAGTTTAAATTGCTACTAGTCTTGCTCCCAAAATTAAAACGAGAACAAATTTTGCGACCGGCTATAATCGGTAGCAAGTTAGCGACCACAGTGGTCGTAGAATTTGTGACTGGATTAATTTCAGTCGCAAATTAGTGACTACTTTTTGCAAAATTTGCGACTGGATTAATTTTTTGCCATAAATTAACGACTGCTTGTGGCGCAAATTTGCGGCTAGTTTTGCGACCGGGTTAAATTTGGTCGCAAAATTTGTCTACTAGCATAATAATCCTTTTTTCTACACTAAAGATGCAAATTTAGTGATTTATTACCTTCATTTTGCTCTATTATGCACAGAATGCTTTATTCTCTCCGCACTGGACGGTGAACAGCCACACCATCATATACGTGCTGAGCGGCGATGCTCAGGTGGAGGTGGTGTCCAACAACGGTGAGCCGGTGTTGAACGAGCAAGTGAACCGCGGTGACATCTACGTGGTGCCGCAGTTCTTCGCGACCACGGCTCGTGCTGGACAGAACGGGTTCGAATGGGTGGCGTTCAAGACGAACAAGTCTCCCATGAAGAGCCCGGTTGCAGGGTACACATCGGTGTTCCGAGCCATGCCGCTTGAAGTGATCACGAACGCGTACCAGGTGTCGCCAAGCCAGGCTCAGAACTTGAAGACCAACAGGGAGACCGAGAGCATACTGTTTTCGCCACAAAATACGTACTAGCTTAAGGTCTTAGAAAAAAAAATGTATGATGAGGCAGGCCAATAAGTTAAGGTTTCCTTTGGTTGTTTGTGTGTACGGGAATAAAGGTGTATGAATAAGTTTGGGTGTTATGGTTTTGTATAAAAAGTTTGACCTCTTAATAATCGGAGTTTTGCTTTATAAAATGAACTACACGGTTCTTAAGACGGTTGCTGAACACGTTGGGACCTTTAAAAAGTTGGATTGACCTATTTAGTTAACGGTTTAAATCTTTAACCACTAAATAAGTCGACCCACCAGCATGTTTAATGAATCAGTTTACTTAGTAGTCTGTTTAACTTATTTCTTACAACCCACTAATTTTATTAATACGTTAATAACTTCATTATTACCCACTAATCTTATTAATACGTGTGTAACTTAATTATTGTTTAGATAAACTGTTTAGCCAAATCATGTTTGAGTGATATAATTTTAAGAGTGCAAGTTAAGATTTATGTTTTTGTTTTTCAGACTAATTGTGTTTGAGTAACATAATTTTAAGTGTGCAAGTTAAGCCGTTTATGTATTTTTTGTTTTTGATTACCACCTTCCTATAAGATGAGGCGTCGCAATATACTATCGTATTGACATAGTGGGCTTTATACAATCTTATTGTATTTCAGAGGTTCAATTATATTGAGACCCTAAAGGTTCATCCATGGACCCTAAATGATAGGCCCATAAAACAAAGTTTCTTATTATATTCTTGAAGACAAGAAATACTTGTTTTATAGTGAATTAATGGTCATTATGAGAAACACGTGATGTAAATGGATCAAGTTTTGAGACTGCTGGCTATTGGGACTTCAAGCACATTTATTAATTTGAAGGCCCAGTTGTGTTCGGTATGGACACCATGTTTAGGGGTTGTTTGATAGTCTATTAATGGGACCATCAAAAGGCTACTTCTAAACCGTTAAAAAGTGTAAGTGTTTGTTTCAGAAAAAAAACATCTTTTAATGGGATTATTTAGTACTGAATGGTTAAGTGATGGGAGAGTGTTGAATGAGAATTATTACCCATCTACCCCTCAACATCACCCAAAAGCATCAACCCCCACCCCATTTTCCACAACCATCGACCCCCACCCATCTACCTGTCGCCTGCCACCGTCGCCTTCCATCTCCGCCAGCGCCTGCCACCGTTCGCTGCCTGCCCTTCGCCGCCGACCCAACACCCCTACACTCCTTCAAGGTTTGATTTCTTCTGTTTTCTTTCGGTTTTGCTTTGATTTATTTTGATTTCTTTCAAAATTTGCATTACAACACCTTATTTCTATTTGTTTTCTCATCTATTTGATTACCATCTTTGTTTACATACATGATTTCATAGATTTGATTTCTAGGGTTTGATAAATTTCAAAAAAAATTTGGAGTTTTTATGAAATTTGTTTGTTCTAGTGTTGTATGAATATGAAATTGAGTTTTGTTTGATTGATTGAAGATTTTGATAGATTACAAATGTTAATATTTGGTTTGATTATGTTTTTAGGTTATAGAAAATTTTAATGTTTCATTTTTTTTTTATAATTATTTATCATTCAATGTAGTATTCAGATAAATAACCAAACAGATACATTTCATTCAACACAAAATAATTCAGATGAGTAAAATAGTAATTCTACACATGTATTCAGAGATTCAACTAAACAGTCACTTATTGGTTCAGCACTTAACCATTCAGACCTCTTAATCATTCAGACCTCTTAATCATTCAGCACTTACTGGTTCAGATTCAACCAAACAGCCCCTTAGTTAGTTATCGTTTTTTTTAACAGCAAATGTGCGACCCTGTTTTGGAGGATAGGTGTTATCTTAATCGGACCCACCTATCCGTTTCGCAGCCGTGACAGCACCCTAACCCCTTCAGAATGAAACCCATTATTAAGAAAACCTCTTAGCTCAACTCTGAAAATTTTGCTCAGAGTGAGACTTGAACCTATGACCTCCTAATATTCACATGTCATAGGGTAACTTACCTTAACCAGTTGAACTAAGGATCATTGATATTTACTACTTATTTACTTAAACATGTCGGTTATTTAATTAAACATGTTAGGCTCAGATTATATCAAAATGAAACAAGTATTCTAGCAATTCATTCAAAATCAAAATATAAAATTATAATATTCGACCTGTTTATGACACGTTTAACATTTTTAAAAACGCATCAACGTTAATGTATTTACAAGTTGATTGCAATCTATTAACCCGCTAAAAGAAAGGGTGACGTGGGTGTTTCTAGGGGTGTTCGATGTTTTGGTTAACGGTTTATTTGGTTATGAAATTTTATTGGCCTATCCGTTAACCAAATTCAACCAATTAACTCGAATTCATAATTCGGATACGGTTAGGAACCGAAAAGAAAACCGAATTCACTATTTGTTTGGTTTTTATGATTACAGACACGATTTGGTTTTTATGTTTTTGGTTTTTTCAACATTCATAAGCATGTCGGGGGTACAGAAATTTATGTGTCTGGGTTAATGTTAATGTTTATGACAGATTTAAACATATTGGTTTTGTTCAAGTTCATACACTTTAACCTGTCAACCTAACTCAATTTTAAATGTGTTTGGGTTAATGTAAATATTTATGACAGATATAAACATATTGGTTTTGTTCAAGTTCTTAGACTTTAACCTGCCAACCTAACACAATACCACCTATGGTTCCATCTAGTTTATGTACGTCCACATATCTAGAGATACTAATAGACTTAAGATATATTGCTAATTACACATTAATTAAGCAAATAAAGTTGATGTTTTTCTCTTTAATTCATGATAATACCCTAAATATGAAGCTGACATGTCCATGAGTGCATGTGTAAAAGCGAGAGTAGCAACAAGAAATACAAGCCATTAATCACATCAAGATTGAAATGAATTTGCAAACGAAATACAATGGATAAATTGAGGTAACTGGGTTTAACACTTGGGCTTGTTAGTTTTGTAACAAATGGGTAATTGGGTTTATCACTTGAGCGTATTTTAATTTTTGAGCCCTCTCAAGTCTCATCTAACACTAACATTTAAACAGCTTTTTTAGCTTAGGGTCAAAAAGTATTTTAATAGGGATTATTGTACTTCCTCTGATATCTTAATAGTGGATGCAACCTGAATATATGTTTATGTAATACCACAGTGGAAAAAGTAAATAACTACATGGTTTGAGTTTTCAACCTACTTCACATAATATATATTGCTAATATTTTTCTAGCATTATATATTCGTAAAATGAAAGTTATCCACACGGATCATTCCGAGAAGGCAGGGCGGTTTCTATGAAAGAGGGAGGAGAGAAAGGGTTGTGACAGACATAAAATGTTTTCAACTGGCCGATGTAAAGAAGACTTTTCAATTGGGTGATGTGAAGAATAGAAAGGATGATAACACACATAAGAATATTAACTTTTGTGTGGCTACATCTAGAGGTGTACAAACCCCGGTTTTTTCTCAACCGGTTTGAACCCCAAACCGGTTCGGTTCCTAAACCGGTTTCAATGCAAAGATTCCCAAACCTTTTAAACCGGTCCGGGGGCCGGTTTGAAAACCGGTTCGGGCCCAAACCGGTTCGGTTTTTTTGTTTTTTTTTTATTTTTTATTTTTAAATCCAAAGTAATTAATTAAAATTTTAAATAAAAATATAATTATGATTTATAGTACATGAAAAATTAAATATGATTATTTGTTTTTATCATAAAACACATTTATATAAATTATTTATAAATATTAAAACATAAAATATTACAAAAGGCTTAAAATTAAATTTATTCAATAATTTAACTCTTAAAAATCAAAGATTACATAAAATATAAAATAAAGATACTATTTAAAATATTTAAAATTCTAATTTTTCATTTTAAATGCATTTACATATTAATTGTAAAAATTAAATATAAAAACTAATTATATATTAAGTACACAATTTAAAAACAAAGTGAAATATATAATATATAAAACATATAAACAATTCAAACGACGTAAAATTTTAAAAACTAAACATTTAGCCTATTCGTTCTCCGTTCGTTCGTTGCATATTTGGATACTTTATTATTCGCCACCAGAACCCGAGCTATTACGAATATACTCATCATATGCCGCTTCATCATCGGTTATTTCGGGTGTCAATCCACTCTCTACCTCGTCCTCGTATAATTCTGCTTCATATTCCAATTCTTCTTCAAGTAAGCATTTGTCTTGTACTCTTTCCACGGCATCCAAATAATCCTTCAAGCAAATTGACATTTCAACCGCTTGAGGAGTGAGTCGAGTTCGTCTTATCGATATAATCCAGCCACTAATAGAAAACGCAGATTCCGAAGCTACCGTGGAAGCTTGGACGGTTAGTAAATCTCGGGCCATAGTGGATAGGATGAGAAATTGATCTTTATTACCTTTTCACCAATCCAACAAGTCAAAATTTTTAAAATCTTGTAGAGTCATGATGTATAAAAAGTCCGTTCCACCATACCTCCTGAGTTTACTACTCGAAGTGTTACCACGTTGACGTTTATTACATTCATCACTTAAGGTATTATATAAAGAAAACATTGGATCATTTGAACTTTCGACATGTGCCGCATGCCTCAATGACTCATGCATGTTTGATGTTTCATCATATTTTACTAAATAAACATCAAACATTTTTTATAAATGTTCGTTAAAACTAGTTTTTAAACTTTGACCATAAAAAGGGTTTTCTTCTTCTAAATCTAAATTATATGTAATTTTCTCAAGTAAAGTTTCAACCCCTGACGTATTTAAGCAAGGATGTAATGCAGCGGTACATGTAATAACCGAATGCATTTCTTTGAAATATTTTTTAAGTTTTTCTTTCATTGGAGGTATCATATCCGAATAAGGTATACCCCTAAACGACATTTCATTTAATTTTAAACTCATTAAATAAATTTGATAAATTACTAATTGACTCGTTGGATAATAAACTCTAGAAAGACAAATAGTTGCGTTTTTAAAATTTTAAAGCATTTTGCTTATTTCATTAATAACAGCCCAACCCGATGGATTGTAAGTATTTTCCTTTTCACGACCCACCAAACCATTATGAAAGGCTATTAAACTTTCATTTGGTTCAATAGCCTTTTCAAATATGTTACAAGTGGAATTTCATCTTGTAGGTACGTCCCAATTCAGACCTAAATATTTGTAATTTACGTCTTTACAAAACTTACGATACCTAATATATCATTGGTTATTGGTAAAAATGTCACGTAACATTCTTTTAAAACCATCTTTTGTTGGTTCAATCGTTCGAAAACCGTCTTGAACGGCTAAGTTTATGATGTGCACAACACATCGACTATGAAAAAACACACCGTCACAAATTGGTTTATATTTTAATTTTAGATGATCTAACGCAAGCGTGTTATTTGATGTATTATTAAAAGATATAGAAAAAATTTTGTTTTATAATTTATAAGTTTTAATAACTTTATCAATAAGATAAAAAAAAATATTTTACCCGGTGCGAGGATAATCAAACAATTCAAACGCAATCGTACGTTTCATCATTTGCCACGAATCGAGTTCAACCCAATGGGCGGTGACACAAATGTACGAGTCCGGTGAACCGTGAGAAGTCGACCAAACATCACTAGTTAAGTTAACACCAGTTTGTAAATTTTCAAAATAATATATTAATTCATTTTTAGCTTTTTTTCACATTTTTAAACAATCCCTCCGAATAGTAGCACGACTTACATTGGTATAACGTGGTTGGAGAGTTCGTTGAATGAGTCGAGTCAAACGTTCATTGTCGAAATGTTTGAATTACAAGCTTTCTTGAATTACAAAATGCGTCATTTGCTCACGAACCGCATCAACGTTATAAGCCCAAACATTCCCTTCGCTTGTCATCGAAGCTTGACCTCGAGACGGTTCACCTTGCAAAACCTTACAATATGTATGAGCAATGTGGTTTTTCAAAGTTGTATTTACATTTTTTTAAAAACTTATGACAAAACTTGCAACAAGCTTTGTTTGGACCGCTAGCCATTTGACATAAATCTTAATTGCATCATATTTCGGGGTTCTTGATTCGTAGGAAGGATTGCTACCACCACGTTCACAAAGAACAGATGATTGAGCACTTGATGAAGCTATTTTGAATTGAACGAGAGTATTGAGAGTTTTTTTTTCAAATTGAACGAAAGTATTTGAGCGTTTTAAGTTGTTGTGGTTCAATCAAAACATCCAATGCATATTTATACTAACTTAATGTGAGTATAGTGGTAAAAAAACATTAAAAAATGGTCATTTAATTTTGAACTCATTAAATAAATTTGATGAAATACTAATGGACTCGTTGGATAATAAACTTCAGAAAGACAAATATTTGCGTTTTTTAAATTTTAAAGCATTTTGCTTATTTCTTTAATAACAACCCAACCCGATGGATTGTAAGTATTTGTCTTTTCACGACTCACCAAATTATTATGAAAGGCTATTAAATTTTCTTTTTGTGCAATAGCCTTTTCAAACATGTTACAAGTGGAATTTTATCTTGTAGGTACGTCCCAATTCAGACCTAAACATTTGTAATTTGCATCTTTACAAAACTTGCGATACCTACTATATCATTGGTTATTGGTAAAAATGTCACGTAACATTCTTTTAAAACCATCTTTTGTTGGTTCAATCGTTCGAAAACCGTCTTGAACGGCTAAGTTTATGATATGCGCAACACATCGACTATGAAAAAACACACCGTCACAAATTGGTTTATATTTTAATTTTAGATGATCTAACGCAATCGTGTTATTTGACGTATTATCAAAAGATATAGAAAAAATTTTGTTTTTTAATTTATATGTTTTAATAACTTTGTCAATAAGATAAAAAAAATATTTTGACCGGTGCGAGGATAATCAAGCAATTCAAACGCAATCGTACGTTTCATCATTTGCCACGAATCGGGTTCAACCCCGGTGACACAAATGTACAAGTCCGGTGAACATTAAGGAGTCGACCAAGCATCACTAGTTAAGTTAACACCGGTTTGTAAATTTTCAAAATAATATATTAATTCACTTTTAGCTTTTTTTTCACATTTGTAAACAATCTCTCGGAATAGTAGCAATACTTACATTGGTATAACGTGATTGGAGAGTTCATTGAATGAGTCGAGTCAAACGTTCATTGTCGAAATGTTTGAATTACAAGCTTTCTTGAATTACAAAATGCGTCATTTGCTCACGAACCGCATCAACGTCATAAGGCCAAACATTTCATTCGTTTGTCATCGAAGCTTGACCTAGAGACTTTTCATCTTTCAAAACCTTACAATATGTATGAGCAATGTGGTTTTTCAAAGTTGTATTTGCATCTTTTTTAAAAATTTATGACAAAACTTGCAACGAGCTTTGTTTGAACCACTAGCCATTTGACATAAATCTTAATTGCATCATATTTCGGGGTTCTTGATTCGTAGAAAGGATTGCTACCACCACGTTGCTTGAATACGCATTACAACCAACTGATGATTGAGCACTTGATAAAGTTATTTTGAATTAAACGAGAGTATTGAGAGTTTTTTTTTCTAATTGAACGAAAGTATTGAGTTTTTTTTAGAATAGAGTGCATTTTAAATTGTTGTGGTTGAATTAAAACATTCAATGCATATTTATACTAACTTAATGAGAGTATGATAGTAAAAAAAAAACATTAAAAAACGGTCAAAAGTACCAAAAACGGTCAAAAAATAACGGCTAGTTTTTGAAAATAGGTTTGGTAAACCGATTTGGTGAACCGGTTTGGGAAACGGTTTGAAACCGGTTTCAACTTTTGAACACTTGAACCGGAGGAGGAACCGACGGTTTGGACCGGGTTGGGACCGGTTTGAGCCGGAAACCGGTTTCGGTTTTTTTTTTTGCCGAACCGGTTCGAGCCACATTTAAATTTACTTTGTAATTACTTGTTTGTCTAACTTCAACTAACAAATGTACAACATAGAAATTTATCCAACACCCAAAACTCCATCAAACCCAAAAGTAACAATCTATATTCTCACATCTAAAAAACTTTAGATAAACCGGTTCAAAAATGAAATCAATAAAAACTAAAAACTTTTGTATTCACTTATACTTCTTCAGGCTGTTTGTATTCACTTAATACTTCTTAGGGTTGTTTAGTAGCTTTTTAATAACCATAAAAAGTCTACCAAACAACCAAACAAACCTTAGCCTTCTAATACACCACCGGCGATTGGAACTCCGGCGGACACATCCTCGGCAAAATATGAACACCCACCACTTCTTCCCCCGCCGGCGTCTCCACCACCCACACCCGCGGCGGCGACGCCACCACATCCACCACCACCACCCCACCACCACCGCCGCCGCCGCCCACCACACACACCCTACCACCACCGGCGGCCATATGCTCCGCCCCTTTCAGCCTCTCATCCTCCACCACATCCACCCACACATCCACCCCTTCATCATACCTCCTCAACACACCCCTCATTTCATCCACCACATACACCGTCTCCTCCTCCATCGCCGCCGCCGGCCCCCGCCACCCCTCCGCCATCCCATCCGCCATCGGCCACCACTCATCGGAGTCTATATCATAAACCACCCCTTCTTTACCACCGTTCACCATATAAAGCTTCCCTCTGCAACCAACGGCATCAATGGCTTCTCTGCTAAACTTCACATCTTTCAAAGATCGCATCTTTCTCCAAACCCCTTTTGAATCTTGACGTTTTTCGTCATAAAGATTCGTTTTTTGAGACACCCATTTGTCGACGGAGCGAGCGACGGTCTGGGTGAAGTGTGAGCCGATCCCACTAGCGACGATGACGGCGGCGCGTGAGACTCCGGCGACGCACCAGCGGCGGGGGGATGAGAGTGGGGGTCCGTCGGACCATGTTTGGGATAGTGGGTTGAAGATTAGGGGGTGTGAGAGGGCGGGGTGGAGGTCGACGGTGGTTCCGGCGAGGAAGACGAGGGTTCCGGCGACGGTGATTGACTGCATGGGGAGGTTGCGGGCGATGAACGACGGGTGGTGGAGGCACACGCGGCGGAGATGCGGTGGCGATGGGGTGACGACGGTCCATTTAGAGGAGATTGGATCGAAAGATTTGAGTTGAAGGGTGAATTGTGGCCGGAGGAGAGGGTGTAGAGTGAGAGGTGCGGTGGGAAGGTGGAGGTGTAGATCACGCGCCGCCATGAGCGGCAGACGGAGTAGAGGGTGGACGGTGGGACTCGATTGAGACAAAGTTGAGCGATGTGGTCGGGGAGACCTGGTAGCAGCGGCTGGTGGTGGTGGTGGTGGTGGTCTGTAAGCTTCCGGCGTTTGGAAGCGGTGGCGGCGGCGGTGGCGGTGGCGGTGGCGCGTGGGATAAAAGTTGGATCATGAAATGAAGGGGCCATAATGTGGGAAAGGTGGTGGTGGTGGATAGGAGTTAGAAGCTCAAGCAAGGAAAGACTTGTGATATTTATATATGTAAGGTAATAATATTATATAATATCATGTTCATTTCTCTCTATTATTAAATTGCACTTATCTTTGACTATTTTATTAAAATGAATAGACACTACCACAAGTAATAAGGAAAGCTATGACAAGGTTTTATAAATAGGTTAAAGTAATTAAAGTTTTTAGAAATGTTTTCTAAAAAGAACAAAGTCATAAAATTCACATGTTGTGTAAAGATTTTTATATAAATACAGGTGTTTAAAATTTTTATAGAAAATATTAAAAATAGCTATTTGTGCTTTGGAGATGTGTCGAGGTGATATCGGAAACTTCTCAAAACATCGTTGTACAACTCACGAACAACTGTCTTGTCCAGTGAACTCACACCCACCCCGAGCAGTTTTCTGTGAGATAAGTCAACTTTTTGTTAAGATATTTTATAATTGGAAAGGCTATAAACATTTGAAAACATTTTGACATTCTACGAATTCAAAAACTTTTGTGTGTTTACTGACTAATTATATAAGATTTGAAGCTTTCATTTAATATAAAAATATTTATGCTTTTTTAATGAATATAATTCATTTATTAAAAATGAAACAAGGAATAATGTTAAAAGAAGAAAGCTAGTAAAGGTTAGATGGCAGTTGGAGTGGCTTTGCATAAAAAAGAATATCTTGATGAAAAGGTGTTTAGTTGGAGCATATGACATGATAGAGGCAACTATTTAATGCAAAAAGGTGTGCTTGCAAGGAAGTTACGTATGGTATGATATCAATGAGTGGTGTTTATTAATAGCCTTCCCTCTTTTTAGATTTTTCAATTTTTTTGTTTTTGGGGAAAGGCCTTCCCTGTTTTAAGATTTCACACCTATCCATATCATCTTTCTTGCCATTTCCAACCAATAAATATATAATCTTGAATTGTGTGTTTCATGAATTTTGGGAACTTTTATATTATAAACTATATAATTTCGAATTTTATTAGTATAATAAATTTCTT
Organism: Flaveria sonorensis; assembly: GCA_025506505.1. Classification (NCBI taxonomy): domain Eukaryota; kingdom Viridiplantae; phylum Streptophyta; class Magnoliopsida; order Asterales; family Asteraceae; genus Flaveria; species Flaveria sonorensis. Next base: position 62,878,538 of record CM046424.1, on the reverse strand, counting down.
AAAGGTCAAAAATATATATAACCATGATCTTCCTTCAGGCGTCAACCCAACTTATATATTACAAATAATATAATAATTGTATTTCTCATTTTGTTTTTTAAAACTCATACTTTTTAGAATAACACAATGACGAACAAAAAACACAATAAATCATTTTATCATTGCGTTTTATGTTTTATATTATTGTGTTGTTTTTGTCGTTATTTTTATCCATTAAATTAATTAGTTGGTAATTTATCATTGTGTTTTGCATACTAGAAATACTGAACAGTGTTATTACACCATTATAATCTTTTAGAATTCATTATTTTAAAACATAAAAAATATAATATATTTATATGATGATGTTGTGTTCGTTTAAAATATTAAAAAATGCTCAATTTTATGGTGTCATTTCTATAAAAAAAATAATATCTTATATAAAAATTATGAACGTTTAAAAAAATTAAGAGAACTTAAAAAAAGGCAACAAAAATAGATATGTCTAAAATACTCCTTTAACAAACGTCTTTCTTACAATTTGATCTCAATGATTGATTAAAAAAATAAATGGTTGATATTACTATTTATACTTTTTAGATTTACAACAATAAAACTCTTTTTATTTGAATTCTTCCCATGTAATTATTGCGTATCTTTTCTCAATTTGAAAAGAAAAAACGATCATGTTTATCCAAAATACATCTTTTAATCTATTTCTCTCTTAAGCGTAAATGTTTAATAGTTTTAATCAGCAAGGAGAGATCGAGTGGGCATGAACACTAGATGATAATATTGTTTGCCTAGAATCGATATTAAAAACACAGGGACATCATGAAAAACAAAATCACACCAAACATTTACATTAATCATTTGTTTATACTAAATGTATAATAATCCTAACCCAACTTTAACTTAATTAAATAAAAAAACAAATAAATCTAATGAACTCAATGCTAGTCTAATACATATTAATTCAAACAATCAATAAACTAATATCAATAATTATCATATTTATTTGAGAAGCTAGATTAAGGTGGTGTTTGTTTTTTGTCAGAAGTACTTCCTGACCTCTTTTGTCTGCGTCGCGCAGATGTTAAGGTCTGCAGACTGTTTGTTTTTTTGAATACCTTTCACTAAAAAATGTCTTCCCGAGGTCTGCATAAGGCAGACATAGACCATCCACTTCTGCGATCTTCTAACCTTTTCCCATTCTTCACCATCAGCCACACACCCACCCGCCACCGCCGGCACACCCGCCACCACCACCGCCACCGCCGGCCCGCCCGCCACCGCCACCGCCACCGCCTGCCCACCCGCCACCCCTCACCCCGCCGACAGCACCCCCACCGACAGATACAACTGATCACCATCGCGACTCACCTCCACAATATCAAACCAGAAGAACAGCACCTTCACCCCTCACCCCGCCGAGCACGCTAACTGGAGAACCTATTTCAACTTTTTAGCAATGACGATCAATTGGGAAATTAGGAGATCAAGATCCGATTTGCTCCACAAGGTAGAATTATCGGGCATCGGAGAGAAGGGGTTCGTCGAAAGTGAAGATGGTTGTTTGGTAGCGGTGGGGGAGAAGCATCTCCGGCGGGGGAGAGGGTGGCAGCCGCGGAGGATCAAGGGTTCCGCGGCGTCGAAAGTGAAGGGGTGTAGTTCATGTACTGGTGGAGGAGGTCAGGGTGGTGCCGGCAGGCGGAGGCGATCGAAGAGAGTTGGGTGTACAATAAAAGGTCCGATGGGACGGTGCTGGTGGTGGTGGTTGTTGAGGTGGAGAGGAGGAGGATGGAGATAACGATGGTGGATGAATTTTTCGTTTTAATTACATATTAATTTTTTAGTCTGCAGATATTAAAAAACAAACAGTTTTTTTCTTGCAGACTGCAGACGTTTGGTCCACCTCTTCTCCTGCAGATGTTTGCAGATGTGGTCCGCAGACTGCAGATATTTTCCTGCACAAACAACAAACAGCACCTAAATCTTTCATTGACATAGCTAGGTGGCTTTTGCGGTACCTAGGTGAACACCCAATCCCCATCCCCTAGTGACGGCAATTTATTGATGGTTTGAGGAGTGTGGTGCTGAGCAAACTTAATCATTGGCCAAAAGTAATTAACCTTTAACCTATATGTTAATTTAGGAATGAAATGAATAATGTAAACACACATGATTAAATTACACGTGTCTGCATCTACCTTTCCCGATGATGATGGTAGACGGGAATCTCCTGTTCCAGCAAAATCACAGCAGTTAAGGACTTAAGGTGAGCCTCCGAATCCTAATTAATATATATATACACTTATAACATATGCATCAGCTATATTAAAATGACAACAGGTTAATTGGACCTCAAAACTCAAATTTATTGTCATGCTTTCTTGGGTTTTGATGACTTGAGGAAGAAGATGCAGAAACCTGCAACTTAATCCTATGAAACCTGCAAGAGGGGTTTGGAGTATTTATAAAGCCTAATTCAGATTTGAACCAAATGAACTTCAATTATATGAATTCTATCATGACGTTTACTCAACTAATTAATGATATTTGAACAGTTGAAGTAATGCATATTATTATCGTCAAATATTTGGTGAGGACCTGCTAATATTATAAAAGGGGCCTTAACTTGCACAAATGAATGTAGAATATCCCAAGCTTTTATCATATAAATTTAAATGTTTACGATTATTGTTTCTTGTTTTATGTGTGTGAAACTAACCATTTTGTTCTAATGCTTTAGTAATAATTTTGGCACGAGATGGAGTGTGTTTTAGTTCAACGATGCTTTTAAAATCATATAAATATTGGTTGGTATATATTTTTAGATTTGAGTTGTTTTTTTTCTGGAACGGCACATTATTATTATTTTAGCAACGGCCACTAGTAAGATGTTAGGACCGACCAAAATCATATATATTTTTAGATTTGAGTTGTTACGATGAAGATAATAATCAAATGGTTTACGACTACAAAAATTATTAACGGTACAAGAAGTGATCTTATATGAACCCGTTCCAGCAGTTGCGTGATTGTTGATTGATTAATTTTCCATTTTTGAACACGTTATTGGATGATGAATAACTTATGGGGAAGTACATAGGATTTAAAATGTACATAGCTTCTAACAAGGAACAGTGGCCTCTATTTGATTTGTAACTTTCTACGTTGTTGTCTTGCTGTTGAACTTTTATTAAGTTGCCAACTATGTTTCACTTAACATCTGATTGGTAAAAAAATTTAAATGCTTTTTTTAATTTTCATAGGGGATGTGGTTGTGGTGACACTGTCATGCGGGTGTCTGGCTGTGGCAACACCGTTGTCGCCACGGCCAGTGGTGGTGGTTGTACATCCTTGTTGTCGTCGCAGCCCCTGTTCCATCCGTTTGATGTGTGTGGTGGCGATGCGGTCCGAGCCTCGGTTTTACCGTCCTTCGTGCGCGCAACGCGTGCTAATGCACAATACTAGTATTAATTTAAATGTGTGTTTAAGGAAAATACATAAATTGTTAACGAAGAGCGTTTAAAGAAGTAGCATATATTGTATTATATTTCTATTAGAGCACATGATTTTAAATGTGTTTGGGTAGAGTTGATATATTTGACACAAATAAATTGTTCATCTCAGTTTGTCATGATTGACACCTTTAGACTCACTCCTAATTAACAGGCAACACGTAATAGGGTGATGAGCTATGAATCTTACCCGTAACAAACATCAACGGTTGGTTTCGACACACAATTTTCAAATTAATGAGAAAGACAAGAATTAAAAACAAGAAAAGTCAGAGAAAACAATCGTCTGACACAATACTCACATATTATTGTTCTTATGTTCTATCATGCTAAATCGGAATGATACATTGATACGTTAGGGTGACCCCATCAAGATCACTACAGATCTGGACATATATATACATAGTAATCAACGATGGAGCTCCATACCCTTTGTTGTTGTTAATCAGCTTTGTGAAACATGAGTCGGGACCAACAAACCGTGTGTGATTCTTTAAAATTTTAAAATTGCGTGAGACCACTTGCACCAACGTTTCTATAGATAATAATAATAATAATTTATTGAGTCCAAAACAAACCATGTGGCATTTTTTTATAATTTAAACTACTAAAATCTAAAAAATGGTCCCCTTCGAGTGAATTATTGTAGTTTGCAGACCTTTTCACAATCAAGACGAAAATAGTCTATCACATTAAATAAAAACCACATATTTATTTATTTTATGATTTCCCTCCAGTTGTAAACACAACTGTTTTCTTGTTTTCAAAAATAAACTATAAATGGCGATAAGAATTTTTGTGTTGTTACGTATTTTGTTACATCATATGTTATATTTAGTGTAAAATGGGGCATCAAATTTAGTAAAAATGATACGTGTTAGATCAGGATCATATTTGCTCATTTTGACTTTTTCTTATGAACCTTACATGTCTATAATCTCGGATTAGAATTAGATGGATAGTGTCGTATCAACTAATAAAAGAATAGGCCTCAACCATAAAGTTACGATGAACATGTGTTGCTTATGATTAAGAGCAATAGAAAATCATGAGAATGATTGTTTTTAATTAAATTAATTCTAACCCTTATTGGTGGTTGGCAAACCGTCGTACTGTTTGGTGGGATTAGAATCAGCGAGGTGACTATTCACACCCAACCATGGCATCAAATGATCTTTAGATTTACCATGTGCTCTTTGATGTTTTCGGTTCAAACAATAAATTTAGAGGATTCGGGTGCCTTTGAATTGCCAAAGCCATGAAGGAGATGTCAATACTTTTATAGAGCTCATCAAGGAACGAAACAAGCAAATCATATGATAATACACAATAGAAAAATGCAAGATAGCCTTAGATCCGATATGGTCGAACATATTTGCAATTATCATCAAGTTTGAAGTTTGTCTTTATTATATTTTGTAAACTTTATAATGTTTAAAAAATTTATTAGTAATATGAATGTTTTATTTAGGGTTTATTTAAATTTTATTATTTAAAATATAAATTTACAATACAATGTCTAGTAATAAAAGTGTATATCAATAAATAATTAGTGATCAAATAACAAAATAACACATAACTAAGTAACTATATAAAATATATATCATTATCACTAACTCATTATAATTTTTATAGTGATTACTTAATTGCTTATGTTACACCTATATGATAACTTTTTAATCACACGGTCAATCGTCCGTTTTCTTGTTTAACTTTGAGTGGTAAAATGTACAAGACTACATGGGTTGGAAAGGTTTAAGTTTGTACCTATAGGCTATAGTACTTCTTTCTATTTTTAGAGGTAGGTTTGAATTTGCAGACCTTTTCACCATCAAGACGAAAAAAGTCCATCAGATTAGATAAAAACAATATTTATTTATTTTTATGATTTTGCTCTGGCTGTAAATACAACTATTTTCTTGTTTTCAAAAAAATTCTATAAATGCCAATACGAATTTTAGTGTTGATACGTATTTTGTTACGTCATCTGTTATATTTAGTGTATAAAAAGTAGGGCATCAAATTTAGTAAAAATGACGCAAGGTATAATCAAAAAAGTTTTTGCCCATTTCGATGTTTTCGTATGAACCTCATATATCTATAAATCTCAAAATTAGAAATATAATGTTGTGTTAACTAGCAAAAGAAAAACGCTCAACCATAAAGTAACAATAAACATATATTGTTTATAAACAGCAATAAAATAACCACAAGAATAATCATTGTTTAATATTATTACCGTGTCTCTTAGACAAGTTTTTAGCTCAATAGTCATGATATACGTGAAAAGTTTTTTGTATTCACTCTACATTTAAATGTCAACATAAGTTTACAAACCCAGCCTATTTCTTAAAAAATTCAAATAGATATGTAAAAGGTACATACATGGAAAATAGATACATAAAAAGTGAATACACCAAAGGTGGATACGGAAAAAAAATAGATACTTGAAAAGTAGATACTCAAAATCTAGATTCTTAAAAAGATAGATGGTTGAAAAAATAGATACTCGATAAAAAATACACATGATAAAAAATAAAATAAGAAGTGAGTTACATTTGTACCTTTCAAGACGTTTCTAGAGACATACGTACATAAATAGATATGCTAAATAGTTCTACGTATTTATTTCATGACTATAAAAATAATCGTTGTCTCACGTAAACACGATACCCATAAAATAATAATTAATTATCCTCTTGATTTTCTCTAATAATAAAATAAAGACTAGAATATACTCAACCATGTCTTACTTATATCCATTTCATCATACATCCACATATGATTTGACACACATGACACATGTAAAGATCCAACAGCTCTATTAATATATATCAATCAAGAAAATCTAAATACTTGCATCCAGATCTTATATAAAATATATTGGATACAAATATTGGTGAGTGTGTGTTTGTAATGGGCAAAATCAAAGTAATTTTTTTGGAAAAATATAAAATCTAATCTTTAATTGGTACAGTGTGCAAGGGTTGAAAGGGTTTGAGTTTGTATCTATAGAACACCTTTCTGTTTTTAGAAGTAGGATTGGCAAATGAAATGAGAATCTTTCCAGGTTCATTGACATGAAATGCATTTGAAGTCATTCTCCCTATTTGCTTTCCTTTTTGAACCAACACATTGTATGACCCTTCATCTTCTGGTACAAATTCTTCCTTATAAGTAACCTCACTTCCAGTTACACTTATATCCCAGTATACTGTCATACCCACCTGCTCATTTATCAAAAATTACATTAAAAAAAAGTGTTTCTTTATGAGCTTAAACTTGATGTTTGTTTGATTGCTTGAGGACGCAACAAGATAGCGAAAAACATACCTCTGGTGTGGGTATTTCAATGTTCTCAGTTGCGTATCCTTTGAGCTTTTGTTCTAAAATCTTGTCTTCGGGTGAAAATTCGCCACCTTTCCTTCCTAGACCGCCGTATTGAGCCAGAAGGTGCTCTGGCTCAATGAATCTTCTCATGTTCAAGCAAAGTTTTCGTCATTTTATGTGTTTTATAGATAATGTCAAAAACATAGACAGTACTATTTCTGATTAAACTAAAACATTATCACCGCATCATTATCAGATCATTAAAGATATGATTAGAAAACTAACTTGAGAAGCGTCTCAGTGATGGCCGATGGCTTCACGTACATTACTTTGTACTTTCTCGTCATCAATCGCATGTTCAACGTGTAGAACGCGAAAAACCACATAGGAACATTCACAATCACCTGCATTATACACACAAAGAAAAGAAACTTATTAACAATCATAAAACCTTAAGTCCATAACCAAGATAACATCTTTTTGAATAATGAAATCAAAACCTACAAATCTGTAAATGATCCCGGGATAATTCTCCTGCAAAATGGAGAAATACTTCTTACTACCCTGAAAGATCTCATTCAAGAAATGTCTAGGTATGTTCTTCACATCAATGATCTGAATCACAGAATCCGCCCCATCGGGCTTAAAATCAAGCTTCCGAATACACCCTTCCATCAGCTTAATCCGCCAACGAAGAAACTCCTCACACGATTCCTTCGTCCCCAATCGATTCCTCAACATGTCCTTATCCTTAAACGCCTCATACAACTGATAACACAACGGGTGTCCCGCTTTATCCTTACCCTCAATATACCCAATATTATCAAGATCAGGCCCAAACATTTCGTCGAACACCTTGTCTACATTAAACTCCTCCCTCCACATGATCGTGTTTCCGATCATTTCAAGGGCGTTTTGGGCGTTGTAATCTTTGGCTTTCAAGAATTTCTTGAGGATCACGTCGGTTCGATCGAGCCCTTGGCTCGGTAACAATGGAACCCCCCAAAGCTCGAGTTCTCTAAGGTGTTCGTTGGCTTTGTATTTGTCTCCGATTAAGGTGTAGTTGATGATTGAATCTTCTAATCGGTTTCGGAGATCGATAAGAGCTTTTCGTTTCTTCTTCTTTAGCTCTGTGCCGATCAAGCTTTCGGGTTCTTTTTCGTCGGTTTTGGTTGTGATTTCTCCTTCGATGGTGTCGTGAAAGGTCTCGTTTGGTGATTGGGGTTCTTTGTCTTCTTCCATTTTCGGAGCTCGAGCTCCGGTGGTGCTCCGGTGGTACTCCGGTGGCCGGAAAGTTGTTGTAAGAGGTCGAAGGGCTCCGGTGGGAATATTAATTTTCGTTATTTTCTAATTATTTTGTGGTTGATAATTTCTGGGGTTGTTCAATCGTTTGTTTTAACTTCGTTAATTTTTTTCTAATGATGATTTCTAATCACTAATTACATTACTAAAATGTGTTTACTGAAATGTGGCACTCTCACCCCCAAAACATTAGAGAATGCAATCGACTCACAGATCAAATCCAAACCAAGAGGTGATATTTAAACTACTATTTATATCTGACGATCGAACTACTGTCACATAACTATATAATAAATATGAGAGTATATAATGTTATAATCAACTGTGGTTTTATATTTGTCCTTGAAAAGAATGACAAGTGTTTGATCAACTTTTTTGTTATGACTCCCTAATTTGTTCGCGATTTGTTTTATTACATTAAAATACCATAAATTTCTATCTATTTTTGGATGCCGTCTTTTGGTTTTACTTTATGTTGTTTGTTTCAATATACTACTTACACATTTTTCTAACCGTAAATCACTTAAGTTTATTTGTTATTCCGTTAATGTTATACCTTTAATAAAAAAATTTATCTAAAACTAAATGATTCAAATTAAAATATACAAAACATAATACGATTTAGTGTTTTTCTTAACGCTGATTTAAATATAACAATTATGACACAAGATTATTATCAAATAGATTTTATTTCTTCAGAGTTATTTCTATTTCAAGTTATAAAAAGAAAACTTATGTATAAAGGTGTTTACAATAATAAAACAATATTAAAACTTGAATGGTTTCAGAGTCGGAAAAAAAACATAACTAATCCTAATAAAATACCAAGAATACATGTTTATAAAATATTTCATTTGATTTTAAATTGAAATAAAATAGAACGACACTAAAAGCCAAAAACATAAATAATCTAACGCGTTTTTCTTTGGCTGTCTGTCATGTTCTTATATTTGACTTTTTAATTTTCATGCATAATGCATGTAGTTATTACAGCAAGACTTCATATCCTAAACAAAGCCCATTTGACCTCAGTATTCAACAACCCAGATTTCCCAAGCCCATAAATAAAAATATCAAGTCAACTAGCACGAATTAATCGTTTCGTTTAAAGTCAACAGCCGGTAGAATTCAAATCAACACGAAACCTAGTAAATCACCAAACCATGCACACAAACCTTTGACTAAGCCTATTGTTGCATGTTTTATCTAGAGATAAGTCAGGCTTATGTACATCCAAATACATACTAAAAGTTTTACCTACTACTTTGAACCTTAAATCACCCAAACCCATCTTCAAAGCCGTCAAGACTCGCGATATTGGGTTAAGTCAAATGTCAAAGTTCTTGAACAGCTGCAGGCGAAAGAAGGAAAACTTTAATATGGTGTTACATGTTATACAACTTGTTTAATGAGTTGCATAAATTATATAAAATTAAAATTAATAGGATAGAGAAAGATTAACCTTTTTTCAGAGTCCCTGTAAACTCCAACCAGAGCTTCAGCCTTGTCATAAAAGGTATCCTTGAGCGAAATTACGATACTCTGGAAGCCATTTCCTTCTACAACATCCTGACTAGCATGTTGACCACCACATGATTTTGATCTAATGAATCCAGCAACCTTAGCAACATTGAGATTGTCTAGCGCTGCGTCCACCTCATCCAGTATGAAAAACGGTGACGGCTTGTAACTGAAATTAAATTTGAAAATAAAAAATATTAAATCAAAGGTACTGAAATAGTGCAAGAAAATTAAAAGAAATGAGCCTGAGATGTTCATAGGGGCACCTGTGGATGGAGAAAAGTAAAGCAAGTGCTGCAACGGTCTTCTCCCCACCCGATAAGAGCTCCATATCACGAAAACGCTTTGTAGGGGGCATAGTGGAGTACTTGATTCCATGTAAAAACGGTTCATCCACATTTTCCAAGTTTAAATATGCAGTCCCACCAAGTGGATGTGTGTTGCTTTTCGTGAGTTGCTTGTAGATTTTGTCGATATTACCAGAGATGTGATTGAATGCATCCATAAAACATGTCATCCTGTAAACAAACTCCGACATAGACTCAGTTTTACATATTCTGCAAAGTAAAGATAACAAATAGTATGCCAAAAGTTACCTTTTGGCCCTCACAGCTTCAAACTGTTTACGTATTTGATTCTCTTCTTCCCTGGCCTCTTCAAAATCTTTGCTTGCTTCTCTCTCTTTCTCCTGTAAAACAGCATATTGATCCAGGCTTTTAAGTTTGGGGCAGTTCTGTCGATTTCTGATATTAAGCTTCCAATTTTCTGTTTAAACTCTGCCTCGACTTTTTCCTTTTCAGCAGGTCTCATGTTATGCCTAAGTGATCTATTCAGTTGATCAAAATCAAACACAGGGCCTGATGTTGAATCAACATCCATCGGATCAGCCACAGTTGGTAGGTTGATTTGTTCTAATTCACACTTCTCAAGAATATCTTGTTTCTTTGAATTTAATTGTGTTATTAGATTCTCCTGCAAACCAGAAATGAAGAAACGATAGTTGACAACGTATGCGGATGAAAGAAATCAACATGATTAACAAGTTTCTACATAAACTAACCTTAGCATCAATCCTGTTTTTATGTTTTGTAATGTTTGTTGTTGCAGCAGAAATCTTTAATTTCCATTCTTTCATCTCCTTCTCACACGCATCTAACTGTGACTTCCACTCTAGAAAGAAAAAAGAAGACAAAAACAATCATGAAGTTTATCAACTACTATATATATCCTTTGGTGAGCTCATAATAATGGCGAGAAAAAGATAGAACACACGATGTAACTTCAGTTTGGAAGAAAATGGGAGTACCTTGTACTTCTTCCTTCATTGTGTCTATCTCCTCAGTAGCTTTTTCTATAGTCGATTTAAGTTCTTTTTCTCTCTCATCAACTTCAGCCAAAGCACTTCTCAGTTCATTCTGTGATGATTCCAGCTTAGCAATACGGGCTCCCATGTCCCTCTTTTTTTCATATTCCAGCCTGAAGTCAAGGTTTGATCACATAAATATCTGAGTGTCAAAACACTGAAAAAGGGTTGGGAAGCTTTCACTGTTAACTAGCAAGATACTTTGTAATGTAACAACACTTTAAGGTTGTCAATCTATTAGAAGATGTCAAAAAATTGCATACTAATAATTAATAAACATACTGGTATTTCAACTTAGACAGCTGATTACTCAAGCTAAGTCTTTCCTCAGCCAACTCCTGGGCAGCTGCTAGCTGGTTTTCCTCATACTCACGGATATTTTCCACTCCGACAGACTCACTGAATCGCTTGTAAATCTTGTCAACGATTTCATTGATCCTTTTCTCCAGTGATAATATTTTACGTTGTCTTGTAAATATGTTTTCTTTTATCTGCAAAATTACAATAACCCGTTCTCTGTCAGCTCTATGCATGCTATAAAATCAACACATAATCGACTTTATTGTTGCAACAGCACCTTCTGAAGTTGAGGTTCAATATAACCAATTTCATTTTTTATGACACTGTATTCCACTGCCAATTTCGAAAGTTTCTCCTCCATGTTTTTCTGCAGCAGAAATATATAAACAGATGATATTAGGACACTCGCTACCAACATAAATGATATGAAGTATTATTCAACAACCTTCTCAATCTCTGCATACTGAATCTTTTTCTCAAGCCCACTAATCTTCCCGAATGCTTCAGACTCCTTTAACTGCAACTCTCTTATTGACCCGAGCTCTTGCAATTCTGCTTCAAGCCCTTCTTTTTTCTTTTTCAAACCTATAAAATGCTGCACGTGTAAAGAAAATACTGCAAAACTATTTAAAGAAATTAGCCTAATTTATCTGAAAACCTTCTATCTTCTTATCATCCCATTTATGTGACCTTGCCTCCATTCCACCACTTGTACCACCGGTCATGGTACCAGCCTTGGTCAATAAAATTCCATCAACAGTGACAACTACATACAACCACATTGGAAACCAATTTTAAAAAAAAATACATAATATCATTATTATGAAGAACAATAAAATAACTAATATGTGATGTTTTACCTTTATATCTCTCTCCAGTCCAACTCAGATGCTTAGCTTCATCAAGATCATCACAGACTAGAGTATTCCCAACAGCAAATAAGATAGCCTTATCCAATACTGGGTCAAATGTGTACTTGTTAAGTAAACAAAACAATTGCTTAATAACTAACATATTTAATGCTTAAACAGAAGTAAAACATGAAGGTATAGAAGGATATTGGATCACATCAAATATAAGTTTTGCGGATCCTCCTAAAGTACGCAGCTTCTCTATGACAGGCTTCACTCTGACTGAGTGAAGGGGTATAAATGTCAAGGGAGGAAGCCTTTGGTCTTTCAAATACTGCACAACACAGAAATGCGTTATAATATTATTTACATGTAAACTATATTATTATCAATGTGTTTTTACCTTGATACATTCTTTTCCTGTCTGCTCAGTATCAACAACAACAGCATCCATAAATCTGCCCATAGCAACAGTAACAGCAAGATTATATTTCTTCTGTGTTGGCCTGCAAAGCTCAGTCATACGACCATGAACACCTGGAAAAAGACGTCTGAGAGCCTCAACTGCTTGTGACAGCTTTGCATCCCTATCATTTTCATGTTTATCGGCCTTCAATTCCCGCAACTGATTCTCTAATTCACTTATCTTTGTCCTCAACATCTCATACTTTTCTCTGCATTATGAAAAACGAGTATCAATACCAGAATTAGGGTAAAATCACAACATACTGACATAGAATTCCATGTCACTTACTTTGAATCTCCGAGTTTCTTTCTAGTATCATTTTGTTCTTTTCTAAGTCGTTTGAGCTCTTCGTTATGTTTTCCAACAGCCTCAACAATCTTCTTGAGTCTACTTTGCATTTGTTTTTGTTGTAACTCTAGTTCTTGTTTCCTGCTCTCCAGCTGCTGGAGATTCTCTTCTAGATTCTTTTGAGCCTCCACATCAGCATGCTGTTCCCTGTCTTGAACCTCCTTCTCATCCTTTAACTTAGTAGTCTTCATACCAGCTTCTTCTTTACTGCAGCAGATCATCAAATTTTGCAATTAATTCATCTTCTTCCTTTTTAATTATAATTTGTTTTCCTAAATGATAATACCAGATAAACAAGTACTCACATGCGGTTATATGCATCCAACTGATCATCAGCTAAATGAAGCTTCCCCCCTTCAGATTTACTTTTTGTTTGTAAGTTATCAAGTTGCTTTGTAAGGTCCTCTAAGTCATTTTTAAGTTTTTCAATTTCAACCATGTGTTTCTTCTTCTCTTCTTTCCGTTTGTCCAGCTCTTTCCCGGTGTTTTTGAGTTTTGCATGTAATCGAGTTTTCTCCTCCTTCAGTTTCAGAAGCTCTGGTTGCTGTTGAAACAAAAAAAAATGTCTATAGTAAGCATGAATGCTTAAGTTTTGTTATATATGCCACTAAAATATGTTATTATATTTAAAAGGGATAGCATTTAAACATTTTTATGGGAAAAGATGATGGACTCACATTTTTATCAATTTTATTTTTCTTCTCTGCAATCTTCTTTTCACGTTTCTCAATTTCTTTTCTGTATTTAGCTAGCTCCTTCTCTTTTTTACGTGATTCATCCTCATAACCATCCAACTCACTGATGATTTCTTGAAGACTTCTCTGTTCAGCTTCAATCTCCTCATTCGCCTTCTCAACGTCATTTTCTATATTAAATAACTGCCACAAAAAGTGTTCCTTCTTTTTTGATCTCTGCAAAAAGACAGGTAAATATGTAAGCAATATGTATGTATATCTATATACACACATATACATGTATGGAGATGCATACCAACTCCTCTTGCAAACGCATATGCCTTTCAGCCTCTTCTTTCTGCTCCTTTTTTTGCTTTCTCTCCATGACAATAGTCTTTTTTTTCTGATAAGCAAGTGTCGCTTTTTCCTCAGCTGCTCCTTTCTTTTCCTCCAATTCTTCATACAATCTCCTATCTTCATCAGACCCAGATATTTGCTCAAGAAGCATGGTGAGTTCTTTAGGGTTTTTAGATGCAACAGACTCCACATCACCCTGCATTTTGACAAACGTAAACGATCAAGAATAATTACTTATGTTAGCCAAACCCCAAACAATTTCAACTAATGTCATTCTGCATTCAGAGCATGTAGCCAGCATGAGCAATGTTAACCATCAACTTGATGAGAATCGTTATCCTTAAGGCTGTAAGTCACCGATTGAGGCCAGTTATTAGCAAAACCCAAAAATGATTTGTTAGATTACAAGCAGCAACCATGGGGGTTATAATCTTAAAGCCACAACAGTATGCTTGTAATTTGATATAGTTTTTAATACTTGCTCTTTCCATAATTTTGCCATCCAAGCAGCCTAAAAGACGTGTATGGGCGCATTAAACTTACAATTAAGGCAATGTGTTTCTGTTCATATACCATGCCATGAACATTCTTTCATCGCTTTCTAAATCAAGACAACAAACCAACTATGCAACATAATTAATCTATAAATCTATAATCAAAGTTACCATAATTCAGAGATTAAAAAACTAACCTGAAAACCAGAAAATTCCTGGCCTTAACAAGAATCCCAAGAGACTTCAACCTCGCACTATACTCATCCCAATTCACGACTTTATCATCAACCCGATACTCACTTCCTCCAGCACTAGTAATAGTACGAGTAAACAACAAGTCCGTACCATTTTCAAGCCGATAAACCAACTTAACATAAGCCCTACGACCCCTCTGCTCCTTCTCCCTATCATCGAACGCGTAAATCAGATCCTTCAACTGCGCACCTCTCAATTGACCCGTTCGAACCCCGAGCACGAAGCTAATAGCGTCCATGAGGTTCGACTTTCCGGACCCATTGGGGCCAATAATGGCGGTGAAGTCGTAAAAAGGGCCGATGATTTGGTGCCCTTTGTAGGATTTGAAGTTCTCGAGTTCGATTTGGTGGATTTTGCCATTGGAAGCCATGGATGGCATGGTTTTGAAACCCTAAACTAGGGTTTTTTTTTTTTTTTTTTTTTTTGATGTTGGTGAATTGGTGGTGATGGAGTGTCGGAAAAGTGGAGGTGTTGCCGGAGTTGTTGTGAATTTGGGTGTTTGTTGCCGGAGTTGTGCAGTGGGAGAGTGAGGGTTTACAGATCAGAGGGAAGAAGATGAAGAATGAAACGGGAATTGGGAGGGAAGAGTGTTTACGAGAGTGTATTTCAGGAAATTTAGCAATGTATCGTGTATCCGGTATTTTCTCAAAAATATCATGTTTACTTTTAGGAGTAAATCCAATCTTTTGAGATACGATAAAGTATAAATAGAATTGATAATAGTTTTTCGTTTATTATTCAAGATGTATTTCTTTAATGTTATTTTTATAGAGTTAATTTCAATTTATCATTGTTTTTCTGGTTTAGTGATGCAGTGATGATTGCTAGAGTTTGAGATTTTTAAGTCTCAGATTCGAAACCTGACTAAATGATGTTTTCTCACAATGGTGAATTTTTTTTTTGATGGTGTTTTTGGATGAGTTAGGTTTGAAACGTCAAAATCAATATGGACGGTTCAAATATTGTTTCGAGAAGGTTCACTCGAGTATCGGGGGTGGTTCCAAACACCGTTAAAAAATTCAATTTTGTTTTATGTGGTTTAACAAAAGTAACTATTTTTCTTTAAATGTTTTAAAACATCAATTTCAATCCAAAAAGTTACATCATTTGTTTTAATTTAAGTCCAAATGTTCTATTATTTTGAATTCGAGTTAAACAACTAATGTAACTTTTATTAAAATTGAAACACTTGTGAAACTTTTGAGGTAAATTGATATTTTAATCTTTTTAAAAATTGTTATTTTTGTTAAACCTTATGGAGCAAAACCGAATTTAACTCTGTTTTTTATAAATTGCAGTAAACGTAATTTGATATTATTTTTCTAGATGAACATAGTTAACATTTTATTTAAATTTAGATATATAATAAAAATAGTTTTAGTATTTAATAATTGTATTATTTATGACGTAATATTATTATTTAAGAAATATCATGTTAATTCTTGTATAATAGTTACGATCCAGCTTAATTTGTTAATTATTGAATGACGGTTTCTATAGTATAGGTAATTATTATTATGTGATTTACAAGTATATGCATGTAGAAACAAATATAAAGCACATAATTCATTGACAAGGACAAATTTGTTTGTGTATTGAGAACATTTTGAAAAACAAAAAAAAAAGCTTTTAGTTGTGTTTCAGGATCTCCACATGTTTGTTTTAAGACCGATCTAAACTGCCTCGTGCGCCAAAGTAGGTATTGAGTTCCCCACTCTATCACGCGGACTTCAAATTAGTAAGTTTATGAAGTATACATGCAGTCAATATGTCATTATTTATCTCTATTATTTCACTTTACTATATATTTGAATACGTTGAAATTAATATTAAGACGAGTATATAAGAGCGACCTAATGTAAGTTAAAATCTAATGGATTTATGGTTACGTAAAGTGTTCATGGAGATTGTTTGAACTTGAAGCAAACGTCAATCCTACAAGTACATATCTTAGGCATTATACATGAACAATAGTTGATAAAAAAGGGGCTATTGAGAAGGCGAGAGCCCAAATCTCATACACATATCTTTAATAGCGTTAGGCTGCCCTTAATAGAAGCGATAACAATAGCAGACGTGATGTAAGATCTCGATTCTTTTGGTAGGGATATTTCATTGTTTTGAAAAATGACGTTAAAAATTGTCTCAAAAAAATTTGAAAATTTCATACCGATTACAATTTATTAACTAAACGGGTAAGAATCTAAAGAGCTCTATACACTAAACGAGTAAGAAACATAATTCAATTTCGAATTTAATTGTGTATTGACTAACTCTAACATGATAGCATCTAAAAATACCATCAATTTTGTACGCATCTTCGTAAAAAGCCTATGAATCACACATCATACGCGTGAACAATCAAACCACTTGGTGAATAATCTACCATTGAGCACATCAAAACTTTAAACACTGATTAATATCTTACCAGAATTAACTCTTATTTATCTCATAGTCGTAATTCAGCTACACAATTTGAAAACCTTTTTTACATGACATGCGCACATTATTATGATATTGCCTATGTGTAACTAATCAATCTTAAATGATTTTTGTTTTAATAATCCATGACCGTCAATAAATAGGTTGATAAATAAAAAAGTAAAATGATATTTTCATCATTGATATTTTGTTGAAGTTATCATTTCAATCCGTTTCCCTTTTCATTTTAACACCGTAGTTTACCATAGTGTTGTTATTTTTGTTCACTCTACTAACATCGTTAAACATCTCATTAAAATTGATGGTATTTTAGTTTTTAATACCATGGTTGACCGATTAAACCAATCAATCAATTAATATTCAGTTAAAACTAATAAATACATTTGATAATATGAAAGTCTTTGATTTTCTACATATGACCAGGGGGACAACCCAGTTAACCCCAATCTATCTTAGAAAACTTTGATTTCTACCTATGACTAGGAAGACAACATCGATTTCAACAAAGTTCGAACACATTTACTTGTTTGGTTGAGGTAACCGTCGTGTAGAGTGCATCTGTTAGATTTCAACACAATAGCAGCCTCAATCGATTGGGCAATGATAATGAATTAAGGTACCTGAACACCCAGCGCAGCCTCAATTGAACAGGTAAAGATATTCAAACTTTATTAAAATCGATGTCATCTCCCTAGTCACAGGTAAAAACATAAGCCTTCTAAGATGGATTAGGGTTAATAGGGTTGTCTCTCTAATCATACGTAGAAACCCAAGGCTTTGATATCATCAAATGCATTTATTAGTTTTAGTGAATATTAATAAGTTACATAGTGTGTTGAAAAAGAATAAAATACCCTCAATTTAGCCGAGCTTTTAAAGATATTAGTGGAATTGATAAAAGACAACATTTAGTAAACGATAACGTTAAAAATTACAACATATATATATATATATATATATATATATATATATATATATATATATATTTCAAATCGAAATGACAAAATCAAAGAAGAAAAAATATTGAAATCTTAAAAAAAACTATAGTGGGTGAAACCCGCGCGTTGCGGCGGGGGTATAAATAATTTTAGGACTGTGTATTTAGCTAATTTTCTCTTATTGTACTAACTCATATTTTGCTTTTTTATTTAATTAATGTGTGATATTAAACATATTTATATTACTAAAAGGATGAACAAATTTGTAAATAACAAGTTGTTTATGCATAATCACTTTTACCAAATGTTACAAAATTATTCTTAAGTAACTTAAAAATGGATTAAAATTACAATATTATCTAAAAAATTGTATTATATAGTAGTATAGGTATAGATATTAAGATAACCTTAAATATAATAGTTATAATTTGAATTTAATTAGAAAATAATAGAGGACAAGTATTTAAAGCTTAAAAGGGTATATTAAGAAAAAATCTTATGACATTACATATTAAAGTTTGTAACTCTTCATATATCATCTTAAAATGATATAAAATTACAAATCCAGCTATTGTTTATGTATTATATAACAGTTAAGATAAGATTAAGATTAAGATAAATAAGTTAACTGTAACCTTTGGGTTATCATTTTCCCTAAAATCAGATAGAACTAATTACAGTTGCAGCAGCAAGGGTTTAAAGACGAAGACGAAACCACTAATCCTCACCTCCGACGATCTCCACAACGCCGCCATGGTTTCCCACACCACGTGGTTGCGGTATCTCGCTCGTCGTTTCGAGTACTCACTCGCTCTCAGCTACAAGGTTTCCCCCAATCCCTCACCTAACGTTATCTTTGATTCAGATATTTCTGCTACCTTTTGGATAACTTTCGAAACTTGCTTGATTGGAATAAGGATTGTCTGTTTTCCGACACGTGTTTTAGTGTTAGAACTGTTAAATTAAGATTAATACGAGGGAAATTGGTAAGGCTTTGTATTTATTCGATAAATTGCGTTAGAGGAGAAATGCTTGAGCTAATTGGGCGTGTGTTTAGTTTGTAATTTGTTGCATTATGGCGTCAAGCTGTTTGTTCACTGTATCCTTGTGTTATCATCACGGCAGCTGAAGTTTTAATCTTGTGTTGATTTAGTTTGTAATTTATTTCAGAAACTTTAAGTTTATTTTAGCTTTAATTGGAGGAGTTGAACTACAATTTAAAAAGTAAGTTGTTGTGGACTTATGGAGGTTAAACCTAGTTCATTGATTGGGGGTTTGTTACTAAACCTTTTAAACGTTTCTCATTTGTAGTGCTTGTTTTTAGTTACTGTAGCTATATGAAACAAGCATGATTCATGAGGTTTAAGCTCCCCAACGAATTGCAGGCTCTTTAATTTAATCTTTAAAGTCAAAAAGGTGTTACATTTTATTCTTTTATTATATGGTTTTCTGTAGAGAACATATTTGTCAAAGGTGCAAGGTGCGCTCAAGGGGGTAAGGGTGAGCCTTAGGCCTAGGACTAGCTGCCTAGGCCAAGGCACAAGGCACTTAAAAAGCGATGGCCTTTTTAAGCGAGGTGCATAGTATTAAAATACAATTTTTAGGACATGCTTTAGGCTGGTTTAGTCTGTTTTAGGTCGATTCCAGCCTGTTTAGGGCTAGTGTAATTGTTTTAGACATGTTCATATGATTTTTGGCCTGAGCGCCTAAAAACGGGGCTTCTGAAGCGATGCGACAAGGCTGTGCATGAGGGCCTAGGCGCACGCCTCGTGGCCTTTTGACAGCAGAGTTAGAGAATGCAAGTTAAAGTAACCTAACATGGAATATATTAAAGGAAACACTAATTCAAGGCTTCAAGCTGGAAATAACAGCAATTAATATCATATGTCAATAGGTCATACTTTAATTATGAACAGGACTTCACACAATTTTGTATTTGGTGGTTTACCACATCATTTAAAAGTGTATGCGTATGAACTTAGGAGTTAGCATTTAGCAGAGAGCTAATAAGCAGTTTCTGGGTTCATAAGCATGCAATTGCAACTCCTTACATGATTACATCCGACGCAGTTATAAGTTCTATACGTTGCATTGTTATTTGCTTTCTTAAAGATCAAGGAGATAAAAAAGAGACGCACAAGATCGTATAATGCTACCAGAATTAGCGGGATAAACTCTAACACGTCAATTTGCAGTGTTAACTATGGGTGGTATAAAATGTAGGCTTTCTGAAAGGATAAGAAACTGAATTACATAGGAAGAATATAAGGGTAGGGTAGAGCCGGTAAAGAAGAATGTACAAGATCATTTAGACTAGAGTGAATTGTAATCATAGTGAGTTAGTCAGTAAGTTTTGTTTATTTTGGGGGTGTGGCTTAATTTTATCTAAGCTAAAATCTAAGTTTTTAGGAATAC
Source organism: Flaveria sonorensis (assembly GCA_025506505.1). Classification (NCBI taxonomy): domain Eukaryota; kingdom Viridiplantae; phylum Streptophyta; class Magnoliopsida; order Asterales; family Asteraceae; genus Flaveria; species Flaveria sonorensis. The sequence continues at coordinate 62,857,979 of CM046424.1, read as the reverse complement.
CTGTTCCATTCATAAATTGGTCACTAAACTACATTTTCATTAAATTGATCACGGTAATGAAATCTGATCCTAGAGTTTGTTCTTTCAAGAGTCTGTCTAACCCATGGAATGCATTAGACTGTAGAGTTTATTTACCTAGCTATGCAAACTAGATATTGTTTATCTTTGAAAAGGAAAACCATGATTCTTATTTTAACTGTTAAAGACTTCTGCTCTATCAAATACAACATTATGGGTGATGCAACTTCCTTCTTCTGCCACCACAATTTACAGTAGCGAGTCTTCTATAAACTTCTGTTGTTAACTAAATAGAGTAGTAGATATGCTTTAGTATTAGAAATTAAGAACCTGAGAGAAGTCAGAGAACTCAGAGAAACTCGTTGAAAAAAATGAAAATGAAAAAGAAACGAGTAAGATGACGAGCGTATGCTTTTGTTTAGATAACAATTAAAGAGAACATGAATGTTTACAAGTCCTTACTTATATTGACGGTGGTTCTTACAATATATAGCAAAAAGTCTTGTAATTTTTCTTGAACAACAAATCTATGGCTACTACTCATGCTACATTCAAACTTTTCATGATTTATCTCTATATAGTAAGTGCATGTGATGCAACATTTTTAAACACAAACTTCTCATTTTACACCATCTCTTGGAAAAAAGGGTGAAGTTGATTTTATGGTATAATTCCGTTTAATGGTTGCTTGTAGATTCTTCTGAAAGGAAGTTGCTATAATTCCTTTTAATGGTTGCTTGTATATTCACTTCTTCTGAAAGGAAGTTGCTATAATTCTGTTTAATGGTTGCTTGTATGTGCATTGATAAGATTTTTCTTTGTTGCAGAGCTATGAACATGGTAAAATCTCTAATAGAGAAGTAGGAGACAATTTTTGGAAAACTTTTTTCCAAGGAAGGCTGACATTTTTGCATTGGAACAAGGGAGAGGAAATGGCTCCAACAATAGCACCAGAAGGGGGAACTCTTCTTGTTAGGAAACTGCCAGATGCAGATCCACAGTAATATCACTAAACTGCCAAGTGCCAACTATCTATTACGTGATGTTATGCTATATAAAGTTATAAAAGAAATCCTGAAATAGAGCTTGAATTTTTTTTGTCATGCTTTCATTTCTTTTGTTTAATTGTGTGTAAACGCTTTTGTTAGGCGTGTTTTTGTTGGGGATGTTGTGCTTATGAAGGATCCTGAAAAATCAGACAATTATTTGGTTAGAAGATTGGCTGCCACTGAAGGGTATGAAATGGTCTCCAAAGATGAAAAAGATGAACCTTTTGTACTTGAAAAGGATCAGTGTTGGGTGTTAGCTGACAATGACAAATTGAAGCCCAAGGTATTTCACAATAACTGTTACTATGTGCTCAATTGCTGAAAGAAATGTTTTTGTCTATTTGGAAATTCACGTCTCTTGCATCTTCTAATATATAATCCTTGCATTCTGTCGCTTACTGTATGCAATAGAGTTCTTAAGAGAGAGTCTTCAATGTAACATCTGACTTGGCACAAAGTTTAATAAATTTGTTCTACTAATTGATCAAACATCTAAAACATTCTTAAGAAGAGCAAACTAATGGAAATTTTAGTTGACTGCAATAAAGTTATAAACTTTTAGTAATCTATAATAAGTAGAAAAAGGATAGGATTAAGTAGAAAAAGGATAGGATTCAAAGAGTAATCACATTTAAACATCCAGGTCGCATTTAGTTGTGGAAAATTCCCCCAATTTTTCTATCTTTAATTTTTTAAAAACTCGGGGTGTCTCCAGATTTCAGAAAAGTGTTGAAGATCTGGAAAATGTGTTCAAGTGCTGTTGCATTTTCCAGTTAGTAAATTGGAAAACATGTTTCGATGGACCGGACCTGCGTTCTACAGTTTTCTTACCTCAAAATAGAATACAAGATCAAGTTACAAATAAGGGAACATATGAGTTCCCACTTGAAATTAAAAAGTTACATTCGTTTTAATGGGCCAAGTGAAAACAACAAAAAGATTATATGGAAATACAAGTCCATTAAATCTGGAAGAAACATATAGGTATATAATAAACATAATGACCAAATAAAATACCCCCCCCCCCCCCCCCCCCCCCGAAAAGAAAAAAAAGAAAAAACAACACTCACACAACTAACAAACCCCAAAAAAAATACACTACTTAAACTTAACAACAAAGCACTAATATCCAGCAAGGCAGCAACCCAAATAAATCTCACGACCAAAACAGATAATTTAGACCATACCCAACTGAAAGTATAGCTTCCAATACCAGTATCAAGTTCAGCCTTATTATTATAAATCATTGACAAAATTGCTATGCTACTGCAAAATACTTAAGATTGCAAATCCATTAGACTCCATTTACATATTTACTTATGTCTTAACTTGGGCGTGCATCTTCATAACGAAATTACAAACTCAGCATCATAACAACATGCGATATCTAATACACAAGCAGTATGGCAGTATCATAACAATTCAATCATTATAGTGGTCATGAGCATGTTTATATTAAGTCTTGTTATTGCATCAAACTGTTTGGATCATGGTATTATATAATAAGTTCCAATTGAAAACTGAACAAGCAAATCATGAAGTAAAAGTCCCAGAATTAGTCACGTTACATAAATAAGCTACAAGCATACAACTACACAAATAATTGACTGCCAGTTCAAGGAGAATGTATAGCTCAGTTCAATGTAGCAAGTCAAGTTTCCATCAAAGGACTTGCTATGGATTAGGGTACTCGGGGCATAACGAAACTTCCGAAATTATATCAACCAATAATTGACTGCCACCTCATTTTTACCCAAAACTACCCAAATTGGTAGGGGCACAACCCATTACCATTGATCACCCTCCATTTACCGCTACCTAACCTTACTTCTAGTCCTTGTTCATCCAACTGACCAACTAAAATCAGTTTTTTTTTTTCAGCCCCGGAATCACCCTGACATTCTCTAGGTTCTATGTAGTACCCAATGAAGTAATCAGATCAATATCACCCATGCCTGTTACCTTAAGTATCTCGTCATTGGCTAATCGTACCTTTCCAAAATCACCATGTTTCAGATTCACCATCGTTTCCCCATTGTCCATGGCGTGAAACGAAGCCCTTGAATCCATGACCCAAGAGTCCACACTGAGTATCAATGCATCATTATCAGAAACATCCTAAGCAACAGTGTTTAATTCTTTCTTATTCGGACATTGACTCTTGACATGTCCCACCTCATTGCAGCTCTAGCACTTCACATTTTCCTAAGTTTAGATGAACTCCTTCCCCAACTCCCACAATTTCTGTTATTACCCCGACCCCTACCAACATTTAGTAGTTCATTATTAGATGATTCACCCGAGTTCCTTCTTTGACTTCTTCACCCATAATTAGATCTCGAATACCAGTAAGAGTGAAACCCTTAGTCCCCACAGAACTTGAAATTGCAGTCACAGTTCCAGACCAACTATCAGGCAGAGACGACAACAACAGTAGAGCCTGAACTTCATCATCAAACTTAATTCCAACAGATACAAGTCTTGTTAAGATTGAATTTAGATTGTTAATGTGAGCAGTCACTGAGCTTCCTTCTTTCATCCTTGGACCTTATGTTCACCGGCTCCCAAATCAAGAACACCTTATTCGCCGCAGACGGTTTCTCATACATATTTGACAAAGCAGTCATCATACCACGAGCCGTGGTTTTCTTAATGACGTTAAAAGCAACATTTTTCGTCAAAGCCAATGTAATAACCGCACGAGCCTTCTTGTCCTTTGATTCCCAATTAGCTTGTTTTATTTCCTCAGGTTTTTCTTCTAGTGCCATATCTAAGTCCTTTTGACATAACAATGCTTCTATTTGCATTTTCCACCAACTAAAATCAAAACCGTTAAATTTCTCAATCACAACCTTCCCGTCTTCAGCCATCTCAATCAGCAAACAAGAAGCAAATCGAAACAGTGAACAGACACAGCAATGGCACGGGCCTGAACTTGACGACTTTCTACTGAGCACTGTCAATTGAACAATTTGCTCCTACAAAAAACCTTTGCAGACAAATCTAAACCCGAAAATACTCTTCTTTCACAAAACACGGTTCTCCCAAACAGTTAATAATAACCCGTCAAAAAATAGAAACTTGAAAACACAAAACTGTAACCTTTACCCGACGAATCCAAAAGTTATTCACCAAACCTTAATCGGCGGCTTCAAAGAGTTTTAACCCGGTACTTGACCACAATCGCAATCAATCGACAATCACCAAAAAAACAAACTATTATTGTTTTTTTTTCTTTGATCGAAGTACTCGCCAAAAAAAATGACCTTTTTTTTCTCTTGTTCTCGGCTACTTAGTCAATGTAGCCCACAAACAAACAAAACCCTTTTTCTTTTGAGCTTACGTACCAACAACAACTACAAAAAAAATCTTATTTCTTTCTTTGTTTAGATGGCACATAATCCAAGAGAAAAACAAATGTGATTCCTTTCTTTTGCTTAATCGTAACCTTACAAGAGAAAAAAAAACGACAATCTTCGAACGATAAGAAAAAACTCAAACCTTTCTGCGAATCGTCTTCCTTGCAATCCCGTGTGTTCAACGAGCCTAAGCTCTGATACCACTTGTTAGGTATTCAGCGGCACAGTGGAACCAACACACGAACACGCACAAACGATTATCACGCAGAAAACAGAAAATAAACGACACAAGGATTTAACGTGGTTCGGTCTGTGTGACCTACGTTCATGGGCTGCAACTAGGGTTTTCTTTATTTGCTCAGTACAAAAAAGATTACAATACATGACATGGATGTATATAGAGACTAATTAGGGATAACAACTTAATGAACTAGAAAACTAAACATGGGCCCAAGCCCAAAGCCTTCACAAACCCAACATCTACCACCCGAAAAAACTTACCCACATCCCCAACCCGAACCACCGGCGATGGTGTTGCCGAAACACCCGAACTACTTGAGGCGCCTTGCCGTAGGTGCCATGGGTACCCTTATGATATATTTCACTACTTGAAACAAAAAAAGTATGGAAGCATAAAAAAATTATATATGAATTGTACTGTAGTGCCAAATATTAAGCTCACACATAATTGAGCAAAAGAAATCAAAGTGAACAGGAATTCATTCTAAGGTTCCCATTGATGTTAACATGTTAATTATGACCTCAAAATCAACTTGTTAGATTCACTTAGTCGTGCTAACAATGTCGAAGAGACGAGATGTTACAAGAAGTGTATATCTCTTAATGTTATTTGGACATCAAGGTTTCAGAAACACCAACGTAATTTGTCAGTTACAAAATATATTGAGTCTTGAAAACACAGAGAATTATACCATGATGAACCGAGAAGTGCGAAGGAGATATTTTGGAAAAGTTTAGGAAACAAGGACCTTGGTCTTAACAAAAAAGAGTTGCAAACAATGTAACTTGTGTTTTTGTAATAGCAGTTATAGAATGGATTATAGGGTTTTTATTTTTCTATGAAAAGTTTTCTGGAGCCCTATTTGAAAACAGATTTTTTTTTTTTTTTTTGAGTTTTCCATGAAAACAGCCTCACTCCTGCAACGAAAAAACTCCTTGGTTTTGTAACTTTTTGGGACAGAGGGACCTAGTATGACTGTCAGTCCAGATTTTTTCTCATTTTGCATACTCTTTTGTGTACATTACGTTAATAAAGATGTGTGCATAGTTTCCTCACAAGCTTTTTACATTTCCTTAAAAGTTTACTTTTGCAAATTTTACAGGAAGCTAAAGACAGTCGATTATTTGGTCCTGTTTCAATGAATGACATAATTGGTAGAGTCTTGTATTGCTTGAGAACAGCAGTTGATCACGGCCCCATTCAGAATAGGTACTTTCTTGAAGTAAATACAACATGATTTACTTATTTTGAATGCCTAAAAACTTTGAATAATATATCGGAGGTGGAATTGGATATTATTATAACTTTTGTTTATTGCTGTATTTGCCAGTCAGTTCAGCATGCAGAAGGACTTGCCTGTATTGGAGGTGGAATTGGATGTTGATGAAATGGCCAAAAACCACAAAGCTTAGAAAGCGTTTACAACCCAAAAATCCCTTCTCAAATATGTTTGTATGTACTCTGTTTCCACCAAATCTTAATATGTTTTCCTCAAGAACTAAGAGTCAATAATCAAAGTTCGGATTTTTTCGAATCTTATGATCATCAAGTCAAGAGAAACATATTTGGGGAGAAGATGGTGTATTCTTATCATGTTCTTTATACTTTCTGACTTCTGTCCAATTTGCTGATAAGGGTTTCATTTGAGCAGTTGATAACCTTGCTTGGATATCTTATTTTGATTGCCAGACTCTGGAAGAATTCTGTTCTTGTTTACCTACATGGATGTCTAAACTCTAAACAATAGCACATATGATTTGTCCTGTTGATCCTTTGCATTCAGTTTTATCAACAAAAACATTCGTACTTAAGCATGTTTCTAATCGAGCTGAGCTCGAGTCGAGTAAGCAATGGAATAGGTGTTTGAAGTTTTGGTTGAAACAGGCTCAGTGAGAACTTAGCGCGGGTTGAGGTTGTGGCTATGAACTTTGACATGATGGATTTAATTGGCAACACAATTGGGTAGCATTAATCAAACTGATGTCAAATGGCAATGTAACCTCATTGACCATGATGCAATTGTCAGATGGTTAAGTGGGATGTCTCACAAGTCACAACCAAAAGGTTAGAGGTTTATGGGTGATTTATCCTAGAAAATCTAGGATTTGGAAAGATATTGTAATATAGCTTTTAAAGCGAAACTTATTTTCAGGGTAATCTAGGCTGTATACGTGACATATATTTCTAAAAACATCTTTTAATTTAATAATAATATAATAATAAACATTATGAACTTGCGATAAGAGTAGAAGAAAAGATCGACATATATTTCTAACACATCTTCTAAAGCATTATTTTATCAGCATTAGTTGAGGTTTCATGTTCATATATTTTAAGTTTCCTCAAAATCACCGTTGGCCTCGACGTCTCTCAGGGTATTAGTGTTTGCGGTTGAAGGTGGATTGGATCACACACCCAAGATAACATCAAGATTTCTTTAGAGTTGTGATGTTCTTGTGGAGAAAAGAAATAGTAGCGGTGGAACCTTCGTATTGTTTTCTATTTTTCTGAAAGACTTATATGTTGGTTTTTTTTTCTTTTTTGATTTTGTGTGAATGAGTTTATTTACTTTTTATTTTCTTATTTTGATTATTATTATTATTTTCATCATTATCATCCTCAAAAGTGTGATGTTCAAACAGACAGACATATTTATCTTGTAATAAACAAAATTTAACTATATTAAGATGGATTTAAACGAGCAATCAAACCTACCATTTCAACATGACACTGGTTGAAACTGACCAATGAAACCTAAGAGAAACAATAAACGAGCAATGGGAACTACGTGCAATGGTAGCAACCGTTGAGCAATTGGAGTTGTGCAATAGTGGAAACAAGCAACAAGAACTGACCTTCAGTAGTGGCAATTCGTTAGCATCGACAGTCACATCTTGCGCCCACAACTTGGTAAGATCCAATCAGCCAATGCTAACTTGCGCTCCACCATTAGTTGCAACACATGCTTAACTATTGCTCGCGTCTGATCTTCTGTCAACATGAAGTTTTTGCTACTGAGGCGTGTCAAACTTTAAAAAAAATATATCTTTAGTGATGCGAATCGCAAATCAAGCCATCATATTGCAATATTACACCCATCGTCCATGTATGTTTGAGTTTGGGTGCTTCACGCCCTCTAGGGTTTTCACTTGTTTCTTATTGCTAAGGAAATAATACTTCAAAAAAACTCACTTATATGCCATTTAAAAGACCTCTCTAATAACATATACCAGATAACTTTTATTAATTTATCTTTTAAAGTTTCATATCAAATTTACTACATTGAACATCAATATCGCATTTATCTTAATTTCATTTTGGACACACTCTAGTTTGTTGCAAAGCTCTCTTCATGATGTATACATATACATAAATAATTAATCATACACCATATTGCCGCATTCTTTCCAGCAGATGACGACAATAAGCTATCAATCCAAGTCATAACACTAGTTATATAGCCAAAGTTAAATAAACCCTTCCATAATAGTATAATAACATTTGGTAATATTTAAATACGTTGCCGTCACTTGGATTGATAGCTTAGTGTCGTCACTCGGGTTGATGGCTCAATGGTAATTGTTAACGACTCTTTAAAGAAATAACAAAATTTAGATCCTAGCATTAGATAAAATAAGAGCCAGCGTAATTCAGTGTAGTTGAATACAGGAGAAAGAAAATCTTGATAAAAAGATAAGAGTAAATTACTATTTTGGTTCCTGTGGTTTGACGAAAATTGTTGTTTTAGTCTAATAGTTCGTTTTTTACGTTGACAGTCCAATAGTTTCAGGGTTTCTTTCAGTTGCAGTCCACGTCACTAACACCGTTAAAATTTTCTGTTAAATTAATGTTAAATGATAAATTTACCCCTATAATTAATTAATAAAATATAAAGAATCCTCCCCTACCTCTAAAACCCATCTCTTTCTCTCTACAACCAATTTCACCACTATCATCTCCCTCCCCCCTCTCCTCCTCCACCACCACCACAACCACCGTGTCTCATCACCTCAACCAAAATCCATCTCTCAACACCTCCACTAGGATCCATCTCTCAACACCTCCACCACCATTTAAGAGGACGAGCAGTGATTGTGGGTGAGACACCGAAGAGTGGGGGTGGAGGTAGTGGTTGCTGGAGGTGGTTTGGGGGTGGAGGTAGTGGCAGGTGGTTCTTGATATTAAGATAAGAGAAAGACTAGAGAGAGAAAGAGATAGAGAGCAGGAGGGAGGGCGGGAGGGGTAGAAAGATAGCATGTAGTGATAATATTAGTATTTTTTTATATTTTTTATTAATTAATTACAGGGGTAAATTTGTCATTTAACATCAACTTAATAGAAAATTTTAACGGTGTTAGTGGCGTGGACTGCAATTGAAAGAAACCTTGAAACTATTGGACTGTAAAGGTAAAAAACGAACTATTTGACTAAAATCGTAATTTTCGTCAAACCACAGGGACTCAAAAGATAAATATGGGTACTAATTTCCAGTTTTACCCCTTAACAAAGGACATATTACAGAAAAGGTCCTCCTTCCTGTCCTCTAAATTGCAAAACCCCACACAGTCCCCCAAAACCTTCAGTCGACGATATGTTGCCGGCGTCTCACCTCATCTCTCACAGCGTCCCCGGTAAGTCTCCCTCTTATTCTTAAACCTCTATCTCCGAACTCATACTTTTAACCACAAAACAGTAGATTGCTTACACTTGTTCGCCCCTTTTCTTTATCCATGTATTTTACCTTTTCACTAGGGCATAAACCTCTTTTCTTCACCAAATCCTTATCCGTTTTCGATAATTTTTGGTTTTTGAACGTTTGGGGAGTTGTTCCTTTCTGGGTTTTCAGAATGAGTTGCTTTTGTTTATGGTTTTCCTGTGGCTACGTGTTCGAACACCATCCGTTCGACGAAATGTCTGAATGGTTGCACAAGCTGAAATTGGGGTTAATTTCAACCGGTGATGTCTTTTTTGCGTAATTGTTTGCTTCAGTGCAAGATTCTGAAACCCCAATCTGAGGGGTTACGCTCTGATTGTTAGATATCACCCAGATACCAAAACCATGAATTTTCAGTCTGGAGCATTTCTGATGGGGTGAAAGTGTAAAACAGTCATCATCTTCTGTATTAATTTTCTCAAAAGGTATAGAATTTGACAATTTGTAGTAATCTTGAAGATGGAAACTTTTTTGCTGAACTAAGGTGCATCTCTGGTAGTATGTTCTGGTCTTTTTTTTTTTTCTCTTTTTTATTATTAGAGCTAGTAACTTGTAATGCGTAGCAATTTGTTCTTCTGCACCTCTTTTATGGAGTATGCATTCAGCAAGCAATATTGTTTCATTATATATGTTTTTTAATACATACCCTTTTTGGGATAAACTTTAACTGATGTATATGCATTTAGTTATTTGATTAAGTTATCATATCTGTAGAAGACAGAGACTAAGCCTCTTGTTGTCTTGCCCTATCGTCAACATAATTGAAATTTGATGGGTGACTCTTAGGGAACTTTAGTTTATGTGGATTCAAATATATGTGCTTGTCTGTTGAAATACATGTTTTTTCAACTACATGAGCTCACATTGTTGATTCTAGGGCATATAAGTGGGAAGAACAGAATGTGCTGAAGCTTGCTAAATATCAATGTGAACATATACTTGCTGATTTCTCTAATTTTGTCTCTCCTAAGTGCAACATACCCATTAACTTGCAACATATATTTCTGTAAGTATAAACTACATCCACACAATATAATGACAACACAAATTCAGAATTTGAATGAGTAATATATTGACTATCTCCTTTAGCAGTGGCAGATCCAGGATTGCATATCAGGGTATATAGACTATAGTTGTTACAAACTTTTGTCTGTGAATGCACTATATAACAGTTTTATGTTTTCTACGTCACCCAAATCTTTCTGCAGCGTGTGCGTGCAGAGAGATTCACCCCTGATCTATATTGAATTGTTAATCAATTTTCTTTTTCCCCATGCAAGACAAATTGAGTAATTGCTTTTTTTAATTTGTTTTCCTCAGGTCATGGAAATTCAGATGGCAGGTGCCTTAGGGCATCCACTGTATCGCCATGTTCCTTTTGTAACAACTGTAGAAGGTTCCCACAAGTCAAAATTACACATTCTGGAATTTTGACTTGTGCTTCAGGGGGTACCATGTCTTTTACTTGCAATGCAAATTCTAGCGGTCAAAGAAGAAACCCGGATTTTTCAAGGCAAAATAAACCAGGGTTTTCAAGAAACAAGAATAGAAACAATGAAGACCGAGATGCTATTGATGGTTTTGAAGATTCTGAAGTGTTCTCTTCAAAAAACGGTCAGTCTTTTCTTTCTGGTTCTCCCCCAAAATTCCAATCCACCTCAACTCCTGGGCCTCGGGAGAGAGAAATCGTGGAAATTTTCAGAAAGGTCCAGGCCCAGCTAAGAGAACGGGCGGCACTAAAAGAAGAGAAGAAGGTCGAAGATTCACAAGGACACAACAAACAGAATGAAACAGTAGATTCTCTTTTAAAACTTTTGAGAAGACACTCGGTTCAACATGGAAAAAACACAAGTAATAGCAGAAACAATAAAGATTTCATGTTAGATAACCAACCCGAGCAGAACAGTTCATTCATTGAAGATAAAAGCCAAAAAGACTTGAATAACCAGGTCAAACACGAGGTCCAAATTACTGAAGCCCGATCTACAAGACCCGTATCAAATTTCCAAAAGAGGTCTCCAGTTTCTAGTTTCAAATACAAGCCGGTTTTGACTGGTGAAGAGTCTTTCACCCCTGGACCATTAAAAAGGAAAGAAGCAAGTCATGAGCCTGAGTCAACACCTGAGGTCAAAAACAAGAATGTTACTGAGCCAGAAGCTGAAAGTGAAGCCTTTGTTGAGTTTGACGAAAGTTCTGATGAAAGTTCCGATGATGATGTTGAAGAGGTTGCTGATGAGATTGATGATTCAGAAGAAGCAGACGCGATTGAAGATAAGGATCTGAGCAGCATGAAGTTGGTCGAATTAAGAGCGTTGGCTAAATCTAGAGGCATAAAGGGGTTGTCGAGGCTGAAAAAAGCTGAGTTATTGGAGTTGCTGACTAGTTGAGAGGTTACAGTTTATGATCCTTTTCGTTATAATGCACCATAGAATTTGAGTTGTTCTTTGATGTCTTCTATCTTTATAAATTTATGTGATATCACTATCTTTATGGTATGTATACTGAGTTGGGGTGGTTTTGAAAAACTTAGATTATTTTGAGTTAATTACCATGGATGTGCCAATAATTTAAGAACAATATAACCACTAAAACCTAAACTAATTAACAGACCCAAGTACAAATAACTGACTAGTGACTACAAGACTCGATAACCCACTGTTACGTGCATGGAGATCATGGAACTGCCGGCATATATCACGTATATGCCGGATCTATGTATACCCGAAAGGACATTACTTTAGCTTTTGTTTTGTGAAGAAAATAATGCATCCTCAACCTCAACCATAGATATCGGAAAAAGAAAGGTTTGAAAACGGAAGCGGCGACATGACCCGACCCTGTTGCAACATCGTGTAATGTATCACCTTTAGAGCACTACACAAAATTGCATTATACGATTATCACTGTTCTCAACATATTTTTAGTTTGAAATAAACGCCTCTTTATATACATACACAAATTATGGCGTAGAACGTATATATTCTAAAATATCGCTCCTTCAGAAATCAAAAGAAATGGATTGAATGATAAAACTCATTTGAATATTCACGATTTCACTCCAAAAACGTTTTTTGGGTGAAAAATCCTTCAAAAAAGTGGGCAAGAATGTTCCTCGATTGAAAAACCCTATCGTGTAGACACGTCATTGGCACATGATCCATCTAGACGGCACAATTTTACTTAAACAACCGGGGTGGGGGGTGGGGGGGATAGAAACCCTATGCCAATGACGTTACGTCGGCATACGATGACCTCGTTTAATTTTTAGCTTTACGTAAATTAAACATAATAATAATACGCCTATGCCGCCAACATGCCATCGGTATAGATCTATCCCAAACAACATCATTTTGTTTTCAGCACATCAGACTATAAATTTTTTTTGAGAAAAATAGGATAGGTTGTCCCGATGACATATCATCGCAGTATATTTTCCCAATGGCGCTATGTTCCCTCCATATATCACCAAACCCTATAGCGATGACAATAAGTTTTAACTAGTCAAAAATCTTGGAGAACCAATAACGAAGACATGTCATCATGACTCTAGGGTCATCTGTCCTGATAACTCTTGTCGTTCCTATAAGATGATTTTTTTGTAGTGACATGTAATTGTTTTATCATTCAAATCAGTAAAAAAACTGTCACATTAAATCATATCCAATTAGAGTGTTAGTCATGCTATGTGTTGACGGGTTTTGAGTTGGGATTGGATCAATAAACCCAAATATCTCATATTTATTCATGTAAATGAAGTACACTTAAAATCATTTGTTTTAATATGTATCAAAATTAATAAGTATTGTTAACTAATTATACGTTGTAACATGTATAAAATAAGTAGGGTTGGGCAACCGATATAAACATATATAGTTAAAATTTTTAATCTAATATAAAGAAAAGTGCAAACCAGATAAAATTCAAACACATGCAGTTAACTAAATAAAATTTTAATTATGTATCAAAATAAGTATTTCCTTCTAGTTTTCCAAAATAATGTATCAAAATATAAGTGGGTTGGGTTAAAATATCAATCAACATATATATTTTATAATTTAATATGTTATATAATCATGTCATGTTTGTACATCAAGTATGACCTAGCTAGCTATAAGCTACTACCAAAAAAATAATATTATTTGTTTAAAAGTTGCAAAAGTGTTACAAGGTTCCCGACCAACCAATGTGATATTGCGAAGGTTGATAATATGACTAAGAAAAAAATAGTAACGTACATTGGTCGAGGAGGTAAATGCTTCAAAGCAGTAGCTAGGCGTCATAATCTACATGTAGCCTTTGTCCTTTTGTACCTAAATATGTGGCAACCTAGCTTCGTACAAACCTTCAGACTTTTTGACCCTTAGAATTTCTACCATTAACTTATAAAAATTGATTGATAAGTATAAAATATGCCTTTAAAAGTACGGTTAAGAGTTAGCTAGTCGTTTAATTGGTCAGCCTCAAACTCAACCTAATAAGAAGGTTTAATAAAATACATATGTTAATTTTTTGATTTAAGGGTAATTAGTTGGAGTGATTTGATAATAGAGAAACACGAATGATTCGTAAAGTTTAGACTAAAATTGATCAACATAAATAGATCTATCAACTTCAATTCCACCGTTACCGTTACTAAAATACATTCTTTTTTCTTTGTAGGAACAGAAACCGGACCTAAAGCTAAACATTCATTTTTATCTTCATTCATGAACATACATCCCCCGCGCACATACAAGAACCAATTCTATCGCCACTGCAGGCACTCAAAACAACATAATCTGTATAGCAATTCACCCCACGACGTATACCATAATCTTAATTATTGTACCCATTGGCAAACCAAACAAATAATGGCAACTCATCAATCTCTAGCCATGTCGTCCTTGTTGCTCGTAAAGTTTTCATCATGTCGTTTCATCTTCTTAACTATTTCATCTTTTTATTAATTTTGAACTTGTTACACTCGCTACTATAGTTGAATTCCAACCAAACCCATAGTTCTCCCACATTACCAATCACAATTTCATAAGAATTAACCTTCCTTCAAACACAACCCATATGGATAGGGTATCAATTATACATCATTTGCTCGATCCAAAATGACACATGATCGAGTCGATATAGATCACAATTGTTGAACGAATCAATCGGAATCTTGTCAACCAAGAAACTCACAAATACAAACCTTCTTTCATTTTTAATAGATTTACTGGTAATAAACATATAACAAACCTTTCCCATTCCTCATACCTCTTCCAACTGTCTTGTTCAATAATCAAAGGATGAAATTTTGTAATAAACATCAATAGAGATACATTTTGTAAACTCTGAAAATTATGGTTTATCCCCTAATATTGTTCCTGGTATTTCCATTCATCATGTCCATATATATCCTTTGATCCTGTACGTGTCTACTTCCACGCTTCACTGGACGATATCCTTCTAAAAACCCATTGCCAATCCTCCGGTTATGAGGATGTTCAAAGTATGTTAGTGAATTCTTTCCGAGAATTAGAAGAGTACGGAACTAGTTGAACTCGTTGTAATGAGTTACATCAACACTTTTGTAAAAACGACTTCTTTTGAAAAGGATATATGTGTTGTTATATATGAAATAGCAAAAGAATGTACGTATTGAAATTTAAGGCATTACAATTTGGTATTTGAGTTTTAATTCAAGAGATTTAGGCGTGCCTTGTAGGATACATGAACTAAAGCCATAGAAGTGGTTAAGGATATTTAGTTGTTAACATTTCATCACTTGTTCATACCATCCTAAGTGCCAAGACCTAAGTGTCTCTACATGTTGCATCCAAAAAGATATTAAAAAAGAGTCGTCATATATGCATATCACTTTTTAATGATGTACACTACATGCATTCATGATACATGTCACATTAGTCGTTTCAACTACTTTGGTTTTTGGCTTTCCATTTAAACACACAATTAAGTTTCAGCTTTCTGCGTAAAACAATGGTTTAAGTTTTGGCTTTTCACATCAAACGAACGTTTATATCTTGGATTTCTATTTTAAACGAGCGTGTAACCATGTTAAACAAGCTTTTAACTTTTTAATACATATCTCTTTTAAAGTCCGTACGTGTACCATTAAAACTATAAGTGGTGCTTGTACAAGATGCCATGAATTTAGCTAAAAATAACATATAGTATAAGACACCACCTACCAAAGAGAATGACGACTATATCAGTCAACCAATAAAGTTATAACCGTGCAAAACAAACAAATAAACAAATAAAAAAGTTAAAGTAAGACTACAGTTATCACAAGTAACTTTTTCCCTGTTATAGGAATCTCAGTTTCAATTCACTCTCACTCTTCTTGTGATAAAAAAGGAAACCCTAGCATAACATTTAAACATATACCCACAAAAAGAAACACCAAAAAAACCAAACATCATGTCTTAAACATCCCATAAGAATTACAATCTACCCATTTTTAGAAACCCCAAGGTCATATCACATATACACCCTTAGCTTTTTTAAGACCAAAAACCCTAAGTTTCAATGGATCCACACTCCCAAAGCAATAATAAAAGTCATGATCACCAAGATTTCAGCAGCTTGACCACCGTTACATCTGGTGGTTCCTCGAGTTCTCCGGCGGTGGCGCAATCCACTCCGAGCCGCTACGAGAGCCAGAAACGCCGTGACTGGAACACCTTTTGTCAGTACCTGAAGAACCACCATCCACCACTCTTTGTGTCACAATGCAGTGGTGCAAATGTGATTGAATTCCTTTGTTACCTAGACCAGTTTGGAAAGACTAAGGTTCACACCTTAATGTGTCCGTTTTATGGACACCCGGATCCGCCTGCCCCATGTTCTTGTCCACTGAGACAAGCGTGGGGCAGTTTGGATGCGCTGATAGGGCGGCTTAGGGCCGCCTATGAAGAAAATGGTGCGGATCCCGAGGCGAACCCTTTTGGAGCACGAGCGGTGAAGCTTTACCTTCGCGAGATACGCGATATGCAATCGAAAGCGAGAGGGATCAGCTATGAGAAGAAGAAACGGAAACGTTTGGCGCCACAACAAGATGATAATATTTGAGTTCAAGAAAATATTAATGATGCAAATGATTATCATATTGATCTTGGTATGGACTAATCTTTCCTTTGTTTTTTTTTTTTTTTCTTTTTATTGTTTATGGATCTTGTTATCTTTGACTTTATGTTGAATTAACAAGACTCAAGGGTACTATATATAAGCATGTTCTTGTTCAAGGATTATCGCTAATTTTGGTTTTCATTTGGGTGTGATCAGTATATTTATATGAAGAATGTAGACTATGAAGGATTCCTATTGCTACTTTCTGCTAAGTCTCATTCACTATTAATAGTTTTTTGGTTTGTTAAATTTTAAGTGTGACATAAGTTGACCCTAGCAACATTTTATGTTAAATATGTTACTAAGGGCCAAACATGAAACATCCTCCCTTAATATTAGTTTTAAGAACATATCTATATATAATTAAGTTTTCTCAACACCTTAAGTTAGTGAGCGGTTTAACAAAATAATATGATCATATATGGTAGCACAACAACAACTTTAATGCATTAATTATATGTTTTACCAAAAGAAATATATAGATGTTCATAGAAAAAGTCTTTAAGTAAGCAATTAGGTTTTTATACGGGTATATTTTGACAAGTTATACACTTCTACTAAAGTGTTTATTTTTAGTCTTCTCCTATAAGATCTCTGAATAAATGTATTACAAACAAACACTGTAGGCTACTAATGTTTATTATGTCGTTGATATTAGTTACTAAATCAATTAGCTCTAAGAACAACTTTTGGTGTTTCTAGCCTATCATGAGGCAAAAAGGTATGAAGCTAACCAGGGACGGACCTAGTATGTAGTCATCGGAGTCACCGGAATACAATGAATTTGCTCACCCATATGGAAATAGATGTACAAGTTTTTCGAATGACAACAATATTTTTCTAGATGGTGACTCCATTAGTAATAAAAGAAATATACACTCAAACTTTGAAAAAGTCTACGAGTTATTTAATTAAATAACTAAATAACTGCACTTCTATTAAATACCCAATGCCCGTAAAGCTTGTTAGATATTTTAGTGTAATTGGATTGACTAATGACCGATGTGATCATAATATCCATCAAACAAGTTAGGAGGTGCGGAGTGCATGCTTGTTTGAGTGTATTATGATCTTCGAAACTGAAAACCTTCTTAGGGGCTAAGCAATGGGGGTTCTAAGGGGGCAACACCCCCTTGGCGAGGGTCCGGGGGCAGCGCCCCCGGGAGGGGGGTCCAAGGGGCGGCAGCTCCTGGCGGGGTCCAAGGGGCAAAGCCCCTGGCTGGGGTCAGCTTGGAAATTTTTTATTTTGATAAACATTGCTTTATCAAAAATGCATTAAAATTTGATTTTCTCAAAATTTCACATGTGAAATTAGAGGGTAAAAAGTGTAAAATTTTAATATGAAAACTGCCTCCGGCAGTTTTCATCCCTTCCCTGCAAATGCTAATTTCGAATCAATTCATGATCACTCTCGTTTTTATTAGTTCACGAATTCTCACACTAAGATCCATACTTGTTCTTCGAATTGAGTTTTATCCGATTGAAAATTTGGAGTGAACCCAAATAGTTTCAATTTGATAGCGTTTCACGACTCTCAATTTATCACGGTATTTCTCAACAAAGCTCGGGATTTAATTAAATTAAATGCTCTCACTCCTAATACCCACTAAATTCCAATAATGATAAAACTTAAAATACTCTCGTACTTAATCTTGGAGTCTTGGATTTAAGATCAAATGCCAAAGACAACTCATGGTTGGATATTTGGACAAAAGATACTGCAGGTAGCGGTAATGATTTCTTCAACTTAAAATCTCAAATAAATATTATGTGTT
Organism: Flaveria sonorensis; assembly: GCA_025506505.1. NCBI lineage: Eukaryota > Viridiplantae > Streptophyta > Magnoliopsida > Asterales > Asteraceae > Flaveria > Flaveria sonorensis. Next base: position 62,839,698 of record CM046424.1, on the reverse strand, counting down.
TTTTACATTTTGATGATGATGTTTTTATTTATTATTAAATCGTATTTTTATTATATATTCAACTTGACCCTACTCGAATCGACCTGGAAATTTTTATGTCCACTTCTATAAAATTGGAGCATTTAAAAAAATAGTGACTCTATAAGAATAAATTCTTGGATCCGTCATTGATTAGCTAACGTGTTTAACATTGAATTTATTAGAAATATACGATGATGTGATTGATATTCATGCTAACAAAATCCAATATAATAGAATGTTATGACCACGAGTCCCCCGACATCTTTGCTTTCTTGATGAAGTTGTTAAAGGCATTAAAAGGGCAAGATGGCCGGCTCTGAAATCTTTAATCATCATTAGCTGTTTAAAAAAAAATCATTAATATTAATGGAAGAAGACTCAACTCATAAAGGAGCAAAAACTGATGAAGACCCCACCCTTTACCATCATTAGCTGTTTTAAAAAAAATCATTAATATTGGGTACCGAGGGTGGTGCGAATTCAAACAACCCCATTTAAGTATCAAAATCTTATGCCTCTCATCATTTTATGTCAGATGTCATGACTAGCCGTGTCATCTCCTTTTGAATATATAGCTAAGAAAGTTATATATGTTACACTACTTATATATATAACGACCTCGATGTGTTTGGATCACTTCCATAGATATATAGTAGAAAAACGTTTCATAATGACATCTCTCCTTGTATTCTCTAAACGTCTTTAAATGAGTTTGAAGCAAGTTGTAAACAAACTTCATGACTTGAATATACATAGATATATGAAGGAAAAATATCGATTCGATGCAAAATAAACTTGTGTTTTACTGAATTTTGATTGTATGCAAAACTAACGTTAAGCAAATAAATTAAAGGTGATAAATATTCTTGTCGGCTTTTAATGGAATAAAGTGAGATGGGTCATAGTAGATTCTTGAGGATGTTGTCGTATAATTAAGTCCTGATTATATGAGTAAAATTGATCTAACATGTTATCGCGATATGTAACAATTGAAACATGGACGGTTTTGTAATAAACCCATAGAGTTACAATTATTTGAAAATTTATAAATATATTAAGAATTACTATAACCAATATCAATAGTTCGTATTTTTAAAATTTTAAACTTTAGCACACCTTTGTATATGTTTATATACATTAATAAATAATAACCATCAAATTAAGTAACATAAAAAATCATAAAAGTGATGTTTTCATATGTTTTAATTTTTTTATCTAGATATTATAACCTACATATGGAATTTGTATATTAAATTTCGTTTATTATTTTCTTTTTGAATTTCAAGAGATGAGATAAAAAATGATATTTTTATCATTTATTGTATAAAACGTAAAAAAAAATTACGTTAATAAGAATTCTAAGAGTTTTAAATATATTATTTTAACGATAATCCCATGTTATTTTTCGTTAGTTAATGAATGCTTTTAGCATTCCCAGAAAATATTGCTTTTAGAGAACGTACGAATGTACAGATTTCACTTCAACAAAAATCAAAATGACTGTTTGGGAACAGTCTAACTTGTTTCCATTTATTACTGCCTAACTTTATGAATATTTTTGGCAAAAGTAAATAAATAAAATGGGAAATTATTATAGCTACAGTATAATAAAAATAATATTTAATATAAAAAGTTTAAAAAGTATATCGTGCGTTCGACACGTGTGTCCTTTTATTGTTTTAAATAGATAGACATTTTGGTCATTATGTCATATACGTTAACTCATTGCATTTTATACGTTTATTATGTCATATATTTTACATCATTTATTATATGTATAAATCATTGTGATTCATATTTTATAACATTTTGTGTTATTTTTGTCATTGTTTCTATATATTATATAAACTTGTTATCTATCATTATGTTTTACAATTAAAAGTATATAATTTTATACTTTCACTAATGTGTTTTTCAAAACTTATAGTGTTGAAAATAACACAATGTGTTTTTTTGTTATTGTTTTTATAGATTATATAAACTTCTTATTATCTATTATAATATTTTACATTTAGAAGTACACAATTATATTATTTCACCAATATATATTTCAAAACTCATAGTGTACAAGATAACACAATGACAATAAAAAAACAATGAGACATTTTTGTTATTTTGTCATTACTTTTAATGTATTAGATTAATTAGTTGTTAATTTATTATTATTAAGAACTAATTAATCTAATACATTAAACTAACAAAAAGACATAATGAAATACGCAAAAGACACAATGACGAGACATGAGCGTAGAAACATAAAAGAATTTATTATCTTTTTGTATTATTATACTGTACTCGTTTTAAAAATAAAAGACGCTCGTTTTATGATATAACTTTTATAAAAAAATAGTATCATACATAAAAGTTATGAACATTTTAAAAAATGAAAGAACTTGAAAAAAGTCAACAAAAGTGTCGCTTTTTTAAATAACTTTCTAACAAACTTTTTCATACAATTTAATCTCAACCATTGTTTAAAAAGATTGATAATTGAGATTACTTTTTAAATTTTTAGTTTTTACATTTATTTTTCATTACTTTATTATATATTTTTATTTATTTTATTTTGTCCAAATTCATATACATAAGAATATATAAAAAATAGAACAATAAACAAGAACGTAGATGCAAATAATAGACTAATTTTATTAAAAGAAAATTCTTTAAAAATCTAGAACTAAATTTTCAAAATTACGATTACCAAGCATAACGGTTTAATGAGAAGCATTAGATACTCTTCTTGTAGTTAGACCATCATAAAATTGTTATGCATGTGCTAGAATTTCTACTTGTATCTTTGTACTATGCTTGGTTTTGTTTTCAATAGTTTAATCATGACAATAACGTTACCATGGTTACATGTTGTGTTTTGTACCTAATCTATCAATTTTTCACCAAAACATGGTTACATGTTGTGTTTTGCACCAAATCTATCAATTTTTCACGAGGCTTGAACGCCTACAGTTAAACTTGTTTGTGTTAACAATAATAGGATTTACTCAATGCATAGTTAGATAGAAAATTAAATAATTTTACAGGTTAAACGGGTCATGGTTGAGTAATAACACGATACACCTGTTGTCTTTGGGTTCATGCGTATACAAGAATTTCAAGTTCGTGTTGTATCATGTTCGTGCCAACCTACGGTTTAATTGGTTAATTGGTTCCACTTATGCGTTCAGCCACACAGTTGCATTAGCGCTCGGTTCCCATTAATGGACATCATTAAACCCATTAAGTTGTCATTAAGAACGTTTAATACAATTTAGTTACTACACCAAAATATGGAAATGAAACTTTGTATGCTCCCTCAATTCTTGTTGTTGTAATCTAGGAAACAATTTCGTGAAACCATGTTAAACATGTAACCTAGGTTAAAAATTTTAAACTTTGTGTTCTTTCAAATTCTAACAGCAGAAGATCCTGCTGGAAACATTGGTTGAAGATTCTTTTTTTTCCTTAAATATGTAATTCAAATTCAATATTTTAATTTGTTTTATAAACGAAATTGTAGGTACTATCAATTTTCACATGGAACACTTTACTTTATTTTAATAAAAATATCCAATGTTTCTCTATACCAACATCGTCCTATGTTTTGAAGGAGTGACCAACTAGGGCACTCGATGGAGTGATGGTAGATATTTTGGACAAAAAATAAAAGGACACAACAAACTGATAAGCAAATGATTGAATAAATAATATAAAAAAAATAATTCATCTGGGTACTTTTATTTGACAAAATGCTGTCAAATTCAACACAAAGATAACTTGTAAGTACCAAGTCAACATTTACGTGACACATTATTGTTTCAACTCCTAATGACAACAACAACGACACAAGGGTGGTTTTGTTAAACACGTAAATGTGCATCCCTTGTATTATTTAGATATCCTCTTTCTCTCTCTATATATATATATATATGTGTATAAATATATGTATAGAATATAGAGAGAGAATGATAAAATGATGATCCAATAACACAAATATATGTTGAAACAACCAAGTAAACGTTATGTTATACAAACACCCATTTGTATTATTAAGACACTTTATTATCTCTATCTATCTTCATGTATTTATATGTATGTATAGAAACAGATAAAGATGATGTAAATAAATCAAGTATATCAATAACATACCCCTAAAGTAAATATCTTATTAATATATAACATTTTTTGAATAATAATAAAAAATTTGATAAGAATGAGATGATGTCTTTTTTAACAGAGAACCTATACTATTCTTAAATTTCACAAATTACTATCTGTCAGGTTTTAATATAAGTTTATTTTATAAAAAAATTGACTCTTATAATTTGACTACAACCAAATGATACGAGGTATGTTACATAGCGTCCTTAATAAAAGATCATATGAGGTGTGTTACATAACGTCCTTCTTAATAAAAGATTAAAGGTTAAAATTTGTGGTAAACAGCAGCGTAAATTTAAGAGTTATTTTTAGAATCTCCAATTCTCCATCGTTAAAATAATTAAATCATATTTTATTTGTCTCGTGTCAAAGTAAATGATAAATCCAATCAAATCAGGTTCCCACCGTACTTATTGTCACGTGTGCTGTCTGCACAAGGGCCTATTGGTCCTCCCAAGTAATTATTTCTAGAAAAGTTTACCATCTCTTATTGTTTTTGCTAAATTTTAAAAAATATCAAAGGTACACATTTGATGTATTATTTCTCCTTTTTTTTTAATTTCTAATTTAGCTCTTATACCTCTGTTTATAAGAAATAGACATAATTTTAAAGGCTTATGACTGGCTGGAATAAGAACACCTTAACTTAAAATTGTAGCACGGAGTATAACAAATGAAATATTTTGAGAAAGCATCCACCTATAAATATGGTTAAATTCTATCAACAAAATTCATACTTAAAACGTTTTAATTACTTCGTCTCATTTGACAGAAGGGATGTTGTTGATGTTAGTCTAATCAAATCAAAGGAAAATCTGGTTAAACATTGATATGAGTTATGAGATATGAATTGCATGCTCGCTCGAGACTAATCAGATTTGACGCCAAGGAACCTTGAGGGTTCAAGCAGGCAACACCCCACGATGAGCAAAATTTGATTTCATACTTGAACTTCTCTGAGGTTGCTCCTAAACTACACGGTTGATTGATCATCAATAACAACGTATTGTACAATCAATTATAGTTGGGTGATCAATAATAACTAAGTTACTGCTTGCATAAAGTGGATCATCAAAACTAACTAAATCACTATTGACAGTTTTTGTTGATGTTATGTGATTTAACCATCAACTGTTTTAAAAGCCAAACACAAATTTTCACACAAAATTGTGTCATTTCAACTAGACGTATTTATGGTGTCTTAACTATAACAAGAAAGTTATTGGCATATTTCTTGTACCAGTTTCAAAACAAATTCATCCATTCTCGTTCTTTATTTTTCTTTAATTATCCAATCAAGATTTCGAAAGAACCACTGAAAAACATTAATTAGACTGTGATTAAACACGATTAAGATATAAACAATGTCGAGACAGTTACAAACCACGAAACTTACAATTGATTCTTCCAAATAATTGATGTCACCCTTAGAACTGAAGCATCGATCACTATATAGTATAGTTTGTAAAAAAACTCACTATGAATCTAACAATAATCTTTTAATTCATCAATGTATTTATGAAATATTTGAGTTTAAATTATAAATTTATTTAAGATATCATTTAACAGACACTAGTGGGCCGTTTAATAGTCCTTTAATGATCATTATGAGGTTATCTCTTAATGATTTATAGTCTCTTAATAGTTAAAATGTAAACTTAAGTCTGAATGATTAAAAGATAACAATTCTTAACCATTCAGACTTAAAATTATCTCTTAACTATTAATAGGTTATCAAACAGCCTCTTAATCACTAAAATCTTTCAACAACACTCAAACCCACCACAAATCCTCAAACAAAGCAACCACATAACACTTACCCAATCCACTATAATTTACGGTTTTGAGCTTAGCCTTCTCTATACCCTTTTCAAATCCCAAACATAACTCGTGTATAATAATTCTCAACTAAATAAGCGTTTAGCTTGACATTGACATAAAGCTCAAATCCATTATTATGAATGGATAAACTCTCACTCAAATCTACTCCTTGTTTATTTCTTTGTTATGCTCCTGATCATTGTGGCAACTTATAATACAATCCTCATACATGTCTTACTATCATCCCCTGCCATGTTGTTTTTCATGAGTTTATCTTTGATATTCCTGATATCGCTTCAACTTCTTCCATCACTTCTAGCATACCATCGTTTTCTATCGTTTAGCCCTACGGCTGAACCCATTGCTACTAAGCTAGTATCATCACTTGCATTTTCTCATAGAGAGGATATCATTCATATTGATGTCATCAATGTTTTTTTTTCATGGTGACTTATCTGAGACTGTATATGGATGAGCCTCTAGACCTTGTTGACTCAACTCAACCATTATTTATCGCAGTAGGTTTAATTGTATAAAGCGGATTTGATGTGTGCCAAGGTACAACTTTGATAACTATCTCATCAAATGATTACAAACTAAGGTTTCCTATAGATAGGAGAACCTGGTGATAAGAGAAATGTAATCAGCTCTAACTATTCATGACTACAAATGTAATCAACTCGGCTGATACAAATATAATGGAGCTAAGCAAATATTCTAATAAAACTAGTTCATGTAATCATAACAAAAATAAAGTAGACTCGTATGCCTTTATATTCCAACTTAAGTCTTCCTAAACGGACATTTGACCTGCATTATAAGCATTCTTGAAGATAGTTATCTCATTTTTGTTTTAGCAAGAATATGTTGTATAAAAACATATTTTGACCAACGTAGAATCTGAATTCGATGATCTTTATGAGCCAATATTTGAAGTATAGATCTTGACTTTTGCAAAGGTGTGTGGAAATTTCACATCTAAGTATGACTAATTTGCATACAAAATTTTAATATCATTTTTTGAAGTTACTACCCAAATTAAGTCATAACTTCAAAAAATGTGACAAATATATTTGAAAGCACCAATACCGTGAATCTCAAACTTTACAAACAAAATGTGACATCAAATAAGTAACAATTATGTAGATTTCGGTTTAATTCTTCGACCCAACCGGCATATTTTACAAAATTCTATACTTTAAACTAAATGCATGTTAAATCGAAAATTTGATAGAAATCACTAACATAAATCGACTTGCAAACATATACACGAACTCCCATTACCATAACTAACCCATCTTTTGACTTTGATCACCTTGTGTAGATCTGAACGACCTAACTCCGACCCATGCAACATGAACACGATGTTTGCTTTTTATCCAATTATTTCCTCTTGTGTTTTCTTGCATGTTTTACTTTTCCACGTTGTTTCACCTAGTAGTTATAGTAGGGGATATCATGTGTGGTTCTTGTTAGTTATTTCCATTTTGAATTCTCAGTAAAAACAATGGTAACTCAAAAATGAGATGGCAGAGAATTGTGATGAAAACATTTTGTTAGTCTCCTGTAAAGTGAGTTCAAGTTCGAATTGTGTGCCCTAACTAACTCATATGGCAATTGAGTAGTGATATCAATTTCACTATCAATTTATAGAAGTTGCAACATATTTTTGCTAGAATCATCTATATGTATTTAAAAGTAAGTGCTTTGCACGCTAAAGTAAAATTTAAATATTCAAAAATTTTAAATTCTCGGGATCACTTAATCCATGTCCTTGTAAAGTTTGGAAGTTAGATATATATGCCAGAAACATCTATATGTATTTAAAGTTCACAACCTAGTGTATTTAAGCTTCCTAACTTTTTAAATGTTATATTTAATGACAGATTGCATCAAAATATAACCACCTTTGATCTGATCTAAATCTAAATCAAAGCAGATTACCTATTTTGGATCCACATTTCCTTCTAAGGTGTTGATTAGAAGATTCAATTCACCAATGTCATATCGAAAGAGGAAGAACCTGGAACTCCATGGGCACGCGCATATCTGCTTTGAATGTTCTAGACACGAGTATTTGTCTGGTGAACATGGACAGCCGACAGCAGAAAGGTACAAGTCATAGAAGCATACGATGCATTCCTTTTTTACTGAACAACCAAAATCTTCGTCCATTTTGCGTGACTGTGAAGCATTGCATAAGAATTCTCTCTTGAAGCCTTCTTGCCTGACACGGGACTGTTACATAGAAACACACATTAATAAGTGTAAGGTTGATTTGGATTACGTTATTTCTCAAACGGGTCAGCGGGTCAAATGAGAAAATCAGCTTATAGGGAAACTGGTCAAACTGATTAACCTTAAGGGCTCTTGTAAGCCAACCATCTTTCCCACACGCATTATGCCACCCTCGCATTCGAAAGTCCCATGATGATTTGGCAGCATGTCTGACACCTTCCATTAATAGTCTGTCATAGGAGATTGTTGTCTTTCTATGTAGCTCACTATAAATTTCAACTGTCAGCTGTCCATGTGGCAACCAATCAAGGGGTGCAAGGTTGACTTTCTCAGAAATACTGAAACCAGTATCAAATCCTGAATAATATGCCCCAGGAAAGATAAGGACAAACTGTTTTGGATGTTGAACACAACGGTAGACAGGTATACCCTCAGATTTCAGGGTAGAAGGTGAAAGTTGAGTAACCTGTAGAAGTTGATGAAAAGTCATCTGAGTTGATATAATATATCATGAAATATTTTCATATCTAAGCCTTGTATTTATTTCTCCATTTCATGAAAATTGGTACTTCTAAGTGAGCAGATTTATGGAAAGATTTTCATTTATTGGTTAAACAACCATAATACGGAACTTCAACCCATTTACTTAAGAACGAGTCGATTCATGCCATGTTTCATCCTCTTAAGGGTCAAAAGATTTAAAAAAAAAAAAGTTTTAGCTTGAAGGGAACAGGTCAAATGAGTTGATAGCATTTGATGCACTTATTATTTACAAAAAAAAAATAAAAGATTGAACAAAAAGGGTTTCAAGCATTACCAAGAAATTACTTTTTTTTGGACTGAAAACCAATTGACCCGTTACCCAACCATCTGACCCACCCTTTTCCCCAATTCCTAATAGAATATAACAAAATACGAGAATCTTGCCGATCCAAATCATTGACCAAATTCTTAAAAGAATTATCCAATAGGTCACTGTTTCAAAAAGCATGTAACTGTTGAAATTTTCATGGTAGGAATCATAAGGGATCGTGTAAAGAAGAGAACAAATATTTTTCCTGTCAATGCTAACTGTCTAGTATCGTAAATGAGGAACTCTTTTATTTGACCAAAACTAAACATTTGATGATAAAAAGGTATATAGATACTCACTAGCTTATGGAACAATTCACGATGTCCTGATAACTCTGGGAAGGTTTTCTTCAGTAGTGCTTCACATTTTAGACGATATTTAGCAGGAACTCCATACAAGATTCTAGAAGCCCCAAGGTGTAAGTAACTAAGAGAGTACAGGTGATGCTCTTCAACTTTCTGGAAAAAAAAAACAAAGCAGAATTTAGACATCTATAACTAAGTTGCTAATCACAGAAAATTTATAATAAAAGAAATTCAAATCTTACCCAACAAATGGATGAAAAGCACATTCCTACATCTAGACGTGGGGTCAAAAGGGCAGAATTGTCGCAATCAAAAGCAAGAAGAGAACCAGGGAGCTTTGGGGTATTATTTAAATTCCAATGTGATTTCATGTATTCAGTTTGATTATCATCATCATCAAGTGATGGGAAAGGAAATCCACTGCCAAGAACTTTTGCCTCCAAATTATAACCAGATAGCACCTATGATGAAGTCAAGATTAAGAATTAAGGTATTAATCTTTCAAGGGGATAGTACAGTATACTCTGTAGGTATGACTGTTTGTATATATACCGGAATTTGATCAGTTGGATTCTGAACAATTCGCCAATATTCTCCCTCAACATTCTCCCAATGCTTAAACTCGGTAAAAATATCTTTTTTCAGAAAATACTGGCGTCTAAATTGATCTGCGTTTGCCTTGAATGCTCGCAGAGTTAACTCAGGACCACGTTCAAATTCAAATCCATTAGGCCCGTGATTCAATTCAGTTAATTTTTCTCTTTGAATGATTTCGTTAAGTTTTCTCTTTGAATGTATATCTTTAAGTTCATCAATCTGTTGAACATAGGTACCAATTCTACATTCAAATTTATTCCCTTGTATAATAAGCGGTGGCTTCCAGGAATCAGGAGGTATAATACGACAAATTCCGTATTCCTCAGCTTTTGGTTGTATTTTGGCCACATATTGATAAACGTCTTTAAATTCCTGCCACAAAAGGTCAAAGCTCGGTGATTAATATAAATGAGTGCACAAACATTGGGAACATTAAATTTTGTCAAAACAGTTACCTCTTCAGATGGTTGAAAGACGAGGGTATATTTTATTTCAGGCCTGCAGGATTCTTCTGGACGCCAACATGCAACAACCTGTAAAATTTTTAATATAGGGTTAATTTAAACGAGTGAGTGGATGCTATATATACCAACAGAAATATGGTAAAATGGTACTTAAACTATCACATAATAAATTGAAAGATTGATCTCAAACCTTCTGGCAGTTACTGCAATCTGAAAACCCTCGAATCACTCCTTTTGGAAGGCTATTTTCCGTGAAGGTATTCTGCAAGAAAAACAATTACCGACTGCTATAAAGGAAATCACCAAAGTACTGCTAATCTTCTAGTAAATTAATAGTTTTCTCAGTTTGGTAATGTATAAACAACCTTCGTATTGATTATATAGCATGCGGTTATTGTGTTCTAGTTTAACACTTTTAGTTTTTTAATATTCTCAAAGAAGACCATTCTCACTTGTATTAGCTATTAGGCTAATCAAACATTAATTAAATCCATAAATAAAAACTTTTACATCTAAGAGAGTGATGCCAAAGGAGATAGATAACCATTTTAAGATGTTTAGCATCCGGTTTTTCCAAATTACTGAGTTGATCATCAAGTATCCATGGCCTTTGCTTGACAGACTTCTGAAGCTTTTCAACATCAATGTCACTTTGAGTGCCTGCAAAATTACTAGATTCATCATTTCGTTTCGTCTTCTTCAGTGTGAAAGATGTGAGCGATGCAAAGCCTGGTGGAGCGGGCCTTTCGTCTTCTGCATTCATCCTAGATCATATGTCTTTGGCTGTCACTGTTACTGTGTAAAAACAGACAGAAATTAAGCAAATAAATTTGATGCTGTTACTTAACAGAAAATGATAGCAAACCAAGAAGAAACTAAAGCAACCTAAGACAGAAAACCACAAAGAATATTTGCAAAATGATAGCAAACAATTAATGAAGATGCTATGAGAAGCTTCACAAATCACAAACACAAACATAAAGAAAACGGTGCTAGTACTCTCCTATTTAGATCAGTAAATTTAAAAACAGGCATTTCACTACATTACTATAATACAAACACATTACAAACAGCAAATTAATCAAGAAAAAGTACGATTCACCAAAAAACATTTAGTGATGAAAAGAACACATAACCTAATAAACAATATACATATGCGAGAAGACCAATCAAATTACAACAAACCTAAAAAAGAAAATTAATGCAAATGGCACAACATAAAGCCTAAGGGGATAAAACTGAGGAAAGGATAGAACAACAATACGGAGGTTGAATTGACAGTCAGTGAGTGAAATTAGTCCATATTAGTTCAAATTATTGAACAAATTACAACAAAAAAACGCATAATGTTTGAAACAAAATAGTAATACCTGAAATGAAGCGGGAGGAAGTTGAATTTCGGTACCGTGAAAGTGAAAGCAGAAGGTGCCACAGTCGTATAAGTAACCCTAGGTGGCGTAAATATTAGCCCAATCGGCCCTGTAACACACAATATTAATACATCCATACTCGAAATTCAAAAATGGCGCTCGTAGATAGCAAAATATACGATTAGATACTGTTGGTGGTGTATTAACAGTAGAAACGTGATTTTTCCATGTTTGAATTATAGAGTATGTATACCGTACGGATGACGCTGCTGAAATGATGTCGGTATCGGTGGCCGTGGTGTAGTTTGTGAGAGAATAAGCTGCTGTTTTATTTTTAAAATTTAGAGTTAACACTGTTTCTGAGTCTCATTTAAAAAAAAAATGGAAGAAAATGAATGTAAAATAAAAAATTATTATGATCCTGAATTTTTTTAAGAAGGAAAATGAAAGAAAATAAAAAAACTTCATGTTCACGAGTTTTTTAAAGAAAGAGAATGAAAATAAATGAAAGAAATTTTTTAATAATTTTCCCTTCTAACTTTCCTTTTAAAATGGAAAAAAATGAATTGAAACACATAAAATTTATATTTTCTTTTTATTTTTTCGAACTCTGGAATACGAAAATTTAAAATGTGTTTTTTCTTTCTCTTCATTTTTTTTCATTCTTTAATTTCTTTTCTCTTCATTTCTTTTCTCTCGCTAATTTCCTTTCATTTTTTTTTTCTTTTCTTTCGTTTATTAAACTCGGGAACACAGCGTAAATCCGCTTCTACTCTTTGAGTTTTAATAAAAATAATTATTTTTCTTCCGTATATTAAATACATCAAATTAGCTTCCAAAGTTTTATTAATTGTTTTAATTTTAGCTTAAAAGTTTCATCAATTGTTTTTATTTCAGTCCATTTACTTTCAAATATGAAAATTTTTAACTGAAATTAAAACAGATGATAAAACTTTTTAATTGAAATTTATGTTTTTAAACTTTAAGAGAAAAATTGTTATTTTTGTCAAACCTTAAAGAGTAAAATCGAATATAACTCTAAAATTTATGACTATTTAGAACTTGCCTCGTACCGGGTCCATGAAGAACGGGCAAAATTGGTTGCTAGGAGTTTCGTATCTTCATCGTGGTTAGGGTGTTTAGATCATCACTAACAAGGCTTGCGCTCTCTTGTTAGTGTTTGAATTTTGACATGTGTTTTTTTTCTTTCCGTCTCACGTTACTAGCCGGGTGTAACTGTAAAGATCGATTTTTCACTCCCTCTCTCCTCACCCACGTCCTCCCCCATCATACTCACTCCTCATACCAATCATGAATCAGATGGCAGACGTTGTGTTGGTGATGGTTATATTTATATGTTCTTTTAGAAATTTGTTAAAGTTAAAAGCAAAATATAAAAATGAAAAAGTATTAAGGTATCAGTAGTTATTGAATTAATTGTTTTGATCTACGCTTTAATGTTAATTGTATTCTACTTAGTTTATAATTAGATATGGGCAAAAAAACCGGTTCGGGAACCTGTTCGGCCATAAAAACCGGAACCGGTGTCAAAGAAAAACCGGTTTGGCCCAAACGGTCCCGAACCGACCGAACCGCCGGTTTGTATGCCGGTTGGTAGCCCCACACTCAAAAGCAGTTAAACCGGTTTAAAAGTTAAAAACCAGTAAGAAAAACCGATTTGTTAAAAATCAAATCGGTCCGAATCGGTTTGACAAGTTCAAGTATTCGGTGAGTCAAACCGGTTTGTAACCCGAACCGGTTTGAAAAAAAACTGGTTTTTGACTCCACACAAAAACCGGTTCGGTTTAAAACCTGAACCGATTTGGGTAAAAAATCGGTTTGTACACCTTTAATTATAAGACATAAGATGACTATATAATTATATGATGGTTGTGCTTTTATTCTAAAATTGTTTCTACATTAAATTAAATTATAAATTTACCTTTTCTCAATGTCTATAGTGACTGTATTAATATGATATGATGATTACAATCTTAAAGGTGATAGCTAAAAGAGTCGAGTCACGCATCATTTATTATACATAGATTATTAATCATCATTTAGATGAGCGTGTTTATAATATTATTAACCAATACAAGTTTTAGATGATTAGTTTACAATATAATAAATAAAATGATTTTTTATCATCTTTATTTCTCTCTACCGGTACGCATGAGCATTGTTCACACACTACTTAATTGCTTATACAACAAATGAGCAATGTTCATACACTACCTACAATTGTCTACACAGTTCTTATAGTTCTTACCTAAATAAAACTTCTGAACAGAACATGCCCCAAAATTTTCATCTTTAACTATATAATTCTTGGGACCGTCATTATCAAAATATTTGGCTAGTTTTAACAGCTAATATTTAACATAAAATAATAACTTATTGATAACAAGTATAAACAAAAGAAGTGCATGGAAAACAAGTCCTGATTATCGTCGAAATAACTAGTCCCACACCCACCTAAAATACGATTTAATATGAATTAATACTTAAAAAAAAGATGTAAAAGAGTTAGATGCATTACAAGACCAAACTCAATAGTCAAAACTGAACTCTAATTTTAAGACCCTTTTTTCTAATTGGAATCATGAGCAAATATCAGTCAACGACTGTAAAGTATAATCATGATTCAGCAAGAGTGTATCACCATGTCTAATACTTGTATAACTAACAGCATCTAATTGGTGGGTTTTATTCAGGCTGATTTTAGCTTGGCTGATGTTGAAGCAAGGTGGGAAAGAGTTCTGTGTCCCACAAACATCAAGAATATCCCTATAACTCCCAAAGTTTTCAATGTGGTGAAAAGATCCAACTGTGGCCAGTAAAAAAAACAAACATAAAACATGTCAACACTACAGCTGACAGAAAACTAAGATTTGTCAGTTGATTGGAAAATTAAAAATAGAGGCATACCTTCAACCAGAAGAGCACGTAAAGAAGGAGCACCGCTGCGATGCCACCGTGGAAGAGGATGGCAAATGTGGCAGGAATGGGTGACGTGGGGAAGTTCTTTAAGTTCACACCAAGACGTAATAACTGCAATAAAAGAATAAAAAAGGATATTTTTAAAGTGAACGATTAGGTAACACCGTAAGGATAGGTGGTAATATTGATTACTTCACAGTTAAATGGATTAAGCTGTTGGAGTCAGACTTTTAGTGAGAGCGATATCTCTGTCCCCTGTGATATAGAAAAGGTTTGCCCTGAAGTCAGCCCAACCCGGCCATCTGACACCTCTATTTTCCACTATCTCACTTGTTTTTTTATTTCAAAGTAATCATCACACTTGTGTAAATGTCAAAAGAACTCTATAGTTTGCAAGAATAAGTATTTTGGACATATCGTGGATATGCAATTAAATAAAACCATTTTGTATGGCACTATTTGAGTTTTTGTCCATTGTGGTTTATTCTTGCTAAGCCTAGTATTTTTTTCTTTTTTGCATTTTTAGAATACCAGTTATTCCTATTCACTTTAACAAGATTAATAACTTCATATTTTTTTATAACAAAAATAAAAATGTTAAAAAAACAAGACTTACCCCAACCAAGAATACCAGGAATGGAACAAGAACCAGACCCAAGAAAGCAAAAGACACCTCTTGAGGAGGGCGTTTTTCTGGAGCCCGGAAGATATGGGCTATCTCTGATTTGGGCCCATATCTTAAGTAAGGACTAACAGCTTGTGGAGGGGGCTGGGGTGCCTTTTCAGGTGCCTTGGGGAGTTCTAATTCAATAGATCCGAGAGGTTGTAAGAAAGAGTTCTCCTGAGACATATAAATGGGATCAGAATTGACCAAGGATACATGGATGGAAATTTTTGATATATTGAATAATTTACCATGACGGCATCACCCACTGACAGCTCTATGTCATATTGGCCAGAGAGATAGAAAAACTTCTCAACAAGACCAAGAAAATCCTGAAATGAAAATGTTTTCGAACAGTGAAAACGTTAAGGGCATTATATAATAGGAACAAAAAAAAGAGGTTTTACGTTCATATATGCTCAAAATTCTAGAAAAGACTTTTCCGACTTTTCCCGGCACAATTGTTTCTAGTCCAATGAAAGTATAACTATTATTACAGTGGTCACATTAGCTTTAGTACTGTTGTCCTGGAAACAGAACCCATTTCTCGTAGATGGTACATAAAACGAAAAACTACCAATCAATCATTTCCTTACGAAAAAACCAGTTTAGGTTGTGTGTAGTCGTCAAGCGGGTCAAATAAAAAAATTTGCAAAAAGGGAACAATTCAAATAAGTGTAGAATCACCCAAAGTCAATTTTTATGTATCAAGCCTCCCAAATCGTTTTGAAGAGAAACTTATAATATTTTTACAGGAATATTATTTTGGTAATCATAACTACCACATTTAGGGTGGGTGGTGTCGTCCAGCCTTCACCTCTTGGCACACACCTGAAATCACCAATCGGCTTCCTCCCTCACTCTCATCATCCTGGCTTCATCGGGCTTCAACACCCGCCTAATCCACTCGTCTACCTCCCTCACTCTGGCCACCTCACCCTCCCCTCCTTGTTCCCACAATGACACCACCCACCCTAATTACCTATACTAGTACTCATGCCCATAACCAATAAATAAACAATAAGGTGCTGATGGATCCGATTCGACCTGTTTTGACATGTTACCCAACTCATTCAACCCACCTGTCTGCAATAACATAAAAATAGAAAGAAAAGAAACGTTACCAGAGTTATCTCAAAGTGCCTCTTAGAGTATTCCACAACAAAATTATGCTCAACTCCAGTTACATGCCTCAACTTTAATAAGGCCTGCAAGTCAATAGAAAATAAGTTATGCAGAGAAAAGGACTGATAAAATGCAAATAGTTGAGAAGCTGGTCAAAGACCTGATGAGGCTTGAATGGTTTGCCAAGTGGGGTTGTCAAGAGAAATGATAAGTGCAACTTTTGAAGGTGGTTTGCTGAAAGTGCCAAATCATTCTTTCCAGGTAAATCTAGCCTAAAAAAACAAAGATTCAGATGACGCAGATACAGAAAAAATGTCAGATTCCATATGCAACAATGATGATCAGATTAAAAATCTTTTTTTGTATTATTTTAATTCAAGTGAAGTAGCATACTTCTTTTCAGACTCAACAATATCACCCTCAAGCACTGCAGCTTTTGCGTCATCAACTTTAACGACTCCTGTAACATGAATGGGCACTTTTGTTCGGCCTCCTGTTGCGAATTTTCTTTTATGTTCTGGATCTGAAAGCACAACCTATAAGAAAAGAAATTGTTTTTGATGACAAATACACATATGTTTGGAGAACATTATGGTAAATCTGAAGCGTGAAAGGTAACAGTTTTTGGACTAAAATATAGTACCTCAAAAGCAAAAACATACTCCCCAATATCTACACCTTCTGGTAAAGCATCTAAAGTATGAATTGCTTCTTTTGGATCAAAATGAAGTTCCTAAAGTTAAAAAAACCATAGCAATTATAGCTAAGAACTCAAGTTTAAAGATATATAGCAATTGTTGATTCTTAGAAGACCTGTCTAAGAACGGGAGCATCTTTTGAACCAGAGCTGAAAACTTGCATCAGTTTTACTGACAAAGGAGGAGCAGTAGATCCCAGCACCGTGTTCACTTTCACCTGTTAGCAAAGTTTAGAATTAATAATCTAAAACATTACTCCAAATGAAAATTGGTATTGGAAATTTTATTCAGATGATAATCAAGAATGACTTCATTTTCTGTTCCAAATCTCATTATACCGCTGGAAGTTCAGAATGTAGGTGCTTAAATAATCACAAGTTGGAAACAAACAGCATAGAGAAATAGGAAACAACACACACCTTGAGTTTATCTTTATTGGTCAATGAAAGCACGGTAGCAGGAAGTGATAAAATTAGAGGAACTGATACCCTGCAACAATGTATGAATTACTATTATTTGACTGAACAAAATGAAAAATTCAGTAAGTGACCCGATTCGACTTGCCTATTGTTTTCCAAGTGAGATAGAGTATCAATTTGGTAATAAAGGTCCTTGCTATTTCCAGGAACTCCAACTCCAAGAAAAAATCTAGCCAGGCCCAAAATCTTGTCCTCAGGTATCTGCAAAATTTGAGCAGCATTAGGAATAAATATTATTAAAAGAAAAATGAAGTTGCCTGTAGCAAAAGAAAAGCAAAAATAAAATAAAACATGAGTGTGTCGCACATTTAAACTTTCAGAAGCAGATGCAAATGCTGTCAGCCCTCGAACAATGGCAGAGGTGGCCGAAAGCGGGCCCTGATGTCCACTAGCATCAATGTGTTTGTCATCAAAGTAATAAGACCCATCATCTGGAAAACCATATTGAAATCATGAATCATCAAGACAACAATTTTTCAGTAGGTTCAGGCTGCATGGAATAATAACCTCATAATGCAAGGGAAACTTTGCCCTCATGATGACAAAATCCATGGCACTCTTAGCAAGTACTCCAAAACCACACTAGACTCTCATATGCTTTTTTGTTGTGTATCAACAAAATTATCTCGGTACATTACATAGAATCAAAATCACAATACACTCCTATTTATTCCTATTTAAACATTATACTCACACAAGTTGATCACCAAAATCCATACACGTTAAATCATGTTAATTTACATTTCATATACATGTGACTTCATTACCAAGTTACCAACTATTAAGCCAATACAAAAAAGGTCATTTCTATCAGTTTGCCATCACTTCTTTGATGACTTGAGCAAGTAGAACTAAACGAGTTGCAAACATACACGCAACTCGTTGAACTTAATTAACTTCACAAACATATATTCAATTAAGCCTAATAACATACATCTAATCTATGTAAAAGCATCAACGAGTTGCAAACATACACACAACTCGTTGAACTTGTAAGCTGGCAATTAGTTGTATCCAAGTTCAGTAACTCCAGCAGGTTGGAATGGCATACGTCGTATGGTCTCAGTTTTCTCAAAAAGAAGCCACATCTCAAAAGAAAATTTTAAATTGAAATTACAAATATGGTATGGGCAACTGTAGTTATGCCACTCAGTGTCCAAACATAAGCGCAGAGACAATTGATGAATGAATTATTAGGTGGAAGAAAAGATGAAAAACACCCTAAAATATTAAGCATAGACAATTTAAACTTATAATTTGGTTCTGCACTATGTGACAATAAATGTACTAACCATATTTCTCAATACCGTCAAAGAGCTTCACGATATCTTTTTTCAGGGTACCAATCTGCAAAAAAGGTGCTTGAGCCTTGCATGCTATAGTCAGTAAAAGAAAGAGAACAAACATCACAAGTATGTGTTTACTTTAACAAGAAGATGAGTAGGTACAATAAGCATAAGTTCAATGGCTAAAAAAAGTCCTACAAAACCACAGATATTAAACTAAAGACAGACCAACTACCAGATCATTTACTTATATGTGCATGTGAGAAATAAGAATAACATATATAGCTAAAAACGAATAATTGTTATCCACTCCTCACAACAGTAACCATATTGCATATGACAATAACAGCAGAACTAGCTAAGGGGCTGTTTGACAGCATCTGAATCAGCCTCTTAATGGTTCAGATGTCTGAATGGTTCAGCACTTAATGGTCAGACTGTTTGTTTCGCGAGCAAATGTCTGAATGGTTCAGACATTTGCCTCTGAATGGTTAAGCATTATACTAATGCTGAATGGTTAAGAGGTCTAATGCTGAATGGTTAAGACCTCTTATCTGAATTGGTCAGACATTTGCCTTTGAATAGTTAAGCGATATACTAGCTCTTAATGGTTCAGAGCTCTTAATGATTCAGCACTAAATGGTTCAGACCTCTTATTGGTTCAGCACTTAATCATTCAGAAATTGCCAAACAGCCCCTAACTTTAATATCAGCAGCTGAAGTTCTATTCAAATGACTAAAATACAGTATCTCTGACAACCCATTCAACTATCCATCAGAACACCCAGATAACAATTAACAAATAAAAGTACAAGGAATGATTTGGATGATACACATCTGCATAGGTGCACTAATAGATAAGAAGGTACAAATGTACAAAGAAACTGAAACATCACATTACTCAAAGAGAGATTTATAGCTAAGTTGCATAAAAGTAAGTGGTTTCAAATAGACCGTCAGGCAGAATGCAAAATTAACTCACCAGATTTTCATCGATCGCAGAAGCTGCTAATGATATGACTCCAGAAATGGTTTCAAATGCTAATCCTGGGTCATGTTATTATATGTAGTGAGTAATCAAGCAAATAAAAACTACTTTTGATGCTTAACCAGGTTGACCATCACCAGTCTTTAGAGGTAAAAGAGAACACAAATGTAAAAGAGAACACAAATCTTGTAAATGATATTGTACCAATACCATAATTATTATTCTCATCAAAAGTAAAAGGCCTACCTGCAGCATAAGTACTAGACTCAGGATTGTTAGAACTATAACGCCACCTTCCATCACTTTGGCTAAGAGCCTGAAAATAGATACGAGGACATCTAAGGGTTAAGGCGCATTGCAAGTAATAGTAAAATAGTGAGAAATCTGCTTTAGAAAAAAAAAACATTGCCCTTTACTATAACAATATAGGTAAGACCTTTATGGAGCGTAAAATCCCATCAGCATTTTCAAGAAGTACATCTACTTTAGAACTTTGATCCTGCATGAGATATAGAAGAGAAATCAAGCTATGAGGAAAAGGTACATGCAAAGCTAATATTTATACAACAGAAGGGTAAATTTTTAGATAAACTGCCCCATAATTTTCCTAATAGACGGTAAAACAGATATTTGTAGACATAACAAAATCATAAATAACATAGGAAAAATTAAGCACTGATCTTTTCCAAGTTACCTTAATGAGTAGCAAACCTCCTACTGAATGATAATAATCTAGAAGAGATGTTGCATCTTTGACAGCATCTTTAAGTCTTGATATAATGCCCTAAAGAAGTAAACAAATAGTATATGGAACACGTAAAAGATAAAAACAAAGAGAATTAAAAGTTATGAGTAAACCAGGGTGCATGATTAAGCATACCGTTAAAGCTTCCTTATTGATCTTGCATTTTAGTAGTCCATTAACTCGTAATGCATGATACAAGTCCCTTGAGTTTGAAGACACCGAAGAAAGAGTATCCACCACAGAATTACAAGTATGGTCCTTTACATCAGGTTTCTTTTCTATTCCAAGGACCTCGAATGTCCTTAATGCTTCATAGGCTTCTTCTAAGCTGAAATGAACAGCACTTAATCAGATGTCTAAATAGTATTGCAGCAAATAAAATTTCATTCTTTAAGCTCTTAGGTACATATCTAGTTTCCAGATCAAAGACAGAAAACACATTTGAAAAAAAAAATGAGAATGATTTTTTAAAGGAGTAATATCAAGTCCTTGATAGAAACAATAAGATAGACAAAAGATTGGGTGGCATCTGATCTATTGAAACAATAACAAACTCATAAAGAAGAAGCGTAACTTATCCAGAGAGAGTGTAATCAGTGATGTCAGGCACTTGTATGGCCATAGAAATGCATAAAAAAGGACGGGATTAAGGGAAAACCCCAAAAAAGAGAGAGACCATGATACTGTAACATTTAGCACAATGATAAATCTTTTATTATTTCATAATATTCATAAAACTATTAGTCCTACAAAACTATAACACTGTAGTCCACCAACATCTCCAAAATGAGATTCATAAAAAAAAAACAGCCAAACCATATAGTTATAACGATAATAAACTCACTTGTAGTTGATCATGTAGAAGACAAACAACAACAAAATCCTTTAACAAATGCTCTCTCAGAGTCTCTAATACTCTTATTGACTTCTTATATCGACCAATATTATATAAATATATGCAAAAGAACAGTGTCATGTTCCGTTTTCAAGCTCAAAAATTGTACAGATAAATGTATAATTAACCTCAAGCACTCACAGCCAATTTAATTGTTTACAACTTTTGTCTCGTAAAATAGCTAAAAAACCAGCTGCTACATATAGGAACACTTTTGTTTACTAACTAGGTCACATGTAATTCGGGTGCATAATGAAGAAACCATTCAACCTCTTCAACAATTCACTTCAAAGAGAAGAATGACATAAATGTATTCAATTCTTCAGCCAAAACACCGTCTGTAAGACTGTAACCAAGAGCAACGACTCCGTGTGTGTATAGTTATTTCACATCCACCAAATTCAAAATCGACAGATCCATGTACTTAGTCAATGCATACATACAACAGCAAACTTGAAGCAGAAGTTTAAATACGGATTAAGCAAACCTCGAAAACGATCCATCAACGGGAGAAAACAACTCTAACGCAGCGGACCGGTGAGATTCAGAGATCGGGTGAAATACCGCCACCGCTTCACAGATCGACACTACTGCTAGCAGTACAACAATAATCCCTACGTTTCTCAACATTGCCTGTGCTAATTATAGAACAATAAAATGAAAACAATTACAACAATCGAAGAACTACAAATTTGATCAATTGATCGGAGCTAATAAATTGAAATTGAAACAGGATCTTACGAATTTGATCGGCGGTCGGAGATGCACGAGTTATCGAGATCGTTAGAGCATGCGAACACCAGTCGAGAGGGTGAGTGCTACTGTAATGGTCTTCGGCCGGACTAATTTCAACGCCTGACTGCAGCTTAGGTATTATACGGGCAATATTTTTCCGTTTTTCACTCTTGCCCTTAAACTTTTTTTTCCTCTAAAACCAGCCCTCGAAACACTTGGACTCTCGAATTAACTAGAAATTAAAATCGCACGATTAGAAGGCAGACCTCACTATGTATAGAATAAAAACTTTTGTTTACAGTGCCATACATATGATTGTACAAATGGCATGTTCATGCTATCAAAAAAATAAAGTTGTCTTGTGGCCAGGAAATCATAGGTGCTGTCAAAAAAATAAAGTTGTCTTGTGGCCAGGAAATCATCGGTTTTGCATTGATGATGTCTACTTGCAAGTCTTATTAATTTGTTAGGTGATGTTTGTTTTTCTAAAAAGGGTATGTGCAGACTCTTCTGTCTGCGCCACGCAGACCACGCACATACATTACCATTTGTAGCCTGTTTGTTTTTTCGAAAACGTTTCATTAAAAAACGTTCGCGCAAGCTTTTGTTGGTGCAGATTTGGCTAAGCCACTTCTAGGTTCTTCTAAGGTCTGCAAAGGGTTAAATACCATCACCCACTGTCTACCACTACCGTCCACGACCACCGTCCACCACCACTACCACCCACCGTCCACCACACGACCGTCCACCTTCGCCACCGCCCACTATCCACCTCCACCACCACCCACCGTCTACCAATCAGCACCACCACCATCCACCACTATCTCAGCACCGTCCGTACACCACCACCAGCTTATTTTAGCAGTCTGCAGGAGTTAAAAATCAGACAGTCTTCTTCTTACAGAATGCAGAGGTTTGATCCACCTCTTCTTCTGCAGATGTCTTCGTATGTGGTCCGCTGATTGCTGACATTTTACATTTGAATAAACGAACTGCATCTAAACCTATTAAACAAACCTGTTCGTTCTTGGGTGCATTTTATCATCATGTGTCCATAAAAGTGAAGAATTGTCAAATAGTTCAATTAACTCATGTAAAAATATAGTGTAAAAACACTAATGAGTTAATTTTTATGGGTGCGGTAGGTTTGTGTTTGGTATCAAAATTTGCTCTACATCACAAAAAATTGAAATATCAAGTGTGAAAACATTTTTACGATTAAAATCTTTCTAAGGTTTAAATATAAGAAGTTAACAGTTTATTCATTATAATGTGTATCATACTAAACGATGTAAACATGGAGTCTCTCAACTTTACTATGTGTGAAGTTAACAATCTCAGATGTAAGCTAAATACCAATGAAGTAATATATTTCATTTTACATTGCAATGCATACGAGTGATCAGATTGCAAAAGAACAACACACTAAATAGAGATTTAGCGATCATAGTATAAAAAATCTAAGAAAACTTCCATATGGTTCGCATTGGGTCATTAAGTGACACACTAATGTTTGTTATGATGTGAAGGTGTAAAAATGCTTAATAACAACATATGAAAACTATGTTAATCCGAAAGACCCCATGTTTGGATTTACACATTAAAACTATAGCTCTTAAATTGAATTTCCATTAATCATGAGCAACAATATATTTTAAACATAACATTATCATTAACATTACACAAGTCATTGGTTCTTTGACTAAAATCATTAAACTACAACTAGCACGTCAGTCTCGGAATATGTCGGGTATCCCTTTAGATTAATGATAAGCTATTTTCTCTCTCAACTCATACATGTTCATCCTGATGTACACACTAAAAGTCAGGTTGTCGAGTGAGTTATACTTTTAACTTTAGCATTACATACTTTAACATAACTATACAGGTTATAACTGCACACTAAGTCATACTTTAACTTGCATGTGTCGCTTTAGTTTAACTATCTTTCTCTATCATGACGCTATTCATACGTTAACCAATAAATTTACTCTAACATTTATTCGGCTTTGCTTTACTTTACTGGATCTCATATGATCGAGGATTTTAGGAATGGATTATACGATGAGTCGAAACAAGTAGGTTAGGTCAACTAGAATTGCTATAGACGGGAAGGGTGTAAAGCTTGAATAGTGGTTATAACACGTTGAGAAGTGTAAAAGTTATACATGAACAATAATAGCTTAAAGTCATGAAAATGATAAAGTTGAAATTGCGTAGGATGAGACCACGCCCACTAGCGTTCTACACTAAACCCTATATTGTTATGCTAGTTGAATTCTATCTTACATTGATGTATAAACACCGTTGTGACATGGTTATTTTTATATATGTTTTGCAAATTTCATCCAAAATAGAGTTGTTCGTTATGTAAGACCCAAATTTGTATGTGCTTGTTATAACTACCGTTAATACTTTAACTAGTTGAATTTCCACTGCGATATCCTTATTTCTAACAACATTTTGATGTGAGTTTTAACATTTTTTACAAATAAAGTTCATAGTGTTATCACGGGTCTCGCCGCGACCATGGACTAGTAACACTTGAATTTTTATATAGAGTTTTAATTCTTATCAACGATATAAAATTATCGTTTTTTCTTAACTTTTACACATTGGTTCGTGTTAAAACTTCGACCTTAGTTTAATTTACATCTTTAGATCTCTTCCGCAACATTTGAGCTTAATTGGTTTTACGATTTACACCTTTGACATAGTAAATTAAGGGACAATCAATGATAGTTGTCATGTGACAACCATTTTGTGTTGTTTTAATGTTTTTTTTCTCTCAATTAAATTTTAAGTTAAGTATAATTAATTACAAGGTCCAGAGGAGGAATGTGGAGTGGTCCAGTCGTGGGGGAGACTTCCCCGATGACATCCTTTTCTTCCCTATGATTTATTTAATTAAATTTTTTAAATTTATTTGAATATATAAAATTCACAACAATAACCCTATATTTAACATTAAATTGTTAAACACTTCCATGTTTTTTTGAACGACTAGTTAGTAGTTAGTAACATCAAACTAGTAATCATTTGTCCATACAAATATTGAACTCATGACCTTCAAGATAAGTAAATTTTCTCACTTTTTCCGTAAATCATTAGACTAAGAGATCATTGGTTAAACACCTCCATGTCCATGTTGTTTTGTTGATAGTGATAACATCCATTTAAGTTGTGTTTTTTAATATTTTTTCCCTTTCTTAATATTCTTATAAGAATCACTTTCATTTTCTCTTATATTATTATTATTTTTTGTAATTGTCTTTTGTTTCTTAAACCATGAGTTAACCTTTTTTACTTTGTTTTTGTGTATTTAGTTTTAACCATTTTATCTTTGATTATTATTTTGTTTTAAGTCATGTAAATACAAACCACGAGGCACGAACAACGCTACCAGGACCGACTAAATATATACACATGATAACATAAGTTTAATGATCATCGATTAAAAAAATTGACAAAAACTAAAGTGTAAATCACATACATCTCAAATGAAGCAAGCCTCGTCATCATCGCTCGTATTTCATCACCATCACCAACCAAGCACAGACCTAATCATGGTTTATATCCATATTCATCACAATAAGATCTAATAATCATCAACCTAATAACAAACATTGCCAAATATAACGGTTTACGCCAAAAGATATATGCTTCAGCCAAGGATGCGCTCATCGTCGTCAACTTAACATCATCAACAACATCGACAAAACATAAAGCCATACAGACCATACGTTCATGACATCACATCATCCTATATATTTAAAACCAAACGAAAGGAGAAGGTACCTTTTTGTGGTATGGGTTTTGGCCATACAGTTTATAGTGTTTTGCAATTTGATCCTCTCTACTATGCTTATATATTGACTGATAGCTTGTGGATAGAGAAAGAATCATTGCGGTATTTCGTGGAGCCAAAGATGGCGGCGACCGCCTCAGCTTGGTCGCTGTTTCTTCACCGCCGATTATCCATCTTCCTTAACCTGCTGTCTCATCGGGGTTTTCTGGAGAGAAAAATATGGTTTTGGTAGCCGTGTAGGCAGTGGCACCCCTGGCTTCGCCGTTGTTCCCTCAACTCCTGTGTACCATCTTCCTTTAACCCATGTCTTCCCAATGGACCTAAGATTGTCATATATGAGGTTTGGTGGGGATAACAAGGCGGGGTCGGTGGTGGTGGAGGCGGTGGTCGTCCCGGCAGGGGACCTATGGTGGTGCTACGCTTCCACTGTTCCCACTGCCCTAGTTGTTGCCGCCAGCGATGTTGTCGGTGTGATGTTCGATGATGTTCAATGATAATGAGGATAGCTCATCTAAGAACTTGTTTGCTCTATTTTGTTGAATATATGGGATTCTCTATCTAATGTTTCAGATCTACACCCTTTTTGTTCAATGATGATGTCAATGCCCACATCTGAGAACCTATAGCATCTCTTTTGTTGCATTTGTCTGTTGTTATGGTTTCTCAGTTGTTTGGGCTTTTCTTTTGAATGTTCATTATGTAAACCCTTATTTTTAGTTCAATGATGATGAGCATGGACTCGTTTGATAGCTTATTTTTATGTCGATGCCCGCATTTGATTATCTCTTTTGTTGCATTTATTGGTTTTGTGATGGTATCTATGTTCATTGCGGTTTTCTTTTGAATGTTCATGCTTGCTCCTTTCGTTTGGTTTTTAAATATATAGAAGAAGGATGTATACCAAACTTTAGTTCAACGATGATGAGCATGGAGTCATCTGAAAGCTTATTTGATTAATCATATGACATTTGTGTGTTTATTTCTAATGGTATCTTTGCTGTTTGGGGTTTTCTTTTAAATGTTCTTGATCTTAACCTAAACTTTAGTTTAACGAGGATGGTCTCATTTGAAAATTTATTTGATATGTCATTGTGCCCTTTGTGGGTTTTTGGTTCATCTGTTTCTGATTTAAACGTGTGATCTTTGGCTGATTTGGTGTTGTTGGTATGACATAATGCTTACTGTTGGTTTGGGAACTCATTTTATCGCGGACCGACCGTTACTTTCAGCCCTAACTTTTAGGCGTTGACGATGTAATATAACACGGGTTGTTCGTTGTTTTGGCATGGTAAACGCATCGTTCTACAGCCACAATGAACCATTGTTTCCGAGCATTCAAGTTCAATGTGCACAATCTACATCTACATGGATAAACTGACGGAATTGAGATGTTAGTTTTTTTGTAGATTAAATCCCGCCGCATCAAAGAAACTAAAATCAATCCTAATCAACATAAGAATTTAGAGCGCTGGTTTGAATTACAATAGTTACATCTTCTAAGAAACCAAATCCAAAAGAAATTGAGGTTTAAAGTCTTTGGCATCAAAGCAGTTTAAGATAAACCTAGGCCCGTTGTGTACCACACACCAGCCTACAAGCAACAATTATCTAATCAATCCTAATCAACATAAGAATTTAGAGCGCTGGTTAACACATACACATAATGATTACAGACGTGCGAGGTTAAGCAACACAAACAACGTGTCAAACACCATCACTATCACTTACAAAACACATAAGCAAAATAAACACCGAAAGCCAAAAAGTCAAAAGAGAAAAACCCAAACAGACATAATCGAACGCAGAGACGGGACGAAAGGAAAATCCTTGTTGTGAGGCCGACATGAAGCTGCTTAGACGAAATAACAATCAAGTAATAAGATACAAAAACGCAAATGTAAGTCGGTCAGTATAACAAACCGGAAACGGTTGGTCAAAACGATAAAAATAAAAAGTTCACAATTACCCAGCGTTTTATAATAATAATAATAATAACAATAGTAATAATAGTAATAGTAATAATAGTAATAATAATAATTCAAATAATAATAATTTGTAACAAATAGATTTTACCAAACAAAATATTGTACGCACCAACAAATTGCAGTACCACCACGTCGTCAAGACGTGCTTGTGCCGGCCAGGCTATGAAATATTTTATAGAATTGGCTCGTAATATAATAAGATATCATTTAAGAAGAAATGGAATAATATAAAGTCTTTAGTACAACATATTTAAACACGTATCATTAATAACATATTTTATTAAAATGCATATTAGACTAATATTATATTTCTCATGGAAAGCCTTCTTAAGGATGCTATTAATGCCGATGGTTCACGAATACTTTTCTTTTAATAATAAAGAAGATAGTTATTTTTTTTTGTAATAACTTGATTGTTAAATTGATGTTTTTTTTTTCACACAAGCCAAAATGGGTGAAAAAGTAAAAAACACTACCGAAGTTATATTTAGAGGGGCAACGAGAATCATTGGAGACGAGTTCAAATAGAGAGAAACAAACCACGAAAATGGCGGATTAGCAGGTATTTATACGTTAATTACATCCACTGATTTCAATTTTAATATATCTAATCTTATAATCTTCAGTTCACCAACGATTTCTTCATCGATTGATGTAATTTTGCGTATTCATCCCTCTTGTACATGAATTTCGCAGCGCCGTTGGATTCACATTTGTGATTTCTCTATCGTTCTCCTTCTGTTTCTTCTGTTTGATTTTATTTCGTCAATGTAAGTTGAAGATATCGAGGGAGAAATCCTTATGTCATCCACGTTGTTTCAAACTTTAATAGTTCTATTTCAACGAATATCGATGTTTATCTCGTGAAATTCAGTTTCTCATTCATGATTTTAAAACCTTGATGTGTTGTGTGGTTGAAATGTTATTGGATCATGAAATGTTATGTGGATTGGAAGGTTTGAGTCTAGTATGTATTGGTAATTGAAAATTTGACACATGAGCAGTTATGGAACTTCGTTTATGATAACAGATTCATGAATTGTGTTATGTTGTGATCTTTGTATATCATGCATTCATGCTTCTAGATTAATGGTCTGATGTTGCTTTCTGTTCAAGTATAGGTAAAATTTGTTTCTGTAAATGTGAATGCAGAAATCTGTTATGTGAGCAACTGCATATTTGGATTCTAGGGCAAACATTTGTGATTGGCCATGAATACCTTGGGCTGAGGGAAATTGATGGATTCTGCGAGGAGTTGGTTACATAAGTTTCATCCAAGAGATCGGTTGAGGTCAAATCTCAGAAGGAGGGAGTCAATGGCTGACGGTGAAGATTCAAATAGCCCAGTGACGGATGAAGAGGTCTCAAATATAACAAAGCAGAAGGCTGCTGCAGCTAAGAAGTACATTGAAAACCATTACAAAGAACAGATGAAGAATTTGCAAGAGAGGAGAGAACGGTAAGCTTTGTGCTTAATAAAGTCATATGGATTTAGGACGATAGCAGACTGCACTAAACAAAGATATTCAGGACCCGGTATTTACATGGTTCAACAGTTTCTTTGGATGTATGATGCATGCTATTATTATTATTATATTTTTAATTACAGCGTTTGACCTTTTACTGAGAAGCCTTAAATTAAGTATTATTTATAAAGTTTGCATGAACGCAAAATAGTAATATATGGGATCTTGTAGAAAAATATTAACTCGGATTTTTACAAAATAGGCGAATCCTCCTTGAGAAGAAATTGGCTGATGGTGATGTTTCAGAGGAAGATCAAAACAACTTGCTTAGATTTCTAGAGAAGAAAGAAACCGAATACATGCGCCTTCAAAGGCACAAAATGGGGGTTGATGATTTTGAGCTACTCACAATGATTGGAAAGGGAGCATTTGGTGAGGTAATGGTTTCTCTCCTTTTTTCCCCCTTCTTTTCAAGTTTTGTACTTCTTGTCATGTTTTGTTACTCAAGATATTTCTAAGTAGCCATTCATAATAATATATAACAGACAATGATTGAAGGTGAATAGTATTGTGAATCTACAAACTCAAAAGTAGTCTTATCTAACACTACTGTTTTCTCTTTGACACCCCTCTTCATTTCTATTATATATCTGATTGAACTTCGTATAGGTTACAGGCATTTGATATTATATATTTAGTGTGTACATTGAAAAAAAAAACTTGCCTCCCAACCTTTCATTAAGCCGAAGATCCTTGCTGCAAAAGGGTTCTACCTTCTGTAAATGAAAGCACCGAGTATTTACCTATAAATTCTTTGTTACCATAAACAGTGACTATTTCCTCAAGATTGAGAAGGTTTGGCAGATGGTAACTTTCCAATTGCTATTGTGGATATATCAGTAAATTTAGACTCTTGATGCCTGTATAGCTATCTGGGATACATCACTGATTATATTTCCAAGTATCATTGTTCCGTACTCCTTTTAATTTGAATTTATGAATCCTAATATACTTAAATCTAGAGTTTAAGAATTCATGTTTTTATATTGCCATCACATATGTCCCGTGTATATATAATGGAAAGTATTTAACGAATATCATATGTTGTAGGTCAGAATCTGCAGGGAGAAGACAACAGACACTGTATACGCCATGAAAAAGCTTAAGAAATCAGAAATGTTACGTAGAGGCCAAGTATGTGATTTTGTAACATAAAATGATAATCTTGCTTCATTTAGTCTTACTACCAAATTAACTTTTAAGTACATTTTAGGTTGAGCATGTGAGAGCTGAAAGGAATCTTCTTGCTGAGGTGGACAGCAATTGCATTGTTAAGCTTTATTGCTCTTTCCAAGATAATGAATATCTATATCTCATAATGGAATATCTACCTGGTGGAGACATGATGACTTTGCTTATGAGAAAAGATACATTGACTGATGATGAAGCTAGATTTTATGTTGCTGAAACAGTTTTAGCAATTGAATCCATCCATAAACATAATTATGTGCACAGGTATGTTATAATTATTGTACTTCATTTAAGTTTAATCATGTTATAATAAATATGACTTATATTGCTATATTGGATTGCAACAGAGATATCAAGCCTGATAATTTGCTACTTGATAGATATGGGCATTTGAGATTATCAGATTTTGGACTGTGTAAACCTTTGGATTGTAGCACACTGGAAGAGAAGGATTTCACTACAGTGGATAACGTCTCCAATTCAACAGGCGAGGGGAATTCTGGGGCTCCAAAACGCACACAGCAAGAACAGTTGCAGCATTGGCAGAAAAATAGGAGGACACTTGTAAGCAACGGTCCTTGTTATTACTGCTTTCTACGTATTATAAATGGTAAATAGTTTATTATGCCTGATTTCTTCTTTTATGTTCTAAATTCGGGGCATTGCAGGCTTATTCAACAGTTGGCACTCCTGATTACATTGCTCCAGAGGTTCTATTGAAGAAGGGTTATTCGTTGGAATGTGACTGGTTAGTAGTTTATCAATATTTCATTATGGGGTCGTTACGTCCTTTTGAAATGTTTTCATTATTCATAAATTGTGCCAACAATGTAGTCACTAGTTTTCATGTAAATTGATTAGGTTATGCTTAAAACAGATTACTTTCTTCTAATGATCACATTAGTGTTATTCTTCTTCAGGTGGTCTCTTGGTGCTATCATGTATGAAATGCTTGTGGGATATCCGCCTTTCTACTCTGATGATCCGATGTCAACTTGTAGGAAGGTAGTCATTTGTTTTAATTACATAATATCAATCCTTGTGAATTTAAGCGATATTGGCATGAGTTTTTTTACAAACCATACTAGTTTATTTCGATCTAGATGTTTTTTCCTCACCTACCAACTAGTTTTATGCATTGCGCCCCTCATCCCAGATTGAACGAGTCAGATGAGTTCTATGTTTGGATAAAATTGGTTTTTCAACCTTTTCGAAAAATAATTGCTTGTTTTTCATTTAAGAAAGATACATCATGTGCTTTCTTAAGAAATTCAATGCACATTTTGTGAGATTCGTCTCCAAATAGCCAAGGTTCTTGTTGTTTCCAGCAATTGTAGTGTAATGTTTATTAAAGATAAAATTAAAATACGCTGCAATCAATAGAAGGGATTATCATATATATGATTTTTTGTAAAGTTAGTTTTGATCTTGAAAGGAAGAGTTGAAATCATTAACGATCAAGTTAGTTTTCATCCTTGCAGTTTAATGTTTAAGTTTTATGTGGGTTTGAGAACTTCATGAAGTTAGATCATGTTCTCTGACAAACATAGACATAGTCTTATGGGTTGTAGTTTTGTTACATTTGTAGATAGTACATTGGAAATCACATTTGAAGTTTCCACAAGAAGCACAACTTTCTATGGAAGCAAAAGATCTTATCAGCAAACTGCTCTGTAATGTCAATCACAGGCTGGGTTCAAAAGGCGCAGATGAAATAAAGGTGTTGTATGGAGTGTCTTATTCTCAGTTTATAAAAATTAATCAGCAAGAAATTTCACATAACATGACTCTGATTTTTTTAATTATGTTTCAGGCTCATCCCTGGTTTAACGGCATTGATTGGGAAAGAATATATCAAATGGAAGCTGCATTCATTCCAGAAGTTAATGACGAATTGGATACTCAAAATTTTGAAAAATTTGAAGAGGTATTATTGTTTTATTGTTTCTTTCCATCTAATTTGTTTGCATGCATGATGGTTATCTTACCATACTTTGTCTTCTTTGGCCTTCTCTAAATATTTCAGTCAGAACACCAAAGCAAGAGTTCATCAAGATCCGGACCATGGAGAAGGGTAAATTTTCTATCCTAACCACTGCATATATTATCTTTATCATATTTAACTCTAAATTTTATGGGCCATAAATAGTGAAAACATGTGCATTAACGGCTTCCTATGATTTCCACATGTTTAGAGCATTTACAATCCATCCCCATCTCCATCCTTATAATTACATTAAAAACACTACTTTTTTACTCTCTATTTCAATTAAATAATCATTTTTATATCTTTATCATTATCTTTTATCTCTCCTTCACTCACCACTACTTTTAAAAATATAAAAAATTTATGGGGGTTGCATCGTGTTTCCCCAAATACACCTCTTTCACTCACAATCACTCACAATCATCCCCTATAATATAAGACACATACTCACGTAAAAATGGGGAACGGGCTGTGAATGCTCTAACATTGTTAATCAATATAAACTGTCTAATCTGGACATGTACTTCAGTTTATGACTTATTATATCAATATATGTGTGCGAGATTTTGTGCTTTTCTGATTATGTATATTTGGGCTGACATCATTAAAAATGATATTTCTTACCTCGGAACTTTTTAAGTTTTCTCTTTATGCTAATTTCGGGTGTTAATTTGCAGATGCTTTCATCAAAGGATATTAACTTTGTTGGCTACACATACAAGAACTTTGAGATTGTTAATGATTATCAAGTCCCTGGAATGAGTATCTCTCTTTCCCTCTCTGATGCACGCACATTTGTATAATGTCACATAGATCAACGTCTAGTTTTTGCGTAATATTATTGTTCAAGCATTTAGTGCTGGTAAAGGTGGCCCTTTCAACACGTTTACATATGAATGATGGTATTCTGTTGTGTTTTATTTATACTGGTCAAACTACTAAATAAAATACTTTAAGCTTAAAAGGAAACGTGCTAAAAGTCTCCCAAGGAGTATTTTTTATACATAAAACCATCCAATATACTTTGTATTAAAAATTAGGCTATTATTGGAATATTTTAATTTTTGTAATCATATTCCACAAATTGTTTGTGCAAAAATTACTTCTGAAAAAGTAAAATTTTAAAATTTCATGAAATAAATGGAAGTTTTTAGATTATTATATAAAAAGAATTAACCTGATGATGAAATTGGACATGCATAAATGCATTCTTGAGAACTGAAACAGTTTTTGAAGTGTTATAAGTTATAACCTATTAGTTAAATGTCTAAAATGTCCTTCAATAGTTAGAAATGGATAAACTTTGAAGAACCAAACCATTACCTGCAATGGTCTCAATGATGAAAATGGCAATTAAGTAAATTTTGGCTTTAAACTGCAACTTACATAGAATAGATGTAAGACAATACATTTCTAAGTAACATTGCTATTTGATCATCTTCCTAGGTTTGTCGCAACTCTTCTTTAATTGCTTTTTTCCAAATCAAATCCGGGTGCCTAATCGTGTATATGTTTATGGTTGCAGCTGAACTGAAAAAGAAGAAAACCAAACCGAAGAGACCAACAATCAAGTCACTGTTCGGTAGACTACCATTTCTATCTTTTTATTCCCCTTAGTAGAGTATGGTTCCTAACACAAACCTCAAAATGGCCAACCAAATAAGACCGATCAATGTGGCCTAGATTTTGAGTTGTAAATGAGCCGAGCCTATCCAAAGCTCGCCTAAGCTCAAGCTTGGTGGCTCGTGAGTAATTTCTCAAGCTTGAGCTTTGCTTTGGCTCAACCTGTTAATTTAGTTTTAATTGTTTAATTGTCTTATTTATATACATATATAGTTATTTTAATACATGTTTATTGTTTTATATACATAACATAATATATATTATTGAGTTATTTTTTTCATAATTATATATATATATATATATAATTATATTGTGTACTTATATATTTATTTTATTAAACAAAGTTATATGAATATTAAGCAATCAACCTAGTTTGAAATTTTGGGCTCGCGTTCGTTTGTTAAATTAGCTCAAATTTAGGTTTGAGCTCATTTAAACTTTGCTCGCTTTAAGCCTTTAGCAAGTCGAGCTCAAGTAGCTTCGCCATTTACATCCCTATGCCTTTCATGGATTGGCATGGTTCTGGAATGACCCAACTAAACATAACAATTTGGTAACCAAACAGAACTAAAGTGAACCGTTCTTTGCTTAAGTAAACTATTTATTTAGTAAAGTAATTCGTAATCACTGCTAATCTTGTTATCTTGCTTAATTGTACAGAGGAAGAACCGAGCAAAGAATCATCATAAAGGCACTTTTGGAACTGCTTCTCGCACCATTAAAACTGTTCTTGTTGCTTGGTTACATATGAAGGGGCGAAAAAATCGTTATGATGACCAAATTTGGTTAAAGAATTACATAATATTTTGTGAGATTAATTTTCTTTTTGATTTGCTATAAAACTTAAATTTAGAGGTCGTTGACTAGTTATTTGCTGCGAATGTTGGGAGATCATTTTTCTTGCTCTTCTTGAGCCTGTAGAAAGTATGTGTACAGAGAGCCAAAGTATTGTACCTTGATTTACCATAGTTATATTGCTAGCCAAATGTGCATTTCCATTGGCTTAAATCTGCACAATTTATTTTATTTTTCTAAAATAAATGTAAGTTTGTACATAATTTTAGTCATTGATTATTTAAATTTACATTGATCTGCCAGTGGGTACAAACTTGGTTGAGCTTTGAGTTTTTTACAGTCTGTGAATTTTTTTTTTGTCTTGTACTAGTTATTCATAGAATGCATGAATTGTTAATTTATTAAGAAATTATAGTTATATATATATATATATATATATATATATATATATATATATATATATATTAAGAAGTGTAGTGAGTCATAATTATTTAAATTTAAAAATAGGTTATTAAGGATTCTGATTTGTGGTGATGATTTGTTAAAGACGAATAACTTCATGTGTTTTCTTTCACTATTAAGGATTCAAGTCATGATCATCTAATCAAGATCATAACAACCTACTTTCATGACATTTTTTTGATGATCAAGCCCATCCATTTATAAGATTCAGTCGTTATACACAACAATTTAAATCACCAAAAATCTCATATAAAAGTCTTTATCTATGGAAAATTAATGTTATTGAGATTTTGTAATGATAATTGACACGCAAAAGCAACTTTATTTGATAGCTAAACTAA
The DNA here is from genome assembly GCA_025506505.1 of Flaveria sonorensis. Taxonomy (NCBI): domain Eukaryota; kingdom Viridiplantae; phylum Streptophyta; class Magnoliopsida; order Asterales; family Asteraceae; genus Flaveria; species Flaveria sonorensis. The sequence continues at coordinate 62,803,601 of CM046424.1, read as the reverse complement.
AGTTGTTGCTTTTATCTTAGAAATTTTAATATTATTGTGTTTCCTCTATTTCTTTTGGGTTTTCTAGATTGTGTTGTCCTAAATATTAACTTTTTTTTAAAAAAATATTTTTATAAGGTTTTAGTTTTAATTATTCTGCTCACTTATTACTTAATTGTTACTTGTCTGCTGGTGATAGTAATTGTATATTTTTTTCAACTGGTAGGATATAAATCTAGAGGATTGGTGTTGGTAAGAGTAGTTAACATATGCATAATTATTTCTTGAAAAGTATAAACATTTTGTTTTTACATATTGAAATTAGATTCTTATTTAATATTTACAAATCAGATAAAACTGTTTAAAATATCATAAATGGAGTAGATGTGGGTGATTTATTGAAATATAAGTATTTATAGTCACATCTAATATTATTCTTGGTCTCCTTTTTAACAGCAAAATTGCAATATCATTAATAATCATTAATAATAGATATATCGAAAAGCTTTATACAAAAAGTAAAAAGCTAGAAAGTAATCCAATTTTGTTAGATATTTTTAAAAATTTGGGCACGTGTTTTTATTGATATCATATAATGTTGATATAGAACGTTGCCTACAAGAAAAGGCGTCAATAAATACAAAATTGACTATGAACGAAAATACATGTAAACTAAATAACACCCCCTTCCTTACTAACTGACTAACTTGTAAAGTAATTTTGTTGCAATTTTTTATCAACGATCTAACTTGTTTTACTTTAATGTTTATGTATATTTACAACTTTTATATATTTATTATTTATTTAATAACGACAACTAACATACTTATCTAATCTCATACTAATTTTACACACATCTAATTTACATCAAGGAGATTTTCACCGCTCTAACTAAGGGTTTTACTATTGGATTCTATCACTATATTTATTTAATTATTTAAATATAATTAAATATGCAGATATAATGATATAAAACTAAGATTTTGGTGTAAATGTGTTAAAAGTTATATATTGCATCAAATATCATGATTTGATGTCTTCATGAAGAGGATTATTTGTACCAAAATATCAAATTTAATGCTTTGGTAGATTGACGGGGATGTTTAACAAATTCATTGTTGATGTATTAGATTATAAAACTTAATTTTAGATATAAATAATTTTTTCTATCTTTTTACTATTTAAACGGTAAAGTACATCCGGTGGTATACATTAACAATCAAAATTTTAAGTTTGATACTCACAATTTTTATTTTATCAACACAAGTGTTGACAACGAGCCGTGACCTCTCTAACACAACTTTTCTATCTTAGAAGATAGAGATAAAAATCAAGCTTATTTTATCTTCTTCCTATCTTACTAGTAGAGTCTTATTTTTGTTGGGTTTGTTTTAAACATCATAACTTCTAACGTAATACACGTAGTAATAATAATAGTGACAAGAGTTAAAAATCATTTAAAAAAGTTCAAAGTTTAAATCTTAAAATGAATTAATTAAAAATTTGTATAGTTTATAAATAAAAGTATATGAGTTATCGTTTTAAAATATTTTAATGATAATAGTAACTTCTAAAATTTTATATTTTATAAATAATAATTAAAACACAAGAAGAATATAAGTTACGGAGATGCAGAAATAAAACAAAAGACATCTGCCTCTCTTTATTTTCTTCATTCTCCCTCTCACAATATCCTCTCATCCCCCTTCTCTCTCTCTCTCTCTCATCGGATTTCGTTTTCTCATAGCACAAATTCAACGCAATCATCTGCGTGTTTCTCATCTCCTTCATCAATCAATTTCTCCTCACTCGATCAAACAACACAAAAAGCCTGAATCTTGCAAGCATATGATTCATTTTCTCAATCAACGACCCTCGATCACGCGTTTCAATTTCATTTTCCGATAAAGATTTGCCTTCGCATTACCCTCAATTGATTATGTTTCTGTCAATAGATTGCTGTGTGGTGGTTGGAATTAGGGTTTGTCGGGTTATGTGAAAAAAGTTTTGATTTTTCTTCAGGAAAGTTTTAATCTTGTATAGTGTGTCTGTTGGGTGCCCGGACCGGAATCGATTGTTAATTTGGATCGTTTTTGGTGGGAATCGGGGGTTGATTTGGTTATTATTTCAAGTGGGTTGAGTTTTTACAAACCCTAATCGAGGAATAATTACGTATATATAGATCTGGGTGTTGGTTAGCAGTTTATGTTGACCGTGGGGTTTAATTGAAGCGATAATTATGGATCGTGTTGTTGGTGGTAAGTTTAAGCTCGGGAGGAAGATTGGGAGTGGATCTTTTGGGGAGCTTTATTTAGGTATGGTTTTGATTGTTTCTATTAAGCTTCATTTTGGGTATTGTATTTGTGTTTTTTGGTAGTTAATTTTCTTATTGTTTGATGGTTTGCAGGTGTTAATATTCAAACTGGGGAAGAAGTTGCTGTTAAGTTGGTATTGATCTCCTTTCCTGATGATGATTCTTTTGATGTTACATTGTTTGGTTAATCTATTGACTGGTTGATTGATATAGGGGATGTTTGGATGTATTCTTGAAAGTTATCATCCAATATTAAATATTTAAATAACCATAATGAGATAAATGGTTCCAACAAAATATGTTGCAAGATACAATGTTTGGACATGCTGTATTAAAGTTGTGATAATCACTTTTGATGGTGTTCATGTTTTTACAAATCATGATTGTTTAAGTAGGTATTATGTAAAGTAAAAGCATATATGTTATCTCTGCCATTCATAATGAGTTTGTTGCAACGTGTATTAAACTGATTAGTTAACCCCTAATTGCTAAAAACTGGTGATAAGATAATCACTTCCAGAATGCACATCCATACACCCGCACTCTGTATCTTCTAATAGGATTTTATGCATTTGATTGTTTTGTGTTGTTGTAGTAGTAGATGAATGCGACTATAATAGTTGTAGTTCACATTTCTAGTATATTCATGGTCCATTAGTTGCCTTGTTCTTGTAATTTGTTCATTGTAAAGGCTGCATGGATTTATAACTTTACTTCTGCATCATCTGACATTTTGACTACTATAGGTAAAATATGTGTTCATAATTAGAGCTGAAACCGGGAGTATCACCTAATTAGATCCACGTATACGAGATTGTCCACTAATTGTATGACAAACTTTGTTTTAGAACCAAAGCAATGTGAATATGTGATGGTTTCTCTGTGGGCTCTTGCAGTTGATTCACTCATGTATACTTAATAAAGTGTCAACTATCAATGGCTCTTAGCATACCATTATATAATCCCTTCAATCTGTTCCATGTGTCTATGTATATTCTTTTTGTCTGTTTTTTATTTGAGTATGTCTATCAGGACATCAAGTTTCATGTAAGTGGGCTTTTATTCTTTCTTTTTGTTTATACATTATACATTCAAACCAAGTTTGTAGCTTGAAAGCTTACTACTTGACCTTTCAACACTATAGTCACAAATTTAAATAACTTGTAAGGTTGTTGATTGAATCATGCATAAAGAGTTGATCTGCGAATTGCAGTGTACATAAGTAAACAGTTTTCTGATTCCCCCCCCCCCCCCCCCCTTTTGTTAAAAGAATGGAAAATCTTATGCTGACACTTGTTCTCTCCATCTAGGAGCTATTTTTTATTAACATATTTACTACATACATTGTCACTAATTGAACATGTTTTACTTAAACTTTATAAATCCCAATATCAAATCTATTCTTCTGTTACTGCAATGTATAGGAACCCACCAAAACGAAGCATCCTCAGCTGCATTATGAATCAAAAGTATATATGCTTCTTCAGGGCGGAAGTGAGTCTCTCTCTTTCTCCCTGTTTCTTTTAATTTGGGTTTTTGTTTAGAGTTGTGTCATTCTTTAGATTAATTACCTTTAAACCCTAAAGCATGGCCGTGTTCCAATAGCTCATTAAACTATCCCTGCTACTAAAGAAGAAAGCATTTAAAATGGTTAAATTCATATCACTCTTCTTTCCAGAAAAATAAGTGCAATGTTGATTTGGAAAATCAATGTACATTTCCAAATTCAAGTATCCAACAATTTTTAGGTATGGAACTCCAGTTTTTTTTAACATGGATAAGTCTTTAATAGTTTAAGTAGTTAGCTGACCATTTTCCCTTGATTCATTTTAACATCAGTAACTAATGAGTTTGAAAAATGTAATACAACGGAGTACATAGTTGAGTTCGAACAATTAGCAACTTTATGGTTGAATATATACCTTCTTACTACACCTTATTTGTGTAATATATCTTATTATATAATATTTTATTTATGTAATTATATAATCGTAGTTCTAACTTGTAAGTTCCTAGTCATTGATTCAAATTGACATAATATGTTAAAATAACATGAGCATTTGTTTATTGTTTTTAATAATGAAGCGGGAGTACCTAGCCTTAAGTGGTTTGGAGTTGAGGGCGAGTACAATGTCATGGCAATTGACCTACTTGGACCAAGCCTTGAAGACCTTTTTAACTATTGCAATAGAAAGTTTTCCTTGAAGACGGTTTTAATGCTTGCAGATCAATTAGTAAGTGCTAGTGATCCCATCTTTTTATAGATTGTTCTTAGTTCAAAATCACCAACTATTTATGTAACCTTGCAGATAAATAGAGTTGAGTACATGCATGCAAGAAGCTTTCTTCACCGTGACCTAAAGCCTGATAATTTTTTAATGGGCCTGGGCCGCAAGGCGAACCAGGTAAATATCCACTTCCTTTTTTTTTCTGCCAGCGCCTTCTTTTTTGTTGCAACAATGATAATGACATTTTAAATTAATCCAACTTTTGGATTTGGAAATCCACCATTAAAACTTAGGGATTAAGCGTTACCTTTTTGATATCCTATTACGGTCCTTGTTGTGACAGGTGTACATCATTGATTTTGGTCTTGCAAAAAAGTACAGGGATCTTCAAACTCATAGACACATACCATACAGGTAACATGGCTACCCACGGAGATTTTTTGCTATCATTATTAGTTTTCTTAATTTTATCTCGTCTGTTTTTCATTGTTCTCGTATACGTGGACCATTACACAATATTTTTCATTAGGGAAAACAAGAATCTTACGGGCACGGCTCGTTATGCTAGTGTCAACACACATCTTGGAGTTGGTGAGTAGTTCATCATGTCAGTGATTTATTTTGGTCTGATGAATATAATGCATTTTAAATCTCAATATTTTTATTATTCAGAACAAAGTAGACGGGATGATTTGGAATCACTTGGTTACGTTCTTATGTATTTCCTAAGAGGAAGGTGAGTATTTTTCTTAATTATTTTTACCACTCTATGACAACCACTGGGTTTTTATTTAAAATTTATTTGTGCTTTGGTATTAGCCTTCCCTGGCAGGGACTGAGAGCAGGAACCAAGAAGCAGAAATATGACAGGATAAGTGAAAAAAAGATGTTAACTCCAATTGAGGTATATTTTGACTTCCAATTTCTTTTTATGTGACTAAACATTTGTTTAATTTCACATGACAACAAATTTATTCAACAGGTGTTATGCAAATCATATCCATCAGAGTTCATGTCATACTTCCACTATTGTCGATCATTGAAATTTGAAGACAAACCCGACTATTCATACTTAAAGAGGCTTTTTCGAGACTTATTTATTCGCGAAGGTGTCAAACGCTAGATATTTATATATACTTACTGTCATTGTTCATTACTATGCTGAATGTGTATCTGTCTATTAACGTGTATGGCCCTGATTTTTGTTCACAGGCTATCAGTTTGACTATGTCTTTGATTGGACCATATTGAAGTATCCACAAATTGGTGCCAGCTCCAGAACACGGGTGAGTGAAAATGCAGCATTGGTGGTAGATTTAAGTCATTATTTAAGAGGATATGTTAATATTGTCTCCTATTTGCAGGTTCAAAGTGGAAATGCTACTCCAAATGCCGGGACATCTGCAGAAAAACCAGGAAGAACCTCAGGTATCTTTTAAAAGTAGAGGTGGCATTTTCAAGCCATTTATTTATGATCAGGTTGGTCGGGGTATGTTTTATCTCTAACGGCCAACGGGTCTAACTGAAAATTAGCTTAAAGGGAACAAGTTAAACTTGTTGAAACTCAAAAGTCATGCACTTCATAAAGCCCTTCTAAATTATTATAAATAAAACAGGTTGTTGCTGAAATGCTTTTATTTTTTAATCATAGCTGACACTATTTATTTATAAAAAGAAGTTGAAATTCTTGGGACCAAAGTGTTCCAGGCCAATCCAACTTGGCACAACCCGTTCTGATCAGTAGCAATGATTATTTATTTTTACTCATTTACTTAGAATTTTAAATTCAGGTTATGCTTATCTAACAGTGCAAAAGGTAAAATAAAAAAAAGAAATAACTTAGATGGAAATGAGCCAAAGGAGTTGAAAGTAGTTTTAAGGTTATTTTAGTGCTTAAAACCTCAAAATCATTATACTTCTAAAAATTAGATAATAACAGAAGTAATATAATTCTCATAGTAGTCAAAATTGCAAGATGTATAAGGCCAAATGCATGCTTGAGACAAAAAAACCCAATAATAGGAACACTTAATTATAGGCATAGAAAATTTTAAAAATATAAGCATATATTATCTTACTTGCATACGACTACCCTTTGATTCTATAAATATACATAGAACTTAACTCTCTGCATAAAATGATACATATCTGAAACATAAATATAAGCAAAAATTCAGAGCAATAGTAATTAGTAGCTCTATAATGCATGTGATTAATGGTTGAAGCATCCTTGATCCGCTGCCACATGCTTCAGTTTTATCTTATAGAGGCGGTCCAGTAGATCCCAACACTTTGGTCACCTTAACCAGCAAAATAGAAGATAGTGAATCTAGAACCATAACCCTAAAACAGGACTAAAAAATAACAAATATAAAAACATGATATAAGATGAATAAATAAATGATCACGTATTAAGTTTGTACACTAGCTGGAGTGTTAAAATGAGAGGAACAAATACCCTGCACCCTGAAGTTTTACCTGGCTTGTTAGAAACAGAATGTGAACAAGAATAAACGCAGTGCTTTTGAACTTTTTAGCATCTAGCAAAACTCATGAAAGGTTTCATGTTTCCATATTCGACCTACTTGGTATAGTATTTTTGTAACCTCTACATCCCCAACTACCCATCGCCTATGCCTGGCCAGAGCCGTGCACATCCGTCGCAAATCAGTAATTACCCATTTTGACCAGAACTTGCGTGGACCATAACCCATCCTTACACATATTTTGCCGCCTCTACCTAGAAGTATGATTTCAAGAAAGTTTATCGACATCCATAATAGAATTACATATCTGTTTCTTAATGCTTACAACTGAGGTCTGCTTATTTCTTGTAGCTGTACAAGATGTTCGCGAGACATTCTCTAGAAGAAATCCTCCAGGTGGCAGCCGCCTTGAACTTTCAAGAAATAGGCTTTCAGAAGATGTACCTTCGTCAAAAGACGTGGTAAGTTTTGTGTTTTAAAATCTAGTCCCAGCTTACTTCTGTTGCTTTAAAAGGCTATAAAAAGTATGTTACATGTATTGCTAAAAAGTGAATGGTACATTGCATTTTCTTGAGGCTCCCTTTGCCCATATAAACAATCCAATTTAAAACCTGTTGGAAATTTAATTACATATCCGCTGACAACACTAGTCATGATTGAAACGCTTGCATATAATTTAACTATGGTATTACCATGCACAGCAACTCGACTCAGAAAAGGTGCGATCATCTAGAAACGGGAGCTCGTCAAAACGTGCCTCCTTTTTAACCAGCAGCAACAAACCAAGTTCTTCAGCAGAGGCAACAGATGGCCGATCAAGCCGACTCATGTCGAGTAGTGGGGCGCGCTTATCTACTAGTCAAAGAGGATACGACACCAAACCATTAACATCTGGTCCTTCAAAAGGCGGGCGTGAAGATCCTCTTAGGAGCTTTGAGTTCTTACAAATCAGGAAGTAACACGATATAATGTGGTAAAATAAAACTAAAATGCTCTGCACTGAACTTTTTTTTAAGTTATGTAAAAATGGGAAAATTCATGTTTTAGTATGAGTTTTCTTGTAAGGGAATTTTTGATTTTATGTAATACTGCAAGTAGGCTGTGATGTTGTATGTGCTTTAGAACAAATGATTTCCTCTATATTTTCGGGTTGAGATTTTTAAAAAACTTTTGTTTGCCTGATTGTGTGATGTACGCATGTCATATGTATATGTTTTACTTATAATGTATATAATTACATGTGTGGACATCAACAACCGTTGGTGAGCTATTGGTAGGGGTGTCATTTGAGTTTTTTAGATGAGTTTTTGGTTCCTTATGTTGGGTTTCCAGACGTAAGAAATCAGCTCGAAGAATGAACCAAAGGAGTAATGATAATTAATATTAGGGTTTTGTTATTTTGGTCAAGTTAGACGGTAATGGCGTTTAGGCTAAGCAATTATTTGCTATCTCAAATGTTTATATAAGCATTATTTAAGTGATCAAAGTGCATGTATAACATTACATTAAGCATATGTTTATTATCTTGATCTGATACCATCTGGATACTTACCTTCATTTTATTATAATTTATAACATAACGTATGAAAAACAATAGCAATCTCAAATCGTACAACCAATTGTATCAAATAAAAAAGGTTTAAGTGTAAACTTAATATTTGCAACTAAAACGTATCATTAAAAAAGACGATAAAAAAATTGGTTAAAAGTCCTCACTTTTGTCTTTGCTCTTCTATTTTTAATATCATATTTAAAACAATCAAATAAAATAAGCATTAAAATGATTATATATATCATGAATAAAACATTAGACACTGATTAATAATTAAAAACACCCTAATCAATTTCTTGGATTGTGTACGAATCTTCTTATGTTGCTTGAAGCCGGTCTTTGGTGCATATTAAACTCTCAACAATCATAGGAGTCAAAAGAACTACTAAACTAGTCATAAACCCTCTCACGTGTTAAATTTGATTTAGAAGCCATCATTGACACGAAAATAATAAATAAGTCTCTAGCCATTAAGGTTGGAATGAGAAATCTTAGACTATTAACTTTCCAACATTAGAAAACATTAAAGATATTTGAATCTTTTTCAACACTTTCTTTCAAATAATTATTTAATTTCATCAACAAATTCAACATTATGTGTTCTCATCTTTTCATTTAGTTTGTTTTTAAATTATGGTTTTGATGTCATATCTTCTCGGTTGGTGTTTTCTTAATATTGATGAAGTTGAAGACTAAAATGTACAGAGATTGAGGAATGAATTTTGACATATTCGTTGTATAATTCACATAAAGAATCCATAATTCTTTTTAGGATTAGTTTCATATATATACTTTTACAAACTTTTAAAATATTATAGATACCCAAATAAAATTTAAATATCATATATGTTTTTATAAAACTTCTCAAATATCATATATACCCTTGAAAGCATTTCAAATGTCATATATACCCTTAAAAATTTCAAATATCGTATATACCCCTAGAAAACTATTTGAATATAATAGGTATCTCTAGAAAATCTCAAATATCAAAATATCCAAAACTAAATTCAAAATAGATTTACCCCTAGAATTTTGCTAATCTATACTTATTAATAAAACAATATCTTTAGGGCTACGTGTTGTTTTCTTAGGTCTTCATTTCTTTGATTTTCCGCCGAAAAATGTATCTATCATTATTCTTAGTCGTAGTTCATTTGAATAAAATCAACTATTGTTATAAAATTTGACGACGTTTATATTTTCAACTTTGTTCGCCTATATTTTTCATATTTCGTAAATCATCGTTTTACGTTTCGTTCTAAGTTTTGCAAGTTAACACGACACAACATGCATGTGTGATTCAACTTTTTTACATTTCGTTCTACATTTGGTAAGTTAACACAACATAATGTGGTGTGGTTCAACATTTTTATGTCTATTTCCCCATTTGAAGGGTTCGTCACAACGCGCGGATATTAGATCGACTTAGTTATATTTTTCTACGTTTTAGGTTTTGGTCTAACTTATTCGTATTAGCACACCACAACTTAAGTGTTGGTGGTTATTAGCGGTGGTGTGACATTAGTGTTATTTAGCACGGTTTTACGTCACTGCTGCAACGCGGGAAGCTCAATTCTAGTATATATATATGATATTTTAAATTTCTTATTTTAGTAACCTATTAGAACTTGCTAAATTATAAGAAGATTTCAATGTATTTCATTTAATAAATATACGCCGGCCAAACATAAAAGAAATTACAATTACATATACTTTAATATGTAGTTTTCAATCATTTATTTATTGCCTCTATAAGACAATCTTTTACATTAGAAGCTATAGAAACCTTCAAATGTTTAAAGTAAGATACCAAGACAATAAAAAATAAAAAATGTTTTCAGTTCAAGTCACACTCTGAACAAAATTGTTCAGGAATGAGTCAGAAGATTTTTCCAGTAATACGTGTGTTTTTTTCTAAGGGTGCGGCCTTGGCTGAAAAATGAATAGGTGAGTCACAATTAATATAACACTACATATCCTTCGAAACAAGGTCGTACATTTATCTTTAAAAAAAAAAAAATCCTATGGAATCCTACTGGTGATGGTTAAGGTGAGAGTGAGAATAAGTGATTAATAAGGCTGTCAATAGCATGAGAACTGCAATAAAGCAGAAAATATAATAAGCACATTTTAGGCTTATGTAGAGGCGAGGCGACAAGCTTCGGTCAGACGAGTTTGAGTCGTGTAAACCTTCATATTTCCAAGACAAAATGACAATCATAATAATAGATAATGCATAAGAAAGACCAGAGGTAATGAGAAATGGATTTGTAGGTGAAATACGAACGAGTTGTCTCCCTACAAAACATATTGTCAAAAACGCTGGATATAGCACAAGGAGATAAGCAACATCCTTAGGGTCTGAGTAATCTTGTAACCTGATAATAAAAGAACATATTAGAACTAAATTATTTCATACTTTTATAGTTTAATACACCCAATAATCAAATCGAAATTTTATCTCACACGGATATCAACTTATTTAGCTTGTCCAAATTATTCATCTTAGCGATTACGTTAGAAAGATATATAAATATTTGTTTAAAGACAGAGAATATATATGTTGATTATAAAAGGTGATCAATATACATATCTACACCCATGAGGCGCAAAGTAATAAATGATTTATTTAGCAAGTTTGATTAATAGCAAATGCTGAGTTTTAAAATTAATAAGTGTGAATCGTGAACTATCTCGGATCAAATGAGGAGAAAACTGTTACAAATATGACCAAATTCAAATTAGCTTCATTGTGTTATTTTATTTTAAAATAAAAAGGGATAATATATAGGGAACCATATGCATATTCAACTAAATGTAAAGAATAAAACAAATTAAACTCGCTTTGAACACCAATACATGTCTCAAAAACTTTAAAAACTAGGTTTATCATTTTAAAACAGCTTGAATAATTCAAAAGGCACGAGTGAAATGCAATAGTACTTACTGTGCATTGTTATTTTGTATATTTGCCATGCTTTTGGTTATACCTTAGATGTATTGAGTTCGATCTATATAAATAGAAAGTAAATTGAGCTTTATTAATTTATTTTCTTAATAACGTTTAGATTTTCATAATTAAAAGATTTAATAAAAGAATATTCATATCATTACAACTCATAAATTTATTTGATAACACAATATTTCTTGAAGTTCTTATTGTAAGTACTAATGACTACCAAATCATGCGTGCATTTTACATACTCAAACCAGGTTAGATACCTTTTGAACATAAACATCAATGTTTCTAAGGGCACCACCAACATATCCAAAATCTTCATTAGCCATCTCCCCTGGTCCATTTACTAAGCAACCCATAATTGCAATCTCAGCTCCCAAATGTTATTAGGGAGATTTAATTACAACAAAAAATAAAAATAAAATTAATCAAATCAAATGCTTTCTAGATAGTTGAATAATCAAAGTAAATTGTTCTTATGTGAACTAATCAATTGAGTAATAATGTGTGGTTTAAGAAATTACTGTGTGAATGATGAAAAACGCCATAATTATCATCTTTTTGTAAAGTTAGCCGTTCTTGAATCAATAAATGTTTTCAAGTAGTAGACAAGTTAAAAGAATGGATAGTATATAAAGATTAATAGCTTTTTGAGGGATTTATGGGACAGGTCAAAGTGACCCAAATGCAATTACATGTGTTATTGGAGTTTATAAATCATGATTTATAATGTAGCATCTTAGTTGAAGTATACCACTCTTTCGAGTGTATTTTTGATAGCGTTGAATTTTCTGATACTTAAAATTATGTATCTATATTATATTACTAGGTTAGATACCCGTGTGTTACACGGGTTAAAATAGAAAAAATATATAATAGATTATATATATATATTATAAATAACGTATCAATGAAATTATTATATATAATAAACATGTTTAAGTTATAAACAATAGTATAAAAAGGAAAAAGTTTTTATTTTCATACATATAAATAGACCTCTTTATATACCTTATTAAAATATTTTAGTTTTTAACAATGATTAGCTATAAATTAAATTATATTTTAATAATTTTTTTTTCTGATTAAAGTAATTTAAATGAAACCTTATTTATTTGTAGGAAGAAATTGTGATTAATATTGTATTAAATGATAAATTATTAAGGACTTTTTTTGAAGTCAATATTTTTACTAAAAATTATAAATTAATTGTGGTGAAGACATGTTGACAATCATAGGTTAGATACCCGCGTGTTGCACGTGTTAAATAGAAAAAATATATAATAGATTATATATATGTATAATCTAATATATATTATAGATAACATATCAATGAAATTATTATATATAACAAACATATTTACGTTTTAAACAATGGTATAAAGAGACAAATGATTTTATTATTCATAAATATCCATAAACCTCTTCATATATAAAATTTTTTAGTTTTAACAATGATTAGCTACAAATTAAATTATATTTTAATAAAATACGGTCTGATTAAAGTATTTTTAATTAGAAAGAAATTATGATTTATATAGTATTAAATTAGCATTTATTAAAAAAAATTTTTAAAGTCAAAATCTTTACCAAAAATTATAAATTTAATATGGTGTGGACATATAGACAATCTTAGGTGGAGACTAGGTGGAGATGATGTGGACAGTGCTAAAAAATAACCATGTGAATCATAGTTATTTTGATGTATTATTGATGTATTATTATAGATAATACATGTGATAAATACGTGATTATTATTATTATTATTTAATATATACTAATTATTAACTTCACAATGCATTGATTGTTGTACCATTAGCTTTAATGATTATACATATTTTTTGTTTTTTTTTTCTTTTAATTTTTTATTTTAAACCTAATACTTTTCCATCTCTTACAATCTAACACTTAAATTTTGTCACTCTCAACTTTCTTCTCTTATACATCTCATATATTATAATTTTTTCGTTTTACATTTCGGTTTAAATTTTAAGAGTTAACACGTTGTAACATGTGTGGTTCATCGTTTTTATGCTTTATTTTTTTCTGTTTAACGACCCCGTAGTAACGTGCGGGTACTAGATCCACATAATTATTGTGTTTAATATTTTGTGTTTGTACGTCTACTTTTCATTCGGTTTTTATTTATTTATTTTCTATATGAGTTTTTCCAGTGTCGATGGTCGTTGAGGGTGACGTGACAATGTTACTTAGCACGGTTTTACACCCCCACAACAACGGCAACGCGGTGTGCCTTAATACCAGTTTTATATCAAATTTTAAGAGTCTAAGAGCCAAAGTTGATTTTTAAGAAAATAACTGGACAAAATTCAGCCCAGCCCAACTTATAACTCAAATAAAACAAAGAACAGAGTGACAGTCGACAGTCAACCGACATGCGTATTTTGTTTCAAAAGACACTATGGCCCATATTGAATATCAAAACAAAAGCCCAGCCCAACTTATAGCTAACTATACAATAAAAAACCACCTCACCTGTGTTGAAAACCCTAACTTTCACTACCTTCGTCACCACCTCTACATCAACAGGACTCTCAAAATGGTAAACCAAAACCCTAATTTTCATCGTTTTAACGAATATTATATCATCCATCTCATCAAACTTGCATGTAATTTCGATTATTGTAGCCGTTCAAGAGGTACGTTGAGATCGGAAGAGTCGCCCTTGTCAATTACGGAAAGGATTACGGAAAGCTCGTTGTCATCGTTGATGTCATTGATCAAAATAGGGTATTTACATTCTTTCCAATTTGAATCTTCATTTCTTACAAGTAATTAACGTAGTTCGGTTAATTAAACTTTGATTAGGTGCTAATTCAGCTCAAATGTGGCTTAGCTTGAAATAGATTGAGTTTTTTTCTCTGTTTTAGGAGATTATAGTTTTACCTAATTGTAGTATTCCAAATGTATTTATAGTTTTATACTGTTAATGTTATGTAAAAACATTCAGAGCTCTTGCAGTAATGCTATTTCAATCTTATTTGCAGGCTCTTGTTGATGCACCTGACATGGTGAGGGGCCAATTGAACTTTAAAAGGCTAACACTCACAGACATCAAGATTGACATTAAAAGAGTCCCAAATAAGAAAACTTTGATTGCTGCTTTAGAGGCTGCTGGTGGGTGTCTTTTGTGGTGGTTTGTTATACTTTTACCATGTGTTTTATGCTTTTGTGGCTTGTTAGATCAAGTGATGAACGTTTGGTTGTTTGCAGATGTGAAGAACAAGTGGGAGAGCAGTTCTTGGGGAAGAAAGCTTATCGTGCAGAAGAAGAGAGCGTCGCTTAATGACTTTGATAGGTTCAAGATCATGTTGGCCAAGATCAAGGTAACACAACCCTCAAGTTATATTTTGAAAAATTTTAATGTTTTGGTTGGTTGGTATGATTCTTTTGTTTGTTTTCATTTGAAGACATTAAAGAATTAAGAAAAAAGGGGCAAAAAGATGACCTTGCCACCTGCTGTTATACATGTTGGCCTTTTTCTCATGGTGTCTGTTGCAACTTGTGATATTGCAGAAGGCTGGAGTCGTAAGGCAAGAACTTGCAAAGCTGAAGAAGGAAACCGCAAGCTAGTATCACAATTTTTGTGTTTATTATCAAAGATTTTCCTCAACTATGAGGAACCATATGCGGGTTGCTTAGAAGATTTACATTGCTTCCATCCCCATCTTGTATCAAATTGGCAGGTTTTGCAACTTATGACTTGATTACATTTGCTGTTAGAATGCTCTTCGGTACAATATGGCACCCATTAAGTCGAGTATGGTACACATGAGTTTTAAACTTATGATTTCGTATTTGATGACAACTATCCTAGTTGAGAGAATGAATTAAAACATGCATTTCTGGTCGTTCAATCTAGATTTTTGGTTATATATATGTTATTTTTTTTTGGAAATTTATGATCATGCTTGTATGAAGATGAAATTTATGATATGTGGGAGGAATGTCTTATTGACTATTGAGCCTTAGTTTGAACATGATTAGGATTAAACAAAAAGATAAGATTGTCTTAAAGTAAAACTTGATGAGAACTACGATAAGGGATTTAACCCAGTTGAGCTCAAAATTGTAGGAGATTGTATTGTAACGTGCCAAAGTGTGTAATGTGGATACGGGTTAGTTGAACCATACTAAAACGGCTTTTTATATGTAAATAGTTATACAAGTATTATAATTAATTAAATTTTAAATCCTTACTACTCTAGTAGATAGATCAAATAGTCACTCCTTATTGCATTCTCAACCCATCTTCTTAATCTCATTTTCATATTTTAAAAAAAAGAATTACATATATCCCCCTATAAACTTCATCAATTACATATATACCCAACTTAAATTTTTAATCAAATATATCCCTCGTAAAACTTAATTAACTACATATATACCTAAATTAAAAGTTTAATTACATATATCCTCTTTTAAAACTTTGTTAATTACATATATACCAAAATTAAAAGTTAAATTATATATATCCCCTTTTAAACTTAGTAAATTACATATATACTCCAACTAAAAGTTTAATTACATATATCTGCTTTATTAAACATAAACATTACATATTTACCAAATTTATTACTCTTATAAAAAATAACTTATATAATTAATATTTTACTCTTATTTTTATTAAACTATAAAATTATGTTTTTTTTTCTTTACTTGCTTTTCGAATTTTTGATTATTATTGATATTTTTATACTAACGTTTTTTTTTTTTGTTTTTTTACCTCTTTATGCTAATTTTTTCGGTACCCGTACGAGACACTTTCAGTCTCATTATGCAACATAAAATAATATGTTCGGATCATGTTGCATAACGAGACTGGAAGTGTCTTATATAGGAACCAGAAAAAGAAAGCATCAAAAGATAAAAACAAAAGAAAATAAAAAACAAAAACATTAGTATAGAAATATTAGAAAATAATCAAAACTCGAAAAGCTAGTAAAAAGAAAAAACATAATTTTATAGTTTAATAAAAATAAATACTAATGATATAATTTATTTTTAATAAAAATAACAATATGGATAAATATGTAACATTTATGTTTAATAAAGCGGATATATGTAATTAAACTTTTAGTTTAGGTATATATGTAATTAACAAAGTTTTAAAAAGAGATATATGTAATTAAACTTTTAATTTGAGTATATATGTAATTGACTAAGTTTTACAAAAGGATATATGTAATTAAAATTTTAAGTTGGGTATATGTATAATCGATGAAGTTTATGGGGAGATATATATAATTCTTCATTTCAAAAAAATAACTTAAAAAACTTCATTCACCCTGTAACAGCTTAAACCTATAGTAGGTTAGTACCTTATTTATTATACTACTATATTTAAAATACTAAATACTTGAAAACAAAATTTATAGATTATAAACCGATATTTTGTGACAAGATATGATTTAAATTACGTATGAGTAAATACTCTATGAAATAAAACACCGTTATTATCTTTTAAACTTTTTTTTTTAAAATTTTCTTGTTTTATGAAATAGATTCACGCTCGATTTGTATTGATTTTCCGCTTGATTTTGCTTGTATGTCATCTCATTCCATTCATAATCGTTGTTGTAAGTGAAATCAGGTGCAAATTAAACGTAAATCTTTGATAATTATGTTACTGAGACTATTACTAGTAACAAAAGTGAACGTTGAGAGTGTTACCGGCTAAATTAATAGTATGGATTATGATCGGCAAATGCGTAATAATTTGGATTATTAGAATCGGAGAGAGTTTAACTAACATTAGTTTTGAAAATTCACTAACATGTAATAAATTGTGTCTTTTTAGTCAAAAGATAAATATGTGTGGTTAAATTATAAAATTTAGAAGCAAGAAACTAAAATATGTTATTCTATTGAATAAATAAACATAAAACATGAGATTAATATGACGGTCTTGTTGGGTGTATTTACTCTTTGGTAAAACACTTTCAGCCAAAAAATTACAGTCTTACAAATTATTCTATTGAATCGATAAATCCTAAAACTTCTTCAAAAGTAACAAAATAATGAAAAGGTAATACCTAAGAAATTCTCTTACAACATAACGCAAAATATTATAATTTATTTTGTATCTGAGTGAAATATTTTAATACAATATTTTGAAAAGCTAGTGGTTGAAAAAGACAGAACAGATTTTCATTAATTGTACGATACTATCAAATCTGAAAACATCCCCACGTGACATTCCGTAACCAAAAGTTATTTTTTGTCCCTTTAGAAACATGTACTTTTTTGCCGTTAAAGAAGAGAAAAAGAGACATGTACTCCTTTTCACCGGTCGTTTGACTATTTTGTCTAAACTAGAAACAAACATATGTGTCCAAACAAATTATTCTCTGTAATTGTACTTATATATTTTTTGAGTTTTGATTTTTTATTTTTAACTCGAAGTTTTTTATTTTTTACGGTGCAACTTTTTAAATTTGTTTATTTTACTCTTAGCAAAAAAATATTCATATTTTGCAATTTAATCTTACATCTTTTATATTATCAACTTTGTTTTCTTATACTTTTCATCTTTTCTTAAATTTTTGTTTTACATTTAGTTTGAAGTTTTGCAAGTTAACACGATACAACATGCATGTATGGTTCAACATTTATGTGTTTCGCTTTACGTTTCGTTCTAAATTTTACGTTTTGGTTTAAGTTCTTCGTATTAACAAACCCCAACTTCGGTGTTGGTGGAAGTTGGCGGTGGTGTGACATTGATGTTATTTGACACGGTTTTATGCTCTCGTCGCAATGCGGGGAGCTTAATTCTAGTTATTACTAAAACGTCAACTCATCAAGACAATGGAGAACAAATATTTATAGCCTATCATCATTTTAAAACATGTGTCCAAACATCCGCTATAACTCTTTTACAAAAAAGTTAAAAGATCCCCCTATAACATTACGAAACAAAAATGAAAATTTTAATATAATATTTTAAAAAGCTAGTGATTGAAAAAGACGGAACAGACTTTCATAAATTGTATCAGATCTTAAAAGTTAAAAGATTCCCCTTTGACATTACGAAACAAAAAGTTATTTTTTGTCCCTTTAGAAACATGTACTTTTTCACTAGTCGTATGACTAGTTTGTCTAAACTAGAAACAAACATATGTGCCCAAACAGCCTTAATTCCCTGATATCATACTTATATTTTTTTTTCTGTTTTTTCCCTTAGTTATTATTAAAACCTCAACTCATCAAGACAATGGAGAGCAAGTATTTATAGCCTATCATCAATTCTAAAACATATGTCCAAACACCTCTAAAACTCTTACAAAAATTCTCTTTCAATAACATATCACGTAAAGCATGAATAAATTAAAAATTACACATAATTCTAATATGAAGTTCCAAAAAGATACAATAATTTTTCATAAACAAATACAACATTGATAGTAGTTACATGTACGTACAAAGTGTTTCTTGTTGCTCATATATGCCAACTCTTTAATGTCTCTCATATGACAATCTCCTAGACTCCTAGTGGTGGTGAAGGCGGGCTTGAGGGTTGGGTTCTAGGGCGGGGGTTAGGGTTGGAGGTTAGAAACACCGGCAAAAGCAAGAGAAGTGCAAGAATGCACAAGATATAACAAAGATATTTTAGGATCTTGTATTGTCTGGGGGACAACTTTTTCTCTGATGGGTTTGAATTCTCTAGACACTCATATATCCCACACAAAATAATGTGGAAACCAAAAGTACAGCCAGGGCAAAAAAAGCAGCAGAAATTTTCAAAATTAATCGGCAAGAGGATTGTGCTTTTCCGGTATAAACTTCATGGCCATGAATACCAAAAGTACTTCATACAAACGTAGCAAATAATTAACATATTTAGGATCCGAGTAATCATCTACCCTAGTAAACAAAAACAAGGATAAATATAATCAAAATGTAAATTCATCATATATGAACATCTTAAAAAGCAAGTATCATCTCAAACCCTAGTAACAACCCATCCCTTTCTCACCACTTCTCATATGATACATATCTCAAAAGCTTTTTGAGTAACTGAAACCTTTAGAAAATATATCGGGTATGAAAACAAGTAAAACATAATCGAATTTACCTTGTGGTATGCTGTTCATCTTTTGTTAGGATACTTGGATCGTGGCCTGTGATATGTATAGTCAAGGAGGCCAAATCATGCTCGTTTTGAGTGTAGGGAGATTCAGACCTTAAAAATAAAGAAGAAAAAGAAAAACATTTGTCATCATTTCTTAAAGCAACAACCAAAATATATTAAACAAGGGGTCTTGGGAATTAGAAAAAATAATGTTGCGTTTATAACAAGCTATTCTAAAATTAAATGAAAATATAAGAAGAAACATGTAACATAATTACTCTATAGGAGGGTGATTCCGGACGAGTTCTTCTTCTTCTTCTTCATTGGTTGTGGATTCAGGCAAGTTTTCACCAACGTGACCTATAAAACTTAAAAAAAAAAACTTAACATAAATCAAAAGCAACATAAAACTATAGTATCAACTAGTCTCCATAAATAGCTTGCTGATAAATAGTATAGTCCTCCATCAATTGTTGTGGGTTCAAATCCAACAATATCTATATTTAACGATTACCTATCTGGTAATAAATTTTTTTAAAAAAGAATCAAAAAACAAAAAATCAAAAACAAAATCAAAATCAACACCCTATCAGAATTCAAAACCATCTTAAAGACAACATAAATCGAATGTTAACATAAGCAGGATCTGAGTAATCATGTACCTTAGTAAACAAAAACAAAGATAGTATAATCAAAGTGTAAATACACCATATATGAACATCTTAAAAGAGAGTATCATCTCAAACCCTAGTATCAACCCATGACTTTCTCAACTTTCCATATGATACACATCTCAAAAGCATTTTTGAGTAAATGAAACATTCAGAAAAGATATTGGATTTGAAAACAAGTAAAACATAATCGGATTTACCTCGTTGCATGCTGTTCATCTCTTGTTACTATACTTGGATCATCGTCTGTGATATGTATACCTAGGGTGGCCACTTCACGCTCGTTTTGATTGTAGAGAGATTCAGACCTTAAAATAAAGAAGGAAAAGAACATCATTTGTCGATCCACATCATCACCATCATTTCTTAAAGCAACAACCAAAACATAAAAAATACATGAGATCTTGGGATTTTCAAAAGGCAGTGATGTATTTTAAATTTAAACAAGCTAGTCTTCTAAAATGAAGCGAAAATGTAACAAGAAACATGTAACATAATTACTCTATTGAAGGATGATGCTCGACAAGTTCTTCTTCTCCATTGGTAGTGGATTCAGGCAAATTTTCACCGATGTGACTGTATAAAAAAACTTAACATTAATCAAAAGGAACATATAACTCTAGTATCAATCCGTCCCATAGATAGCTTGTTGATAAATAGTATTGTCCTCGACCAATTGCTACGAGTTCAAATCCAGCACTGTCTATGTTTAACGATTACAAACTTACCTGGATATAAAAATTGCTGTAGGGAAAAACGAAAAACAAAAAGACAACTAATCAACACCCTATCAAAACCATCTTAAAGAAACAGAAATCAATGTGAAAACAGAGGTGGGTGAGTCGCCTTTTGAGAAATTACCCACTCGTGTATTTGGTTAACGACCTTAACAAACAATAAACTTACCCTGTAGTCACTTGGTCATCTCTTGTTAAGCTGCTCGGATCACGATCTGGATTTTCGGTTGTAACCGATGTCAATTCAAGCTCGTTTTGTCTGTCGGAAGACTCAAACATCTCGAAAACACGTCTAGCGATCCACGAATTGATAATCCGGCCCCAGTTCTTTAAGCATGAAGCCAAAAAAGATACAGGGATCCTTACAAAACATAGATACATTTAAAATAGGGTTTCATAAAAGAACTGATACGAAAAGACGAAAAGAGTAATGGAAACTTACTCAGTAGGGGTGTAATCAACGGCATCCTGCACGCCTGAATTGTTGTACGGAACCTCTACATGTTCAGGGATGTTTCGGCTAATGAGAGCTGAAAACCTGCAGAAAAACTCGTTAGTTAACGACTGGAATCCGTTATCTTACAAACGAAGAGGTAAGAATTGAAGATGAAAGTGAATGAAGGTTTACTCTGCAAGGGTCGGATATTCGACAGAGATGGGAAGCACCGGAGCTGATGGTGTGGTGTGGATGCTTGAGTCTTCTGTGTTCTCCATGATCTCTGTGCTAGCTAGCTGTACGTTTAGCGTCCTCTGTGACTGTGTGTGTACCTGCGGAATATATACGCCATTCCATAATGTGACGTAGTCCCTAAGTTCCCTTCAAAATCATCTTTTTACTAACGGTGAATTTCTGTACTCGTAGTGAAACTTGAACTCGAGACCTTTAAACAATTTAGATGTTTCAAGAGACTTTGCTTCTGTCATTGGACCACCAACCCCACCATACCGCACGGTTGAATAAGTCAACCGGGTCCGGTTTGGTGCTCCTGACCCGTTTTTTATTGGTCCGGCCGGATTCGGTTGAATGGGCGAACCGGGCATGCGATCGGACCCGATATGAGGAGAACTTGATGGTGTTAAGCTTCCCTTTTGCCGGAGCTGCATCAGATTAATTCACGAATTCAGGTCTATTTTTGCTGAATCTGAGATAACTTTGTGGATCTGGAAGGAAGATTGAGTTGTGGAGGAATTGAAGGAGCTTAGAAGTAGTTGTTTGTATGTGCTTTGTAAATTGTTCTCAGTTTCTTCTCACCAATCCTCTGGGTTTGCATTCGACTTTGTATATCTTTTGCTGCTACGATTTGAGTTCTTTTGTTCGCTGCTCTTGCTAATTATGTTGTTTATATATTTCTGTGTTACTTCGGAATTAATATTATACATGAAAGATTAGAAACACTACAAGTATTTTTAAATAAACATTACATTTCTTACTTAAGTTTGGTTCAAGTCGATTTCACTTTTGTAACTGTTGACCTATTGCATCAGTTACATAGTCGTGAAAACTTTATGGATCGACATAGTTAATGAGAAAACCTTAAAAATTACGTACATTAGATCGAGACACGATCTGAACCCTTCCAGACGGCTGCGTAAAACGAGAGCTAAGTCAAGTATCGGATACTTCTGAATATGTTAAACGCTTGCCGTTGTAATAAATGGGTTGCTTTGTAAATTGTTCTCAGTTTCTTCTCACCAATCCTCTGGGTTTGCATTCGACTTTGTATATCTTTTGCTGCTACGATTTGAGTTCTTTTGTTCGCTGCTCTTGCTAATTATGTTGTTTTATATTTCTGTGTTACTTCGGAATTAATATTATACATGAAAATTAGAAACACTACAAGTATTTTTAAATAAACATTACATTTCTTACTTAAGTTTGGTTCAAGTCGATTTCACTTTTGTAACTGTTGACCTATTTTTACATAGTCGTGAAAACTTATGGATCGACATAGTTAATGAGAAAACTTAAAAATTACGTACATTAGATCGAGACACGATCTGAACCCTTCCAGACGGCTGTATAAAACGAGAGCTAAGTCAAGTATCGGATACTTCTGAATATGTTAAACGCTTGCCGTTGTAATAAATGGGTTGGCTGGACATAAAAGTGTTAACGGGTCAACAACTTTAGATAAATGAGTTGGTGAGTCGATCCATTTAATTAAATAAGTCAAGATGGACATATTTTGTTTGACTTTTAAAAAAACGACTCACACACTCATGTACTACATCAATTCCTAATCTACTCAATTTTAGGTTTGGAACCATGATTGATTCAAAGAGTTTTTTTTACTTTTATTCTAAGCTATCCAATGGGTACAAAGTTCTATACTTAAAAATGCCTATCCGATTTGTAGGTCCATTCTATTTAACGATAAAAGATGAGTAACATTCGCTTTCTCTTCTTGTGGTTTGACAAAAATAATATTTTTCTTCAAAAGTTTTAATTTTAAATTATTTCTTGTGATTTGTAATCCGTCTCAATTAAATCTAATCATTAACAATGTTATCTTTCTTTGTTAAATAAAAAAGAATTTTACTAGTTCATTGATAAGGACTAATAATGTAATTTACTCAAACTTATGTTTTATTTTGAAGGTACTATTCAGCAAATTGCTTAACTAATTATTCAAAATAATTAAAACCTAACCCCCTACCATCACCATCCCTTCATCATTGGCATCCGTCACCCTACACTACCGGCCATCCACCATCAGCTCCCCGCACCACCGGAAATGTTATAATTTTTTTGGATTAAAAGACTAAAACTTTAATAGAAAAGATAAAGTGTGTTAAAATGAACGATTGAAACGGTACAAAAAACGCAAACCCATGGAATAATATGTCAAAAGATACTTTTTGGATTAAAGTGATTAAACCATCTCAATCTAAACATCAGGGACTAAAACTAAAGTTACACATAACTTTAATATGAGGTTTCACGTAATGTACTTTATCATAAATAAATACAACAACGATAGGAGTCAAGTACATATAACTTCAAATACTACACATATAAAATTTTCTTACTGCTCATACATGCTTACCTTAATGCCTCTCATATGAAAACCTCTTAAGTTGGATTCTTAGTAACACCCATGTGACATGAACTTCACCCGGTGTAGCTAGTGGTGCTGAAGATGGAAATGGAATGGGGGGGGGGGGCGGGGGGCTAGGATTTGGGTTGATGTCAGAGATAAAGAACACCGGCAAAAGCAAGAGAAGTGCAAGAACGCACAAGATGTAACAAACATATTTTAGGATCCTGTACTCATTGGAGGATAAGTTTTGAGTGGATGAATTTGGGTTCTTCGAACGCTCATACATCCAAGACAAAATTATGTGAAGTATAAAAGCCATGACATATAAAGTAACGGAGATCTTCAAAAAGGAACTGGCAAGCGGATCGTGCTTCCCCCCAAGAAACTTCAAGACAGCAGGTACAAAAAATGATGGATACGGAAGAAGCCAAAATCTAACATCTTTAGGATCGGAGTAATGATGTAACCTAGTAAACAAAAAAGATTGCAAATTAGCAAAGTGTAAAACAACTTAATACAATGTATCATGCACTTTACATTCATCGAGTAATCAAAACAAAAGTGTGTATCCCACCAATATCAAACTTATCCCACAATCCTTTTGAATTACCTGATAGTTTGTTCTTCATCTCTTGTTAGGATACTCAGATCACGGTCTATAACATTCATGGCCAAGGAGGTTAATTCACACTGGTTTTGGTTGTTGGGAGATTCAAACCTTCAAAAAAACATATCACGTAATTATAAAGATTTTAAAGCAGGGGATCTCGAAATTTATAAAAAAAAAGAAGAAAAGAAAGCGTACGCATATATTGAAATGAAACAAAAAGAAAAAAAAATGAGGTACACATATATTACTCTGTATGGGGATTATTTTGTGCGAGTTCTTCATCTCCAATGCTTGTGGATTCAGGCACGCTTTCCGTTATTGGAACTATAAACCTTGAACAACAACTTGACATAAGTTAAAAGGAACATAATTGTAGGTTTGGCAATAGCTTAAACGAAACAAAACCACTTCAACCATCAAAAATGAGAGTTATAATTGAAATTTTAACAAACTAAAACCATCTTACAAAAACATAACAACATGCAGATTTTGGCTAAATCAATCTTCCAAATGGAAATGAAACTTACTCGGTAGGAGTAAGATTGGAGTTGAAGGTGGATTAATGGTGTCGTCCTCTTCAGTTCCATACAATTTGACAACACGTAGATTTTGATTGATGCGACCTAAAACTCTTCAAAACACAAGGAAAATAAATTATAAACTAAGTTTCATGTATACAAGATTATCAAACCAGGTCACATAAATAAGACCTTCAAGTGAAAACTCGTCTATTTAACAACTTTAGGATCGGAGTAACAATGTAACCCGGTAAACAAAAAAGAATAGATCTAATCAAGTGCAAATTTATTCATGAACATCCTTAAACGGAGTATCATATACTTTAAATTCATCAACAATCAAAAGAAAAGTGCATATGACACCAATATCAACACATACAAAGTCTTGGTTGAATATACCTGGTTGTGTCTTGGTCTCTCTTGTTAGGATACTTGGATCATGGTCTATAGCATCTATGGCCAGGGACGTCAATTCAGGTTGGTTTTGGTCGTTGGGATTCAAACCTTCAAAAAAAAAAAATACATTGACCAATCATAAAGATACAAAAGCATGGGATCTCGTAACAACAACACACACACACACACACACACACACACACACACACACACACACACACACACACACACACACACACACACCAACCACACACACAACACACATATATATATATATATATATATATATATATTATATATATCTATATATATATCTACATACATACCCACATATATTTATATATATTGAGGATATGTATCAAATGTTAACCCTATTTATTGCGATAACCCATTAACCTACTAGTGTTCCAATGCCACGTCACTATAAGTTAAATTTACAGTGGTTAAAGTAGTGGTTTAAAAGGGTCCATTTAATGGTGTCATTTGTATAAGAAATCAACATCATACAAAAAAGTTAAAAAGGTTTTAAAACAAGGGTGAAGTTTCTTTGAAAAGGAAGAGAAATTTTGAAAATGGGGAGAAATTCGATACACCAGTGGTGTAACGTGGTGTAAAGTTAGTTACACTTTATAATTATGGTATAAGTGTTTGTTATATTAGTGTTAATGAGTTATCATAATAATACAAGGGTTAACAAATGAACTTTACCCAATATATAGAAGGGAACGAATGTTAATTATTTTTTATTGCGATAACTGTGTTAACTTCATTAAGGTCAAGCAAAAATTATTATTTTTTTGTTGGAATGACATTCATTACACATATAAACTTTATGTTCTTTTTTGTATATGTGTAAATTTACAAATGAAAAAAGTAAGAGCAAATTGACATTTTCATCTTTATGGTTTGGTGCATTTTGCCATTTTCATCCAAAAATAATTTTTTTCTCATGTGCGTCTTGATATTTAAAAAACTTGCAATTTTCATCCATTTTCGTTAACCCCATTTATTTACCTTTTAACTAGCCATCATGTGCACGTCATGTGAGGGGCATTTAGGTACTTTTGTACCTCACCAGAAAAAAAGAAAACCTAAATAAATAATGTTCAATTTCCCCGAATATTTAAATATTATTAGATTGCTTTTAATATTCAAAGCTAATGTCCATTTAATGTGTAAAACAAACGGAGTTAACGAAGAAATAAAAATAACAAGTTTTTAGAATGTAAGAGACACAAAGGGAAAAGTAAATTTTTGGATGAAAACAACAAAAAAAATCAAACCTTAGGACGAAAATAACAATTAACTCAAAAAGAAATGATAGGTGTAAGTTACACCTCTAAATATATGTCAGGTGTAAACATAATGTTGTATATATTTAATGATATTTTTCAAACAAAAAAATAATGATTTTGATTGATCTTGATGAGTTTGCACGGTTATTATAATAAAGGAGGGTTAACATTCGTTCCCTAAGTAACCTAAAAAACGATTAAAATAACCGCATGACACCCATGCCATGAACAACCATGAATTCCTATAAACTTATCTAAAAGAAATATAAGTTTGTAAAAGTTTTTTTAGCATACTCCATCAAGTTTTTAACATGTTTTGACGATTAAAGTTTATGGTATAAAGAGCTTTTGGTTTAAGACTTATAACGAAAAACAATATAACCTAAGTTATTTGTCCGTGCACATTACAAGTTATAGTAACTTTGGGCTATTTCATGTTAGAGAGATAATATGCAATTGTATAACTAATCGAGTGAGTATATACTTCAAGAAGAACCGGTATCATATTCAAAAATAAAATTCTAAAGGTTTAAGCACATGGAGTAGGCTTATATTGTTTGGTATGAAATCACCTCACTGTGTGCAGATTTTAAGGCATCAAGTGATGATAGCATATTGAATTGCAACAAAAATCAAATTCTTTGTTTCCTTAAGGATATCGAAGCTTATTTGCATTTAGCAGTTAGAAATCATTAAATTGATAAGGTTCCACTCCGATTTC
Source organism: Flaveria sonorensis (assembly GCA_025506505.1). Lineage (NCBI taxonomy): Eukaryota > Viridiplantae > Streptophyta > Magnoliopsida > Asterales > Asteraceae > Flaveria > Flaveria sonorensis. Next base: position 62,775,999 of record CM046424.1, on the reverse strand, counting down.
ATTATCTTATACGAATGTTAACCATCTTTTATTACGATAACTATATTAACATCATCACGATCAAGTACAATTATTATTATTTTGTTGGAATAACATTATTACATACATAAAATGTTATGTTCTTTTTTATATATGTGTAAATTCACAAGTATAAAAAAGTAGTAAGTTATGTAAGTTACACTTAGACCTCTAAATATTTTTCAGGTGTAACACCTGTCAACTTACACTTACAATTATGAATTTACACATATAAAAAAAACATAACGTTGTATATATGTAATGATATTATTTCAACAAAATAATAATGATTTTGATTGATATTGATAAGTTTACACGATTATCATAATAATTAAAGGTTAACATTCGTGTCGCACCCTATATTAAAGGTTAATAATGATTTGCGATAACCATGTAAACTTTATCAAGATCAACAAAATAATTAATTTTTTTGTTGAAATAACATTATTACAAATATACAATGTTATATTCTTTTATTTATGTATACATTCACAGAAACCACCAACACATATTTGAAAATGAAGCATAAAGAAAAGAAGAGAAAAGGTAACATAATTACTCTATAGGAGGATGATTCTGTGTGAGTTCATCTTCATCTCCAATGCTTGTGGATTCGGGCATGCTTTCGGTGATTGGAACTATAAACCTTCAACAACAACTTGACATAAATTAAAAGAAACATAATCGTAGGTTTGCTAAGCAAAAGCCTGAAAGGAACACGCAAAACTCTATGTCAACTGTTTTTATTCACCATCAAAAATTAGAGAATGTTAACTGTGGAATTTAGGATGTACAAAACAAGGACCAAACAAAAGAAAACTAATATTATATATTTTTCCAGTAAACATCATATTTTAAACAAAGATTTAGTATGATGCATGTTTTGTGATGTAGAGACGAAAGAAAAAAACCTGTTTAAAATCAAAACAGACAACTTGACCAACCCCTATATGTAGGTTTGAGATCGGTTTTTAACCCTTTCCGGTGAAACACGAAACGAACCAGTTTCAAACCCGAACTGGTTCTTAAAAAAAGCTGTTTTGACATATGTTAACCGAACACGATCCGGTTTCAAAACTGGTTTCCAGCCCGTTTTGTACACGTCAATGATGTGGCGCATGTTGTATATTTTCTAGTTAAGAAACTATCGATCGCCAAATATAGTCAAGTACGTCATAATTATCATTATTAGATAAAACAAAATTATAAAAATATTGCTAATAGAAGTTAAACATGTTACAAAACAAAAAACCTAAAGATACAAGCGGGTTTTGCAACAGTAAAGCTAATTATGAACTTACCCTGTAGTCTGTTGCTCATCTCTTGTTGGGATACTTGGATCACAACCCAGACTCTCGGATGCGGTTTGGAGCTCGTTTCGGCTGTTGGGAGATTCAAACCATTGCGCGATTCCGGAAACGAGCCAGTTCTGAATGCACCACGCCCACAAGAATGTAAAAGAACGGGATACCGTAGTTCTGGAAAAACAGATCGAGACACAGGTAATGCAAGTTATTTTGTGAATTAGAAGGAAATTAGGGTAAGGTTGGTAGAGGATGAAATGAAGCAAAGGGTGATGAAACTTACTCATTAGTGGTTCGGATTGCAAGGGGAACAACAACTCGTCGGACGGGAATGGATGATGGTGGTGTGGTGAGAGAGCTTGAATTGTCTTCTATACTCTCCATCTTTTCCTAGCGTTGTCTGCTGCGTTCTTGGTGTGTGTGTGTGTATATATATACACGATTTGAGAATGACGGTGATAACTATGTCGCCCAGGATGAGAGGCGATATTAAAACAAAAGGAGTTAGAGTACCTAACATGAATAGATTATTAATTTGATCTCTAGAGTGCATATATTTCGGTCTTAGTTTCTAAAAGTATTATTTGTTTAGGGCACTGGGTTCTTATCTTTATCTAGAGGAAATTACAAAAATAATCCGTGTGTTTGATTATATTACAAGTTTGGTCTTTAAATTTTAAAAATTGTAAATTTAGTCCAACATTTGGAAGTTTGTTGTAAATAGGGTTCCCACCGTAAGTGTCTGTTAGCTTTTAACGATCTGGGGCTAAATATGCGATATGATCAAACCATAGGGACTAATTGTGCAATTTGCTCTAAAAATTAAATTTTTTTTTGAAAATCAAATAAAATTTAAAAGAATTAAAATCAAACATAAGAAATTCAAATAAACATCAATAATAAAATTCAATATTCTTAAAAAAATAAAATAAAGGTTAAAAATAAATCAAATTAAGAAAAATAAAAGTAAAAATAAAACGCATGTAAAAAGAGAAAACGAGAATCATTGAAAAAGAAGTACGCGATTAAAGTAAAAAATTAAATAAAAACCAAATAAAAATTAAAAAGACAATCGAATAAACATTTGTAAAATTCAAAATAAATATTGAAAAAATCATATTAAAGTTAAAAAAATATAAAAAAAGGTTCAATTTCATTTTTTGTTTTTTGGATTTATACTTTCACAAGGTTTTGGATTCTTCGATTTAAACATGACATATGAACTTCATCAAAAATAATTATAAAAAATAAAATTTTAAGCATACTTCTCGTTTTCTCCTTTTCTATTTTTATATGCATTTTATTGTTACTTTTATTTACTTTTTAAATTTGGTTCGATTTGTTAACCTTTATTCTATCATTTTAACGATTATTTAATTTATTTATTAACGTTTGTTTGAATCTTTTAATTTTTAATTTTTATTTGATTTTTTTAGTTGTTTTTTAATTTTTTGAAAAAATTGCACAATTGGTCCCTATTGTTTGACCTAATTGCATATTTAATCATCAGATCGTTAAAAACTAACGGACACTAATGGTCGGGACTAAATTTGTAACAAACTTTCAAATGTTTGGACTAAATTTGTAATTTTTAAAATTTAAGGACCAAACTTGCAATACGATTAAACCACAAGGATTATTTTTGCACATTTATCTATATATTATATTAAAAATTACTATTTTTTCTCTGTTATTTTTAATAAAATAATATTTTTATATTCTTATTATTATTTTTTTCTCTCATCCACTCACAATTTTTAAAATATTAAAAAGTTGATAGAGATTGAATAGTGATTTCCAAATATACTGATAAACGGTAATATTTTCTCTCTACTTCACTCACAATCACTCAAAACCATTCCCTATAATATAAAAAACATACTCATATATTTTTAGAGATTACACTGTGAATGCTTTTAGAGTACATTTATGATCTCCCCCAACAAAAGCTTTAGGATCATTTGAATTTTTGATCATTTCATTTTAGCATTATAAAAGAAAAAAAGAGCGAATTGTAGTTTTCCTGCATGTGGATTGGATTTGTAATTTTCATCATAAAAATATTTTTTGGCAATTGCCTCCCAAAGTTTTAAAAAATTGTCATTTTCATCCAAAAACGTTAACTTCACAATTTTAATGTTAAACATGCAAATTTATAAAATTACCCATTTAAAATACATAACAAATCCCTTAATTACATAACCATAATTGAGTGAAATTGAATCATGATATACAACAAATGGCGACTAAAGGCTATATATGGTCTTTATTATACAACCCCTTCGTAACGGGTTACTAATCGTCAGTGTTGTAAAAATCGTAATGTGCTAGTCGGATGGTGAGGTAGGGACTAGAGATTAATCAGGATTAAACGGATTAGACTTTTGTGTATAATTTTGCAAATTCATGTATAATTTTGTACTTTTTTATGAACTAATTTACAAGTTTAGGGGATAATTTGTAAATTGGTGAATATTATCAAGGTTAAATGTAAACATACACAAATTTATTTAAATCATTTAACCCAAAACTAAAACAGTTGTTCCCTTCCATGGTTCTAGTCACCGGTGGTCGAACCCTTCCCTCGTTCCCGTCACCGGAGGTGCTAATCATTGCCGGAATCAGCAAATCCAGAGCCGAAATGGGAAAATCTGATGGTTATCGTCGCTGGAACATCATCGCTGGAACACCGTCTATTAGGAGGATTTAGCGACTAATTGAATGTTAGACGTGATTTTTACAACACTGCCAACCATCCCCAGAAAACAGGTCTATCATCCTCCTCCATTGATGAAGTTAGTATGAAAATTTCTAAGATGAAAAGATGAAATGTTTTATGTAAGTTTCGCGAATGGAATTTTAACAACAATACATTAACATATATTAGGATTTTGTTTAATATATAAAATTACATAGTTATCTCTTTTATTGTAGAATTCTAACTTCGATATCCAATATGATAGAACGAAATTAGAGTTACATAAATGAAAGATTAATGAAAAATGATAATCTCTGATTCAACTAGCACTCATCACATGAACTGATTACAATGAAGAAGATGATCTCAACTCACTCTACTCAACGACTTATTAACAAGAATTATCAACCTAACCATACACTTGACATATAACACCCCTAACTATCAGTAATGACACATTACACCCCTTTAACTAATATACAGTTGAAGAACACTTAAGCTTCGAAAGAACACTTAAGCTTCGGGAAAAAACTTAAGCTTCGGAAGAAAACCAAATCATAAAGGACATTTGGAAGCCTACAGCGGACACAACTGAAGCACAATATATTCCAACATACTCCACCTTTATGCAAAGCTATCCAACTCCTAGCAACTTCAAACAATAGAAAAACTTAGATCCACCCAAAGCTTTGGTCAACATATCAGCTGCATTTTCATGAGTATCCACATATGAGACTTCACCTTCCCAGAGTTAACTACATCTCTAATAAAATACAGCCTAACATCAACATGTTTAGTCCTCTCATGATACATGGGATTCTTTGACAAATGAATTGCACTTTAATTATCACAACAAACTATAACACTGATTACCTAGTTCAGACACAAACCCTTAAGCTATAAGGCTTCCTTAACAGCTTCAATAAGTGCAATATACTCAACCTTTGTAGAGGACAAAGCAACTACACGTTGTAAAGTGGATTTCCAACTTACCAGACTGCCACAATACTAAAAGCATAACCGGTCACAGACCTTCCCTTATCTGGATCCTTAGCATAATCAGCATCCACAAAACCAATGACATATGAATCAGAACTGTCACTATTACCAAAAACCAACCCTACATCTCTAGTCCTATTAAGATACCTTAGTATCCATTTGACTGCCTCCCAATGTTACTTACCAGGCCTGCTAAGATACCTACTCACAACACTCACTGCATATCCTATATTAGGACGAGTACATACCATGAGATACATCAAACTCCCAACAGCTCTTGCATAAGGAACATTCAACATCTGATTCTCTTCTTCAACAGGCTGAGGACAATCACTTAAAGACAACTTGAAGTGCTAAGCTAAAGGAGTTAACACAGGCTTGCTCTTGTCCATATAGAAATTAGACAACACCTTAGCAACATAACCCCTTTAAGACAGTCTCAACACTCCTAGACTTCGATCCCTTACAATCTCCATGCCTAAGATCTTTTGGGCTTTTCCCAATTCTTTCATGTCAAACTCATTTATCAACAAAGCCTTGACATCATCTACATCTGATTGAGCTCGACTTGCAACTAGCATGTCATCAACATAAAGCAACATATATACATAACCTCCACCTTGAGCCTTCTTATAATACACACAGGCATCATAGGAGCTTTTGCTAAACCCTTGAGACACTACATAGTCATCAAACCTCTTATTCCATTGCCTAGGGGACTGTTTCAACCCATAAAGAGACCTCTGCCAAAGACACACCTTGTCTTCACTTCCGTTCACCTCAAAACCTGGAGGCTGCTTCATGTAGATCTTTTCATCAAGACTACCATGTAGAAAAGCAGTCTTGACGTCCAGCTGCTCCAAAATCAGATCATATCTAGCTGCTAGTGAAAGCACGATTCTTATAGAGTAGTGCTTCACCACAGGTGAAAAACTATCATTATAATCTACTCCTTCTACCTGAGTAAACCCTTTTGCAACTAACCTGGCTTTATATCTGGGTACCTCACTCATATGCATTCCCTCCTTACCCTTAAATAACCATTTACAGCTTACTAACTTTTGCTCCTTAGGTTTATCCACTAGTATCCAGGTGTTGTTCCTTTCCAAAGACTCCATTTCTTCTAACATAGCATGCATCCACTTTGAACTATCCTTCGAAGTCATAGCTTCACTATAACTCAGAGGTTCATACACACTTTCTATAGTAGTTGCATTGAAGACAAATGCTGAGATATCATCCCTTTCTCTAAACCTGGAAGGAGGCACAATCTGTCTCCTAGGCCTATCTCTTGCAATGCTATAAGTGGATTGAGTTTTACTTGAGCTAGAGCCACCTATATCACTCCCATCATCCATGTGAGAATTCCTTGACTCCTACTCCACCTCAAACTGAACTTCCTCAGGATTAGTTTCAACAGTTGAGATAGGTCCTGAGACTAGATCTTTATAGAGTACTTCCTCTCTAAATATAACATCTCGACTTACTAAAACTCTAGGTACACTACCATCCATTCTCCAAAGTCTATATCCTTTAACACCTTCAGGACCTAAGCATCACACATTTTACTGCCCTTGACTCTAACTTGCCTGTTTCACATGAGCATAAGCCAAAGCACCAACACCTTGAGTCTTGAGTAATCAGCTGGAGAGCCAGACATAACTCCCATGGAGTCTTCATACCTATGGCACTAGAGGGTGACATATTTACTAGTATACAGCTGTACTCAATGCTTCTGGCCAGAACTGTTTGGGCATACCAGACTCAATTAACAAGCATCTCAACTGTTTAGAGTCCTATTCATCCTCTCAGTGAGTCCATTTTGCTGAGGGGTTCCAGCCACTGTACGATGCCTTACAACCCATGATCCTTACAATATTGATTAAACAGGTGATTACAAAACTCAAGACCATTATCAGTCCTGAGCTTCTTAACCTTCCTTCCACTACCATCCATTCTCCAAAGTCTATATCCTTTAACACCTTCAGGATACCTAAGCATCACACATTTTACTGCCCTTGACTCTAACTTGCCTGTGTTCACATGAGCATAAGCCAAAGCACCAAACACCTTGAGTCTTGAGTAATCAGCTGGAGAGCCAGACCATAACTCCCATGGAGTCTTCATACCTATGGCACTAGAGGGTGACATATTTACTAGTTATACAGCTGTACTCAATGCTTCTGGCCAGAACTGTTTGGGCATACCAGACTCAATTAACAAGCATCTCAACTTGTTAGAAGAGTCCTATTCATCCTCTCAGTGAGTCCATTTTGCTGAGGGGTTCCAGCCACTGTACGATGCCTTACAACCCCATGATCCTTACAATATTGATTAAACAGTGATTAAGGCCAATCTCACTCCACTGTTCCAAGTCCTTGTATTTCACAAGGCCAATCATCACCTAGTTAAACCACCACCCTTGACCCATCTTTCATTCTTTAAAGAAATCTTGTCTAGGAGTTATATGGTATGAACAACCTGAGTCAAGAATCCAGTCATCACCACTTCCAGCCTTCGAAACATCAATACATCCGAACTTTCATACCCTTCAGACTCAACACTAGGCGAGTGAGGGCCTGAGCTTTTCTTGGAACTTGTCTCACCTTTCTTTCTTTTGAATCTGTTAGGACAGTCTTTCTTTTATGTGCTTCTCAGACTGGCAGACAAAACACCTTTGGATCTTGATTGCGGTCTTGACTTATAGTTTCTTTGGTCTGTTCTTCCCCTTACAGTCAGCTCTTCAATACCTTCATCCTTTAATTCAGACGTCTTCTGAAGTTCTTTTGAATTCATTGCAGCAATGACTTCATCCATGGACAAAGTATCCCTCCCAAGCATTAAGGTATCCACAAAGTGTTCATACACCTGTGGCAATGAGGCCAAGAACAGAATAGCTCTGTCTTCCTCATCTATTGTTACCTCAATGTTTTCCAAGTCCAAAATCAACTTATTGAACTCACTAATGTGATCTTCAAGGGATTTACCTGCGTTCATATGGAAGGTGTATAATCTTTTCTTAAGATACAATCGATTAGCCAAAGACTTTGTCATATACAACCTTTCAAGTTTGGTCCATACATCGACCGCATTGGTTTCTTTAGAAACCGAACACGGTCCCCAAGACACAAAATTATTGCACTATGTGCCTTCTCAACCATATCCTTCTACTTCTCTTGAATCTCCTTCTTTTTTTCATCAAACGCTCCATCAGGTACCTTTGCTTGACCTCCCGCCAATGCTTCTACTAGATCCTAATGCACAAGAAGCGCTCTCATCTTCAATCGCCAGAGACTGAAATCATTTTTCCCATCAAACTTCTCCAAATCAAACTTCGTAGTCAACATCGTTGCCTTCAATAGACTGATTGTGTACACACTGATCGATCAATCGATAAGTTGTATCAGATTGGATTGAGCCGTAGCTCTGATACCAATTGTAGAATTCTAACTTCGATATCCAATATGATAGAACAAATTGGAGTTACATAAATGAAAGATTAATGAAAAATGATAATCTTTGATTCAACTAGCACTCATCACATGAACTGATTACAATGAAGAAGATGATCTCAACTCCCTCTACTCAACAACTTATTAACAAGAATTAACAACCTAACCATACACTTGACACATAACACCCCTAACTATCAAGAATGACACATTACACCCTTTTAACTAATATATAGCAGAAGAACACTTAAGCTTCAGAAGAAAACTTAAGCTTTGAAAGAACACTTAAGCTTCAGAAGAAAACTTAAGCTTCGGAAAAAACCCAAATCATAGCGGACATTTGAAAGCCTACAGCGGACAAAACTGAAACACAATATATTCCAACATTTATAAATAGGTGTTTTAATATTTTTAAATTAATGGGGTTAATATTTTTGAATGAAAATAATAATTTTTTTAAAACCTTAAGGAGTAAAATATAAAAAAAAATCCAAAAAAAATATATCTTATTTGAATGAAAATAAAAAATATAATCAGAGCACATTAAAGAAAACAACAATTCAATTAAATAAAATCATATTAAGACCCATCCCTCCTTTCCACCATCACCCTCTCACCTAAAAAGATGAAAACATATTAAGAATTACCACACCATCACTTCTCATTTCTCCGCTACAATACCACCGCCACCTTTGCCTTTACTTCAAACGGTTCCACGACAGATGATGGTGATGAATAGTCGGGGGTAGAACTACCCTTTGGAGAACGGGGTTATGTGACCCCCATTGATTTTTGAGCTAGTAATGGACCGTATAATATTAAAATTTCAAGTGAAACCATAGTTTTTCTGGAGGTAAACCCTTAGTATTATCAAGAACAAAATAACAAAAATGTGGTGTTGGTTTATTAATTTTCTATGTGATGTGCACATCTAGCACCATTGGAGGTCATGATTTTAATTCTTGCCAGGTGGCTTTTACATTTTTTATTAAAATTTGTAAAACTGCTTGTATCCTTTAATTTTTTTAAACCTTTCAAATTTCAACCCTAACCCAAAACCCTCCTTCGCTTCGTGTAGCTTTCTGTTTCGTTGTTGGACTGAAACTTCACACCACCGACCATACCGCTAGGATCTGGCGACCAGAAAACTCCAGCAACGATTCTATAAGTTTATGTAAATCCTATATTGTTTTTGGAATTCAATTCGAAGTGATTCGGTCTCATATTTCCAAACATGTTGAAACATTTAGATAAATTTTACCTTATTGAAGTTCGTGCAGTTTCTATGGTTTTTTCCAATGAAATTAGATGCTTTAATCTCATCAAATATAATGAGTAAAAAAACATTTGTAATTTTTTTAATCATTTAGGGGGTGGGTTTTTGGATTGAGGATTTGGGATTGAGAGGATAGAAAATGATAGATTTTTGGCTTAATTTATGAGTTTTCAATTTTAGAAATGCGGGCCCCTGGAGGTTCCTTGTGCAAACTGATTTTATTGCAATTTAGAAAGAAAATTGAAAGTGATTCGTGATTTCTTTCTCACTATTAGGAGGGTCTCCTTATACTTGATTTTCTTTATAAGTTCTTAATTTTCTTTATAAGTTTATAACTTGATTCTGTGATATTTAATTTTAAGATCTCATTTTGAAATTTAAAATTCAATGATTTAAAGGACTCTCATTGTTTTATTTCTCCATACTATTGAGGCCGCGCCAGGTTTGTATAATTGACTTCTTCATCCATATGGTTATTTCATGTTTATTGGAAATAATGTTATTATTGTGTGTGCGTGTTTTTTTTTTGTATTCTTTTAATCTTAGGGTTATTGATTCGGTACAACAAAATGAAGCTAACGCAACTCTTCCAATATGTTGTATTAACCTTGAAAAATTTGCATTAGGCTTATAAAGGTTGCATTAGCCTAAAGTAATATCTTTATCAAAAGCTGCATTAGATATAAAACAATTTTTTTGTTAGATAATGTAATCTTTTTTTAAGCTAATGTAACTTTTTCTGACAGGTTGCTTCGAAATGGTTATTTTTCTAGTAGTGATTGTTGGATTTAGTTTACTCTTCTTTTTCATAATATTTAGCTGTGATTTTAGGGTTCTTGTAATTTTGGGGTTGGACCAGTCCAGCAAAACCACTTAAAGATGCAAGTGAAACTAGCTAAGTGTGATTTTCTTAATTATTATTTGATGTGATTAGAGTTAGATATGATAATATGTAGGGGTCATGTAATAATGATTCAAAGATATTTACCTTTTATTTGTTTCAAGTTTCAAAAAGTTTATCGTCCTCACATATGGTTACGTCTAAGAGATGTGATTCTAAGATATTTGCTTTGACTGGTTCAATCTTTGATTGACATTAGTACCCGAATAAAAAATAAAAAAATTTAAAAAAAGCTGGACCATCCCCTATTTCTATGTTATCCACTTTTTCAATAAAAATCCGAATAACAAAGCTAAGTGATTTTAGTAGATGCTATAGTGATTATAGTTGTTAATTTTGTTTATTAATTCTAGTGGCTCTAGTTGAAACTTGGACCGATCGGCCGATCCTACTCAACTTGAAAATTGGTTCAATCTATCAAAAGGTTTCTCATCCTTAGATATGCATGATCATATTTAATGGTGTGATAATGACTTGAAAATTGGTTTAATCTCTATTCCGAACCGACCCGAAAAATTTTATGTTGTTTCATTAAAAATCTAATCATCAAAAATTAGTGACCCCCGATTAAATAATTTCTGGTTCCGCCACTATGAATAGCAGGTCTCGAATCACATATCGTTGGGATCAAATTTTTGGGTCCACGGAGTTTTCTCGTTTGTTTCTAAAAAAATTTGGTTTTCTACTCAACAAACACAAAATACTACAATTTTGTGAGCGCAAATGGTTCTTGTGATGAAAGCAACCGTATCACAAGGAGCAAACCACTCATTTAACAAACTAACTCATTACGAAAAATAGTGTTATATAATTGCAAAGTGTACATAGAATACTTAACCTCGTTAACCAAGACATGGATTTGGTTCATCATGGATCTGGTCGATTCGACCTCATTTATTGCTTGCTTAGCATCATCCTTCTCAACCAGGTCACGAAGATCCTCATCGATCCTTGCTTGACTCGATCTCGTTTGTCTATTACAACAGAAAAATTGATCGACTCACCCCGGGACAAAGATGAAAGCAAACTGATAGTTGAATTATATCTATAAATTACCAGGCGAGTATAATTCATTTGTGGGTGCTCCGAGCATTAAATTAATTTTTCTAAAAAAGCTAGTAGTATAACAACAAATTGAATTTAAAAGTTGTTACGAAAAATAACTTTAAAAACACCAAACTGAATTTACAAAAAAGCAGAAATAGGCTGTGACCATATCAAAGCATTGAGATAAATAATCATATCTTAATGGATAAAAAAACGTCGTTATCGAAACTGAGTGTTAATGAACACATTGAATATAAGAAAAAGGTTAATATATATTTTTCGTTTGACCTAACTTGATTTTCAGTGAATTTTACATGATGAAGATTCAAATTTGATGAAAAATTATATTTTAAAAGTTATAAGACGAAAGATGTAATGTGAAAACAGGCCGTTTAAGAAATTAACCAAGAAGAAAGTAACGCAATCTATTTACTGTAGTTAACAACCTTAACAAACAAATAATAAATATTAGGGAAACTTCAAACTCACCCTGTAGTTTCTCTTGTTAGGGTGATTATGATCTAAATTATCGGTGTAACGGATGTTAATTCAAGCTCATTTCGGCTGTCGTAACAGATCATGATAATCTGTTAAACTTCGGCCGATGCGAGCTAAACACCTGCAGAAAAATGAGTAAGCAATTGGGATTAAAATTTTTCAAAGGAAGTGAAAAGAAAACAAAAGCGAATGTAATGTAGGTTTACTCTCTGCAATGGTCGGATCATTAATTCTTTTTTCTCAAACGGGTTGAGTGCTCCTGACCCGTTTTTGATTGGTGGCCGCATGGGTGAACCGGCATGCGATCCGACCTGATATGAAGAGAACTTGATGGTGTTAAGGTTCCCTTTTGCCGGAGTAAATCTGAGATGTGTTTGTGGATCTGGAAGAAAGATTGGGTTGTGGAGGAAGGTGCTTAATTAAACAATGGAAGGAAGGATAAATCTTGAAAGTTAGAATATTGGAAGCTACTGTTGTTGCAGAGAGATGCTCTTTCCAGTTTTGACTTTTTGTTTGCTAACTTTTTTTTAATCAAGATTTATTTTTATTTGTTATTTTGTAATGTTATATGCTTTTATTATAAAACTAGCTTTAGTAACCCGTGTATTACACGAAAGTTGAAGAGTTATTTATTAAACATAAAAACATAAATAAAACCAATAGTGTTATATATTAAATAAGAAATAACAATTTTCGATTATAAGGTCACAAATAAACAAAAACAACCTTGTAAACTACATTTGTAGTAACATTAGTGGTTTGCTCTCATTATATAAAGCTAAGAGTTTCAATTCATCTTTACTTTTAACTTGTGACAAGACGAAATAAAGCTAACCATGCGTAAAAATACTCTTTTAAGTACAAACCGACTTTTGACAAAGATTGACTTTAACTTTTGTTTATTGTCATAGCGAAAAATACAGTCAAAGAAAACTATCTTCTTTTATACTTAAAAGCAATCATTTTGACAGGTCAAATTGTAAGCTAAATATTGAGTAGGTGTAAGGATATTAGTATGAATAAATTAAGATTTGAATAATTTATACTAAAAAGTTATGTGTAATAATTAGATCAATTTTAAATTATTTTGACCATGTAATTAGATATAGGGATGTACTATTGAATCGGGTTGGGGGGCTATGAATGTTCATAATATCTCTGATTAGTTGTTGATTATTATTTATTTAATACTAACTTTAGTAAACTTGTGTGTTATACAGGTTGAGTAAATAAAATATTAAATATAATAAAAATTTATGAAGTATAAAATGGTATTCTAAAATAAATTATGATTAAAATTACGTATAAGTAATAATTATAAGTAATAAAATAATGATATCGATTTTTAAACTTTTTATCCAAAAAAAGTTAAACATTTTTTTTTCAAAACAAACCATATTAAAAATGTTATTTTTAATTTTTTTTTATCATAACTCCTAATTTTAATTGTTTTTAGTTTATAAAAAAATTTACTTTTTAATAACATTAATTTTAAAATATTTTATATTTTAAAAAAAGTTAGATGCTTTAGAAAAAAAATCTTAGATTGTTTCCTTAAATTGTTATTTGTTTATTTATTATAAATATCGCTTGAGAGAGGACAGGCCAGAGATAATGATACAATTTATGAAAGGAAAATTATTTTAAAACCCACCAGCCAAACGCTTTCACGTGGTGATTTATTTCTCACCGTCGATACCTAGACATGCCGAATCATCAAATAGAGATATTAGTAAATGTTTGCACACTAGTCCACGAGGTCTTCGTAACGACCCTAGTGTGTCCGAAACGGACCTACGACGAGCGAATATAAATGCTTGAAGTTGTATGATTGAGTTTTTTAAATTGTGACCGTTAGAAACATTCAAGTGTAAAAATGATTTTTCTCAAACTTTGAAAAATAATAATTGTACCTTACACTAACCGGTAGAGGTATTGGAAAACTCGTATACTCACATTACGTGAGAATAACCCCTGTCCCACCTGGACCCCCCTTTATTTTTTGTCACAGATGAGATTTGAAATCAATACCTCCGTCTATTTTGAGATCTTGAGTAACTCACCCTAACTACTTAAAGCTAGTCTTTTTTTGGACGGCTAATTGGATCACTGACGAGCCACTGACTCACCCGATCATCTTCATTACTCAAGTGCGAAACCCGAGACCACCCTCAGGAGAAAACTCACATTACGTGAGAAAACCCCTGTCCCTCATGGACCCCCTTTATTTTCTGTCACAGATGAGATTTGAAATCAATACCTCCGTCTATTTTTATAAGATCTTGAGTAACTCACTCTAATCACTTGAGATAAGAATTATTTGTTACTAAAGCTGGTCTAATATAAAATGTTCAAATGAACTGAATAATAACACTAGTTCATTTAATGATGTTCACTTGAATATTTGCAGGTCACGACGTTAGAGGTGGGCAAAAAAACCGGGTTCGGACCCGACCCGGAACCGGGTACGGGTACGACCCGGTATAGTTGAACCCGGTTTGTACCCGGAAAAAACCCGTAGGGTTGGAACCGGGTATTAGTTTCTAGATTTTCTTAGAACCCGACCCGAACCCGACCCGACCCGACCCGGAACCTGTTGAACCCGGGTTGGACCCGGTTTTGCCCCTTTTTTTTTTTTTTTAAAAAAAAGTAGCCGTTAGGATCGATTTTTGGCCCTTTTTTGTCACTTTTAGGCTTATAAGTTAGTATAAATAGCTGTAGGTTGATATGGTTTAATACCCAAGTCTCAAACGCAAAAACATACGCAAAAAACGCAAAAAATACTCTCGTTTACTCTCGTTTTACACGTTCACTCTCTTCAATCTTGATATGGCTCACTTACAATCTTCCGTTGGTCAAGGTTCGTCCAACGCTCCAACCGTCGTTCATGTCATTCAAGAAAAGAAAAAAAATAAAAAAAAAAAGAAAAAACCCGGTTGGACCAGGGTTTCATACCCTACCCGAACCCAACCCGACCCTACCCGGGTATACCGGGTAGGGTTTTTATGCTACTAAACCCGACCCGGGTTCGTACCCGGGTTCACCAATACCCGGATACAAAAAAACCCGGTTGGGCCAAACCCGGGTTGTACCCGGTTTTCGGGTCCGGCCCAAACCCGAAATGCCCATCTCTACACGACGTCACGTGGAGTTTATAGTTTGATATTTTGAATTGATGTCAAACAAAAAAGCCCACATGTTTAGACCATGACGCAACTGCAAATTGCAATATCTACACCAACTTAAACCCACGACAAAAAGCAAAATAAGGCCCCACGTCAAATTACAAAACATTTAACATCTTTTGAGCCCACAACCGATTGTTTAAACAGATTATTTGTAATTTGTATAGTAAGCACACGTAGAAATAATAAAAGAGGTCAGCGGCCTCGTAACAAAAGAGTAGAGATGCACAAATCCGGTATTTGGCCGTACCGGAACTAGGTATAGGCTCACCGTTTTTTTGGAACTGGATACACTTAGGAACCGGGTAGGAACCTGTCCGGGTATGGGTACCCGACCCAACCCTACCTGGTGTGCTCAGTTACGGTCAGGTCGGGTCCGGTTCATGTATGAAACCGGGTACAACTGGGTATTGTGTATTTTTTTTAAATATTTTCTAACGTTTGGCAACGGCTATAAACTAAACAATAGGCAACGGCTATAAATCAGACAGTTATGGGTTTTTTTTGTACTATAAATACAACTAAATAACTTCATATATATTTAGTTATAAGTCTTATAGTTTTACTATGTTCCTATGTTGTTTGTTATAATATTATGTTTTATAGGATAAACATGTTAAGAAATGAAGTAACACGATAATCGGATCTTACCTCGGTTCGAAGAACGTCGGGTCTAATATTGTGAATACAACTTGATATGTATTGCTGCATTTGTTTTAGAAAACGATTAAGAAAAAGATATTAAATATTTTCCAAGTATTCTAAATTTGATAGTATTACATAAGTAGTTTAGAAACATTTTAAGATTCAAAAATTATAATCAATTCATAGACCCCGAATTAAACATGCTTGTTTTTTTTTAATATTTTATTATAGGTATAAATAGTTAATAAATTTAATGATTGTTATAGACCACTATGTTAATATATTTGAGTGTATATATATGGTTATGATGTTTATATTAAAAAGATTACTTCTATAATCATGAAATGAGTGAAAATCTTTTAGTGTTCGCCAGTTAACACAAATGTCTTAAAAGGTACGTACGTGACTCGGTGATGTATACTTTTAGAAAAATCTACCTGACAAGAACTTAGCGTACTATAAGAATAATTGAATGAACAAGATGTTATTTGTACACTAAAAATTAGCTTTTTTATCGAAAAGATGAAAGGTTTAATTGTACAAAAGATATATAGTTAATAAAAGAAATTGTAATATTATTTTCAAATTGAATAAACATAAATTAATAAATTTGTAATTTCAATTTTATGCCGGAACCGAGTAGGAACCGGTCCGCGTACATATCCTGTTACATTATTAGGAAATAGAAGAATAAAAAAATCAATGCACATTCTATTTTTGTAAACCGTGAACTCAAGACATCTAACGACGACCAATATAGGCATGAAAATACACCCATGACCTTGTGGTCTTGTGGTATTGGTATTTCCCCCCACAAAAGTGATATGGGTTTAAATCCTTGCAAGTAGGGGTGTTCAATATTCGATTCGGATTAAAAAAACTCAAAATTCGATTCGATTCGAGTCGAAAATCACTAATTCGAAATTCAATTCGAATTTTCAAATTTATATTCGATTCGATTCGAGGTCTAATTATCAAATTCGAATCAAATTGCGAATTTATGATTTTAGATTCGATTTGATTCGAAATTCGAATTACAAATACACACACATAAATTTATTTATTTTGTATATTAATTTAGGAATATGCATAAGAGAAATTAAAAATTAAAAGTTTAAAAAATGTATAATCTAAAATATTAAAACCTAATTGATATTTGATACCTTTTGACTGATTTGAAACTTGTAATATTTCATATGCTACCCTTATTTATATATTTTGAGCATTTGAAACTAGATTTGTCGATAGAATTTTGAAAATGCTATTCGATTAAATATTATTTTACCAAATACGAATAGAATAAATTCAAATTCGATTCGAATTTGAACATTTTTTAGAATACGAATCGAATTCGAATCTTGTTTGAAAGTTTCGAATTCGATTCGATTAGAATTTGATTTATCTTTTTCGAATCAAATTCGAATCCAGTTTGAAAAATCCAAATTCGACTTATACGATTCGATTAACACCCCTACTTGCAAGTGCAAGATTTGGTGGAATAAGAAGAAAAAATTTACTGTTTAAAGAAACTATTGGCATGAAAAATATACAAGATAATTCACGCATTATTACCACCCTATTTCCGTCACACACAAACACCAATACCACCCCCCCAACACCCCCCAATCATCCAATCCTTGCACAATAAGCCTAGCTTCAATTATGTTTTTC